>OW052222.1:107297980-108497980 GCA_932526605.1 Nephrotoma flavescens
TATATATATATATATATATATATATATATATATATATATATATATATATATATATATATATATATATATATATATATATATATATATATATATATATATATATATATATATATATATATATATATATATATATATATATATATATATATATATATATATATATATATATATATATATATATATATATATATATATATATATATATATATATATATATATATATATATATATATATATATATATATATATATATAAAGGGTTATCCAATTCGAGGTTGATTAAGTAGAAATCTGTATACCGACATCTGTCAAAGATAAACGTCAAGTACGCTGTCATTTATTTAGTTGACATTCTGCCATTTAAGAATATGGAGCATTTAACAATCGCAAATTGGGTGTTGGAAAAACAGGCCGTCGATGCTGATTTTTCGAACAAAATTTTCTTCAGTGATGAAGCTCATTTTTCGCTTGGTGGATACGTTAATAAGCAAAACTGTAGAATTTGGGGCTCAGAAAATCCACAATTGATTGTAGAGAAGCCATTACACCCGGAAAAAGTCACTGTTTGGTGCGCATTGTGGTCTGGTGGTGTGATTGGGCCGTTTTTTTTTTTAGAACAACCATGGACGAACCGTTACCGTCAATTCTGAGCGCTATGGCCGCATGTTAACCGATTATTTTTTTACGAAAATCGAAGATTATGATCTTGACGATATGTGGTTCCAGCAGGATGGAGCAACCAGTCACGTAACACGAGCAAATCGAGATCTTTTGCAAGAGAAATTTCCTGGACGTTTGATTTCGCAATTGGCTGATGTCAATTGGCCTCCAAGATCCTGTGATTTAACGCCTTTGGATTTCTTTTTGTGGGGCTACGCGAAAGATCGTGTTTACGCAAACAATCCTCAAACTCTTGACGAATTGAAAACTAATATTCGTAAGGTAATGGCCGAGATACCGCCCGAAATGTGCCGAAAAGTAATTGAAAATTACCTCAAAAGAATCAAGGCCTGTAAGAAGTCCTGTGGAGGACATTTGAATGATATCTTGTTTAACTAAAAATGGCAAGGATCAATCTGTAAAATGAAATAAAAATTACAATACATTCCGAATATTTTGTGTGTTTTTTTTAACTTTACTTTATCAACCTCGAATTGGATAACCCTTTATATATATATATATATATATATATATATATATATATATATATATATATATATATATATATATATATATATATATATATATATATATATATATATATATATATATATATATATATATATATATATATATATATATATATATATATATATATATATATATATATAATATATATATATATATATATATATATATATATATATATATATATATATATATATATATATATATATATATATATATATATATATATATATATATATATATATATATATATATACATATATATATATATATATATATATATATATATATATATATATATATATATATATATTATATATATATATATATATATATATATATATATATATATATATATATATATATATATATATATATATATATATATATATATATATATATATATATATATATATATATATATATATATATATATATATATATATATATATATATATATATATATATATATATATATATATATATATATATATATATATATATATATATATATATATATATATATATATATATATATATATATATATATATATATATATATATATATATATATATATATATATATATTATATATATATATATATATATATATATATATATATATATATATATATATATATATATATTTGCCGCCCCGGTGGCAAAGTGGTCAGCATGCTTGCTCCAGCGACCGGAGGTCCCGGGTTCGATTCCCGGTGGTGAAAAAATTTCATGGCTGGGTTAGTATCAATGAATTAATCACTCGTTATCCGAAATGAAAATATGATTATGAAACCTCATTTGAGGCGGCCAAATCCCTTGATGGGATATAGTGCCAGAGAGAGAGAAATTAAATATATAACAGTTCTAATTTAGTATCAACCGTTTGCCCTACTTAATATCAGTGAGATGCAAGCTCATCTTCAATGCATTGTAGAAAATTATGTAAGCATTTTACCACTTTTAACAGAACGTAGTCACTTAATTGTTATCATTAATTTATTTGTGGGAAACTTATGAAAGTGAAGTCCACAATCTGTAATTTCTTTAGATTTGCACTCAAACACACAACAATAAAACACTATGACGCTTTATCTAACATAATTAAAATAATGTATTAAACTCTCATTAACAGTGACAAAAAATACTCAATTCCCTTAGACGTATCATTTCATGTGACATGACTATGGATCTTCCTGGGCTGACATGTAACTTGTTACTATCACAATTTTCGCTTTGACGAAAAAACCGTGATACTTTGATGAAAATTTAAAAATTTACATGAAATAAATAAAATGTTTACTTCCAAAATACCGTTATTCTATCGAAAACGCATCGAAGCGAAAATAGTGATAGTTACAACATGTCAGCCCTGGTTACTAGATTTTAAAATCAAAATTTTCTAAATAATTTTGTGCAAAACTCTCAATGAAATTTTTTTTAAATCTTAGTTGGCTGCATTACTTTGAATTTTTTTTTATTTATTTGTCACGTCAAAAGTGATAGCAGTCGCAAGGAAATATTTATAAAGCAACATACTAAGATTTAACAAACAGCCAGAACGACTTTATTGAACAATTATTTTGTAAGTTTCTATTTAATGATGAACCAAGAAGATGAGTAGTCACATCACTTGACGTGATGCGATTAGGGGAATACGGGTGTAAATTTGTAAAACGATATATGGAGCGGAGCGTTCATGTGCTTCTATGAAAGAAATTATATTGTTTCGTTTCACAAAATTGTATTTCTTTCGCAGTAGGCTCTTTTGAAGTAAACAAAATTTAATTAATTTCGTTTTCTGACAACTCACGAAAATCTGTATTTACATACTCGTAACAATAATGTACATATTTAAGACGTTCTGGAGTATTTTTGTGTCACAAATTAAATTAATAATGAATTTGTTAGTTAAGTGATTGCATTTTATTGAGATAAAATATATAAGCTAATTTGAAATCGTTAAAAATGGATTGAAAACATAAAAGTATCTTTTGTGCGCGTGTTTTGTTTTATTACATTAGTTAAAATGTTTCACTTATAAATTATCTTGTTATCTACATCAAGAAAGAATGGATTTCTTTACATTTTATGAACGCTATTTTACGAGATTTGTAAAATGGAATATTATTTTATTTAATAACGTACCAACTATACATAAATTTTATTGTTAAACATATTTATAAAATTAAATATTTATTTCGCACATTATTAAAAATAATAAAGAATTATATCGCGATATGAAAATTTGTTTGTTGAGAAAACGAAAATACATATTGCATTTTTTTATTTCATGACCCTCTTGATTCAAATCATTTTAACTACACTACTAAAACTTGTACTAATTAGAAAATAAGTATTGGAAAACCCGAACAATCACCCTATTGAATTTACGAGGTGTTAGAAATCTTTCAACGCAAACTCTAAGACAACTGTTACATTAATCAATTACATAGCAACCAATTATGTAGGTCTTTTCGGTAATGTATACATTGATTTATTTATTTCAACTACACAAATATGAATTGTTTTATGCAAATATTTTACAAACAAAAGTACATGGCATCAATATTATTTTAAGCATAGTTTCCCTGTTACAAACATAAATTGATATTTAATTTCTAATCTATGTCTAACAACCATAAATAGTTTTTGTTTAACCACTAAAACGCATACAATAACAACAATAAACTACTTCCGCAAAAACCGAACAAATATTTATTTAGAGAGGATTCATTAAAAACATATATATTCATTCCAGGGATAAAAAATTAAAAACTATGTATACAGAAAAAATGCAAAGCCGAATGCAAAATGGTTTCAAAATTCAATTGAATTTTTGCATTTATTGGTGCAGCTTTTAATTTTTTTTGCAATTTTCAGAATATTTCATGGATATTTTTTCAGTTATTTCATTGATAAAAAAAAATTGATAAAACAAAATTTAGTGATTTTTTCGCGGTTTCTACAATTACAATCATTATTGATGTTTCTTTTTTTATTTTTATATCATTGTGCTATATGCATAAATGAAGGAAAAATGAAAATAATACATTTATAGTTTCGCCTGATTGTGATAAGGGAGGTATAGAATTAGTTTTAAGCCTTGTTCATTAAACCAACAAAACAGATTTGGGTGCAAAATTAATCACCATCAAATCTGTTATGGGATGAAGAAAAGTGGCACCGGTATAATGAAAATTTGTGTTTGTTAGTGGCTATTATTATAGTAGTCTACTATAATCTTTTATACATTTTTCAAAATTCGAGTTTAAATTTAAACATTAAACAAACCACTTGGTTATCATCGTTCAACGTTTGTCTACCTTAATTGGCAATAACAGTCACAAATTTTCTTATACATAAATTGAACTGTACGATAATACTTTTAATGAGTATGTTGCATTACTTATTCATGATGTTTATCTGATGTATCGTAATATGTTCGACTATATCGTTACTGAAAGTAAACCAAGCACAACAAAAAATAATGTAGGTTTCAAATAAAAGATATTATCATTGTGATAAGAAAAACCAATTACTTTTCTGTGGGTTTGGTTTTGTATTGTATCATCTATCGTCTAGTAAACAACAAGAATTGATACAATAATTGAATACAAATGATTTTTTGTCGTTTATGTTAACAAAATGATATGGCAGTTGTGATTTTATCCTTAAGTCCTTAAGTGACCTTAAATAAAACGAAAGGCCGGGATTACAAAAAATGTACATCATAAATTATATTTTGATGATTTAGGACCATAGCTTAATTCATTTTATTTTAGACTAAAATATAATACAATTTTCTGTTGCTGGCTTATTTAAAACTAACTCTATACAGGGTGGCTCTTAAGTAAGTGCAATAAATTCGGGAGGTGATAGAGGACACTAACCTGAACTAAAAATTGTATGACAGCATGTTTCCTATATATAACCGTTATAGAGATAATCATAACTTAAAAACTATTGCACGGTTACGTTCTTTGGCTTACTGAAGCTGAACAAGTTAGCTTCATCATTTTTATCGTCAAATTAGATAAATCTTCATAAAACTTCAAACTATTTTTTAAATATATTAATCAATCTTGCAGGTTGATTCGGGCATTCCTATAGGAAAAAGGAATTAGGAAAAATATTTACTGCTGTCGTATTCCAGACGGAATCGGTGGTGGTCACCGTTAGTGCCGCTTGCTTCCCGATGCAACACTGAACTGTAGTGTCACATATTTGGCGGCTGCACATATTTGTTTGTAAATATAATTTATGAGTTTTTTGGTACTTCTGCTGCTTCTTATGGGTTAATATTTTTTTAGTAGATTATAAATTATATATACAATAAAATTACAACACATCAATTTAAACATGCTTAATTTATTTAACAATTAACAAAGCAACATATCTTAAACTAAAGATAACATATTTTAATTAATATTAATTATTTAAACTTGTAAGAGATCAATATTATTATTTTAGAACACTTATTATTGCTGAGCATTTTTATGAATAAGTGCGCAGAGAGCCTTTACTTATAAAACTCTTTTTGAAGATACATAAATAATTTTCCCTTTTATAGTTTGATTTGTTTATTTTATGTGATCTCTGTTTTTGAGAAAAATTGTTTCGTAAAAATTAATTAAAATTTCGAAAATTAGATGTCGTTAACTTTCATTTTCGAATATTTTTTCTTATTGCCATTTGCGAAAGAATAGTGTAACTTATGACATACTACACATTGCTTTCGTACTAATAGCTGTACGATTTATGCATCTAGAAGGCAATGCATGGCCAACCAAATGATTTTCTGAATATATTTAAAAAAAATCCAAAACATAATCTTTCTTTTCTTTCTTGTGTTTAACCGATGTTCTATTGTTTTAAATTGGTCCGTAGTGATGCCATCATATTTATAATAAGTTATTTTTCTGGAAAAGCTATTTTCTTATTTAGTGTTATTTGTGATTATGTAACTGTAAATATTTATAGATATTTTTTTTTTTTTAATTTATAAATTAAGAAAAATATTTTAAACATAAATATTTATAAAGAAAAGGCGAAAAAATCGTACAAATACAATCAAATCCTGTTATTCGAGAACGCGGACAAAGCTTAGACACAAGACGTCGCCATGAAATACGATCCAATTCAGATGTTCAAGAGTGCGAACAAAGCTTGAACACAGCGCGTCGCCGTGAATTACGGCCAAATTCCAATATCCGAGAACGCGATCCGAATTTATGCAATTTTTGTCAAATTTGAATATGATTTTGATTTTTATATATATGAATCTTTGTATTCTTACCATAAGCCGTTAGTTTTAAGATTAAATAATATCAACTAATAAATATACAAAACAAATTAAATACTTTTAACTGGTATCACAACAATTCCACTTAGTTCTTTATAGGCAACAAAAATGCTTATAGAGTTTCGGTTCCGAACCTTTCCCGTCTTTTTTTATTTTTAGTTTGTGTATTGTTATTTATTATTTACATTTTATTTTCACAATTCGTTTATTTTTTAAATTATTTATTTGAATTATTATATTAATTGCGTTTAATTTTATTTATAGTATGTATATTAGTAACATATATTATTGATATTTTAAATTTGATTCATTTAAGATTTGTATGCTTAATGGCAAATATACTAATGGGGACTTAATTTTATCGAAGTATCGACATCATTTTCAAAGCTAATGAAAATTTTTTTATAAATTTCTTAAAAACAAATATAAAAAGCCTATACAATTTTTTCAAATAGCAAATACAAAGTAAATTTTAAAGTAAATTTTACAAACAAGTATATAAAATATGAATATGATTTTAAAATTATTAAAAAAAAAATATAAATGAAAATTGTATATATAAATTAAACAATGAAATAAATTTAGAAAAGAAATAAAGTAGACGAAAAACGAAATTAGACAAAATAATTGTAGCAATTGCCAATGTAGGCGCAATAACTATTTATATTTATAGAATTAATTCTAAATTTAATATATAGCGTCTCTAAAATTGATCTTTTCCTAAAATTTCGTTCTTTTTCTAATATTTTAACATTATTTAGGCTAATTATGTGACCTGAATTCTTTAAATGTGTAGAAAGTGCACTAGTACCTTGTTCTTCATCTTTATTTACACCATTTTTATGTTGATAAATCCTTTTTTCCAAAAATTGTTTTGTTTGACCCGTATAAACAACATTACAGTCACATTTAACTTCATAAATTAAATTTGACTGCTTATTGAGTGGTATAGGATCTTTAAGTTTAGAAAAAAGACAATCATTTAAACAAGATAAGATTTAGTCTTGTAGAAGCACAAAAATATCGAAAACAAATTATTTTAATCAGGCCAACTCCTCACTGAACAAATATTGAAACACAATTTGAAGCAAAAATTAATCACCTTACACACCACTATTTTTCAAGCTGTTTTAAATTTGAAAATCTGTCAAAATGATCCATAAAAGTTGCCATAAAAAAAATACACAAAAAGTTTTTGTCTTGGTCTCTTTCGTTATTTGAAGTTTTTGTCATCTTTCGTTTTCTCAGTAAAAAATACTGTCAGTATGTTTTTCATAATGTAAATCTCACTTAAGACTTAGAGAAAGTTTTTTTTTGCGTTTAATGGAAAGAGAAATTTGCAAATCGCATATTTTTGTATTTGCCTCTTTATTGCACTTAAAAATAAAAAGAATTCAATTTGTTCATAAACATTTTCTGTTCAGACAATATTACTCTCTCTACTACTCTTAAACTATAATTGTATATCCTTGAAACAAGCAAATAGGCTAATATTTAAATTGTTGCTGCTGCTGCTTGGTGTGTTTCATCCCGAATTCCATGAGCTCAATTAGTACCGAATATTTAAAAACTAAAATTTTTATTGAAAACGGAGCAAACCGAAAAATCGAATTTCTTCGACTAACTTGATATCTATATAAATAGTATGTTGTACTTAATATTATAATTATATAAATGTTAACCACCAACTAACAGTTTTGAAACCCACTGTGACAACTTGACTGTGAAATGTAAATGTAATAGAATTCTATTAAATGAATTAATCAAAGAAGAATTAAATTACAAACTGTATCTTAATACTGTTTACGCTATTTGCCGTAGGCACTTGGCGAAACACACTAATACTTAATAAACACATTTTATTAACCACTTGTTTTTATTTCTTCTAATTCTGCGAAATAAAAAACAAGTGGTTAATAAAATGTATTTATTATGTATCTTAATAATTATGATTATTAGGCTTTTAAATCTTTATACTTCAATATTTTTACTGGAACTCAAGCCTACAATAAAACACTTTCGGAGCCGACGTTTCAATTGTTTATTTACACTTATCCTCAGGATTATCCTCATTAATGATTAATTATTAATTTATTTGTAAATAAACAATTGAAACGTCGGCTCCGTAACAAAGTATTTTATTGTAGGCTTGAGTTCCAGTAAAAATATTGAAATATAAATTGTATTTTGTTTTATTTAAATTAATTCTTTATTCAATTTTGATAAAAAAAACGATTTTCAATGCATTGCACGAAATACACACATCAGAATACAATTAAAAATGATCTATTATTTATCTATGTAATTTTATTGTTATTTTTGTTATTAATAAGTGATAATACAATGCTGTTGTTGTATTGTCACTGGTACAAACGGCGATATAGCAATAGCCTACTATTTACTGTTTGTCGATTGTTTTTAAAACATATAAATTCATTATAACTGTAATCTAACGTGAAGTTCTTTCGAAAAAAATATTTGTAGTAAATCAATCGAAATCAATTTTTACGTTCTATGCGACACAAAAATAACAGATAGATTTGATTTAAATCAAATTGATATTTTTTGGAAGATTTGATATTTTTTTCGATTTGATCGATACTACCACCACCAAACATTATTAGTGCGCCATTTTTATAACTTGTTATTTAAGTATTTTTTTTTCTTTTTTTGTTGTATCCAAATGTATTTTGTGTAAATTAATATATTAAACTAATTAATAACCATAATTAGTATTAATTATTACATATAAACTTGTTTATGCCATTATTTTTTTTCCAACAAGCACGTTACCTGTGTTGCACAAATGTGTTTATACAAAATATATTTCTTCACGTGCTATTACCTACACACTGATAACAAAAAAAATTTTATGTTCTTTGGCAACTGGCAAAATTTGATTTATTTTGTGGTACGATCCTACTTCCGAAATTCCGGAAATTATTCGCTCTCCAAAAATTGCCCTTAAAAGCGCCATCATGTCCATCTTGCTGAAACCACATCTCAGGTCTGTTTTCAAGAGCAGGACGTAAAAAATGTTCTGTCATAAACCGATGTCGCTCTCTATATACTGTTACAGCACTTCCATCTTCATTTCCGAAAAAGTAAGGCCCAATGATATTTTCAGATGTGATGCCACACCATACTGTACACATAATGGGGTGCAATTGGCGTTGATGAATGGCTCTTGGATGTTCAGAACCCCAGAACTTGCTCTGGGGTTGTTCTGCTTATTAACAAAGCCATTCAAATGAAAATAAGTTTCATCACTCATAATCAGATTTTCAATGAAGTTGATTTCATTTCTGGCCAACTGTTGAAATTTAACTGCAAAATTTAGACGTTGCCGATGATCTCCAGGTTTTAATTCTTGCACCAATTGCACCTTATATGGGAATAGCAGTAAATCATTTTTTTAAATGCACCGTAGTGACGTACGATACATTCCTAGCTGAGCAGACCGCCTCCTGGTCGATGTTTCTGATGTTTCCTTAACACTTTGCTCTACACGTCCAATATTTTCCGTGGTGCGAATTAAACGTGGTCTACCGGTTCGAGGCAAATCTCTTACGGTGCGATGTTGGTGGTTCTGGTTACGATCAACTAAGCAACGAATCATTGCTTCAGTTGGCGAAATTCTGACATTAAAATGGCGACGATATGCTCTTTACGTTAAAATAATTGATCGCTGATTTAATTAATAAAATTCTTTTATTCTGGTTCATTGTTCAGTTGTGAATCTCTCCATTATTTATTCTCCAGGTGTTATTTATGTAATCTGAAAAAAATATAAAAACGAAAAAGTTATTAAATTTTTAAACCCCATGGTAACTTTTGGCCCACTCTGTACATGTCAATTTAATTGTGAATCAGTATTGAATGTTGTTCAAAAATCGATAATATTTTTAAAATCTCAATAATTGGAAAATGCAACATGTGCTTAGCGCTCCTTGCAATTTAGTCGTTGAGATATTGTTAATTGCGTTAGAGTTTAATTTTTGTTTGTTTGATTTATTTGTGTGACTGCGTTTGCACCACAAATGATTTTACGTTGGTGTTAGTTTTTTGGTGTTTGTGCATTTATATAAACGATTGAATGTGATATTTTATGCGTCTGCTATTGTAATATATTTCTTACCAGTGTGTAACAATTTCGTCCACGATAATACATTGAAGATGAAGTTCGGTTTTCTAATTATATTTTTTCTATTCACTTTCACAATATGTTCATATTATCAAAAGTAACTTGTTTAAACTTATTCATTTAATTTTAATTTTTAATTTATTTTAAATTTACATTTTTCTTTTTAAGGCCGTGTGTGAATATGTTAAAAACCTCTTAAAAATTAAAATTTTGACATAAGAATTAAATTTTTCTATTATATTCACCACAAAAAACAAAACAAAAAATTTACGCGGTAGATACCGTCTATAAATTTTGACAACTGTTGTTAAAAAAACATAACCTGTATTTTAACTCTTTACATACAGGGCATTGCAGTGTATTTTAAAATATATTTTCAAGAATATACGAATACAACAAAGAATGAGTTTACCGAGCTGTACAAAAGGGAAGCGAAACGTAGAAAAACCGTATTCTACATGTAATTATTATAATATAAATTTAGTTTAAATATAATTTGTAACACATTTTTATTTATTAGGGACGTATGACGAAAGAATAAAGCTGCTCCAAACACGAATAAGGTTGGATCATTTATTCACTGGGAAAAACTAAAATGCCAGTATTGGTTGGAGGTATAATTTATCTATATTTTATTTTGACTTCTACGATTTACTTATCTATTTAAATTTCTAGTCAAGTTGTTGAGGAATGTCATTTCGGTTATGACAAAACCTACCTAAACTGCAAACAACAGTGGTGTGGTCTCATGAAAAAATATAAGGTTCACGTTCTCTACAAACAATATATAAATATATATATTGTTGCCTTCCCTCATTAATTTAGTTGTTATATTTTAGACGTTTTTTTTAAAATAAACACTGGAGACGGTGCTGGGGATAAAGCTCCTGAGGAAAAACTAAATAGGGAGGACTGGCCGTATTTTGAACTTATTCATGAGTATGCCCATAAGAAAGATAACTATCATCCTTCCTATTTGCTTTCGAATAGTCGTGGAGTATATAGACGGCCAATTGAAGATGAAATGGAAACCGCGACAGAAGTGTTGGATTCAGTAGGTTCAATGCCATCTGCATCTTCAAATGATTCAAAAACCACGACAAAAGTGTTGGATTCAGTAGGTTCAATGCCATCTGCAACTTCAAATGATTCAACACACCCGCCACACAGTTCGACGTCATCGATATTTTTCAGTTCCACGCCTTCTACATCTCGGGATAGTAATTTGTCGAACAGTTCAAGTTATTCTGGATCGCGTAAAAAATCAAAGCCAGCGGTAAATGCACAAGAAAAACATTTACGAAAACGGGATCGGCGGCCAGATAAAAAAAATAATGGGCTCTTGGGCGTATTTGGCCAGCTTGTAAAAATACAACATCCCAGCATAAGCGTGGACGTTTTACTAATTTCCTCGGAATCTTCGGATTCGGATTAATAAATTTACAATATTTTTATTTTTATTATTTTTATTTTATTAATGAATACAAATAAAATTGACTGAAATTAAACGTGATGAATTTGTAATAAACTGAATAATAAATATTAATTAAATTGTATGTGTTAAACTAACTGTTTAAAAGTCTATTGCGAAAATTAATTGCTTCTATTGAATCTCTCTCAAAAGAATAAATTCGTTCAGCGGTCTGTACATTAACTTGGTTCGCAATTACATTTATGTCGGTTGCCGGTCCAATATCTCCACCAATTACACATATGTTATGAAGAACACATGCTGCAAATACAGTTTTTATACTGTTTTCAATTTTAATTTCAAGTGACCGATTGAAAATATTGCGCCATCTCATTTTTAAAATACCAAATGCGCACTCCACAACATTGCGAGCCCTGCTGTGTGCGGTGTTAAATTTTTTCTGTTGGCCAACAGCATTCTTATAAGGAGTAATTACAGCGACTGGTTTTAATTGGCACGGGTAGCCACTATCACCAAGTAAATACGACTGATTATTCGTGTAATTTGCCATTTCATATAAAGGGCTATTTTTAAAAACTCGGGTGGCGTGTACGGATCCAGCGAAACCAACGAATACATCATTAAACACGTAGTTGCTGTCGACTACGGCTTGTAATTGGATTGAGTAGAAACATTTGTAGTTTATATACTCGTCATGTTTATTCTCCGGGCATTTTATTCTAATATGGCACCCATCAATCGCACCTATAGCATTTTCAAATAGTTGCGACTTTGCACGTCCACTCTAAAAAAATTTTGTTGAATTTTACTTCAATAATTGAGTGTAACTAATTACACGCAATTATTGTAGTAATTTTAAACTCGAAAGAAATATTCAACTTCCGGTTTAAACGTCAACTTTTAAAGGAGAGAATTTAAACAAAAAAGTTATTAATAATATTTTGAATATTATTGAATTATTAACAAAATGTGTTTACCATTAGTCAATATAAAATTATATTTAAACACTTTTTAAACATTTTTACAATTAAATTGAAACAAATTAAATTTGATTTTCAACAATAGTTGATGAAATTGACATGTAAAATTGTTGAATTTTTAGAAGATATATGCTGAATTTTTCATAAAATTTGTTTTATCTCAATCAATTGTTCTTCGAATTTAATCTCAAAATTGTTGATATTTTAGTCCAAATTTACTTTTATTTTTAAATTTATTATATTTAAATTATATGTTATATATATATATATATATATATATATATATATATATATATATATATATATATATATATATATATATATATATATATATATATATATATATATATATATATATATATATATATATATATATATATATATATATATTTCATTCAAATAACAATTAAATACTTAGATACATTTTCCAATTATACATAGTAAATTTCTAAAATGAGCTAACATAAAATTTCGTAAATTTTTATTTAATTCAATAGTACTAGTATAGACATACTAAATTCAATTCAAAATGAAATTTAAATATTCTGGTAGATTAAATAAAACAAAATTATAACTCAGTCTTTCTGGCATTGCATCCAGTTTCCGAACCAAATTACTTACATATTTTAAGCCACAGATACATGGACTTTTTAGGTCCGCGACGTTTTGCTGGAGCAGAAATCTAACCATAAAATCCAAAGATTGCGAAATATCCTTCGGATACTGTATATTAAAATTGTAATAGTAGCATATCGCTTCGATAATCAATCCACATAGTGATGCATTTGTTGTAGTGTTGCTGACCAATTTTTTTTCAATAAAAATGTACCCGATTTTTGTTCCCAAAGTTTCATCTAAGGAGTAAAAATATACGTGTTACATTTTACATCGAACTTGAAAAACATCACTTACCAATTATTGCGATCCGTGGACTATTCGTGGGAATGGTCTTGACGACGTCTTCCATTTTTGTACCCTCCTATAAATGATAACATTTTAATAAAAAACACAATTGTTTTAAAACAAGTTTTACCGTAACTTTATAGACGCTTGCTTTACGCAAACTATTCGAAACGAATGATCTGACACGTATTGGACACGACTTTATTATTACAGTATTTTGATAACATTTTATATCGTACTTACCTTTAAGAAAACATATCACACAAACTACTTAAATACCTTCTTGATTTTTAACTTTTAATGTTTGTTCTGCAGTCCAGTCGCTTCAGTTTTAATGCATTTATACAATATGGCATCTAACTCTAAATGAATTTTGTGTTATTTTGTTGAATGTTCATCAATTTTATGATTAATATTTACCACAAAATGGTTTTATTCAACATTTCTACTGAAAATTTATCAATTGATTAAAGGTGAACAAACGTATTATTTAGTTTCCCACAACAAGTAAATTTGCAACATGTTTGTGATGAAATTTAAACAACTAATTGAAAAAAGTCAATATTTTATTGAATATACAATAAAAATTTTCATTACTACATTTATTGCATGGAAATTGCTAAAATAATTTAAATAAAATTAATTGATCTTTAGTTTAGATTTGATCAAATTTTGAAGTCTAAAGTATAACCAGGATCAATTCTACTTTAGACTTCAAAATTTATCGGAAACCCACGTATACAGACGCTGTTATCCCTAGTTCTTCAAACCATCCCCATAATATTAAAATGTCAGCATTCCACTCACTCATAGATAGACTAATAAACATCCCTCTGTCAAATTCAAATTATAACACTGAGCTTAACATAATTCTTCAAATAGCAACGAATAACGGATATGCAACTAGGACTATATTAAAGTTATTGAATAAAAAGCTAAAGCGTAAAACTCTAACGGGTATTTATCCACCGGATAGTCCAACGCGGGAAAATTGGCGTCGCTTAGAGTATATAGGAAAAACGAGCCAACGGATTAGCAACATCGTGTCCAATTATACCAATATTAGTTTTGCTTTTTATAATAATAACACAATAAAGAAAACGATTTTTAACAATAAACCTAGAGTTGATCGCCTTTCCAAATCTGGTGTCTATTGTTGATAGGATCAATTGATAGGATCAATTGCAATGATTGTAGTTTCTCCTATATTGGTCAGACTGGGCGCAATTTTGGAGTTAGAGCTAAAGAACATTTATCTGGTTGCAATCAATCAACTTTCCATAACCATTTAACTTCAGAAAATCATACAGCTAGCTTGAACAATTTAGACATATTACATATACAAGCCAAAGGCAGACGTTTAGATACCTTAGAATCTTACGAAATTCGAAAATCAATATTTCTTAACCAAAATATCCTTAACGAACAAAGAGAAATCCGGTTCTCACCAATTACAGACCCCGCCCTTTTCTATTCTCACGTACGCAATAATATACCTTGAATTTTGTTACTCAACCTACATATGACTCATCGCCTACCTGCGCGATCCGTAGATTAATTTTTATTGCTTATTTTTTCTTCTCTCCTTCTTTTATTATATTTTGCTTTTTTCTATTATATAACAAAAATTTTTACTAATACAGATCAGTAGATACTCCTGATGATGACCTAACAAGTCGAAATCGATCGAGTGATTTTTTAAACTTTTTGAAAGACATTCAAAATATTCTGCGGAACAAAAAACAAGTGATTAATAAAAATGTGTTTATTAAATTAATTCACTAACTTCAGATTGTGAGTGAGGAGAGGATTTCATCGGATCGTTCTGAGTGTTATCGTATTCAGCACTTATACAGCAATTTAGTTTTGATAATTAATTTTTCTGCTCCAAAATATTTTTTTTTACTTTCAGAGGTCACAGAAAATGTTTGTGTATAGGAATCTACTTGTTGGATTTATTAGTAGTGACTAGACAAGATTGTTGTACTTTATCATGAAAGAACTATTTCGCCGGAGGTTTGTTGATAAATAATTATTTGTACAGAGAATTATTCGTTTATAATTGATTGTATTGTGCGGTGTTTCCTGTAGTGGGAGAAACAAGCTGCTACAACACCTACTCCTCAGTGAGAGCCCCCCTCATGGATTTTGTGTCCTCCGATGATTGCGGATTGAGTTTGGGAATTGTACTATTATAATGATCTAGTGTAACAAAAAAAATATATAGTTAAAGTCAAAATAGGGTGATCTCACTCGCCTATTGTAATTGTATGCAACGCCAGTTTACGTATAGTAATGCCCATTAATGTACTAATTTGCACACTGGATGGGTGGTAAGTAGTAATAATTCAAATAAGTGTTTTGTATAATATAAGTGTCTTCTTCGTTAAACTCTTCTACACTACTACTGTTGTTTTAACTCATCATAAAACTAAACGTTGTTCTAATGTTAATTCTATTTCATCTTTAAAATCTGCTGGTGCTAATGCTTACAATAAAATTTGGGGGTGGGGAGAAACTTCCAAAAAAATCAATTTCTATTATTCCAAAAATTTAAATAACATTTATATTTAATTTTTCAAAATCCATAAAAAAAATTCCATAACATAATTCCAAAAAAAAAAATCTAAAACCAAAAGTTTAAACTTTAACCAAATTCGACATAAGAGAAACCAAATTTGACATAAGTCACCTGCTTCTATTTTTTTATATTATTGTGCGAGAGGACAATTTGTGATCTCAATTCTTCAATAATTTTGTATTGTTTGTTTAATTTTGTATTGTTATATTGTATTGTGTTTTTTTCTACGATGACTTTTATCCGTCTTTGCCATTTGCTTGATCTCCAATAGCAGATTTGCTTGTTGGTTTTTGAGAGTAATCAAAATAATATTGATAACCATCAATGTCGGTGACATGTATGTTTTTTTTTTCACCAACCGGGTTCTACTGGTAGCCTGCACATTACTTGTGCTTTTTTTAGTATATGTTTTTAAATCTGATTCCCGACTGCCATAACAAAAATTTATTTTTTTCTAATCCCCAAAAATTGAATTTTTGTTAGCTCATCGAGTATTGTAAATGTTTCGTTGTTTCTATTTATCATTTTTATCTATGGCTATATGCACTTATTCTATAAAATAATTAAAGGGACTTATTCGCTGATTAGAAAGGTATACAGTAGCTAAAAATAATGTGATCTAAATGTAGTTCTTTCTACGATAAAATAACAAAGAAAGAGGATGAAAAATAGCTTTTATTTCAAGTAATAGTGCGATATCGAGAAGAGTTTCCTATCAACCTCAAAATATCTCAAATCAAGACGAAACTCTAATTAGCAATATTTATTACGATTATGCTGAACAAGCATAAATATCGCTCACATAAAATTAGCTTTACGAATTTACTTGACGATCAACATAGGAAGTATATTTTTGCATACATTATGCATCAACAAATCAAATTTCGTAGAAGAAAAATACCTTACGTTTGTAAACATTATTGTATGCAGTATTTATAATGTTGCATAGCATACGTTAAATAAGGAATATTTGACCTAATTATGAATTTCTTTGGTGAAGTTGTTATCTTCAATTTATTAGCATAAGAAAATCTTATAGCACATAATATTTATGCTTTATTTCAGCGAATTTCCAATAGAAAATATCTCATATAGATAAGTTCAATGGCTTGCAGTTGATAAAATATACACACAATGTGGGAGAATTGACATGCCGGTCATTTAATTTAGATAAATTTGGGAATGTTATTTCCCAAGGCCCCAAGGAATGTTATTCCCTATGTTAGGTAAATAAAGAAAATTTTAGGGGATGAGTTTGGGAATGGAATGTGATTTCATTCAGTTACAATACTATTTTGGCGTTTTTTAATCGATGTATCTATATCATTTTGCTCTAATTCAACATTGTTCATTTCCGCAATTCTATTGCATATTTGGTGAAGTGATTGATTCGGTTTTCTAAGCATGCATTTTAATTTATACATATAGCTTTCAAAATTAAAAGCAGAGAAATTATCCAAATGGCCAAACTCTTTCACATCTGCTGACAAATACGATAAACAATGCATATTACAGGTTAAATGATGTTTGCTCATTCCCTCAATGAAATATTTCAAAACAATTTCTGCTAGGTCTGCCTTCTGTTTAGCAATTTCCGGGTGGCTTACCATTAAAATCCCGACATGAAACTGGTTGGTTGGCTTTTCGAAATGATACTGATTTTATTAGATTAACACTTGCTGAATTTAATAAAAATTTTGGGTCGCAGGAAACCCACATTTGAAGTAATTTTCTCATAGTGCCCAACCAAACTAGGTGCATGTACTCATCATATTAATTGGAAGTTTTACAAGTATGGAATTTATTTTGTGGTGTTTTGTATTTCTTTTTGTTCGAAAGGAATCATCATTTCTCATATTTATCATATAGGTTCAATAGGAAACGTAACTCTACTTTTTATAAAATCGCCTTCACATTTAAGACATCCGAAATAACCGGTGTGATTTTGTTCTTAGAATACTTGGGCATCACATATAAATCATCTTATTTTTGTATAGACACTTAAATATCCATCCTTTAAAAGACTGTTAAGTTCATCGACCAGGGGCCTTAGATATTGGTTAAAACCATTCGGCTTATTATAGCCATGATAAATACCGACGAGAAATACTTTACTAATATTGCAAGCTTTTGCTAATATTTGACAAAAACAACTTTGATTACTTTTTGTAATCGGTACTCCGTCAATGTTGGTGTCTAGAATAATTTCGTTAGATTTAGTAATACGGAGAAGTGCATTAGAAGCCGGTGTAAAACCAATATGCACATACTTTCCCGGGGGAATTACAATGGAGGAGTTGTTAAAAGTCTTGCAGTAGACTGGTACACAAAATACCATTGTATGTTTTAAAAAATGTAAACGCTCATTTAAAGTACTTCCTTTGATGTTGTACTTCACAACCCAATTCTGCAAAATCTCTACAATTGTTAAAGCTTTTGTGAACTAATTATCTTCTTCAACTCCGGTAACGTTTCTTGTGCGTTTTCAAAATCTTCACACACTTTGTAACTGCAAAAATCGCTTTCATCTAACTTAATGATTGCTTCTGAAGAATCCCGTTTTGGTTTGGTTGGGCACATTCTCCATTATAATTGGATGGCAGTGGTCGGTTCTCGGTTTACTGTGACTAAGTGTGGTGTGACTTTAAATAATTTGTTCGTTCCAAAATACCAAGACATCTTTTAACCGATTGTGTTGATAAATCTCCCAGCATTTTGTACTTAGGCATTATTATAATTCTAGAGCATTAAAAGCATAAACACTAAACACTGTTCTATGATTAGTCATGCACTAGACACTATTCTATAATTAAATGCTTACCTATATTACGAAAAACGTTTCACTTGGAACAGAAAAAATTGTAACCAACTCTGAACTGGCATTAATTGGCTAACTAGTCAGGAATAAAAACTTAAGGCGCTGATTCACGTATATTCAAAAAATGGCACGGATTTGGACAAGTAGAAGTATTTCTAGGTGTTATTGATGTACACAATGTATGGCAACGGGTACATCTGCATTACTAACCAATGGGTCGAATCCACCCAATTAATTTTTAAATGAAGAAAACTCGTGGAAAGTGAGCTGGTACGTGGTTTAAATTTCTTGTATTTTATCTTTACTATGTTCGAAACTTGTTAAAATAGCATTAAGGTCGGTTTTTTATCCCGGGGAGACGGATTTCCTTTGTTTTTAAAAATGTTGAACTGATTTTTTCTATTTTTTTCATAGCAATTTTTTTTATCCAGGGCGATGTTAGTACTTTTTTCTTTATGCAGTTTTATGAACATGTACAATATATTTTTTTCTCCAAAAGTTAATTAAAAAAACGATTTTATTAGCGTTTTAGAGATATGTGGCTTTTAGATATGTGGGTTGATTCGACCCATGGTTAGTAATTATTTAAGTATACATATGGTTAGTAATGCAGGGTTAACAAACTTCAAAAATCGGTCCTAATTGATTTGAAAGTTGCGTGCGATAAAGAAAAGTAAAGTAGTGCTGCAATGGAGACAAAACATAAAGCTATAAACGAAAATAGTTTAGATTGCGATGGTGTTCCTTTAATTTATGTCCAAATAGATGGGTGATTCTCGAAGTGAACTTACGGTTCAGACAGTAACTCCTCTTCATTATCACGAGTAGGAACTATCGTCGCACAATCCACTAAAAAAGTTATATGGAGTTCGTTAGAAACAAATATTGTATAATTTGTAGAACGGCTCAGTTAAAAAATCTAACTTTTACAGATCATATTTGCAATATCAACTATTCGATTCCCTCAACTGAAATGGAGCGCGATACTCTTGTCTAAGGATTCAAATCAAGCGAAGAGTTGTACGGCATATGCGGTATACGTAAAAATTTTAGAAGCCAAACCGTACGCAAACACACACATCGAAAAACTTGACTGTCGCAATCACTTACTCCGGAATTTTAGAAAACATGCGAAAGAATTATGTTTAAATCGCAATTACCCTATCACGGAACGGTAACTCTTAGGCAATTATATCTGCCGTTGCGCTAAAGATATTATATGTGCCATAAAATAGAGGAAAACAGAAAACGTATCCCTTACAACCAAAATAGAGAATCTTGCTCGAGATATTGGAAATATTATTTTTCATGTTTTTGGGGATCACCGAAATTGTGCGACATATTTCAGTAAATTTTGTCAACAGAACAAGCCCCAACGTCGTTTTATGGATAGAGAAATTTTTAAAGATTTTAGTGGATTATTTAAGCGACTAAAATTAAGTGTCAAAAGATTAATATATGACTTTAATTCAAACGCCGTAAAGAGGTTTAACGCCATTGTGGCAAAAACAGTATTACCACCTACTCAATTATTCAGTGGCACAATCGTATTGCGATATAATAGTCAAAGCGGACATTTTAATCTAGCAAAATATATGACAAATACAAGTACAAAATCGAGAATAGTAAAAATTGAAAAACGCCGACTGATGCAAAACAAAGCTTTTAAGCCAAACCAATTGTTTCGACGCAGAAGAAACATTAAGTGTTTGGGTGAAGGCCATGATTATGGCAATCCTACTTGCCAGCGTTTAGATAAACCGCCGGAAGAGTACGAGGAAATTAAAAATGAGTTAATTAATAAACTAAAAACGGAAACGGAATCATCAGATATAATTGAGAGATTGTTATAGCTAAGTGGCATGAGATTCGTATGAATAGGTTAACTGCATCAAAATTTGGTGAAATTTGTCAATGCAAAAACCCCAAATTTTTTTTAAAATAAAGTCAAATATTTTGTACAAAAAAAATGTTTATCCAAAACCAACGGTGCATGGAACTGAACATGAACAAATCGCAATTGACCAATTTTTGAAAGACAAAAATATAAAGGCCGCGAGCACTAATGGATTAATTGAAAATAACGGAATTGTGGAGGTAAAATGCCCTTACAATGCCAGAGAACTACATCCTAAAGAAGCAGTAAAATTGAAAATGATAAAATTTCTTTTATATAATGAATCGACAGACGATCTCTCCATAAACGAGAAACAGCCAAATACAAGGGCAGCTGGAAATTACAAATCGAGAATTTTGTATTTGATTATTTGTACACCAATAGATGTCATATCGCTAAAAATATCTCGAAACTCCGATTTTTTTATAAACCATATGCTTCAAAAATTATTAAGTTTTTATTTCAACCATCTAATAAAAGAAATAATAGACGGTCGTCACCAACAAAATATGCCAATCGAGATTGCCCGGAGAACCCTGAAACTGGTTTCCATGATGCGTTTTTTTAAATTTTTAAAGTGAGCATAAGTATGTACTCTCATTTATTTAAACCAACTTAATTTAACAAAATCTTTAAACATGTTTTTTACAGAAATTCAAAACAAGAAGTAGGTGAAAAAATTAAATGTTTTAACTACTGCCAGCGTTTCGAAATGTTGACAGTTTGAATTTTTAATTTTCAGTATTTTCATTATAGTTGCAACATTCAGTCCTTTCACTAAAGTTGCACACAAAGTAGAAAATTATACTCTTTACAGAGAAAGCCAAACGATGACAAACCGAAATCCGAGGCTATATAAGTATAGCCTCGGATAAATATAAGGACTATATAAGTTAAAATCAACGATATTTAATTTAAAAATAACTAGGTAAGCAAACAGCATTCTTCAAGAGAAATAATTTTTAATGGTTTTTTTATTTTTACCAGAGTATACCAAAATTTTAAATGATAAGCAGTATACACGCAGAAAAAAAAATATGATAAATACATGATTGCATTTACCATAATATCATCATTGTATGTTAGATACAATTATTTAAATGATTGATTTTATCAGGCTATGATTGATTTTATCATACTATGATATTCTTGATCATTTTTCTTGATCTTCTTCATCATAACAATGATGATCACTGAAAACAAAAAAAAATTGAGTGATCATCATTGTTATGATGAAGAAGATGAAGAAAAATGATCAAGAATATCATAGTATGATAAAATCAATAATTGTATTTATCATACAATGATGATATTATGGTAACTGCAATCATGTATTTATCATATTTGTTTTCTGAGTGTAGTGGTGAGATCTTACACAAAAAATCAGATCATTAAGGAAATGGTATTTGTAGATAATTAACTTTTTTATTAAAATATTGTATCACTTAGGGTTGTGCCAAACTTAATTTAAATCATTTAATACGGTAAAATTCGGTTTTAGGACAGATTTTCATATCAGTGTGCAATAGAGTTTTTGGAAAATAATTGAATTTACCGAAAAACTTACTTAAAATAAATTGACTTTTACCTTAAGTTTAGCACACAGCCTTAATTGTAATTTTAATTAATTTCTGATTGTATATATTTCTATTGTTTATTTCAGAAAAAATCTACATTCGGAAATAATTTATTTTGACCATATTGATTTATAACAGGCATATGTCCCAACGTTGAATTTTTAAGTAAGGCAACACAATTTGATTAATCCAAAGTTGTACCCAAAATGTGGAACAAGCCAGGAATAACAACTTAACCTAATAAAAAATAAGAATGCGTAAATGGCATTTCAATTTTATTACCCAATCAAACTTAATTTTCATGTAGGAAACCCAACTGTCACTTAATAAAAAAATAGCGCGCGCAATTTCTCGCCCAAAAATAAGAAAAACTTAAAAAATTGTGTCGCAAAAACCGACTTTTATTAAATAAAAAGGCGAAAATTATTTTATTTGTACAATTAATTACTAAATTAATATATAAAATTATTTGAATAGTTTTACGTACATCTTTCACTTATATATGAAAAAATTATTGAATTTATGAAACCTAACCTAAAAATTAGATTGAATTGTACACGTTGTTAAAAATTAAATATTAGTCGTGGCTTTTCTATTATTAAATGTTAGTGTTAATAAATTAATCAAAACACATAAAAATCTAATCATGTTTTATTCAATAAAAAATATAAATTGGCACCGCGCTAATTTTGTTATTACTTAAGAATTATAAGTTTTGGATGGCTGGAATAAAATTATTAATTTTGTTTTTAACTTTTTATTCCTGGCTGGTTAGCCCATTATATCGTTCTACGTCGGAAATTAAAATAAATACGGTAATATCAGGAGTGTGTTCAAAAATTCTACATTGTAACAATGGGTATTTTCGTTTATTCATTCCGAACATTTCGAACGTTTTAAAATTGACAGTAATCGTACTTTTATTCATTCTATGTTTTCTATTCTTTTTTTTGTCTATTCTTTTATTCATTCGGAATTCTCAGAACGCATTCTTTTTGATCTACATCAATAGGTAGAACAAAAAGAATATTCTGTTTTGAAATGTCAAGCTGTGATAGTGCGTGTGCAAAAAATTTATTTTTTCTTGTTTTTAATAAAACAACATAATATAAATATATGTATATGTATATAATATTTGTATATTATCTATGGTTCAACAAAAGTAGATGATACCAAAATAAAAACAAGTCGCTGCTGTGACAAAGTATTCTGTTTATTCTATTTATGTTCTTTTATTACATTTCGTTCGGAATGTTCTCAGATCACGTGATCATTATTCTATTCCTTCTATTCTTTCTGAAGAATGAATTAACGAAAATACCCAATATTGTTAACAATGACAGTTCTACGTCGTTCATAAACCTCCGTTGTAACAGCAGACATGTGCTTTTTCCAATCAAAAATTATTTATCTACATTGTTAGGAATGCCATTTTCAACTCTACTAACTGCTTTCAAAACAATAAAAAAATCTAACATGTACTCGTTTGCATTAAATGAATAAAACAATCAACTAATTATAAATAATAATGATATTTTATGTGTTAATAGTGATTCAGGTAAGAAAATTAAATAAAATTTATTATTAATTTGATAAATTAAGAATAATTGTTTATTAAATTTCAATGTTTTTTTTTTATTTGGTTTGGTTATTAAATTGTCAATGAAAATAGTCCAATTAAAAAATATGAACAAAACATTAGATTTCACAGCGATTTTGAAAATGAGGGAACAATTTTTCTAAAAAATATCAGTTCAGTGAGAAAAGTTCCTAGCAGTTAGAATTACACCGACAGGATATTCCTGGGCTGAGCTGTTGCGGATCAAAGTTTCAGAAACTTGCCATTGAAAATACATGGGATTCAAAAATTGGTATTTCTAAATTTTACCACATAAAAATACTACATACTACAATATGCTTCTTCGTAAGAATGGAAGCGCTGGTCAGCTAGGTCATGTGTCATCGATCGGAAAAGGTGGTAATCGGAAGGAGCAATATCTGGGCTATACGGCTGGTGGGGTAAGACTTCCCATTTCAGCGTTTGTAGGTATGTTTTGACCGGCGCTGCAACATGTGGCCGAGCGTTGTCATGTTGCAAAATTACTTTGTCGTGTCTTTGCTCGTATTGTGGCCGTTTTTCTTTGAGTGCGCCGCTCAAACGCATCAATTGAGTTCGGTATAGTGCTCCTGTGATGGTTTCGTTCGATTTCAATAGCTCATAATACACCACACCCAGCTGGTCCCACCAAATACAGAGCATGAGCTTGGCGCCGTGAATATTTGGTTTGGCCGTCGATGATGATGCATGGCCGGGGTAACCATATGATTTTTTGCGCTTCGGGTTATCGTAATGGATCCACTTTTCATCACCAGTGACAATGCGATGCAAAAAACCCTTCCGTTTTTGCCGTTCGAGCAGCAGTTCGCATGCAAAAAAACGGCGCTCGACGTCTCTCGGCTTCAGCTCATACGGCACCCAATGTCCTTGCTTTTGGATCATTCCGAGGGCTTTTATACGATGGGAAATGGCTTGTTGTGTCACTCCCAATGAATCTGCGAGCTCTTGTTGAGTTTGACACGAGTCTTCATTGAGTATTGCCTCCAATTCAGCATTCTCAAACTTTTTCACTTGGCCCGGCCGCTCTTTGTCCTCAACGTCAAAATCACCACTTCTAAACCGCACAAACCATCTCTCGCACGTTGAAACCGATGGAACATGACTCGAATAAGCTTCGGAGACCAATCGATGTGCTTCAGCAGCACTTTTCTTCAAATTAAAGAAGTAAATTAAAACTTCCCGCAAATGCTGTTTTGTTGGCACGAAACTCGACATATTGAGAGCTCAAAAAAACTATGAATTTGACACTGCGACAAATTGACACATACTGAAAATTAAAGCTATAAGACGTAGCTTTGACATGAACATAGTCACAGTACTGCCTGATGCGTATAGCGTTAGTAACGCCATCTGTTATCAATCCCGCATTTTCAATTTGTACCCCCAATAGTTTTTTTAATTTTCCTTTACGTGAAATTAGTTTATTATTCGATATTATATCGATTTCGATATTCAAGATATCATCTTCAGTAATTACTAGTATACAAAACATAAATTATCACATTATTAAACCGAAAAATAATATAAATTTAGAAACAGGAGTTTATAAATTAATATGCTCGGATTGCCCATCATTTTATATAGGACAAAATGGACGTTCATTCATCATATGTTTCAAAGAACATGTTAAAGACATTGGAAAAATGAATACTGAATCAAAATTTACCCAACATATTAATCAGGCTTTACATAATCACGGAAATTATAAAAAAAAATTATTTTAGACTTACTAAGTAGTTATAAAGAAAAAAGATATATATTCGGTGTCGGTCAATTTAAAAGGGACGATATATGGGAAGGAATACATTCGTTAATGATGATACATGGGCATACTATGACCAAAACACAATGCAAGGACAAGTTTGCTAAATTGAAAAGTTTGTACTATAAAAAATGCAATAATGATCGGCGCGCCGGTGCCGAACCGATGGAATTTGAATACTACGACGAGTTTAAAGACTTATTCGGGAAGCAGCATTCATCAAATCCTATAAATATATCATCAAGCCTCAGACCAGTTGAGCCAATAAGTTTAAATAAAAAATCGTTGCAAGTAACACTGGATAATGAAAAGTCATCAAATTGTATAAACTCATAATTAAATAATCAATTAATATTATATTCTGTTGAAAAAATATTGTTATATGAATAATAATTATTATATATAATATTAGTAAATATATATTAATTTAATTTTAACAATTTTCTTATTTTAGATTCATAATAATCTATCTCCGGGTCCACCTCCAGCGATACTTAGACGGAAGTCAAAATCCCAATTACTTATTGACGAACTAAAAGAAAATTAAAAAGCCCATAATGGAACGAGAACGAAAAACTGAAGAGTTTCAAGAAAAAATGCTTCAATTATTTGTATCGGCTGACGAAAGCTTGAAGGAAATTGTGAAAATCATGCAAAATAGAAAATAATTATTAAACGTATATAAATTTATTCAATGAATTTTCAATTATAATACATGTATAAAATATTTTTTTTTAATAATATTTTGAATTATTAATTGATTGGGATAATTCCGAGCAAATACCATTCCTTTTTATCGTTGCAATGCTAGCAAGGCTATTATGGTCATTTAACCTACTGGCAGCTTGATTTCCATCTGTTTTTTTGTTGTAATTTGAACAGACGTTCCTACGTAGATATAATTATTTAAAATATCCTGGTCGAATTGTAGACAAATGTTGTGAAGCACACAACTGGCGTTAATAGTTGCTGCTACCCAATCCGTTCCAGCAACGCAAAATTTCGTTCGACAACCTGCCTGCAGAAAGAATGTTTTTTATTAAAATCGAATTGCGCTCGTTATGCACCAAACTAATAATGGGTATACTTTGTCCCCTAGAATATATTCTTATGCTGAAAAACCTTAATAAATTATCTTGAGATGATTGATATATATATCAGAATTTTTAAAAATTCCGATATCTGACACTGAGCTTGTCCATCCGGTATATAAATCTAAAAGTCGCATGTCCGCATTGCAAATCGCATGCAGAGTCATAGATGTAACGCATTTTCTGTTCGTGTAGACCGTTGTGTATTTTAATGGAACAGAAAGCGAAACATATGTGCCATAACCGAACCATCATTATGTGTAATAGTTGAGATGACGTGTTTTGGCTCCAGCGCTGTTGCAGGGTTTCTCCAAATTTTACCTCTCCCATCGACTACGAAAATGTTGAATATACTATCATCCGTAAAAAACCGTCTTTCAGAAATTGAATTCTTTTGTTTTCAATTGTTCTGCAAATTCAATTCTTAACAACTTCAATTAACATCCGAAATTACTGGCTTCTTGTATGGCACACAGCCATGATATCCAAATTTCCACAAAATCCTTCTTATATGTTGGGGGTGGGTAGCTTTATTAGGTATCTTCTCTACTTCTGAAGCTAGTTTTGAGGCGTTTGTTTTTGGATTCTCAAAACACAGTGTGTATGATCATTTTCGTTACTGACTTTATGCACTTTCCTGTTAGAAATATATTGTAATTTCAATTGTAAAATAATACATATTACACTTACGTTAAATAAAATATTTCTGTACTTTTCAATAGCCACGATAGCTAATGATTCTTCCATGTCCATTTTAAAATTAAAGAAAAACATGAGAAATTATGCCAAGTGAAATTTGTTGTGCTTTAGTTGACGTTTGTAACAATATTTATGTAAAGGTAAATTGTTACACTAAACAATGACAACTAGAACAATGTTGTACATTGTAGAATTTTTGAACGCACTTCGCGGTATACGGTTTAATTAAAGTTGCAACCACCAACCATATTTACAAATACAGACCTAATGAGTCCGACTTTACACCGACCTTAAACCAGCAATTCACCGTATTTGAAAAAATATTAGGGAAATCTACTGAACATTTTATCATATTTCAGTTTTCGCTTTATATAGGGCATTAAAAAAGAATTTGTCTAATATCGGTTGTACTTCGTACTTTGTTTATATTTAAATTCAATTTTTCACAACATACAATTAATCGACTCGACACCGTAAACCATTCTACGGTTGATTTTCTCTTGCCGGCGATACATTTAAATTATTATATTAAGAATTTCCTCGTTATTTTTGTGGAGTGAATTTAAAATGATATACACAATTTTTATAAATGATTAAATTGTGAAATGATTTACATTTTATTCGAAAATAACTAACCTTTAAAAGAGAACCTTTCGACAATAACTAACCTTGTAAAAAGAAACTGTCGTTGCAATTTACCGGAATGTTAACCAAAAATATTTTTAATAGGTTTCTAATTAACAGATTTCTATCATAATTCATAATTAATTAACAAATATTTAAATGATCAATGCTTAAAAAGTTTATTAGGCCCAAGTATTATAATGCACTAATAATTTTAACAATAATTGATCAGAAGAAAATAATCGGCATTCCCCATTTTGCTAATTAATGACAGGTGACAGATGTTTCTTTATCGAATCATTAGCGTCGTTGTTGTTACTTTAATGCACTTGTATTAATTAAAAACAATCTTTCATTTAAACAATTACAGTTTGCGACTTATACTATAGAATGAATTTAAAATCCCAACTCCATTTACTAAGCAATCTGTTAGACACTTGTTACAATTTTCGATCCAGTTGGAATTTCCTGAACCAAGGGTGTTACTTGATATAATTCAATCGATATTAGCTCAAAATATTTACAAATTTTTTGTTCAATTAACTTTTGTACCTCTGGTAAAATTTGTCCGGCATCCACAAACACGGTTTTTTGATCGTCGGTTGTTGAGGTTGATTTATTTGCCCTTTGTTTTGGAGCGGTATCTTCCTGTATGACCTTCGGCTTTTTGGTTCTCTTAACTTTTGTCTTGATGCAAAATATTTTCATATTTTGTTTGATAACTGTGTTCGTGCAAGAAGTTACTGCAACTAAATTATATTTTGTATTTTACGATAATTTTAAACTCTAATGGAATGTATTTAATATTTACCTTCGACGTTCGACGGGCAACACAAAACTAATGGCAAGCTAAACGAAAAGTTTTAAAAAATTTCTATTTTACTATTTGCATTGCCTTACACAACTTTTGCTTATTACTTACGTTCTATATTTTTGTTGAATACATTTGAATTTCGTGTATACGTTTTACACAAGTATGGGTCACATCGCCGACAACAATATCGACAACAATACAATATATTTTAACTCACAATCAAAAGTAGCGCACACTCAATTGCCGACAAGCCATTGTTGATACACCGGCTTTGCCGACGAACTACACCACCAAAGCAAATATGATGTGGATATTGACGATTGCAAATATGATGTCGATTTTGGAGGATCACGAGTGGTACGTAGTGGAAAAATTTGAAACTCAACAAGCTATGCCAATTTAACAATTCGAAAATAATCCAGCTATTAACGACTGTTAGGTCCGTTGCACATTTCACCTAAGTTAAGCTAAGCTATGTGAGCTTAGTTTATATCTCTAGGTTGTAAATAAAGAGTTCTAATGGAACGATGCACACTTGAGCTGAACTATGCGAACTATGTTTTTCTGTTTTGAGCGATGCAAACTAACTTAGGTCGGGTTGTAAAAGTCAGCTATATCGCTCAAACATACATTGCTATTATTATATACATATTTATAACATATTGAAATTTGAATAACTAAAAAAATATTTGAACGATTTTTCCGCTTATGTGATTCTAATAATATTTTACCAGACATAGCATTTTAATTGTATTGAAATGTATGTGTGAGCGGTGTAATTAGCCCAACTGTGCAACGGAATGAGCTGTGCGAGCTAAACTAAGCTATTAGAAACTACGTTTCTAGTCTAGCTGAAATGTGCAACGAGCCTTAAAGTTGGCAATGTGACATCTAGTGCATTAAATTATGTTTTATCGAGTCTTTTTTTCCATGGCATACTTTATGGAAATAAAAATTGCAAATGCATGGCATACTTTATGGAAATAAAAATTAACATATAAAAATATACCCAACAAGTTTTGTATTTTTGCCGTCAGATCTACTTGTAGTTGTCTATGCCAATTTGAAAATACGCGTAATTTTTGATATTACGAAATGTCATTGAACGATAACTAATTTAATTTTTATTTTTTCCGCGATCTGGGTTTTCTAACTTTTACAATCGACAATTGAGACTAGGGAAAGTATTCTATACTTTCCCTAGTGCCCACGCTACCAGTGGAAAAGAAGTTTTTATATTTTAATGCAATATACAGGGTTTTCCAATAAGAGTGATACGATTTCTTTAAAAAGAAACACACTAATTGTTAAGGAAATTGAAATGTTTTATATTTAATGTGAAATACTCCACGATTTCTTCTGCAGGTACGAATTCGATGAACCCAATTTTCAAGCACTTTTTCAAGTTCAATATTGACTTGTAAAGCTTGAAGAGCGTTTGGTTTATTGCTAAAGACTAATGACTTCAAATAACCCCACAAGAAATAGTCCTAATGGTGTTAAATCACAACTTGGAGGCTATTCAATATCACAATTTCTTGAAATAATCGAATCTCCAAACTTTTCTCACAATAATTCAATTGTTGTACTTGCTGTGTGGCACGTAGCCCCGTCTTGTTGGAACCAAATGTTTTCAAGGTCAACTTCTTCCAATTTCGGCCATAAAAAGTTGGTTATCATCGATCTATATCGATCTCCATTGACAGTAACGGTGTTACCAGCTTCATTTGGAAAAAACATGGACCGATGATTCCACCAGACAAAAAACCACACCAAACTGCCAATTTAGGTGAATGTAATGGTTTTTCATGAATAATTTGTGGATTTTCTCCGCACCAGAATCGACAGTTTTGTTTATTTACCGCACCATTAAGATGAAAGTGAGCCTCATCGGAGAAGATGATTTTCTTAAAAAAATCGTTATCGTTTTCAAGTTGTTCCAAAGCAAATTCACGACGTTTACGGTGGTCCAATAGCTTCAGTTCTTGAGTGAGAACAATTTTATACGGATGCAAACCCAAATCCTTGCTCAAAACCCACCAGGTTGTGGTTTGAGACAGTCCCAATTCTTGAGAACGTCTTGGAATCGACAAATTGCGGTCTTCAGCAACACTTGCCTGAACGGCTTCAATATTTGCATTACTTCGAGCGTTTCTTTATCTTATTGGCACTTAAACATTATGTAAAGAAAATGTACGCTTCGATGTACGAAATTGTATTTTCAACAATTCGATGAATAGCGAGCACACTTGGACGATTATTACAACTATAAAATGGCAAAAGCGCACGAAAAGTTGCAATTGGAGAACAATTATTTTGATAATAAGACTGAATAATTTGTAAACGTTGTTCTTGCGTATATCTCTCTTGAATACAATGAAACAAAAATTGACAGATCATGACATATTACAAATGGCCGAAACGTCACTTAAAAATCATATCATTCCTATTGGAAAACCCTATACAAATAATATTATACTTTCCAAGATCACTTTTCATAGATAATCCATAGAAGAACATGACTAAACTCTTTTTCGTAGTAATAAATTTTTCCACGAGAGCACAGTGGTATAAGTCTCAATTGACGACGGTTAAAGTTGGGAATGTGACATCTAGTGCATTAAAAATAAGCTCATTGAGGGTTTTTTTCATGAAATTTTAGCACGGCATACTTTATGAAGATAAAAAGTAACATACAAAAATATACCCAACAAGTTTAAATTTTTTTTGTCAGATCCACTTATAGTTGTCTATATCAATTTGAGAATTACCAAAATGTCAGTTTTTTAGCGTTGCTGGTAATGTCGATTTGAGCAATAAGTTCATTTTAGGAGTTTCTTAGATTTTTGTAAGAGTATTATTAGTATAAGTAATAGTTGTACCGCTAGAAGCATCCGCATCAACAAGCGAAATATTGCGCAACAAGCTCAATTAGAATACACAATTATATCGCCGACATGCGACAAGCCTCTTTGCTGAAATATGCACAGCCACAGCACCGACAACCAGTTGGCCGACACCTACATCGCCACAGGGTTTGAATTTTTTTGATTTTTATTCAAATAAATCTAAAAATCGTCTTTTTTTTTTTTTTTGATTTAACTGATATCAGTAAATCGATTTTGTCTCGAAATGTGAGAAACGAAATGAGTGTAACCGGAAAGATATAGTAGTAACATTTGTGTTTGTGTTAGTTTCATGCGTATGATTGTTTTACTGCACATGCAAGTCACGTCTCATTATTTTCTTGTTTATTCATATTAACCCTTTGAGTGCCAACATGATTTCGGCTAGTATATTGAGGAGCACGATCGCGCTTCTTGGCACTCAATGGATTAACCATTGTAAACGCCATATTTTTGTGTTGTTTATGTATTTTCGATTTTTTTTATAGTTAACATTTTATTGTTAAAATTTATGAAATTTAAAATAATTTTATTTATAAAACTTTATTACAAGACACATAAAATTAATTTATGAAAAAAAAAATTAAATATAAAATATATTAGTATGTTAAATAATGACACATCACAGCTCGAGAGCAGGCGTAATGTGCTGAGAAAAAGAAATACGCACCATAACAATTAAACCGATTCGCCCGGTCGCGTTATTTTGGAACTGTTCATCAAACAAATGGCATGTTGTTTATATTATTATTTTAGGGACATATGATGAGTTTTGATTGATTGACTGGAATGTGCAGCTAAACCTAAGTAATATTCCCGATTGACGCCGGGCCCATCCGCACACTCTTTTACATATAACAAGATGGAGGGATAGGGAAGGTTTGTTAATTATTATGGAAATTGACCTGGTTTCAGACACCTAAATAAGTCAATAGTTAGTAAATTGTTAGTCGAAATGTAATATAAGACGGTTAGCACAAGACAACACAATTATTTTTATTTTTTGGATATATTCAGCAAACAGCATCCTAAAAAAATGTATAATTAATTAAGTTGTAGTAAACTTCCTGAAATAAAATGTCATTATTATGAGTTAAATTATACTTGAATAAAATAAATACAACGGATAGAATCTTTGTGAATCTGTTTATTTAATGGATTTATTTATAAAAATAGTTAAATAAAAACAATATATAATGTAAAGGGCACTTGTCCTTGCCATCCCTAATCTAATACAAATATGTTTATTTATAAAAATAAAAATGACCAAATGAAATTTGGTTTCAAAGATAGCTAATCTGAAATATGTAAGGTATATCAATAATGGATGTTTGGCACAGTTTTAGAACGATAATTACCTAAACAAATTAAACCAGAATTAAATAAAACTTTTAAAGGAATCAGTAATGTGTAAGATGACAGAATTAATAATAAGTAGCTAGCACAACTGTAGGATCCTTGAAAACCAAATAACCCAATCATATTAAATAAATCATAAAAAGAACAACCAGCGATAACTATTTATCCAACCTAGAACAAGCTAATCAAAATTTTCACCAATTTACAATCTCCCGAAACAACCTAAAAAATAATTTAATTGAAGAAATGCCATGATCGCTGCAAAACTATCGACAGCAATATTTAACAGCGTTTCAAATTAACTCTATAGCTTTCAAGATATCTGTAATTTCAAGAGGTAAATATCCACTAAAATATCAAATTTATGAGAAACCCGATTTGTCTGCTCTTCTGACTTTTAATTAAAATTTTATTTTTAATTAGAGAGTATTACGACTTCAAAGACCTTACGTAATCAAAAATCTTCATTAGAACTAAATAAATTAGCTTAATCAGGAACTGCATTGAATAATATAGTATTAATAAGAAACACCTAGATTTCAATAACTCTAAATTGTTCATCAAATTAAAATGTAATAATTTAATACTCAAACGCTGAATAATTGGATGAAGGAATATTAGTAAAATTCTAGTAATCTCTGAAATCACATTGTGAAAAGAATCAACGCAAAACCAAATTTTCGGTCGTTATTGAAATGTATATCCCGCTATACACCTAATACTAATCTCCATGCAAAATATATAATGTACGAGTAAACATATTATAGACAAAACAAAAGGTAGAATTCAAAATTACCAGCAAAAAAAAGAAAAATAATTAATCGTCGCAAAACAACAACAAAAATTGTTAAGCGAGTGTTACAAAAAAAAACAACGGAATTAAAAACCTCTTTCCCGCGCAAACTACTCGAATGACGCACTACTAGATGAAATTACTAGTACTCTACATCTTTATGAGTTATAAAGTACAGTTAAAATGTTTATATACTTAAAATTTATTTTGAAAAAATATGTACGAGTATTAATAATTAAAATATGTGCTAGAATAATGAATAAATGAATAACACTTATCTTAAGCATCCTTTGGAATATAAAAAGTCATACATATTGAAAGTTTACATACAATGCGTATTATGCATTCAAGCAACGGTATCAAAATAAAATTGTTACGTACATATTCTACACCAATGCAAGCGCACCATACACAAATTAATATAAATATACAATATGTGAAACTTATCACTTTACTTAAAACACAAAAATTATTATTTATTTATATATGCACATATATTAGTAAATTAGTTATTTAATTTAAACACATTTAAATTATTTATTTCGAGGAGAGACAAAAACACGTTTTCCCTTGACGACGATCAATCCCAACCGTTATTTTACGGACATATGATGATACGACAAAATTAATATCTGCACGTATAAAATTGGATTCAATTTTTACCAGCAAATTTTATGACGTATCATAAAGAGGTAGATGGGAGTTTCTACATACATATAATAATTTTATCTTCCTACCGCTACTTAGTTCGTAAAGAAGCTGGGCTCGACGAAGAATGTTAAAAATTAAAAAAGAAATGGTCAAATGTAATGACCAAATATAAGGTACATAACTGCATATCCCATATTACCTATATTGTACTGTTATTTTGTTTTCATAATTTTCAGTAAATATTTTTAATATTTTATTTTACTTACATAGACAACAATTGAACCAGCAACGGGAGTAGGAACCGAGGATGATGGGCTAGCTCATAGTTTTGCGTCTGCTCGTTAAAAAACGATAAAATAATGTAGATCGCCGGGCCGCCAAAGTATTCATTAAATACATGCATGTGACTTACATTATTCATGTAGATAGCAGCAGTGACGATGATTAGTAAAATAATGATTTTCATCTCAACATTGATTGAAATAAACTTTGACTGAAATAATACCAATATATCTAGTATGCGTTGTGGTTCATATAACAAAAATGAAATAAATTCGTACAATCGTGGATTAAAGTTTTATTAGTATTCAATACAAGTTATTAGCTCGAATATACAATCTTATATATTAATACGCTTAATTTTTAGTTTGTACACCCTTTTTAACCTATTTCCCGTGCGCGTATCTTAATGAAACATATATCAGGTGAAAGGTATTTTTTCATAGATGTGCAGAATATATGTTTTATTAAGGTACGTGAACGGGAAATAGGTGTAAAAGCCAAGAAACGTTTTTCCTATACTGTACCTCTTATAAATTAATCAGGACGCCAGAATGCCATGACAAAATATGTTTGTATTGAACCGTCATTACACCGTGACAATACAGAACAAAACAGAAAACATAAAATGATTCTACATACATACAAATATTTTGGTGTTCTGTCAGTGTAAAAAGACAATTTTGTCATGGCACTCTATCGTCATGACAAAATTTTGCGAGTGAAGATTGACCATAGTACTTACACAAACATAATATCTATGGAAAGTTTGGAATAATCATTTTCGTCCGATTTCAGGCAAAAGTCATTGGATCTCTTAATTTATGCGAAAAGGTTAAGCGGGAAGTTTCGTCCCGATATGCGGTTGATTTGTGTCCAAAGTATATTTCGTAACCGGATAATTTATTAAGCTCTTAATTTCATGCTTGAACTAGCGTGACGTGTTTCTGCTTTTTGTGTGGTCGTAAGTCGACTATATAATCTACATAAATGCATTACTTTTGGTTACGTTGTTAATACGAGATATGCTTTGGAAAACGTCAAAATTATTCATATACAAAAGATCCGCGGTCCTTTTGTACATTCCTTATAAAATATTTAGATTAAAGTTGAGCGCCTCGGCAATTGTGTGTTTTTCCCTTTTGAGATTTTAATATTTAGAAATGGCGCGTTTCGACAACATGTATGCGAGTGCAAATGAAGACCAGAAGCGCGTAATTAATGAGGTCCGAAGCGCGCTCGAATCTGAAACCCTGTCATCAAAGGTCTTCTACGTTGACGGGTGTGGCAAGACATTTGTATTGCAATCACTCATTGCATTTACTAAGGGGCGTGGCTTGGAGTCCATTTGCTCCGTCTTCACTGGAATCGCCACGAGCTTGATGGAAGGTGGGCAGTTTCATCAATGAAGCCAAACTCCTCGCACGCTGCCAAGTGAAAAGCGCGAGACTCATCATGGGAGATGAGACCATCATGCCAGGGGCAGCGCTCACAAACATAGACAGACTATTATGAGATTTGTACAGACGAAAGCCGGAAGAGAGTGTTCTATTCACTTGAAAAAACATCCTCGAGTGTGGTGACTTCCGAAAGTGCTTGCCTGTAGTACCAAAAGCGAAGCGCGCGAACTTGCGAATCAAGCATCAAGTTGAGCCTGCTTTGGAAATTGGTAAACAAGTTTACAATCACCAAGAACATGCGCATCGATGAAGATGAGGACGAGTTTACGCAATACTTGCTTTCTGTTGGAAACGGCAACGCTCGAATCGAATCGATCACACTTCCTGTGTGCTTTTCCAGTTCTCAAAGTGCGATCGATTTCGTGTATGGTGACATCAACACAACATTAGCCGAGGGAACCATCGAGGAGCGCGCCATCATTATACCCAAGAATGATGATTGCGCGCTAATCAATCAGCAGGTATTTGCCCTCCTGCCCGGAGGACAAGAAGTCAAACTTAGTGTTGATAAAGCTGAGAGTGACGACATGAATGAGGAACTCCGCCTACCCGTCGAGTTTCTCAACAAAGGTAAACACGATCGTTCTTTTGATGAGAAATCTAAGCACTAGCTTATCAATGGAAAACGCATGCGAGTCGTAAAAATAAACCGCTACAGTCTGGAATTTGATTTGCAGACTGGCTTCTCAAAAGGCGAGCGCGTTCTCACCCCACGCATGAAGCTCTCACCCTCGGAAGGCACCTTTTCATTTAAAATGTCTCGCCTCCAATTTCCGGTCCAGCTCGCGTTCGACATAACCATCAACAAGAGTCAGGGCCAAAGCTTGAAGAAGGTAGGAGTGTACTTGCCGGCCTCCGCATTTACACACGGTCAGCTGTATGTGGTTTTTTTACGATACCGCTCATTTGACGGACTCAAGGTGTTTTTGGTTGAGACAAGCGATCAATCAGCTGATCGAGACGGGCGCATCATAACAAAGAATGTTGTTTTTGTAAAGATTCTACGCATGTAAATTGTAATGTAAATTCATATTTTATTATCCTTTTGTACATTTCTTATTAAATATTTAATAGCGTATATGAATTTACTTTGTTTTTGATAAAAGTGCATCAAATTTACATCTTAAAAAATCTTCTTAATCATTTCTTAACCAAAAATTCAATAAAATGTTATCATGTGACTGATTATTCAGTCACAGGTCAGCTAGTTATTAATGAATCCTTGAGTTAGTTATTTACCCAAATATGCTGGTTGTCGATAATTTGATATAATTTATAATTACGATTTTGTTTTGATTTCTTTATTTTGGTTTACCATGACACGTGCGTTGTTTATAATGTTCACAACGGACGCAAGTGTTATATGATATTTTATTTTATGTGACATAGCTCTTTTTATTTAAATTAGTTAGTGTTATGATGAGTTGCTGTTTCCTGTTGATAACATGCTCTTTGTAATGTACGGGTGGGTCCGTAACTATCCGTACATAGGTTTGAATTCTAATTGTATATTAAAATCTTTAATTAATTTAATGAGTTAGGCTCATGTTGGTTATTTAGAGCTAAGATACCAGCCCACCGCGAAATGCCAATGCATCTTCCTCGTCATTATCTTTGGTAATAGATGAAACTGAAGTATTTTCGCCGCACAAATATTCAGATTCTAAAACTACACCATCATACCTGCAGATACTATAGTTTTTCCAGAATTTTCTGCATTTAATTCCACTGGTTTTAAGAAAATCACTCGCCATCTTATCGTCATCCACCCGAATGAATTCTCTTTGATGATCCTTGCAAGACTGTGTAGCAAGTTGAATTGTCTTCTTGGCTTTTTGCATGCGGTCGTGGCGAAATGGAGTAATTATTGGTACGGGTCTTAATGAACATTAATATCTACACTTTATAACACCCAACAAATAATAACCAGCTGGTGGGAATTATGTAGATGTATATAGTTTACTGCTACGCAGAACTCTCTGGTGCATGAGCCTGAATATCCGACAAGAACATTTATGAAATCGCCGCGGCATAACAAACTATCGTCACGTTTAGGGTATAATTCGGCTATCGGTTAATTTACTGAACATGGAGGTTTGTGGGTACACAAATTTTAACATGGCACCCATCTATAGCCCCCTCCCAGTGGCCCTATTCTGGTAATTCCCGGGGAATGGAAATTTTAAATTTTGTAGCAGTTTTATTCCCTTTTCCCCAAAAGTGTATTCTGGCTTTTGGGAAAAAATTATTCCCCATTATAGCAGTTTTGACGTTTATTATTTCATACCTATTTTAGGAAAGAATTAACTGAGAATAGAATTTAACGGAAATTTATTATATTTACGTAATTTATTTATTATGGCTGTAAATTTATACTAAAAACTAGTAATATTAATTGGAAATATCAATATCCAATTTTTTATTTTAATAAACAAAATTTATTTTTTAAATAAAATTCTATTAAATATTAATAAAAACAAAGTAAACGTAGTAAACGTAGTATTTTTAGACATTTGTTTTCTTGTTTAATTGCGGTCGCGTGTGAACGAGACTAATTAAATTATTTATATAACTTTAATTATTATTTTAATTTTAATTATTTAAATTTATTCCCCAATCGCAAGAATTAACTTTTTGAAAACGGGGAATAGAGGAAAATGTCTGGGGAATAGCTGCAACAAAAATAAATTATTCCCTATTCCCGGGGAATTACCAGAATAGGGCCACAGCTCTAGCAAATATTCGTGTTTTGGCGCATAAGTTGAAATGATATCAAAGTTCATCGAATTCGTCATATCTGGGTAATTTAATTATGTTCTTAGCGACACTTAGCGACGAAAATATATCCAACATTCTGTGAACTATTGTCTTACAGAATACCGCAAAATATCGAATGAAACACTGGTCACTCTGTAACTCGGTCCACAACCAAGCCAGTACAAAAATACCAAGTTCTAAATGTAATAGAGTAACCTAGTTTATTTTCTTCGAATAATAAAAATATGCTATGTAGAGATTTGGTGGAAACTCGAATATGTTCCTTGATAAACTTATCATTATTTAATATTATTCTACGATAAATAGACGATTTCTAGGATTCTACAAAATTTCGTTGTGGCTGAAAATTAAGAATACATACATAAAAATCAATGAATAACTATACCTATTACTTTTCAGGTTATGCTGTTTCAATATGTTACCAGTACCTCAATTTTGTTGCCTTTTCGAGACTACGAGAACAAAAATTACCAGAAAATAATAATATTAGTGAATGCGATTGTTCGTATTGTTTATGTTTTGTTTTTATTTTGTTATTTTCCATTTTTTTGTGTACTTTTATCAGTATATTTAATTTTAAATTTAAATAAATGAGAATGATTTTTTCTTTTTGTGATAATTTATTATTATATTTTTACTTTTTATTTCGAACTAGTTTCGAGAGTTCGTCAGCTATTTCTACTACATATTCTATAATTTGACATATCGCCAGTCCGAAATTATTTTAGTGGTTATTTCTTTTATATATGAAATTAAAATTAATAGAATCAGAATAAAATATAATAATATATTATCATTATTATAATAATATTTCTTTGATGTGAAATTATAATTTAATTGATTAGAATATAATATTTATCATAAGTGAGATTATACCAATTTTGTATTTTTGACCGTAAAATAATAACGAGACGTTATAATGAATATTTACGAGATATATTGAATCCTTTTGAAATATGCGATCGATGCTGAGTTACATATAATTTCATAACATTAAATTTATTTTAATATACAGATAGGAGAGTGATAGGAGAGCTCATTTCCAACAAAGCAGCCAACTAAAGTTTTTTTCGCATTGTTGGTGGTGCAAAAGTTATTCCACTTTTAGTGTTTTTTAGTGAAATCGCATGCGCACCCACCAAAAAATTAATTTAAAAGAAACCATCAGAAAAATATGCGATACTAACTAATGCAGATTTTAAAATGGTATCACACACCGGGCTATTCACAATAGAATGTGTTTTATCAATTTTTTTTCACAAAGTAAGTCGTGTTTATTCAAAAACGCAGTTAACAAAATTTCTAGTTTTAAAATAGATGCTTTGTCAGAAATAAAGCAAAATGAATAAAATAATTTTTGTTTATTATTTATTATTTTTGTTTCGATTTCACTATAAATCACTAAAAGTGGTATAACTTTTGCACCATCAACAATTCGAAAAAACTTTACTTGGCTGTTTTTGTTGGAAATGAGCTCTAACATCACCCTGCTTCGTTTGATCTGCGAATTTTGAGACACTCTGTATATTAATGTAAAATGTTATTAATGTAAAATGTACAATCTGTGTTAATTGAATAATAAATTCTTATCTGATTTAAATTTTCTGGTTACGGAGATGTAGTACGGGTAATATTATTGACTAGAGACGGCTGAACTTGCACAATGATACTTAATATAAGTTCTCACAACACTTCATTTTATTTTGTTACTAATTGATTTTTGTAATTGAAACTACGCCATTAATTTTATTTAACTTTATTTTATAACAATTTATTTATGATCAAATGTTATTGGTTTTACTATAAATTAAGGATTAAAATTACCAGAACTTCAGAATTTTACTTTACTGAATTATAACTCAGTGATATGAAGTTTTCTCCAGTATTAGTACATTAAACTTATTTATGAATATTTTCACAATTTATAATTTCTAGTTCCACAATTTTATTTTAATATGTGCAGGATATAAAGCTTATATATACTCGTATATGTGATTTCCTTGATTTTATTTTACTGACTTTCTTGATTAATTAATTTTCATCACAACTTAATATTTATTCACACAATTTGAATTTAGTATATCACTATTTATTTTACTTTGATTATAAATACACAAGAATTCATTCAGCAAACAGTTGTCAAAGTGTAAACATCTAAAATACGTCTAAAATAATAAAAATAAATAAAATAATTAAATTTACCTAATTTTTGCTTTAATTTTTATTTTAATAAAATCATTAAGCCATATTTAAAATATAGTTCACAAAAAATATAAGGGATTTGTTAATTTATTCGTGCGTGATTCACATCTTCATAGCAAAGTACAACATCGTCAACCATTTTATTGTCGTATAATCAATTTCGCGCCTTTGTAAAACAATGACCGTAACCTGCCGCTCGTGAGGTGCCAATATCACAAAAAAAGGACGACTTCCTGGTATTAAATGTAGCGGTCCTTGTGAAAATTTCTACCATGTTAAGTGCGCTTGTATCTCACAGGTATTGTTAAGTGATATTAATAATCGAACTGTCAATTGGTTATGTGAAAGCTGTCGTCTACAATCCAGTCAATCTGTGATTGACAACGAAATCTCGGACTCTGATTGTGATGTGAACGTGAGTCTAGCCGATATTATGATTCAATTAAAACGAATGGAAAAGAAACTATCTGCTCTGGACAAAGTTAAAGACGCAGTACATACTCTCCAAGCCGCGAACGATGCTCTCACTTCGAAACTTAAACATCTAGAAGACCAGTTTAGCATCCACTCTGCAAAATTACATCAAATGGAGGCTGATTATGACAAACCAGCTCAAATGCTAAACGCTTCAAGCATTACAATCAGTGGCTTGCCGATGGAACATGTTGACATTAGTGGAATGATTTTCAACACAATTAGTAAAGTCGAAAATTCCATTCAACCGGATGATATTTTATCGATCGAACCAATTCGTAGAAACGTTAGCAAAACCACACTGAATAAAACCAACAATTATGAAACTCGTCACAACTTCTTTATTGTTAAACTAAAATCCATCGATCCATCACTTTACACTAAAGATCTGGATATCATTTTGCCACAAAACCACCGGGAGCATCAAATCCATATAATGCACCGCCTTTCAAAATTCCAATCACAGCTGTATCATTAAATAATGTAACGTTAAGTAGTTTTTTTATCTTACCTTTATTAGCTCATATTTGTTTTTTATATATTTTTTCCATATTCCAGCTTAACTCTTTATACATTTTGTTGTCAAAAATAATATTTGTTTATATTAATCAGTCAGCTGTTTTGATTCCGGTAATTATTTTTTTTATGGTGGTAGTGTTTGTTATGATTTGGATGATGTTTAAACACTGTTTGAGTTATTTTTTAGTGATTTACTCAAAAAACTTAAAACTTATTTTTTTAACATTTTCAAATTTATTTATAATTAGTCGGAATATTTTGAAATTTACTTGGAATAGATTATTCGTTGTTGTGATTTATCTGGCTGTATTGAAAATGTTGTACTTTGCTCTCACTCTTCAAAATTTGTTTTTCGGTATTTGTTGTATGTATATTGAATTGTTAGTCTTATATTATGTGTAGTGTAATTCACCAAAACATTCAAAGTTTGAGAGCAAACTTCGACATTTTCAATGCTTATTTATCTAGTTTAAGAGTACAACCACTATTAATATTTGTTTCGGAAATCTGGATTTACTCACACGAATCTTCATATTACAGACTGCCAAATTATAATTTCATTGCTTGCTGTAATGATGATTATAGATCTGGTGGTGTTGGTGTGTTTATCAATCAAAATTTAACTGTATCTTCTTTTCATTGTTACAACTGGACCACAGCTGATGTTTTAATTTTAAATGTTACCTTGGGGCGTCATGATTGGAACTTTATCTGCATTTATAGATTTTGTAATAAACCGGTAAACTCGTTTTGTGTCGATATTGAGGAGTTACTTCTATCAATTAATAATAATAACATAGTTATTCTGGGAGACATCAACATAAATTTACTTAATATCAATGAATGCTATAGTTATCTTACCATGTTAGCCTCCCACGGATTTCTAAGTCTTTTAAATGAAGCAACTAGACATTCATCTTGTCTTGATCATGTGTTCATCAAATCAACAAATTCGTTTACTTTTACTGTGGAAAACACACCGATTCATCTATCTGTAGCCCTATTCTGGCTTTCCCAAGGAATAGGGAATTGGGAAAATATTTTGCTGTAATTACAAATTGCAATAATTCCCAAATATTTATTCCCCGTTCCCAACTGTATATTCTGGTAGACTGGGAATAATTTTTGGGGGAAACATTTTTTATTTTGTTTCTTATAAACTAAAACGCATGTTGCGACCTTATTACAAGTTTAATTTATTTTTAAATATGTATATATTACAAAAAATAATGTTTAAAAATTCGAACAAGTACGAATTATAATTCCCTAAAAAAATAATTGGGAAAAATTAACGTCAAAACTGCTATAAAATGGAATTATTTTTTCCCAATAAAAAAAATTCCCAAGCGTCAGAATACTCTTTGGGGAATAAATAATTCCCAACTGCTAGAAATACGTCACTAATTCCCAATTCCCTATTCCCGGGGAAAACCAGAATAGGGCCACTGACCACAACTTAATAAAGCTAAACATTTTTGCATCTCAGATCCCTGTGCTTCAAAATAGTGTAGCTGCTAAATTTTCGAGAGTTGACTATAGCCGTCTGAATGCTCGACTACAATCTGAAAGTTGGGCGACTGTTTATGGTGAGAATAACTGCAATATCGCTTTTGATAGGTTCTTATTTATTCTGAAATCGCACATTCGTGAATCTAAGGTCGAATCTTCTGCCCCTACATTAAAAAAACTGAAACCGTGGATGAATTCTTATCTCCTTTTGAAGGTTCATAAATTAAAAAAATTCTCTAGAAAATTACGCCATAATCCCACTAATGCACGTTTGGAAAAATTTGTCAAGAAACTCTCCAAGGAATTAAATGCTAGAATTAAATTTGTCAAAAATTCATTTTACAAGAAGAAATTTGAGTATGTTAAAAATAGTTCTAAACTCACATGGACGGCTATTGATGAAGTTTTGGGAACAAATAAAGACAAAAACCGAATCACCAAAATTTACAAATACCAATCTGATGTTCTTATTTCAAATTATCAATGTATAAGTAATGAATTCAATACTTATTTCCTCAACGTTCCATCGGAGATAACAAATAATTTGAACATCACTAACTTTTCGCCTAATTCTCCAGGTTATAGCAGATATGTTTTAGGCTCGACCACTTCACCTAGTATGTCTTGTGTGTTTGATTCGATTAGCGCCAGAGAGATTATAAAAGAGATTAGTAGTTTGAAAAATAAACACTCTTGTGGAATTGACGGAATCGACAACCTAATCTTAAAAAATTGCGTGTGGTATCTAGTAGATGTTTTAGCTTACCTCTTCAATTTCAGCCTAGAAAGTGGTGTATTTCCAGATGTTTTCAAATCAGCCCTTGTAATTCCAATTCATAAGAAAGGTGATGTGCTATTACTAAATAATTATCGACCTATTTCGTTGCTAAGTTCCTTCTCCAAACTATTTGAGAAAATAATAAAACGTAGGTTGCTCGGTTATCTGGAGAAAATCAATTTTTTTAGCCGTAGTCAATTTGGTTTCTTAGCAGGAAGATCCTCTGAAGAAGCACTACTACATCACCTCAGTTATGTTTACTCGGCTTTTAACAATTCGCAAAAATCCGCTTCGTTATTTTTAGACATTGCAAAAGCGTTTGACACGGTGGATCACGAGGTTCTTGCAAACAAATTATTAAATATAGGTATCAGAGGTAAAGTTTTTGACTGGTTTGTTAGTTATTTCAACAATCGTAGCCAAATTGTTAAAATAAATGATAAATTTAGTGAACCTGGTTACTTAAATTGCGGCGTTCCGCAGGGATCAGTATTAGGACCTATTCTATTCTTAATCTACATAAATTCTATATTCGACATCGATCTTCTGGGGCACACCACTGCATTTGCGGACGATTTAGCATTAAGTTACACTTCAGCAAACCCTTTGGAGTTACAGAACCTAGTTTGCACAGACTTAGTGAATCTTGGTAATTGGTTTTACTACCATCGCCTGGCTCTTAGTAATAAATCCAGAGTAATGTTTTTTGGTCAGGCCGCATCTCCCAATTTTAAGGTTTTGTATCATGTTCCATTTTGCTCTGGACACTCATGTTCATCGCAGTGCTTTGAAATTCCCCTCGTAAATGAGTTTAAGTACTTAGGAGTTACCATCGATTCGCAGTTGAAATGGAATTCTCATCTCACCATTGTCAGAAAAAATGTTATTACTGCGGCTTATAAATTCTACCATCTGAAGCAATTATGCCCACCGTCAACACTGCGAGTTCTATATCATTCACTAGTTGAATCTATTATTATGTATGGTATATCAAGCTGGGGTGGGATTTATTTTTCCAATATTGAGGACCTATACATTTCACAAAAACGGATTATTAAATTGATTTATTGTCGGCCTTTAACAACTCCAACAATTCCCTTATTTCGAGATTTGAAATTATTACCTTTAAGATATCTCTATGTTTATAAGGTATTAAAGATGTTCTTTGTTCGGAGTTCCAGTTTCCATAGTCGTATTCATCACACGTATACTTTAAGGAATCCGAACAACTTTGCCGGTTTACGTTGTAATAATGAAAGGTTCAGAAGGTCTTACTTTTATATGGGATTGTATTGGTTTCACAAATTACCAATAGAGTTGAAATTCATTCCGATTGGCCGCAAACACTATTTTGATAAAATGATTCGACATTGGCTGATTAATATAGACAACATTGAAACCTACTTCTAATTTTTCTTTTTTGTATTGTATGTACGAAATATGAGCTGGAATTTTAATTTTATTGTATGTATTATTTATTTATTCTTTTATGATAGTTTTTAATTTATTATTTTTATTTGTACACTTTTGGCAACCTAAATTTCATGATTTTTTTCTTTCTTGCTCCCCCACAGGTTCTAAAAACCTATTAGGAGCTCTAACTTTATTAGAAATAGTTTATGATTTGTATTAATGTATGTAACCTGTTTTTCTAAATAAAGAGAATAATAATAATAATAATAATAATAATAAAAAAAAATTTTCTAACTTAAAATTTAAACGAGATTTCTTCACGAATTTTAATTTGGTTTCTAATGCTTCACTATATTAGATGTAATTTCTTAATGATAATACAACGAGTTTAATGTTACCGGATTTATTGATTAATAATAGTGAATAGAATTTGACGATTAACCTGACAACTTACGACTTACTGTGTATACAGGGTGTCCCAAAGTTCGCGTTTCAAACAAAACAGGGTGTTATTTGACAGAAGATAATGCAGCTTATAAAAATGATTTTATTGGAAAGGCACACTATTCTAGATCGTATTAAAAAACAAAGTTAAACAAAATAACTTTTGGTTTCATTTAAATTAATATTTGGTGGGGGCGCATGCGATTTTACTAAAAACACAAAAAGTAATATAACTTTTGCACCATCTACAATTCATTTAGAAGTATTGGCTACTCATTTTTTTGCTAGTGGAATCCACCAACGTCGGATAGGGTTAGACGCCTTTGCTGTTTTTGCTATTGGAAACCACCAACGTCGGGTAGGGTTAGACGCCTTTGCTGTAATGAGTCAATAGAAAATTTCGTACAGCATTTCGAAAATCAGTAATGTGATTGGGATGCAATCAATCCACGAACCTATCCGTTTCCCGACATCAATAATAGCCAACATTAATAAAAGGAATGAATATGCGTACGTTAATAGGAAAAGCTTCCATTCTATTAATACACAAATGGTAATTATAAAATTGATATAGTTTTTTTATATAGGTTAATATATGCACTTTTGTTTATAGATATGTGATGCTGATTTAAAAATGTTAACATTGAATGCGAGGTACCCGGACTCTACACACGATTCGTATATTTGGGACATATGTGTTATACTGTCCTTACTAAAACGATTCAATACAGAAGACAACAAGACATGGTTATTTGGTAATACAAACCATTTACATTTATTAATATTTTACTTAAACATGTTTGATTAATATTACAGCCGATAGCGGGTATGCGTTGAAACCATACATGATGGTTAAATTTAGAAGACCATCAACAGACAGAGAAACCAGCTTTAATGCAATGCACATGCACTCAAAAATCAGAAGCGGCATTGAACGAAGTTTCGGGCTATTAAAATGTCTAATACTCTAATAATCACTAATACTCGTAATTATCCAATGGATAATATTGAAGCAGAGGGGGAAATAATTTCTGTACCCAATGCAGTTGACTTGAAGCGGCATTCAAGTTTAAGTTTGTATTAATAAACGAAAAACAAAAACTACTAAATCATTTTATTTTGTTAACCATTTATTTACAGCTAATAATTTTTACTGAAAATATAACAAAAGATAATGTTAAAGGTATAAACAGAACCAGAGATACAGCGACAAGATATAACGCCTATAAATAAATAAATAAATAAATAAAAACAAAATATTTCGTAGTCCCGTACTCTCGAAAAGGCAACAAAATCGAGTATTTGTTTTTTGTAATCTTTTAACTCTCATTCTTAAACTTCGATTGTAATTTATAATCACATTCATGAATAATGCGATTTCAATATTCATATTTAATTTATTTTTTCTATTTCCTTGATTTTAAATTAACAGGAAAAACAATATGAAGTATGAAAATTCATAATTTAGTTTAGTTTATAATTCGGTTTACAATCGGAATGACAACATAATTAAAAGATACTAGTGCCACCTTCGAACGAATGGTACCAATCAGTCATGGATTTAGTTAATCTGCAATTTAGTCGAAAAAATCGCTCTCAAATACTAGACTGTGCATCTGAGAGCGATTTTTTCGAGGCTAAATATATTTTTCTTTAATAAATTACGTTGGTTTTACAATTTAAAAATTACTTAGCAGGCCAAGTAAAAATCACATGATGTTCATGGTATCAATTTGTTATGTTTTTTGTTGTTAAATATATACAATCGACGGGAGCTTGTAGCCAACAAGAAACGAATAATTTGACATTCGTCTCACGGCACACGTCGAGAGATGGTTTAATTTTATCTTTTTATCACTACCGACATTTAGCTACGTTGCTTTCGCAAATCCCGCTTAGCTTTAATATTAGAGGCCAATTTTGGTTTCAGCAATATTTGTTTATGAATTTCAAGTAACGAAAATAATTGTTCATCATAGTTGGCGTATTTATCGGTAGTAATTAAAGTCGAGTTGGCTTTAAATAAAACTAAAAAAAATGATTTTCATAAAACCAATTCATATTACAATTACTACTCACACAAAAGCCACCGTTGATGAACAATTATTTTCCGTTACTGGAAATTCACAAACAAATATTGCTTAACTAAAATTGGGCTTTTGTTTAGTTTAAATTTTATAAAGTGTGCGTGGCGGAAATATTCACAAATGTAAATTGTTGTCAAGAAAGCGTCACGTTTATTTCCACTTGTCACAAGTCGCATATGTAAATCATCCTTCAATACAAACAATTTTCTTAGAAAATCGGAAATTTTTCCTTCGTTCAATATTGTAAATACGCATACAATATTCACGGATTTATCCGTGGTTAAAGTGTTTTGAGATTGATCGGAGGATTTGTTCTCGTTTAAAAAATGTATGTTATTATTGTTGTTAAGCTAGATTATGTATTAGTGGATTATGTATCAAGGGAGTAAAGTAAAAGAATATTGCTATAGTGAAGAAATTTTATAATCTTTCGTGTTAACTGAACAAGAGCAACACTACCGAGTTCTTCAACTTCAATTTTAGCAAAAATATTATGCTTTTATGAAGAAGTTTGTAGTAAATACATTTTTCTTACATAAAATACCGACGAGAAATTTTTCATGGAAATTTTATATTCTAAAAAATCAATTATTTTATGAAAATTATTCGATTTTTTTAATTCGGTCACTCGTTATTATATTATAGCACCTATAAAGTGATCGATTATCGATTAGCGAAGGGGAATCCGTTAATTAAATTTTTTACTTTTTGGATTCGGTTGTTCCCTTCCTTTGTCGATGACTCGATGATAATAACATTTTTTTTTGGTTGATCGACTGGAAAAAAGAGGAAAAATTGTGCAGTTGATAAGAGACATTAATAGCAAGAACACACGATCATAAAAGTAATATTGGTCTGTTCAAATTTGTATTTTTTTTTTTTTTGGATAGTAAAACAAAAGTTTATATATTATCAATTAAGTTTATCCGATTAATTTTGTGAAATAATCCAATTTTTATGAAGACCAAATTGTGTAATTAAATACAATAGAAATTGTACACCACTAATGTGAAGTGAAATTGTTACATTGCTGTGACTCGATCGAATTTATAAACGAGCACAGACTAAAATTATATGTGTAACCATACTGGCTAAGGCCAATTGTATTTAAATCGTTCGTTAAATGTACGTTTGTACAATTTAACCTTATAAGCCTCAATTATTACATAAAATTGCCTAAAGTTAAAACGGCAAATATTCGAGTACGTCGATACAATCGATAAATACGGTGTTCCGGAAAACAATTTGTGTGCAAGGGCATACTAGAATTCTGGGCTCAGCACGAAATTTGAGTGAACTTTTATCGCGGTAGCAACCACCACGGATATCGACTGAGGTTCAATATCAGAAGCGGCTTCCATAACGGATGAGTATTCACGATCATCTTTTGTTTGGATTAAGGTGATAAAACTGATTTATGTAAGTTTATATTGATTTTCATATTTTTCTTTTCTCATAAAGTAACGTAACCTATACTATTGTAATGATCGACCAGTTTATTTTCTGCAGTGAAATTGAATCGTGTCTCTTATTCAAATTATAACAATAGAATTATCTTAAACCAATTTTTTCCCCTAACTTATTTTTTTTTATATTTTTCTTACTTAAAGTGCTCATACTTGTAAAATTAATGAATAATTCTGTTAATTTTCATTATTCGGAACTAACATTATTGTTGTAATAATTGAATTACCTTTTTATCTTGGACACATTAATTAAAAAGAGATTCGCGGGATATAGTTAAATTACTCAATGAAATCATTGCGGCGTAAAACAAAACTTATCGTTGGTGTAGTTATCGATAAGATGGAATTTATAATATTTTACTAAATTTTGAAATTTTTACGTTATTTCGAGACTGATCTTGAAATTTTATATATTTCGATTTGTGTTTCTTACCAATTTGATGTTAAGTGTTTCGCTGTTTGACGATGGAATTCTGAAAAACTGGTTGTAAGTTTCAAAATATTAGTCTGACAATTTATGTACTATACAGCCCAACCATATTTGCAGTATAATTTTTAAATGCTACTGGATTTCAGTTTAGTTTTATTATTAATATAATTCTAATAACTATGATTTCAGGAAATTCTTTTGTAAGTTGTTGAGTTTTAGGAGGATTAATCAATAAATGTTTGTATTATTTAGGAAGCCGAAAAACATTAATGAAGAATTAAATTTCAGGAGTCTTAAGATGTTTGTGGACTAATACTTCTTTAAAATATTAATTGATGATTGTGTAGTTTAGAATTGTGTTGTGTTTGTATTACTCACTATCGGATTTACCTAGGTGACTGTATTCGGAGTGAATTAATCAATCAATTTTATTTTAGGAAGCTGGAAATTATTAATGTTGAATTATATTTCAGGGAATTTTCAGATGCTCGTGAAATAATAATATTTTTTTATCAGGTTGCTGATTTAAAGAAGCAATTTTTGAAGACCAATATCATCGTTATCCATTGAACCTATTAAACCTTTATCCCCCCTCAGTAGATTAGAAGTAGATTAGAATTGTGTTGTGCCGTACGATCGCTAGGTGTCTGAAACCGGGTCGTTCTGTCCCAAAAAAAAACCTTTCCTATCCCTCCTATTGTTATGTGTAAAAAGGCTGTAGAAATAGGCCCGGCATTAACCGGGACACTCGTCAAGTACTTGGTTCTACAGTCCAATCAATCAATCAATCAATCTAACTTATTTTTTTTTATATTTATATTAATTAATCTTAAATACTCTTTTTAAAATTAATTATCTTACAATGTATGTGAACTGAAGTGTATGTAAAGTAGTGATGTGAGAACTGGCAAATTGGATACACGTGTCGGTAATAAGCGGTCAGGTAGCTCTAAAATTAATTATTGTTGCCAATCAGTTGTTTTCGACCAAAGAATTCCCCTCCCGACGAGCACACCCAATCGTATTACCTGACTGCTCGGAAAACAAAACAGGCTTACAGTAATACATCATTATTTATTTATGTGCTTGTTCTATAGTATAATAATGAATTTTGCTTCCGATTTTTAAACAAATAAAGTTCAGCTTTTGGACGCAGTAGCAGAAAATAGTGATTTTATTTTATTTGAGGACATATTTTCAATCACGGCTAATTGATAAATTCCTATAGCAGAAACTCAGTGCTTCAATGCAATAATATAGCCTATAAAATTTACATAAAACAAACCGTCCATCAAAAACATATTTTATGTGGATTTGTAGCCATTTTTATGAATACAGGCACCCATTTAAGGTTTAATTGTATTCCATCAATTATTCACAAAAGTTAATCAAGTTAAGATGTAGCATGAATTTATTGTTTCTTAGGCGATTAATAAAATGTAAGCGTAACCCAATCTGTTTAGAGATCATAATATATATATGTAAAGATGTTCTAAACGAAATAATATAATCGTAAAGCTCACAAAATCAGATAGGACAACGTGGATATCATCAAAACCCACCCCCTCCCACGAAACATAATAAAAAACACGAAAACGAATAAAAGGTGGTTATTTGTATTTTATTCAAATTTTTCGGTTTTTTAGCTTTTATTTTTGTTTTTATGTCGGACTTTGTGATTTTATTATTTTAAGCTTTTTTTGGGTTTGTTTTTATTTCCTTATACATCCTCTGTGTGTTTTTTTAATGTGCGAGCTTTCTCATTTTTTTACGTTTGTTTTCTTGTGATTGTTTAATTGTTCGGAAAAATGACAAAAAAAACAAAAACCAAATAATAAAACAAACGAAAAACTGAGAAAAATAATAATAAACATACAATTTTCCCGTTATCCATTTTTTTGTTGTGCCCATTCAACTTTCTTACTTTTCTTTTATTCACTGTGTTTTTCAGTAATAAAGAAATCTTAACGTACATTATAATATTATACTCGTAATGTTGTTGTTTTGTTACTATTTATGTTTAATCGTTGTTGTTTTATTTCGTAAATTATAAAATTATATTTCTTTTCCTTCTCTAAGAAAATTAACTTGAGATTTTTCATTAAATTAAAACGAATTATGTTTTTTTTATTTATTTTAATTAAAATGAAAATCTAATAAAAGTAGTAATAGCAAGAGCAGTAGAGAAAAGTGGCGTGGCACGAGGTGATGGAGGTAAGGTTCAATTATTCAATTGTTGAAGATACAACAAGAGCGGGATTATATTATTTTCATTTCGTTGCCGTCGATGAACATGTCCAAAATCAAAGAAAGTTCGACGAAAGTATCATCTTATTACTCCGACCTAATTCGGTCTTATTAATCCGATAAACAACAAAGAAAACTTTTCAAAAATCAAATTGTGTGGAAACCGTATTCATTTATTATTAAAAAATTTAACTTTTTAATAAATGCTGTCACCACAGGAACTGGACAGTAAATTAATCGCAAACAAGTTTTAGTATTTTAGTTGTACAAAACTGCATACTTAGAATAATGTTCTCATTTGTTTGTACATCCATTTTCCAAATATTAAACGTTAATAGAACACTATAATTGACATCTTGTATCTATTTTAAACTACTGACGATATTTATTAATGACCAAAGGTTATATAATGATGTCCCGCTGAAGGTGTACCACGTTGTTATATGTGCCGAAAATTGGTAAAGTACTCGAAATAATTGTTTTGTTCGAATTTTAGTGAATCTGATGATAATATCCCTCTATTTATTTTGAATTTCTTATATAAAATAAACAACACAAAGTATTGATAAGGTATCATGGGTTAATGACATTTGGTACCGTTAATTGAAAGTTCAGGTCCATTAATACCAGGAATTTGTTTTTTACTTACCAAAACAACAATAAGAAAATTAAATCACATTATCCTCTTAAGTTGTGGTTGTTCGCGTGTTTATAACACAAACGAAAGCACAAAGAGTAAAGATGAAATTTTATGACGGTAAACTTCAAGTCCCTATAATACGGAATATAAAGCACAAAAGAATGAAAATTTCTGTTTTCATTTCCCATTTTTGTCATGTTGTCTTACTCGTTTTTTCATTTTTCATATCCTTAATAATTCTCGTGTTTATTTTAAACAAATAAAATTGGGTTATGTTTTGGCAAATTGTTATGGCATTTTGCTTCTATTTCATCATCAAATATGGGGTGAAAAATTGAGATCATGTTTGTGACAGTAAATCAATTTATTGACAATGCGTTGCCTATACGTACACAGACGCACACACACAAGTATACTATATTTGCGATATGCACGAGATTTATGGATTTTGAAAGAGGTGAGACGTAAATATTTAAATGCGATGTGGATACGTATACCAAAATATATAAAAAAAATAGCAGCGATGGTAGTTGATGGTGTTGCGCAGGGGTGGTAGTTTCGTTGTGCGGCGAGCAGAAATAATATTGAAATGAAATTGAAATTTTATTTCTGTTTTTGGTGAATTGGATTTTTTGTGCTTAATGTATACTTTTATTTGGGAACGATTTCAATTCAATGTAATCAATCTTATGGATATATTCATTTGGGGATTTATAACCTTGAAATATTAATGGATATAAACTTGATTATGGCGTATTTTTTGCCTTTTGCCCCAATCTATATTAAAATTTTATATGTATAGTATTTCTCCGCTGTACATCTCCAACACTGCACAAATGTTTATCATTATACTCTTAGTGTTCCGAGGAAATATTTGGCAGGCCTCTATCTTAGAGATCCAGAATTTCGATTTATTTATAATTTATTTTCAATTTCAAATGTATAGTGTGCATTTCAATGCTTGTTCGGCTATAAAATTTTCGCTATGAAGTTTAATCCTTTCATTCTTTTATATTAGCAGCGCCTTTCGTAGCCAAACGCACATTATAATAAGACTTTTTAAATTCAAAATCAAAACACTTTCACAAATCTTCATAGAAAAAGATTGATCGGTTGATGGATTGTGCGCTTGCCGTAATTTAATAAGGGTGTCCGAGCTAAGCTATTCCTTGTTAAATGCTACAATTTGATCGAGTCGCCAGTTTTCCTGCAACGGACAGGTTAAAACTGTTTCCCACTCTTACGTGTTTTTTGGATAAATTACTCAAAGTTAGGCGTTTTATGCCTATTTCCTAGGCTACAGCTTACGTAGGTTGTAATAAGTAAGCCGTGGTCAATGAAATTTTTGGGTAAAGACTACGCTCCATATTCGCGAATTTTTCAAACTTAATTTTACTGACAATTATTCCTTGATAGGATGCATCGAAATTCATATAAAATACTAAGAAGAAATATCGAATACACCACACTTCATTTCTAAGGCGAAATTTACAACTAACCAGAATTTTGGAAAAAACTGTCTCATTTAACAAAAAATATTTATTGCAACCTGAGACCGTACTCTTTGAGTTGAAGATCACCTTATTATTCCATGTAGGATCTTCTATGGCGATCTTCTTATTACGAGAGGTACTTATCTCATAATCGTACCATGGTTGAGCTAGAGCAGAATTTATATGTTTAGTGATTGGCAAGAACATTCCAAATCTTTTGAATTGGTTTTAAAGTCGTTATGGTTGTTCCACAGTATCCTTCTATTGAGAGAAAACTTTGCTTTGAACGACCATGTTTTATAGGACTGACGGCCAGATTCTTTCCAATGACGTGTAAATTTAGAATTCAAGTACAGTAAAAGCCCGATTATCCGGCATTCGATTAACCGGAACAGTCAGTTAACCAGAATTTTAATTTTTACTAAATTTTTTCCTTTTTTTCTGTCACAAGGAAAATTATCTCACCCTTCAACAAGTGAGCCATTATCAGATTGTGTAAATTTGGATGGATCAGAGCATAATTCAGAATTTCAAATGTCACTTTTAAAAATAGTTTTTAAGAAAATTGATTGCTGCTGATTCAGAGAAATCGTTTCAACAATCTTATAACATCAAAGATGCAATAATTAAAGCAGCGTTTGCCTGGAGAAAATGTTCGACTTTAGCAAATGGCTCGAACAAATTGTGGTTTAATAGTAATCAGATACCAAGTAACAACCACGCGCCTTTCGATGAAATTTGCAAACTCTTGAATTATAATGCATAACAATTTGTGGACATTCAAGACAACGAAATTTCTGACCGGTGGCATCTCGATGATAATACAGAAATTGTGTAAACTTTTACGGGTGAACAACCTATCGCAGGTGTTTTAAATCCCACAGCAACAGAGAACTTAAGCTCAGATTCTGATGAAGACTTACATGTAGCTGATAAAGTATCACTTGGTAAGAAGCACAAGCTGGTTTGATGGCTTTCTTCAATTTGTAGAACAATGCTCGCAGTATTCTGCTAAAGAAGTTATGCAAATTTATGTCATGCAGAACAATCTTCTTGTGATAAAAACAGCTAGCTACAAGATCGTGGCTTTTAAAAAAAGCCATAAATTTTATAAATGAATTACATAATTTATGAATTATTTAAAAGTTTTGGGTACTCATATGGGTGTACTCGTCGTATACATAATTTGTATGTATTTATTATTTGCAATAAATTCAATGAACCTGCTATATAAAAAAATTGTTTTCTGGTCCATAATTTGAAAATAAATAAACAAGAATCATAAAAAATAATTAAATCTAGCGAAATTCTCGTAAAATTTCTAGTTTTAATGAAATATTTAATTATCCGGAATTTTTGAGTATCCGGAATGCTCTCATCTCTAAGCATTCCAGATAACTGGGCTTTTACTGTATCTTGTATTATCAGCTATTTACAGATCGCTTTATCGTAAGCCATTTATAGTGTTTCAATTTAACGTGATCATTGAATCATAAAACAGTTCATCTTATACACAATTTATCGAATGGACAATTTATCGTGTGCCAGTTTATCGTAGTTTGTAAAATTAACCGTAAAACAAAATTATGTATAAATAAAAAAAACGTGTATAAATTATGTATAAATAAAGTTTATAAAACTTTAACGACTTCGGCCATTTATTAAACGATTAAGATGGGAGTGAATATGTTTGGAAGCAGTTCTGTAATATAGCCACTTGGAGCGGAACTCGGTCATTTTTAAATCGATTATGATGAAATTTGGTATGTTGGATGGAAATGGAATTCTTAAATAATTTTTGGAAGAAGTATTTTAATATGGCCACTTGAAACGAAACTCGGCTATTTCTTAACAAGTTTTCGCCTCAAAGAGACATATATTTATGTGTCACAAATTACTGAAACTTTACCGGACAAGTGGTGCAGTGGTTAAAGCTTCGGCACTTGGACCGGGAGGTACTGGGTTCGAATCCCATCAGAGGCTAGATGCAAATCGAATTTTCATCATCGATTACAATCGGTGATGTTAATAACCACAACTAAGACCCTCTGATGGAGTGCAGAATTCAACGCCGACCCACCTTCCATGTCAATGTACAAGTTGACATGGAGCTTGCAATGTGCAGGTGGTATACTGTAATTGTGTGAGTAGGTGAATAGGTGAATGGGTTAATGATGTGGTGTGAATGCGTGGTATAACAATGGGCCAAAAATGGCCTAAGTGTCAACCACTGAAACCTACCTACTGAAACTTTACATGGGTATAATTATTTTCTTTTTGGCATACATGTGTCGTAGAAGCAAACCAAAACTCATGTCACATATATGTGGCATACCACTATACCAGCTTTGCACAAACTCATAACACATATAGGCTATGGAGAAAAAAAGTAATATTCTGGCAGTCTAACTTTCATTTATTTTATTATAAGAGTTTTAAATAACAAAAACTATTAAATTAGAAATTAAATGTACTTTTATTTGAAATAGTTATCGCAGGAGCTTTGGAAAGAAAAAAAGTAAACAAATTGATAATTTTTTTCACAAATTGAGAAACTAATAAATTATTTAATATTTAGTGTCTGTGCGAATTGGATAAAAAGTTAAAATTTTTAAGTGTGGTAAAAGTAAAATTTTAACTGTTTTGCTGTGCGAATTGCATCTAGTTAAAATTTTGAGGTTTATGACTTGACACGATTGTGAAAAAATAAAATTTAAAGTTAAATGTCGAAAAGTGAATATATGTAATATTAAAAAAAAAATCATAAAATTTATTATGCAATAAATTCTAAAAAGTGTAAAATGCATGTATTTTTCTTAATATATTTCTTGCCAATTTTAACTAGATTATTTGTCTTATACCAAAATTATCTGAACCTGATTGCAAAATATTATGATTCAAAACAAAAAACTAAGGTTGTTGGAAATCATTATGTTTATTTATTAATCATTAAATCATTAAAAAAAATTCAGCGTACAAAATATTTGCAAATATCGGTAGCTGACACTACAATTGAGGCTATTTTAAATGGTTGCGAAACAGAAACAACGAGATCGTTACGGATTAACCATCAAACCTTTAAATTGATGTTGGCCAGGCCATTATGCCAGACAAGCATCACGGTTGGTCCATAGAATACGAATTGTTAATATTTCTGTATTGAATGGCTTCAGGTGGCAGCTACAGAGTTGTCGGAAACTTTTCAGGGTTGAGCCGCTACAGTATTAGGTATATAATTTACAATTTTTTTTTTTGTGAAAAAAGAGACGTTGTTAATCTACCAAATTTAAAATTATTATCACGAAATTCTGTTCTCGGGCAATATTTAGAAATGCAGTTTTGTTCAATATTTAGAAATGCAGTTGGGGCAATTGATGGCTGCCACATTAGAATAAAGTGTCATAAATTAATAAGGTTTTTATTTGTGTAAAATATTTTCGATGTGCATATCCATATTGCGGTTGCTTGAGTCCGGTAGCTTCTTCGTTTCTTTGTACTTTATCTATACAATTATAAGTTTTATGGGTGGGGTGATCGGGGAGACGGGCGGGGGTTGCCGCGGTGTGGACGTACACGATGTTATATTGGGTGAACTATGCGAAGACATTTTAAAGTGATTTTTTCCGACAATTTTTTACACATACATAGAAATTTATCGATGAGCTGGGATTCATGTGACGTGTGTGCGCGTGAATGGTTTTTTTTTTAGGTTAGAAACCGGTCTCAACTCATGTGATTTCCCCAATGTAATTTAATTATTTTTTATTTTTCCCCAATGCTCTCCCTCGTGTGATTTCCCCAATGTAATTTAAATTCATGTATGTATTGTAATAATAATATGTACATACATTGATAGGTGTTATTATTATTTATTTTTTTTTACAGTCTATTTAACTGGTTTATAATTTATTTAATTAAATTATTTTTCTCTATAATTATTAATAATGCGCGGTAAAAATTTGTATTTGGAAAAGTTTTAAAGATTTGTATCGCCGTGGTATGGACGGGTGACACAACTGAAAAAAAATGAACTTTTTTCGTTAATTCACTAGAAAGATGCGAATATTTTGTATCCATATCCCTCAATAAAAACAGTTTTATTTTTCCTTCATCGAAAATGATAGAGCACAAAGTGCCATTCTTCGTTTTATGATTTTGGAATCTAATAACGTAATTAGCATTTTTTGGTTTTGCTCTCCTGCAAAATTTTAATTTTTGAGTTGTGTCTCTTTTTCATGTCATGAGCGATTTGTGTTACGGCATGCAAAGGGAAAATGGTTTTTAAATTTATTTTCGTTGTAACGACAAGTAAATCTTTGATGTGCCTCGGGCTATTAATGTTGGTTATTTTTTTAGATTGCTTACTGCTGGCACTGTTTTCTATGAAAGAATTTATCCGACTTAACAATATTTCTCGAAATAGGTTCGCAATTGCATGGGAACGTCAGACACAAGTATTGATGAGTTCTAAATCCTATTCAATGACTTGCTCATGCACCAATTATGTAAGAAGCACTCCGCGTGGTTTTATTTTCCGTTCGTGCCATCACCTCACGTAAACCTTGATATTTTTTGAATGACTGAGATGTGCGAAATTGTCTCAGTAATCTGTTTCTAGACAGTATACTGCAGAAGATGCATAAATTATTTTTTGGGTATGAATTGGGCTGGATTGGAATTCTAGCAAATTTTAGTTTTGGGAAGCTGGATTTGACTGGTTCATCTCTTAGCGGGTTAAGCGAAGTTTGTTTCAGCTATTGTGAATAAACGAACTGGATAGTTAATTGGCCGATTGCTTTCGGATTTGTTTTGTGGAAAGATCCAGAACTTCATCCGGGATTTATGTTGGAGTCGCAATTTAGCTCAACATACCAGATTCGAACATGGTTGATTAATAAATTGCTTAGGACGGTCGAACTCCAAAACTTCGCTAAATACCATTTTTAAATCCCCACCCAATTCTGAATACCTCATTTGACAATATATATGTTTTTTAATATGATTCCCAAGTTCTATTCAAAATGGTCGAATTGTAGAACTTCATCAAAAAGGCACGTTAAAATCCCAATTTAAGCTGACCTTTATTATTAGAATCCTAGCCCAGCACTGCAAAATGAATTTTAAGGTTGTAGGTTAGGACGCGGCCTGGTTTAATTCGTTATATCCGAATCCCAAAATTTCGTCAAATTCAGCTTTGCACACTAAATTTGACCATCATTTGTTGAGAAATGGCCTATTTCCATTGAGCATAATGTTATAGTGCCAATCCAATTCTGCATACCATATTTGACAGAAATTGGTTGAAGAACGATAAAGCTCCATTGCCATGCTCGGCATAATATGTCCTGTGCAGTATAAATTACTTGGTAATTAATCGAATATGTACCATTGCCTTTGGGATGCCTCACATATTTTTTTATTAAATACTTATGAATTTTAGAGTAATTTTTAATATAATTTAAACAATTATGGTTTCAGGAAATTCTACTTTAAGTTGTGGAATTGCATTAGGATTAAATTAATAAATATTTATATTATTTAGGAAGCCGGAAAATATTAATTTAAAATTAAATTTCAGGAAATCTACCGATGTAGGTGAAATAATATTCCTTTGAAATATTAATTGGATGGTTCACAAGCCAAACCGATTAACTCCATTTTTTGAATATTTGTAAATTTTAATATCAACGTACTTGATTGGCTCTATACATTGAAAATAAAGTACAGTAATAATAAGTGTTAACACCATTAAATGACAAAACTAAAAGTAAGTAAAGTTGCAATTTATAACGAATTTTAAAACCATTTTTATATTTTCTCAGTTTTTATCAACTTTTTGTTTTACGGAGTTAATCGTTTTGGCAAATGAAGCATCCAATTGTAGATTGTGTAGATTAGAATTGCCTTGTTAATGTGTTACTAACTATCGACTTTATCTAGGTGTCTGTAACCGGGCTGATTCAATCAATCAACTTGTTTAGGAAGCCGGAAAGCATTAATTTAGAATTAAATTTCAGGAAATTGATGTACCAGATGTACGTGAAATAATAAAATTTTTCCCTCAGGTTGCTGATTTAAAGAAGCAATTGTTGAAGACCAATACCATCGTTATCCATTAAACCTATTAAGCCTTTATTCTCCTTCTAGTAGTTAGAAGTAGATTAGAATTGTGTTGTGCCGAACGATCGCTAGGTGTCTGAAACCGGGTCGTTCCGTCCCAAAAAAAAAATACCTTTCCAGTTATGTGTAAACAGGCTGTAGGAATAGGCCCGGCGTTATCCGGGACCACCTATCAAGTACTTGGTTCTACAGTCCAATCAATCAATCAATCAATAAATTAATAAGGTTTTTATTCTATTGTGCTTCAAGTTATCGTTGATAGTAACGGAATGGTCCGCAATTATTTTATTGGCTATCCTGGATTAGTGCATGATACTCGCATTTTGCACAATAGTCTTACATATCGACGACACACATTTCCTCCCAAAAATTATTATTTATTAGGAGATGGAGGATACTAGCCTAGTCGAAGACTCGGGAATTTCTGATCGACTACTATGCGACGATATCGGAGTCGACTGTGAATAGTCGTTTGACATTCCCGGTGTTTGCGATCCCAATCCCTATCTGTACAATGATAGAGGTGTGGAGGTCGATCGCAACAAATCGTTGGTCAGCCCGGCATTTATGCTATCTTCTATATAGCTCCAATTCATTCTCCACTGCAAGATGTATGTGGGGGATAAAAATCATCCATTTTGACGCGTATTTGTGTATTTCTTTGAAATACGGCCATAAAGTAGGAGACTCTTCATCACCCTCCGCCGCGTCATCACCCATTCCACTACCCGTTGTTTTTTGTTTCAGCGACTAAAACAATCGTAAAAAGTAAATTGTACTAAATGCATCTTGCAATTAAGATAGTTTTTACTTTGTACTTTTTGATTATGGCTTGCTACTATTGACGACACAGTGCTGGTGTCTTGTGTATTTGTTCACTAATCTTTCTAAAATCATAGGACACACAAAATTTTTATTAATATAGATATCTTGAATTAATATTTCTAAAGTTTTACCTCCACGCATCCCTTTGATTCGCATTTTCCCCGTAAACATTCCATCGTATTTAATTCTTAGTTCAATTAATTTGTTTTTGTCTGATTCATTCCCTACAAAATAAACAAAAACAAACATTTTTTTACATAATTTTCAATTACATAATTTTCATTTTCTTATACATTTATTGTATGTAGACATAACCTGACGTTCCCGTTTATTTTTAATTTGTATTTTGATCTTTATTTTTACAAATACAACTGCGACACTTGTACGAATGTACACAACAAGCAAATATGTACGATAAAAAAAAAAGAGTGAGTCCATTAGTACTCTCAAGGAGATGTGTAAACATGGCGTGTGTATAGTGCGTGTGTACAGTTTACTTTGAAGGAAGAAGGAATGCAATTTTTTTACTAGCCAGAGTTTTCATTTGTTTATTATCGCTAAATTGGTATATTACTCTTAATCGACGCAATTGGATTATGGTAGCTAAAATAAGATACACATACTGCAAACTCTAACTTTTCTAATTTTCATTGAAAAACTGCACAATGGTCGTTCCATATCTCGTAGTAAATATATTTCGATCTGAAAATTTGTCTCTCAGGAAGTTTATAAGTGGTTCAGCTTGAGGAACAGCAAAAGTAATATTGAAATATCCGCTCATAATCATTGGCAAAAGATGATAGTCTCTTTGGATAATTTTTGAAATTCTTTTAGAAAATGGAGCAAGGACGAAATGTATGAACTTCATTATATCTTCGACAGATTTATTCGGCGAGGTGAATACAACTACAGAAAGCATCTTATTCCCATTGAGAAGCTGAAATTCAGCCGTGTATGATATATCATCAATGGGTTGTGTTGTTAAGCTCATACCAGTTGTTTGTCCAACGATGATTTCCTTATTCGAGGTGACTATATAAGTTCAACTTGTATTTTTATATATTGCTACTTTGACAGCCCACTGGCCATCTTTCCTGAACTGAACGCAGCATTCAGAATTAATAATATTAACATGCTCGTCATTGCGTAGCCAGATTTTGGAAAGCAAGAAAATTGACCATCTCCGCGTGACTGTATCAGCTAGGTCAAGGTGATGTGATCTGAGACTCTGGCCGTTTAATGTTAAAATCTGGACGTCATTATTATCTCGTACAAAATTCGCCATTACAACCTGAGCTATACTTAGCAGATTCATTTTGAAGAAGACCTATTGAGATCCAATTTTTACGTCCATGGTATAGAAGACATGATCATTGATAGCCGACGTGATGAACAGGCCTTCGAGACTCGTTATTCGTGATGAAGCGAAGCCCCCAATTTCAAGAACGTCAAATGTTTCATCGATTCAAAAAACCGTAGCAATAATGAAGGAAACTATATCATCTTTTAATGTTTCTTCGAAAAGACAAAACGTTTTAAAAAAGTTACGTCTTCTGAGCCTTTGTGAAACACGTTGGGTAGAACGGCATGAGTCCGTCTTAAAATTTAAATCGAACGTTTAAGAAATTGTTGATGTATTAAAAATTATATCTTTGTGGAACGACTCCAACACTGCATCAAAAGCAGAATCACTAGTGAATTCACTCTCTACACCTACTTTCATTATGTCAATTTGCGCCTTGGCGCATTTACTTTCCACATCTGTCAATTTAAGTAAATTATTACAAAAAAAAAATTAGATAAATACACAGCTGAGACTTCCATAAAAAAGGTTATTGGTGTTTTGGAATCGAGACGTACTGAGGTAGGTATTATTTATAATGAAATTTTCTTAGAAGCTGAGGAAATATTAAAATCAATGGATATAGAGATGTTAATTCCAAACTACGCTTTGAGAAATGTGAGATTTCAACAAGTTGGGGCTCAAAGTTGATTCAAAATAAATTTATATATTTCAATGCTTGACAATTTAATCGGCGATTTGAAAGATCGTTTCAATGAAAAAGTGTTTAATTTATTTGATTTAAATATTATATTACCTAATATAATCCAAACCAAGAATGTTACTGAAACAAACAGTACCGTCAACAATATTTTTAAAATCATATCACCATTTGCAGACGATGTAGACATTTTACAAAGTAAACTTAAAGCAGAGATGGAGTTATGGAAAGAAAATTGGAAAAATAGAAAGGACATTGATTTTCCAGCCGATATTTTAGTTGTAATCAATGTATGTGATGAAGATTTATTTCCACATGTTAATATGATGGCTGCCATTTTGATTACTTATCCAATAAGCATAGCTAGTGCCGAGAGGAGTTTTTCCGCACTTAAAAGAATCAAATCATGGCTCAGATCAACCATGGGAGAAGAAAGATTAAGCGGTTTAGCAGTGCTTCATATTAATCGTGATATAACAATTGATATTGATGAAATTATCAGAATATTTGCGAAAAAAAAAAATAGAAAAACTGATTTTTTACTTTAAAAATGACATATTTTTTTATGCAGTGCAATATTTCTTAGCTCTACTGAATTTGTTATAGTACTATATTTTTAAAATTTGTTTATGAACTAAAATTTTATTATTTATTATTAATTATTATTTAAATGAAAATCAAATTATATTGTTCTATATTAGTTTTCTATATTTTTATTAATTAAAATCGGGTTTTGTTACTCAAAAAACAAAATGTGTTGCTTTTTAATTATTAACCTGTTCCTATAAAAGACATTTCTGTGTATGTATATAATAATTACCCATGCATTATTTACCTTACAAATAACCCCCCCCCCCCCCCCCAACTAAAATGCTGGATCCGCCCATGCATCCAACTTTATGCCGCCTGACCTTCTTCACAACTTTTGAATTTGTACCGAAATCCATTCAGAGTCGTTTGACATTTTTTATTGTTGTCCTGGTCAGGATGGCTGCATCTGATATACCTCAGACAGCAAATAGTTCCATTCACCAGTCCGTATGTTACGTCAGTTACCATCAATATTGGTTTTGAGAAAGTAAAGCCGACCTATGACAAGTACGGCAAATAATTTGTATCCACTATGCTCATTTTATGGATCGTTTGACGGAATTGCTACTCCATCAGCCCAATGACCATCTCTCTTGAACTGAACGCAACATTCAAACGTAGGAATATTAACATGCCCATCATTGCGCAGCCAGGTGAATTGAGCATACCTGCGTGACTATCACCTGAGACTGCGGCAGTTCAATCTTAAAAACGAGACGTTATTATAACCCCATTTAATATAAGACACGATCATTGATAGCCGACATGATGAACAGCGCCTAGAGACTCGATTCTCGTGATAAAGCAACATACACAAGTTGTTGACTGTCTTTTTAATCGTAAGGGTATGGAAATTACATACATATACGAAATACGAATTACGTAATCGTAATTCGTATTGTAATTTTTTTTTTTTTGATTTTTCTGATCGATGGAAATGTCGATGGTTTCTATTTCATTTTTTAAATTAGTTTTTTTTACTTTTCCTACTATTAAAATATGGCATACATAAACAAGCATGCCATGTATAGTACAAAATTGTTTTTATTGAGTTTGTTGCTTTTTTCAAACGAAGTAGGTACGTCATTTCCGTTCGTTTCATTTACAAGTTTACTCTAATACAAAAATTTTTGGTAGGCGCGAGTAAAGATGTTTACACATCAAAATTTTAAGTGGTCGATCAGTTAAGAATTTTGTGGTGAATAAAACGTCAAAATTTTAACTGTTTAAATTTTATGCGATTTTTTTTCGTTTCGCACACACACTTAGTGTGTCTTTTATTATCAATTGATGCGTTTAAACCGAAGCTAAAATAGCAATGTTGATGTCAATACTATTTAGCTTGCGTTCATACCGTATGTTACTATAAATGTCAAAAACAGAAAATTTCACGTTGCACCTTTTTCGCCCTTTTTCATTTTAGGGTTTTGATATTTTTTTTCTAAATTTTCCTAAAGAACAAAAAATTTAAATCATTTTCAGCTACAAAATTTGTAATTTTATTCAAACTTTTTTGTAAAGTATAAAGTATAATCTTCCATTTTGACATTGCTTGTTGCTAGCTACCTAGCAATGCTAAATAGCAGTGCTATTTTAGCTAGCTAGAGCTATGAGTATGTCGTGTTTATACCGTTGCTGTAGCTGTCATTTGCATTTAGCATTGCTATTTTAGCTATGGTGTAAACGCAGCAAATGACCATTTGTAATCGATGCGGCATACTTTTAACTAAATTTTCAACGAAAGTTGTTGAAATGGAAGACCACTCTTGTTGTAACTCGCCCAGAATTCCGGTAAGTTAGATCTTGAATGAATCGGAATTTTACCATCCAAAATTATCCAGCGGTGTTCAATAGGTTTTAGATCGGGTGATTGAGGTGGCCACTCTAATACTTTTAATGCTTTTCGAACAAAACATTGTTTTGCGACTCTTGACGTGTGTTTCGGGTCGTTGTCTTGTTGAAACACAGAACGATTTAACTTCATTTTCTTAGCGGAATAAACAAGGTTTTCTTGTAGGATCTGAAAATAAGAACTTTCCGTAATTTTCCCGTTGATATTAACTAAATTACCCACACCAAGCCAAGAATTCAACACCTACACACTATCAATGATCCACCTCTATGTTTAACTTAGAGCTTGAGTATATTTTAAATATAATCGTTTTCATTTATATTCAAAAATCAATCACAAACCAACAAGTCTATTTCCATTTATACAAAACATTTGAAGTTTTCATTAATTTGTATGGCCCAATGAAAGCTGTTACAAATTATAAATTACGCGTATAAAATTTGACAAAAAAATATCTCATTACATTAATTAAACCACAAAAATTGAAAGGAATTGCAAACTAAATGATTATTCATAATCCCAACAACAGATCAAAAACAAAAAGAAAAAAATTGGGGAAATATATAAAGAATTTAAAAGGTTGTTTGAATGAAATATAATGTTTTCCATTTTTTTCCACCTATAAATTTATTTCTAGCAATGTACTTTTTGTTTGTATGTAGTAAAATATTTACTTGGGCAACAAGTTGGTTCGGCGAGCACCGCTAGGATGAAAGCGAATTGTGGTTGATAATGATGTTGGACGGGGATGAGCTTTTGAATAGTGATGGCGAGCAGTTCGACCAAGAAAAAGTTTGAGTGTATGAAGAAAATTGAACAAAAAAACATAAAAGTCACAGATAGGCACATAAAACACTTAATAAATTTTCCAACCGAGTTGAGTAATAACTAATGATAAATATAATATTAAATGTAATAAAATAATAATATGGTGTACATAGTGATGTCGATTCCTTGTACATCTTCTGTTTATGTTTTCTTCTATTCTTCTATTATTTCAAAAGCCACTCGATATTTATTTTAAAATTTTGATTTAAATTTATAGTTTGCTTGCTTAAATGCATCGAGTTTTCCTTGTAAATATTAAAGACATTAAAACCGAAACAAATAGAATTTACGAGAGTGCTCAAAATAAAAACTGTGCACGCATACTAAAGAAATAAAGTATGTATCGAAAACTGATGGTGTTGTTCTTTGAGTGAAAAAAAACAAGAACATTAATTAAGAATAAACAGTTCTATAATCGAATACATATTTTGATAAAACAAAAACATTAAAAATAATTAAAAGTTCATATTTCAAGTAAAAATATAATTAATTATTAAGTCGAGACACAAGGTAGACCGTCAACGTGGTAAATCAACATCGGCTGAAACGGATCCGCATCGGGGCAAACATTTTTTTCCCCATATTTTTTTTTTTATATAATTAAGCTTAAGATTCTTATTAATTAAAACAATTTTCCTTTCTTTTTTTTTATTTTTAAATCAAGGCAACACACTAACATTAGTACATATTAGGATTGTAGGTTAGGAAATGGAAACAATATTATTGTATAAACGATCGCAACGAATTACGGTTCCGAGTAAAACATTTAATATTTTTCATAAATTTTGCGTTGATTTTTTTTGAATTTTTTTGTGTGTTGATTTCTACTCATTTTTGATTAAATCATTTTTTTTCTTGTGATTTCCTTTTTATTTACATTTTCTTCGTGTCATAAGATAAAAACTATGAGTAAGTATACGTTTTGCTTGGTTTCATTAGAGATGTAATGTGGCGCATTTTAATTCAATGTCGTGGTCTACCCTACAATCTGCAACAATTCAAGCTCTCCTGGGGTACAGGAAGAACCATCCCTCAACCACCGTTGCTAGCCGGCTGGGATATGCTGCTCTGGAGCTACCAACAGGAGAGTCTGGAACATTTTTTGTTGGGAAATCAAATCTTAAGGAAAACCGTTACAAAGCTCCCTTCTAGATAGATATTATGGCTTTTTAATCTAGATTACATTGCTATTTTCAGAGCCATCTACAATTTAAAGAGCATTAATTTTAAATAGTGTATTTGTATTTCTACGTTTCCGTAAGAAACAATGTAAAATAACCAATTTTTGAATTAATATTTATGAATGAAAATGTAATTGAGTAATTAAAATTTTTATTGTATACGAGTAAGAACATATTCACAACATATATTGGTACATATGTATTCCTGACCTTTCTTAGTGAAATAAAAGACTATAGTTTGTGTAGGTATAACCTTCGTTCATCGTTCAGGCAATAAACGGATTCATCGAAAGAAGAAGTCTGGTTGTTTCGAGGCGATCCAGTCATCGATCCATTTTTTGACGTTTTCATATGAAGTGAAGTGCTGCGGTGCCAGGGCTTATTGCATCGACCGGAACAAGTGGTAATCAGAGGGAGCAATGTATCGTGAATACGGCGAATGGAGTATAATTCCCTAGTTCCACCTGTCCGATTAGTTTTTGACAGGTATAGCAACATGTGGTGTCATGTTGCAAAATAATCTTATCGTGCCTTTTGTCCCATTCCGGTCGTTTTGCAGCTAGAGCTTAATTTAAAGCCATCCAGTTGCCGTCGAAAAACTTGTCCCGTAATGGTTTCACGTTCTCTCAGCAGCTCATAATAGACGACACTCTTCATATCCCCCCAATTACAAAGCATCACCTTCGAACCATGTATATTTGCTTTTGGCGTCGACGTCCCTGGTTCACCTGGCTTGATTCATGCTGATTTACGCTTTGAATTTTCATAGTGGATCCACTGATCATCACTGATCTGATGCAAAACCCTCTTCTTTTGTTATCGTTGAAGCACATGGTTTTCCAACGTTCCATATCCCGTTTTTTCAATTTGTGTGGCACCCAATTTCCCAGCTTTTGAACCAATCCCATTGCTTGTATACGTTGCGAAACACATTGTTGGGTATTATTCAACTCTCCTTCCAATTGTTTTTCGGTCGGACAAGGGTCCACATCAAACAATTCTTCCAATTCTGAATTTCAAATTTTTTTGGTCCGCTTTCACGTTCTTTGTCTCTTACGGCAAAATCACAACTTCCACAAGCAAACGATTTGTTTCCGCTTCACTTTTCTTCAACAAAAAATAATGAAGTAAAACTTCCCGCAAATGCTATTTTTTGGCACAAAATTCGACATTTTCAATTACATGAAAATAATTGTTGTTTACGCTTTGAACAAATGTCACCAGTAATTATTCAAGCTTGACATGTAACCTCCATACTAGCGACATCATACTAGCGACATCTATCTAACAAGGTGGGAAATACATTTGTACACCCAATATATAAAGCAGACATTATTATTTAAGTAATGAAAATAAATTAAAGAGAGTCATAATTTTAATGTTTTGCTATAGAATTGAACTTTCTGTTTAGTTGTGTAGGTTACTGAAAATTAAATAGTAGTAGTAAATTGTGGAAAAATCCAATTAAACAGTTACGTTTTATAAACTAATGTTGGTCTCATCAATATAAAAAACTCATATAAAAAGTCGTTTGAGAGTTTTAATTGCAATTAATAAACCACAATAACCCTTCTAAGAAAATTAGACAAAAACACGAAATTACACAGGAGTTTTTATGAATCTCAAAAATTATTACTTTATTAACAACACGATTCCGTTAGTTGAGTCTTTGTTGTTCAAAGTGATAATAAAAATTTGTTAGTTGAATGAAAAGTTTTCCAATGTGTACACAAACAAGCGAGTTGACGCACTGGTTTTATAGTAAACGAGTCACTTAAACGACAAACTACACGACTGGGTGTAAATTCAAATTAAAACTCTTGATGAAAATGAACCAATTAAAATGTTATTATATTAAAATAGCAAATTGAAATTAATCAAATTAATCAATTCGGTTTTTATTTACAAAACTTTTTTTTAAAATTATTAATGTACACTAATTCTTATGCTAAAGAATAAAAGCTTCCCCTCTATTTAAAGCTTACGATAAAAAAATGTGGAATCTTACGGCTCTTTTATCTAGGTGGGTCTGCTTTTGTGCGTAGCGAACACGGTCAAACAATGGGCGCTTTCATGTACCCTATCATGATTAGTAACATACTCACCAAATTGATTTAAAAATTTCATAGTACTGAACATTTTCATAACGTTGGCTTTAATTTTATGCAACATGTTCCCAACTGTGGGGTGCCCTGAAAGCGCCCATTGATTTCAAACCGAATTCACAAATTGTTTGTTACTGCTCAGAAGATATTCACACAAATGCACGAATGGTTTAAGAAGCATAAGGCTATTTGAATTAAACAAAAATATCAATTATCGTTGCATTTTTGTGCTGTTGGCCATCTTAATATCGGCTAAAATTTTTGTTTCTATTTAATTAAGCTTTCCTTCAAATATTTTGAGCAGATCAATGCGTTTATATACAAACTTCTTTGTTACCTCCTAAAAATGTTAATCAACATCAAGTACAAAACCGAAATGTTAATTTATTTTATCAGTGGTTTGTAGCAATTTTTCTCACCCCGATTCCATTTTCTTTCCCATTTCAGCGCATATAGCAAATAAAAAAAAACGTGACATAATGGTGCTGTTAATATTCGTGTACAGAATATGTTTACCATTAAATTAAAATATGTGTACAAAAAAAACTTTTGGGAGGAGATGATAGCTTTTTCACTCTGTTCTCCTTGCATTTCTTCTTTATATGATTCTTACTTTTACTATACATGGAAATGTATATTAGAAAACTATCAAAAGTTTATCTGAATTTTTTTTAGTTACATATACTTATGCACAACGTAACGACTAGGAGTACGAGTAGTTCTACTTTAGTTTACTTTTCTCATGTTTATATTTGAATTATTTTTTTAGTTGGGAAAATTGGATATTTCTATGATAAATTCTAATGTATATCGTTTTCATCCAGCTTCAGTTTTGTTCATTTTAAAGTAATTCGTCTCAGTTAAATTATTAAAATGGTTATATTATTATGTAGCTTAGAGATTAAAAAGGGCCAATTAAAAAAAGTGACCAATTTATAATTTTGGGAAATTATCGAATCTTAAAATTACGTCGCTCTGGAAAGTTAGGTACACATGTTTATCTAATGCATACATCGAGATACATTTTTATTTAATACATTTTTTCACCAACAACACTTTTTATTTAGTGTTGTAAAATATTTTATCTCTATAACAGTAGTTACTATTTTTAGCAGAACTACAATAATAATTATTTATTTTACGATCGAAGTAATAGAAAAACTTATGCAACGTTCACTGCATAATATGTGCATAGTGGAGGAGAGGGTGGTTTTGCTGGTTCATTGAAGCAAAATACTTGTATACTTGGTATTTTTGTTGGTATCAAGTAAACTCATACTGAACATACACTACAACTCTTGATGCTTGTTTAGAGATGTAAATTGGAATTTTATTTATGTTGAAAATAAAAAAATAAAACTTGAAATGGAATTTTTTATTATTCCTTTTTTGTCTATTTAATAACTTTAGAGATAAGTTATAATGGGGATATGATATAAAAGTTGTATTTCGTTGTTAAGATGATTAGAATTTAAATGTTGAATTAAAAATAATAGTTGAAATCATGTTCATCACTTAATATAATTGAAAATAAGCTTGTTAAAGTTTTACCATAACCCAATATTTTTTCGGTTAGATTTTCAAGGCGATTGCTTTTGTGTATATTAAATTTTGTTGATGTCTCTCAGGATTACACTGTAACAAATTATTGTATAAGGCAAAAGGTCACACATACATTATAAATGGATACATAATAGTACTGTCCTCAGTTATCAAGGGTATTTTGCAAGGTATATTGCCGACACAGTAATTTAATATTGCAATCGAGAGAATAAAATACCAAGAATTATTTGATTGTTTTAGACTTTACCATATGGAAGAATAATTTTTTTAATTTTGGATGGTTCAGGAAAAATTTCAATTTAAAATAACATCAAAACAAATATTTCCGAGAATGCGGTTTGGAATATGTTAAATTGTTAGCCTTTACTTCGTCCGTCATATTATGGTAAAACATAAAACAATTACATATTCATAAATATTTAATAATTTTTTGGAATTTTTTAAAGCTGAACATTATAGAGTAAGTAAAGAAATAAATTTATATAATTACTATAAAATTGTAGAACATAACCTTCGAAAAACGGCTCTGGGAATACCAGTTTGCAAAATGAAAAATGTTTAGTCATAAATTAGAAAAAAACTCTATTGTAAACTGAAATTCCTTTCGAAACGGGGATACAGTTAAACATTTTAATGCAGATTCGGGTAAAATTCTATTGTAATTTTGAATTCAAACCGGTAATGATCGTTTTTTGTGAACTTTTCACATATTACACTTTTCTGTACGATTTACAATAAAAAATTTATGGCGGGATTCTTAATCGGAAACCAACTGATTGGGATCTTCTTAAAATTCAATACCGTAGAAAACCCCTTCCGACTATTATATCAACTTGAAATTTGGAACGGAGCTGGGTAATTTTATCAATATACTGACTATGATCTAAATTCGGATCAATGGGCCTATTTAGACGTGTATGCACTACATGATGTATTCTCCTCGTCGCTTACCTCTTCATCTATAAACTTATTTGGGAGTGGGGCATCGATTGAGCTACGCTACACATATAGTTTCATTTCTTTACCTTCATTTCTTTTCCCTTTTACCTACAAAATCCATTTTAAATGCGACATTAGATTTTTGTTCAAATTTTATTTTCGAGAGAACGGAACGAAACAATACAAAAAATTTGGTGTTTTGATATAAAATAAGGGTTTAAATTAACAACAAAAATCTATTACGACTTAGTTTGAAACCAGAAGCTGAAATCGTATGTAAGCTTGTCTGACTTGCGGAACGATTTGTTACTCACTAATACAATGCAAAAGCAATAAAATTGTTTTTCGGGTCGGAAAGTTTTCTTTTGTTTTTTGCTATTCATTTAAAATATGACTATTGAGCAGACCACACTAAACTGCTATTCATAAATGTTCAATGTAGCTTTGGGTGTTTCTAGTATAAGTATTTCATTTTAATTGTTATATGGTATTTAAATTTTATAGGCGTTCAGTTTTTTTTAGTGATAATTGGAGCCGGCAACAAACTCTGGCACTAATTTAAGTGTTCCGCAACTTTTCATGTGTAGAGGCCACAAGACCCACAGTTTACAAGCAAAATTAAACGAAATGATATTTTAAATATGTATAACATTAAATGAATTAAAACCAATGAAAAGTGGTGTGACCTTACAATGTGTGAAAAATAAGATCCGCACTATTCAAAGCCAGCTTTCTCGAGAAAAAGCAAAACTGATCAATTCAAAAACGAGTGTAGCCGGTGCTGACGAAGTATACGTGCCTAAGCTGCGTAGTGTTACAACGAATTAGCATTTTTACTACACTGCAATGATGCGAAACCAATCACGCCAAATATAGAAGATGTAAGATTACCTTCCATAAATGTTTCCAAAACTTTTGTTTTGAAAGGCTGTTTTTTACTCTAAGGTTCAAGAAGGTGAATTTGAAATCACCGAACTTAGTGAAAGTCAAACACCAAATGTAAGTTTTATAAATAAACATTTTATATTCTCTAATTGAATTCATATTTTCTTGCTGGTCGGAGTTTGGATTTCAAACGGAGCAGACGTGTTTTGTTGTCGCTCCTCCATTTAATTTAAATATTTTTTTTGTGTGTTAATATTAAATAAATAAAATTATTAATAATAATAAATGTGATGTTAAATTATATAAAATAGTGATAAAGTGATGTGTTGTTGAATAAATGTGATTATATACATAAAACTGAGTGGAAATATTTATAACGGAATATATTTCTATGCGTAGTGCCAGTGTAGTGCACTATGCCGTTGTAATATTTCGATACACTCTCTATGTATATGGATGCATAATACTATCAGAGAAGTTTCCTTTTTATATTTTATTTACTTTTTATTTACTTTTCATATCATATTTGTGTGTAATATATATGTATGTACTGTAGCCATTTATGTATGATTGTGTGGATCTGTGCGTGTGCATGCATATGTATATATAATATGATGTGTTCACGATAATCAATCATGAAGAGGTGAAATATTCCCGTGTTTCATTTTCGTCCTTTTGTGCGTGTTGCGTCACTGCAGCAGCAATACGGAAATTTTTCGATTGATTGTTTGAATAGATCTACAATATTATAGTTTAAGGCTGTATGGTACTCATTTTATCAAAATAAGGGTTACGCGCAAATCACCTAGTGGCTACAAAAATTTAGCTAATGGCATAATTTTTGTTTTAACGCAAAGCTAAAGGTATTTTTGAGGGATTAATACATGATTATTTTAAAATTCTGTATACTTAATCCGCAATTATTATTCAAAGTTGGCGAATTTTTAAAAAATGTTGCAATCTTACGAATCGTTTTATTCTATTTTTTTCCACCAAATTTTGTTTGTTTTTTATATTGACATGTACAGGATGATATTTACGAGGGATTAATTCATGATTATAAAGATTAACACTAAAATAACAAAGATATAATTAAAAATCTATCAACATCATTATACTTATCGATTGATAACGATAGGATAATTTTGTCATGTACAATGTCTCGGCTGAAAATTAGTTGCTAAATTATAATATAGATGGCTTACTCAAAAATTCCTAATATTACAACAAAAAATTAGCGGAGACACGATTTGAAACTTATCGTTTTTTGGTTTTATAATAAGAAAACAGATGTTGAATTTTTGTTTTATTTGAGGTACATAACACATTCAAATTTAAAATATTATTGTGATAATTCTATAATTAATCATAAATAATGTTATATAATTAAAGAAAAAGTACGTTTTGTAAAACATTTGCGTTTAGTGCCTTATTGTATATAAGTATATTATATGTATATTATATGTGTATATAAATATACATATATAAATCCTTGAATCGTCTTTTCCTATTTTTGTATATCGTTTTTTCCAAAATGTGTGTAGCCGGGCAGATATGGTATAGTAGGATTTGTGTTGCGCGAATTGCTTTACTGCACATGCAAGTCACGTGTCATTGTTTTTGTTTTTGTGTTGTTTATAAGACAGTGTTACTTTTTAAATAATTTATGTACATATTTTCGATTTTCCTTTTATATTTAGTAATTAACATTTTATTTTTAAAATTTAAAGTAAATTTATTTATAAAATTTTACTAATAAATATAAAATTAATTTATGAGTTTAGCCGATACAGTATTTTAAATTGGAATACCTCATTTTTGAAATACTTACAATATAGAAACAGCTGTACCGACAAAACTAGGTCTTGTACAAATTCAAAGTTAATATCTAGAAAGGACAACCTTCACCTTACGAACGGTGGGTCACACTTCTTTATAGAATTCAGTTGCGCCCCCTACACGTCATAACATTTGGCTACATTCATTTCACAAAAGCTCTTAAAATAATGGTACTTTCATGAAATTGTTTATTGAATTTTTTAACACCATCTAAGGTCTTTCTAAAGTTGTACTAATTTTAACCATTTCTTCAGTAAAACCGGAAATACATCAGTTCAATTTAACTGGTAAATAAAATTATTAAAAATTGGAAAAACCGACGAATTCCCTAACCGTATAACGGGATAACTGAAGATCACAAACCAACAAAAATATACGTGTCTGTTTTTTTTGTCAAAATAACACTCGATAATGTACGGAATAAATTTCTTACGTCATTGTTTGTTTATCTACTGGTATATCTGTGACTAATTTGTAGTAAAAGAGTGTCAAAAATTAAATTATTTCAAGTTTGTGGTATCATCATAATGGGCCAAAATTGGCCTAAGTTTCAAACCACTGAAACCTAACCTCAAATAAAGGTCAATTATCTACCAATATCTATATCAATAGGCCCAAATTTAGAAAGTTTTTCTCTTTTTACTCTGGTTTTATAATAAAATCGAAGATAAAAGGAATAGATTTTGGAATCAATTTAAAACGTAGTACTGGCTAAATTAGGTCTTATATATAAGTATATATCAATAGAAAGGTGCAAACATTTTTATTGATAAGGCAACCACCTTGAATGCCATTTATGTATGAAAAACAATATCGGTCATACGCCAACCTCGGCTTCGTCTACAGCCTCGCATCCAAATATCGTATTTTTCGATGACCTTTTCCAATAAAAGCGGATTAATGACCTCAACTTCAGCTCGAGTGTTGTTTTTAAGTTGTTGAATTGTTTGTGGGTGATTAGCATACATTTTACTTTAGGTTTTCGATAGTAATGGTGTTTGTGATTGTTCCGTATATTGGTCTGTTTTCAGTATTCTCGAATTAGCATACACCTTAACTTTTAAATAACCCCACAACAAATAATCAAGTGGTGTTAAATCCGGGCTACTTGGTAGCCAAGGAACTTCACATTTTCTTGAAATTATGCGTGCATTCAATTTTGTTAACAATAAATGGATTGTTGCACCACTTGCGTGACATGTCGCTCCGTCTTGTTGAAACCAAAGGTCGCTGACACGCAATTTATTCAATTTCGGTCACAAAAGCCCCATAACCACACCAAACAGTAACTCTTGGAGGATTAACTTCTGCTTCCTGAATAACATGAGGATTTTCCGCTTCCCAAATTCGACAATTTTGATTTATACCCATTAAGGACGTACATTATTGACGGATACCCGTTAAGATGAAGCTCATTGCATCATCGCTAAAGGGATTTTTGATTAAAAATCATCATTTCGTTCAAGCATCCAATTAACAAAACGACGACGATTTAAATGGTCCTTGCTTCAATTTTTGAGTTAGTTGAATTTTTATGGATACAAATGAAGACCAACATGCAAAATGCGTTGTAATGTGGTTCGTGAAATGTTTAGTTCTTGTGAACATTGCCTGGTTGTTGGGCTTGGATTACAAACACTTTGAGTAACAGCTGGCACTGCATCAAGAGTAGGAACTGGATGAACAAGCTGATACGGTCTACGACCTTCCAGTTTTTTCAAAACGATCCATAGTTTTGCCAATGGCACGCTCAGTAAGAAGTCCATATCGACCAAAACTCTCACGTAATTTACGAAATGTTGTTGTTTTTGAACGAAATAAATTTGGATAATCAAAACGCGTTGTTGTGTTGTTAGCGACTCTAGGATGGTAAATGACATATTTTTGACTTTTCATGTGTCAAAGAATTCTGTAGCACATGCTGTCTGTATTAAGTAATAAATTTTATTTTTTATATTTTTCGAAACAAATTAAAACTAAGGTTACCTCATTCACCTGGGTCCTACAGTCTACACTATGCAAATTCACAATTGATACCCTGATAGAAAATATCAGTGAATTTGCATAGTGTAGACTCTGTCAATGATAACTCCATACAACCTTATATTTATTTTGTTATATACTGATGGTACAATCAGAGCCTGTACAATTGTATATAATAAGAGTAAGTGAAATAACAGTCGTAACATTTCAAAATAATATTTTTTTATGTAATAAAATGTTGATATACAATACAAATGTAATTTTTATAGAGAAAAAACAACAAAAATTATTAAAACAATTTTATTAAATTGTTCCGTTTTTATGTTGCTAGAAAGAAAAAACCACTCTCGCACAACTATGCCTCTATCTAAAGGGTGTCTCTACAAGAGCGTCGGATTTAAATTTCCCGCCATTTTGTTAATACGAGTTGTACGGTGATTTTTTTTGACAATTGTCACGTACAGACCACGCGATTTAAGAATATGGAGAAGCATTTGCACGCGTATAAGGTGAAATAAAAATGTTTGTTTAATTGAAAAATAAATGTGTTTTTCTTTAAAATTAAATCCTGCGCTCTTGTTGGAACACCCTATACATGTGACTAGTAGAGACATTAACCAAACGTAGCGACAGAACTCAGAGTAGTAACATCTTTATGTATTCAAAAAACAATTCTACCAACTTCTGGGTAACTTCCGGTGAAATTTTACCCAATTCTTTCATTATTGTTTCTTACAAAATTTTTTGCTGGTGATCCTGTATTTTCTAATTTGGCGTTCCAGGTGATTCCATAAATGTTCATTGGAGTTCAGGTCAGACGATTGAGGTGGCAAATGTAACTGGTTTGGGACGTTATTCAGAATCCATTCTTTCCGTATTTTTGTACGGTATTTGTACCGTATGCTTAGGATTGCTGTCTTGCTAGAAGATTCATGATGGCATTGGCTTCAATTGTTCCACGGGTGGTTTCCAATTGTCCTTTAGAATACTATGTATTTCCAGCGATCCAAATTTTAATTTATAAAATCAAGTTTACCTACCCCACTCGCCGAGATTGAACCCCTTAGCATAACTGAACCACCATCATGTTTAATGGTTGGGGTTTTCTCCAAATTGTACCTCATTCATCGGCTTTGAAAATCGGCACCGTAAAAACAAACGTCTTCCAGAAGTTGAAGTCTTCTATTTTTAATTTTTCTGCAAATTCAATTCTTTTTTGGAATTAACATTCGAAATGAATGGCCATGATATCCATGTTTCCATAAAACCCTTGTAATATTTTGGGGCGGGTAGCTTTATTAAGTACCTTCTCCATTTCTTAATCGTCCCGATTGGAAAATTGTGCTTTTCGCCTTGTTCGCTGCCCGTTTTCAGCCCCCGTAGAATAATTTCGGCCAAATAATTTGCCAATTTCGCACATAGATTTTCCAGTACGTTTCATATTAATTACTATTTGGCGTTCTCCGTTTGTAGTTTGATTTCTAACACCGACCAAACAACTCGCAATCATTACATGTACATTCATAATTTATGTAAATGATTTAAAAAAAATTCAAGGATCATACAATAAGTGTATGATAATTTTCGTTCAAAAAATATCTTGATTTTTTTTTTGTTTTTTTATTATAAACGGTAAATGACATTTTATTTTGTATTTTTGGATTTAATTTGTAAAATATAATTAATAAAAACTTCAAAATAAGTTCCCTAATCCTTATATTTTGTAAAATTTTCTGAAAAATCAGTGTGTATATCATTTTTGTTACTGACTGTATGTTGGTAATACTCAAACTTCTAGGAGGTCCTACACGGTGGACCGGTCGACCCGTTTCCGTTACATTGAGTTGGTTGCTGTGTTTAATTAAACAAATACAGCACCATAGAGTAAATAGAATCAAAATAAATCCAGGTTTGTTAAAAAATTATATTTTAAGGACAACCATGCGCTTCGATCGTTTCAAATTAGATTTGAAGTTCACAATAAGTGTTGCTTTAATAAAAATATATAGCTCGTCTTCGATATTAATGCCAAAGGTATCACTTTGGACGGCAGTTCAAACGAGTGACGAAAGCACCTACTGTGCTGGAAGTCGAACGAAGTATATTATACAGCAAGTTTCGAACTTTTTCACTTTGAGGCCGCCAGGATCATGTTATATACCATTGGAAAGGTCTTGAAAAATAAACCTAAATAATGTATAAAAGCATGAATTTCTACCAACATTGAGTGGAGATATGACCTTCCGAAAATTGCCCCAAAAAATCAGTTTTTCGCGTATAACTGCCCCAAAAAATGCTCCAATTATTTTCTAACTGGCAAATTATGATTGTAGAAGTCAATACCAATTCAGCGACACCTCAAACGTCCAAAACGGATGATTTTGACCAAAGTTATGACAGTTTTAAATTTTTCTATGACGTCACCATATAATCTTGCTTTGGTATATATGTTTGTTTGTCCGTACCTCTTTTATTTGATCTCATATTTTCAGGGGTTGTAGTACTTAAAAAACTAAGCAACTTTTGTTCTACAACTTTTTGATTTGGCCGCCATGTTGGCCGCGGCCGGCCTCTGAACGGCCATTTTTGGCCATTTTCCCACGTCCACAGTGCTGAATCTATTCGGCATACCCTGGACATATGCATATCGTTGGAAAGGTCTTGACGCCAGCTATCAAATAGCAAAAAAAAGAATTCAAAAAATTAGGTTGGAGGGTCATTTTGGCCAAAAAACTGAAAAATGCGAAATCGGCCGGCCACATTAGGCCGAATTGCTAAAAAATGAGCCCAAGACTTTTGGTTCATATTTTCAGGATTATTAGCCACAAATCTCACCTACAATATGACATCAACCGTTTGTCCCAGAAAACTCGTATATTTTAGATATTGACCTCCATAACTTAAAAGCCACCTTAATTTTTTGCAAAATTTCATTTTTTGGCTCAAATGCAATATCGGTCCGTTGCGGTTCATAATGATAGTGAATCAACGTATTACAATGAAACAAATCGTCGCCTCAGTATTATCTTGTCGTAAGTCCAAATATGTCATTTTTGGGAAATTGAGTTTTAAGTTTGAAAGCTTATTTAGATAGTATAACATCGAGAAGTGTTTAATTTAATAGAATAATTCCAAACATATCATACCATATATTGATTACCACTTCCTACACTTTAGATAAATCCACTAGTTTTTCCGGAAAATCACGTACAGTTTTCCAATTTGTCGTATAATTTTAAAAAAATCTTAGGAGACGTAAGAATCTTAGGAGACGTAAGATTATTTTATAAAAATGAACGTTTGACTGTTAATGGTTCAAATTAGAAAGCAACTAAAACATTCGTAAACATCGTTTGAATGTATCTTTTATTTTCAAAAACAAATATTCAGTAGTTTCAAAATAAAATAACATATTAAAAAAAATTCAAAATAAACAATAGGAAATAAAAAATAACCGCGATTTGCACCATTCAATAATAACCAGGATACTGAATTAAAATTGCGATTAACCTTTATATATATTCCGCTCACGTGGTGGAGTACTGTGATCTTATTGGTTTATTTTGTGACAGAAAAAAATTGGGCGTATATCAAAATATTTGTTTATGCTGGACATACGACATTTGTATTATAAATGTGTGTTAGCGACACTTTGTCGTATCTCCAGAATTTGTGACATACGATACAAATATAAAGTTTATGATGTTGTGTGGATTTACGATAAATAAATTCTCTGTAACTCAGAAACCATATAACCTAGGATAAAATGGATTGTAGATTTAGAAAGAGGAAGAAAAACTAAAAATACTAGTATAAAAAACTGAAAAACGACATTTTGGTACTTACGTCAAGATAATACTGAGCCGACGAAATATAAATACATCATATTATTATCATTGCTAAGAGAATTTTTACCAGTGACTCTTTTTTCATAACAAAAAAAATGAAAAAACTGAGAAATTGATGAGATCGAAAAAATCACCAAAAACATTGAACATTTGAGTCTCCTTGCATAAAATCGATATTTTTTTATCATTATGATGATTTCTTTGAAAAATAGATCTTATCTCCCCTACCATCACATGAAGATGGAATATCAGCGAGAGGCTAGCTACCATTAACTTTTATTTCCAGCTAACACACTAAAATATGCATATTTTATTGTATTGTTTAAGGAATCAAAAATGAATGGTAGTTGCATGCAGTTAATGACAAAACAGCAAGAAACATGCAAAAAAAATTGTTGAATTACTCAATCGAATTTCTACTAAAAACACATGCATCTGGTCTAAATTTTTACTACTCTGTAACATACACTAAAAACTAAACAACAAATGTTCAACCGATAGCCTACGAGAACCGGGTGTGTAATAAGATCACACCCGGCATGACCTGTTTGTGGCATGTGGTAAAGGATTCTGAAATAAAATCTACTAAAAGACTATAAAATGAGAATTGAAAAATTGCATGCAAAATAAAGAAATAGAATCATCTTCCACACACTAGAAACAGTACACCAGAACGTAGGTTATCGTGCTGAACATAATAAAAAAAACTACCTACCTGAACCTAATGATGAGACCCGACTCTACTAGGCCAAGAGCATATATGTACTTTCCAAACATAAATCGTATTGAACCATTCTTCAATAGAAACAATTTTGTTTTATTGTTTTCTATTTTTTTATTGAAACAGTTTCGTTCTATTGTGCCTCATACACAGACGCAGGCCACTGGAGCGACGAATATCGAGAGAGGAAGAACGAATCATTCACACTCCGTAACACACAGCCGGCAGCTGTGTGAGAGTATGCGTAATTCGATAGAAACGAACAACAATTAAGCTCTGAACAAAGTCTGAAACGCAGATGCCAATATTCAACAAACTACAGAAGATTGTATTGGTTACACTAACAATCCCATGATAATTTTTTTCTTTCGTACCACTACTTATTAAACTAGTGCCCACATACTATGTGATGTACACATATATTCTAATACAACTATCTATAGTGTAGTTTTTTCTGTATTTGTTGCATTAGCATGGCTTTGTTGTTCGTGTTGGTCATTTCAATGCCGCGCATCTGTGTATGAGGCACAATAACACGTAGCGGCCACTTGTGTGCTATCGTGTGTGAGGGAACTCAAAACGACTGACAACAATAAAACGAACCGCAATTCAATTCATTTTCAATTTGCCTTGCCAAAATCATTGATATCAAATAAAAAACCTCTTAACGAGGTAAATGTTCGAGTGACGAACGCCGAATTCAATTCACAAAATTTCTGATATCAAATTTGTGCCGAAAAAAACAGTTGTATTCGATTTGTCAACGATTTTTCGGAATGTTAGTGCATTCGGCGCGTTTGTTTACATTTTTCTTTCTAGCTGTCAAAAACAACAACTTGTCAACGGTTTTTTGAATGTTAAACAACAACGCGCTGAATGCACTAACATTCCGAAAAATCGTTGACATATCGAATACAACTGTTTTTTTCGGCACAAATTTGATATCAGAAATTTTGTGAATTGAATTCGGCGTTCGTCACTCGAACATTTACCTCGTTAAGAGGTTTTTTATTTGATAGTTGATACAATGATTCATGAATTATTTTTCAAATAAATATTTAAAAAGCCACATGACCAAGTGGAAAATGTAGTAAGTGCAGTAACTCTTATTTCATCACTAATGACGGTAACTCGTTGTATTTTGAAAAATTTACTGACCATTACAATAAATAATGAGTAAAGCGATCTTCGACAATCTCTGTAGCAAGTATATTCTGTCAACACAGTTGGCTTTTGAATAATTATCTTATTATAAAACCTTCTGAAGTTAAATTGGTTGTTATGTCAAATTCAATTAATCGGGCACTAATTTAATTTTCATATTTCAATCATATTGTCTAAACTCATCGAGAGAGTTTATGATATGATTTGAAATAAGAATAAGCTACCGTGAATTTTTGCTGTCTATTCTAGCGTAATTCTTTAGTGTAATTTGGCCAAATATGAGTTCCAAATCTCTCATCAAAACATGTTTTGAGGAGTAGTCGGTAGTATTAGAGATATGTTTAGAACAAATGAGTTTAATTTATTATTACTAGTCCAGCTTATTAATAACTTATAGGTGTCTAGTTTAATTTTCTGTCATAGATGAAACCCAGACACTTCGGTGTATTTGTACTGGTGAAGCTGGTTCCATTTCATTGCATCCCATTCAAGCTTGCATTGTTTCAAATTCAACCATACAGGGATTAATAATTAATTTGGTTTGAAAATAGCTCAAAATAAGTTAGTAATGTAAAATCATAATCAAAAACATTTTCATATTGCTGTGTTTATTTCACAGCTATGACAAACATAGCTCCCATATAACCGCTACATCATCAGAATTAGATCATATTACTATTATTATAAACAGTAAACTTTACTGTGCGGCTCTACAAAATTGAAAATAAATTTAAAATTTCATATCGAGATTTAAAATATCTATAAAAGCCAAACGCCGTTGTTTAAAATATACATATTTTACTACTAACCGAAATTTGGATTATTTTCTTGCAATTGAGTCGCTTTTAGTTTCTCGTATTCAATTTTAATCATATACAATTTCGTTCCGTTTATGTACGCAAAACTAATACTATCAGAGCTTTATAGTAATCAATACAATACACAAAGAGCACAGTAACAAAATAAAACAAAAACATATACATATATAATATTATATCGTTTAGAGGAAAAAGACAAAAAAAATGTTTAGCTTGGACACATTATTGGGCATTTAAATATCGACATCAAAACAGATTTTTTTTCTGAGTACCATACAGCCTTAACTAAACACTTTTTTTATGGTTTACCCTTTATGTTACATTTTATGATCGACATATTTGTGAAAATGATCCGTCGAGATATATTTTTCAAGCCGACGACAAAATAGGGATAGAATAATTATGAGTATATAACATAAAGCTATAAAATTGTTAAAACATATGTTTACTAACAAAATATTATTGCGGTCTTACTTTAAGAAATTTACAACAACAATCCCATATATGTAAGTCCAAATTGAAATTATTTTAAACCAACTTTTCTGCTGGTATAGAATTATTCTATTCTACCTGTAGTTTTAATCTTCACCACCAAGCCAGTTTTATTGAATACTTTTATTTTTAAATGTTGGCAATAAAAATATAAGTGATTTTTGTTATTTTGACATCGCATTTTTCTAAAAATTAGTTACGATTTGTAATATTATTCAATAATGTTCTAGCACATTACTATTTAATTGAATATAAGTATTTCGTTGCATTTTTATCTTGTTTTCAAATTCAAAATGTAATTGTTAGCAACTAATAAAAATAAATTAAAAAACATCTTTGGTTGTTACTTTGAGCACAAGTTAATTCTATTCCAGATTGGATTTAACGTGTGCCAAAGTGGGATGACATATGTATCTGCCTGTACTATTATGAAATTATTGTCACGTCTGAATATCTGTATATATGTATGTATGTATGTATATAAAGAGGTTCAGTTCACAAATTATTGTTAACGATATCATAGCTATGTTTCTCGATTTTCAATTTTCAAAATATACGTGGTCTTAAGAATTCATTTATTTAAATAGATTATGTACTTTAAATTATAAATTAAAATTAAATCTCGATTTCAATGTTATTTTATGATTTCCGCTAGTTAAACAATGATGTGTCAATATCTCTGTTCTTATCAGGTTTATGTAGTTGATGGGTTTGGCTACAAATTGAAGAAGGCCCCAATTTCTAAGTTGATGTTCATTTCGAGATTGTTAAATGATTTATTTAAGTAAAAAATGTTTGATTTTAACTGAAAATCAGAAAATAATTAAAAATTCTTCAACTAATCAATCTCAAATAAGCTTTTTATTTAAAATAGAAGTGCGTTTATTGTCCATTTGTTTAAGAAAACGATAAAAACACCGAAATCATATGTTTGTTGTCTACAAACTGTTTAATTATTTTAAAACATTGTAATTTGATGATATATGGGTTGTGTAGCATGTCGGTTGTTTGTTTCTGATAGCATATTGATTGTTTTTGCTGTTGTTGTTGTAGTTGTACTGTTGTTATTCGGACGAGGGCGATTTGGGTGGAGTGCACGAGTGTGTGTGTTGGTCCGGGGTGCGTGCGCAGAGATGGATTTTTGACATGATTCTTTTTCGTGGCCCACACGGTTGTGATGGCGGGCAGGAGGAGGGATGTTGGCTGTATTTTGTTGAGACAATTGCAACAGCGCCACCATGGCTGGGGCAGATTCTGGGGCATTTTGAAGTTTTGCTTTGGTTGAAGATTCTGGGGCATTTTGAAGTTTTGCTTTGGTTGAAGATAGTGCAGATTTGCATTAGTTGAAAAAGCTTAATTGTGCTGAAACAGCTGGATCAAGATGCTTTGTTTCTCAACAAAGTACAGCTACTGTTTATTGTTTCTTGTTGCTATTATTATTGTTATTATTATTTTTATATTATATTTATATTTTTTGACGAATACAGCGATATAATAATTGATAATATTTTGCGGTTTTACTCAAAAAAAAAATAACTTGAGATTTAAGAGCGAATTGTCACGGCTTTGGGTAATTGATTAAGCATTAAGGGTGTTTTCTAAACACCGATTTATTGCAGACTTATTGACCTATTTGACTCCTTCTTGAATAAGTCGGTCAAGCTGTTCCGATTGCTTTTACCGACTTATTTTGACAACCACAAAACGAAACAAATTTAAAAGTTTTTTATTTTAAAACGAAATAAATTTAAATAAAATGGTCGTTCCTGTATTATTTTAGTGCGACAGAACTCATTATAATATTTATATGAGCAAATAAGTTTTCTGCCTGGAAGAACGAGATAGAAAATAATCCACCTCGATAGCAGACTTATTTGAATAAGTTGGTGTGAGTGGATGGGTCGGTGTTTGGAAAGGACACTAAGACATAACTTTAGTATTGTATTTATAAGTTTGTTTAGTAACTCTACTTTAATTATTTAACTTCACCAATTTATTTTCTGGTTCATGTTAAATTTCATATCATGTCTACTTTAACATTATTTAACCCTTTTGCCGACACGTCGGCAAATACCTACGTTTCAATTGACCTATCGTAGGACACGTCAGTATATGCCGATACAAACACAATAAAACGCGGAGGTAATAACAGACGTTGTTTTCATATGAATAATATTGAATGTGGTTTTCCGTGTCCCAGAGGTTTTCCGCGTCCGCGAAAGGGTTAAATTAACTAATCAAGATTTTGGGTGGAGGCCTTCATACTATTTTGCAAGTGGTTTTGATTATGGTTCGAATCAAAAATTTGTTTTGCTGGGGAACTTAATTCTTGTTTAAGTCTTAATTATGCCGAGATCTAAGTTTATTTATATTTATCACAATTTATTTAAAAGTTGTACTAATTATTACTGAATTATATTTTATCAGGTTTTATTAGGTAAAATGGAAATTTATTTGCTACTTTTTAATAATTCTAAATATATGCTTTAATGTTTTACTTTGTTTAGTATTTAGTAGAGTTGAAGTTCCTGAAATTATAATTTTGATTCTATTTAGTCTTTATATTTAGATTTGAGTTGGATTTTCAGATGACGGCAGCGACGAGTACTATTATATTGTACTAATTGTTTGGTGGTTTGAATTCAATTCATTTTATTTAATATTTGTCAGGAGAATTGAGCTGGATTAATTAATACTAATCATTACATTTAACTAATATTTACCATTTTTTATTAGTATTCCTAAGTTATATTGCAGATAATTTAATATAATTTTAGGATTCTGATTGCTGGATATTATACCATAATATATTAAATAATTATGTTGTCTTGTACTAACCGTGTTACATTACATTTCAACTAACAATTTACTAGCTATTAATTACTAAGGTGTTTGAAACCGGGTCAATTTCCATAATAATTAATTCACCTTTCCTGTCCCACCATCTTGTTATATATAAAAGAGCGTGTGGATGGGCCCGTTGTCAACCGGGAATCTTACTTAGGTTTGGTCGTACATTCCAATCAATTAATCAATCAGTCAAAATAACATGGCCTCTAACTAACACTCCACATACCTGAGGTTGTATTTGGATTTCTAGGGATATCTTAATTGGCCAAGAAGAATTCTATTAATATATTTGGCCAGAATATAAAATTCTATAAATTGTCCCCACCCCTCGATGGGAAGCCCTGATTAGTTTTTCTAACTGACATGGTCCTCAACAAATACACTAAAACTTCTTTAAACCGCCCATTTTTCTCAGAGTTGAATTTTGACCACTGCGGTTATCTCATTTGATTTCAATAATTCATCCTAATTAAGGATTCCACCTTTTCAAAATTTATAAACCGGCACCTTAATTTGGTTGAGTAAAATCGATTCGTGCTGGGCTTTTCTAAAACTTCGTCGGACATAAAATTGATTTTATATTAAAGAAAATTCATTTACGAAATTATTCAGAAAGTTTCAGAATTTTCTTATGATTTGTTTGTGAGCAATATCGAGTGTGCATTTTCGAGATTTCCCGTAAAAGTAATAAACGCGTCGTTTCCCTTAATTATTATTTTTATATTTTTTTGGTTTTTATTAAATTATAAATGTTCATATTATTTAGGTAAGCAGCAATATATTAATTTAGTATTAATTTTCAGGAATTATACATATTGCTTGTGAAATAATTTTTCTTTATAAAATTAATTGCTGATTGTGTAGTTTAGAGTTTTATTGTCTTTGTGTTATTAACCATAACGTCTCTACCTAGGTGTATGAAATCGGGCCGATTCAACAATCAGTTTTGTTTAGGAAGTCGAAAAGTATTAATATAGTATTCATTTCCAGGTGATTACCAGATACATGTGAAATAATAACATTTTTTCTTAGGTTGCTGATTTAAAGAAGCAATTGTTGATGACCAATACCATCATTATCCATTTAACCTATTAAACCTTTATCCTTCCCCAAGTAGATTAGTTTTGTGCTGTCTTTGTGTTACTAACTATCGGCTATACCTAGGTGTCTGTAACCGGGCCGATTCTGTCCCATTTAACTAACCTATCCTATCCTTCGGTTTTGTTATATGTAAAAAAGAGTGTACGGTGGGCCCGGCGTCACCCGGGAGCTCCTGTGTAAGAACTTGGTCGTGCATTCAGAATCAATCAATCAATCAATCTAATTGAATTCATATTTTCTTGCTATTCGCATTAAATCGTACCCTCATTGTTAAAATATTCTCTTAAACTGACAATTTTAGAATTCTAGAATTTCTTGGGTTTGAACGCCCATCTGCGCCACCTCCTGCGTCGGACTTTGGTTTTGTTGCCATACATTGTCTTCACTGTACCATCGGCTTTTACTAATAAAAAATTGTGAGCTCGTAACAACATTTTACTATCAATTTTACTTTATCCTGATGGTGATTGATAGGCGTTTGAAAAATTTGGAATATATTGCTCAGTAAACAGATACGGTAATAACCTTACATTTCCAATGTGTGCATTCTTTAGCAAATATTTATTCGGTTGGTTCAGCACGTACATAAATTTTGACCTTTGCAGGACACCACCATCGCTAACCCTGCCATTACAACCACCATCAATAAAGTTAAATTTCGCGTTGGCATCCGCAAGACCCAGTAGTACTACACTATGAAATCCTTTGTAATTATAGAAAAGAGCTGCTTGTTTTTTGATGGTCGAAATGCAATGTGCTTCCCATCTAGAGCACCTAAGCAATGCGGAAATTGCCATTTTCTGTAGTAATCCTCGGCGATCCTTAGCCAGTCCTCTTCAGTTGTTGGAAACAGAAAAACAAACTTTTCATTAGTTTAACTTAATTAAATGGACACTTAATGGATATTAAATATTATTTTTATTTATAATTTCAGAGGAGGAAATCCAAATCACAAACCGAGCTGCGCAACGACGCAATGAAAATGTAAATGAAAATCTAGACAAATATTACAACAGCAGCAACGCAAACAACCAGCAACAAAAGAATAATAGTTTTGACGGTATCTCTGCAGTGAACTCAAGCGGATAAAATCAGAAAGTACGTTTCAAGAGGTAAAATCGATAATTTTGGAATTAGTGAACTCCAAAATTCTAGAAGAACAAACCATTTTCCACCAAAACCAAGAATTCACACAAGTTCCAACAAATTTTCTTACGGAAGATACATATAAATACCGAAGGCGTAAAGCTTCAACCTAGACAGAATCATCGTTGAACCCTCCTTTATCATTTCCCTTTAATCATTCAACATCTAAAGAAGATTTCCATATGAGTGCTTCCAAATTTTTACATCTATCCCATTCCGATCCTCAATTCTTAACAAATAATTATTTATAATTAGCCTCCTCAATCTTCATTATTCATCCCATTCCGAATAATGTCAACACATAATATTTCCACCTCTACCCTATCCTAACTTAAAAATAAATTAACCAAAGCCAACCAACCCTAAAGACTCATCTTGGCTTTCATTGAATCGTGCAACATCTGCCTCAAACTTCTCTCATCCTCTCTCAAATACTTATCTTCCTATAACAAAAACATCCAATACAAATAGGAAAAGTGCAACAAAAATTTTAGAGCACCGTATCATAAAAGAAGCCGACAATTCAAAACCATCAATTTCGAAAAATGTTTTGGCAATTGCTATAAAAATTTTCCGCCCCGGTGGCAAAGTGGTCAGCATGCTTGCCCCAGCGACCGGAGGCCGGGTTCGGTTCCCGGTGGTGAAAAAATTTCACGGCTGGTTTAGGATCAATGAATTAATCACTCATTATCCGAAAATGAAAATATGATTATGAAACCTCATTTGAACCAAAATCGGCCAAATTCCTTGATGGGATATAGAGAGAGAGAGAGAGAGAAATAAAAATTGCATTTTTTGATGACAGCTTTGAAAAAAAACCTTAGAATAAATGTATATATCTATGAATGTGAAGAATAAATGTGTATTTAGTATAAAAAATAATTTGATGTTTAATTTACCTTTAAAAATTGATCCTTTAAATTTTTATATATCGCCTCACATACTTCTAGGATTGATATGGACAGGAAAGATTTTGACATATTCAAATTATAATCTAACACCATATAGCGCCCTCCAGTGGCTAAAAATCTCAGTGTAATCGATAATTTTTCCTCTGGAGTTATCGCATTCCTCATAACAGTATCTTTTTTTGTGATGTGGGATTTCATTGCTGATAAAATTAAATTAAAGCAATCCACATCCATTCTTATAAAATTTTTAAAATCGGCTTTATTAGGTGTAAAGCAGCTGTTAACTGGGAAGCTATCATCCGACCATAATCGTCATCACCCTCTCGTAAAAATGCCACCTCACCATCGTTCGAAACAAATGACAAATCCTCATTGTCCTCTTCGAAAAATTATTTAGGAGAAGCATCAGCCTCTAAACTGTCAAAATTATTCATTTTGTGCTTTCCAATTGTTAGACTGAAATTGTTTGTAATGCACGCAGATAATTAACAAAAAATTATTTGTTCAGCTTTATGTATAAAAAATCTAAAATCTTGATTCTCTTTGTTCAGTATGGAGAATAAAATGCTGTACTCAAACCACAAAATGTCGATGGAAAAAACAAGAAATCTATTATCAATTTTTATTTTTTGTTGAGTGACGAAAGCACCTACTGTGCTGAAAGTCGAACTCATATATATACAGCTAGTTTCGAACTTTTTCCCTTTGAGGCCGCCATGATCATGTTATATACCATTGGAAAGGTCTTGAAAAGTAGACCCAAATATTGTATAAAATCATGAATTTCTACCAACATTGAGTGGAGATATGACCTTCCGAAAATTACCCCCAAAAATCAGTTTTTCGGGTATAACCGCCCCAATTATATTTTAACTAGCAAATTATGATTGTATACGTCAATACCAATTCAACGACACCTCAAACGTCCAAAACGGATGATTTTGACTAAAGTTATGACATTTGGAAATTTTTCTATGACGTCACCATATAATCTTGCTTTGGTCAGTGCACCTACTATACAGGCCACACTGCTTTAAAAATTTTGCTATATGACGTCAATTTCTGTCGTCAGTTTTCTCTTTGGCTATTATAGGCAGCACTAAAATTAAAAAGATTATTATGATTTTTTTTGTGTTTGCTGTGTCATATTTATAAGAAAAAAATTGTAAACAAACAAAAAGAAAAATATTTTAATAATATATTTTAAAATTTAATAGAAAGCTATTGGTAAAAGTATTAATTCATAATATTATTATACATTTATGCATTTTAAAATGTGTTAAATATGTAAACTCGTATAAAATGTGTACACATTTCCTATAATTTGCGAGAAGACATAACCTTACTTTTAGCACAAGTATAAAAATAATTTTTTTTTCTGTTTGTTTTCGTTTTTTCATTTTATGAACATGACTGCCATCTACAGTTCAAAGAAAAAACTGTAGACATAAATTTAATGACATAGCAAGCAGTGTGGCCTGTAGTATTCTAGGTGCACTGCTTTGGTATACATATATGTTTGTTTGTCCGTACTTCTTTCATTTCATCTCATATTTTCAGGGTTTGTAGTACTTGAAAAACTAAGCAACTTTTGTTCTACAACTTTTTGATTTGGCCCCCATGTTGGCCGCGGCCGACCTCTGAACGCCACTTTTGGCCATTTTGGCCACGCCCACAGCGCTGAATCTATTTGACGTACCCCAAACATATGCATATCGTTGGAAAGGTATTGACGCCAGCTATCAGATAGCATATAAAAATTTCAAAAAATTAGGGTAAAGAGTCATTTTGGCCAAAAAACTGAAAAATGCCAAATCGGCCGTCCACATTCGGCCAAATTGCTAAAAATTAGACCAATACTTTTGGTTCATATTTTCAGGATTATTAGCCACAAATCTCACCTACAATATGACATCAACCGTCTGGGACAAACTCGTATATTTTAGATATTGACCTCCATAACTTAAAAGCCACCCTAATTTTTTGCAAAATTTCATTTTTTGGCTCAAATGCACCCTAATATTGGTCCGTTGCGGTTCATAATGATAGTGAATCAACGTATTACAATGAAACAAATATAAATGCATCATACTATTATCATTGCTAAGAGAATTTTTTTCATAACAAAAAACTGAAAAAACTGACAAATTGATGTGACCGAAAAATTTACCAAAAACATTGAACATTTGACAGTTTCCTTGCATAAAATCGATACTTTTTTAATCTTTATGATGATTTCTTTAAAAAAAATAGATCTTATCTCCCCTCCCATTGCATGAAGATGGAATATCAGCGAGAGGATAGCTACCATTAATTTTTGTTTCCAACTAACACACTAAAATATGTATATTTTATTGTATTGTTTAAGGAATCAAAAATGAATGGTAGCCGCGTGCGGTTAGTGATAAAACATGCAAAAAAAATTGTTGAATTTCTCAATCGAATTTCTACCACAAACACATGCATCTGATCTAAATGTTTACTACTCTGTAATATACACTAAAAACTAAACTACAAATGTTCAGCCGATAGCCTACGAGAACCGGGTATGTAATAAGATCACACCGGCATGACCTGTTTGTGGCATGTGGTAAAGGATTCTGAAATAAAATCTACTAAAAAACAATGAAGATTGAAAAATTGAATGCAAAATAAAGAAATAGAATCGTCTACCACACACCAGACACAGTACAAAAGAACGTAGGCTATCGTGCTGAACATAAAAAAAACTACCTATCTGAACCTAATGATGAGACCTGACCCTACTTTTCAACATAAAAGATAATATAAGTCTTTGCTATTTCGAGGCCAAGAGCATGGTGAGATTACGCCATCATCTGCTCACTTCCCAATCATAAATCGTATTGAACCATTCGTCAATAGAAACAATTTCGTTCTATTGTTTTTCTATTTTTTTATTGAAACAGTTTCGTTCTATTGTTTTACGTTCTATTGTGCCTCATACACAGACGCAGGCCACTGGAGTGACGTATATCGAGAGAAGATGAACGAATCATGCCAATGCCTCCTAAACTACAGGCCGCTTACACCAAATGATGACGACACGCTATGTCGACGTTTTTGTTGCTTTCTCTAGTTGTTTTGTTAGTGTAAATATCTTAACATTATTATGGCGCAGTCTCGGTTTAGACATAAATTGACGTCATGTGCGAAAAATGAGAGTAGTAAGAAGCCTGTAGTTTAGGAGGCATTGATCATTCACACTCCGTAACACTTGGTAACACACACCCGACAGCTGTGTGAGAGTATGCGTAATTCGCAGCCACTTGTATGCTATCGAGTGTGTGTGAACTGTTTTGACTGACAACAATAAAACGAATCACAATTAAATTCATTTTCAATTTGCCGTGCCAAAATCATCGATATCAAATAAAAAACCTCTTAACGAGGTAAATGTTCGAGTGACGAAAGCTGAATTTAATTCACAAAATTTCTGATATCAAATTTGTGCCGAAAAAAACAATTGCATTCGATTTTTCAACGATTTTTCGGAATGTCAGTGCATTCGGCGCGTTTGTTTACATTTTTCTTACTAATTTGATATCAGAAATTTTGTGAATTGAATTCAGCTTTCCTCACTCGAACATTTACCTTGTTAAGAGGTTTTTTATTTGATTCGTTTTACTTAAACTTCACAAAGCTAGATCAACCAAGAAGCCAGAAAATATGACTTCAACTCAGAAAAATGTTTGTATTTTCTGCAACATAATGAAATATAATAAGTTTACGCACTCAAACATAAGTTGCAATTGGTGCCAACAGTAGAAGATTTTACGTGTGAATGCGAAATGTATGTAATGTTGTCATGCAGTGCATACACGTCTAAATAGGTACAATTGTAGATGTTTTCGGCCAAAATTGAAATGTCGTTCCCTGATGTCTGGACCGTGTCGATACCCACATATGGTTTGTAGAGAATTAAATTCTTATAACTTTTCACGTAGATGGAGTTATCCCGGCAGTCGGCACTCGATCTCAGAAAATAAAAATATTCAATAATCAGGCAACACTAACATATCAATAACCAATTTGTTCTTGTATTTCAATTCATTTCGTTCAATTATATTTATATTTGTGAAGTTACCTCAACCCAGAAATTAATGAAACGAAAAATTATCAAATTTATTAAATTCGATTTGTTTTCAAACAAATAATTAAAAACAGGTGTGAGTCCACTAGAACTCTCAAGGAGATGTGTAAGTTTACTTTGAAGGAAGAAGGAATGCAATTTTACTAACCAGAGTTTTTCATTTATTTATTATCGTTAAATTAGTCTATTACTCTTTCTATTACTCTTTCGGTATAATCGACGCAATTGGATTATGGTAGCTAAAATAAGATACATATACTGTCGACTCTAACTTTTCTAATTTTCATTGAAAAACTGCTCAAGCGTCATTCCATATCTCGTAGTAGATATATTTCGATCTGAGTTCATGTGCAAATCGAATTCGCCTCAGGAAGTTTATAAGTGGTTCAGCTTGAGGAACAGAAAAATTAATATTGAAATCCCCGCTTATAATCATCGGCAAAAGATAATAGTCTCCTTGGAGAATTTTTGAAATTCTTTTATAATATAGAGGAACGACGAAATGTATGAACTTCATTATGTCTTCGACAGATTTATTCGGCGAGGTGAATACAACTACAGAAAGCATCTTATTCCCATTGATAAGCTGAAGTTCAGCCGTTTATTTATCATCAATGGGTTGTGTTGTTACACTCATGCCAGTTGTTTGTCCAACGACGATTTCCTTACGCGAGGTGACTGTGTATAAATTCTATTTTTATATATTGCTACTCCGGCAGCCCACTGACAATCTCTTTCGAACTGAACGCAGCATTCAAAATTAATAATATTAACATGCTCGTCATTGCGTAGCCAGATTTTGGAAAGAAAAAATGTTGAGCATCCCTGTGTGACTGTATCAGTTAGGTCGATGTGATGTGACCTGAGACTCTGGCAGTTCAATGTTAAAAACCAGAAGTCATTATTGTCTCTTATAAAATTCGCCATTACAGCCTGAGCCATATTTAGCGGATTTGTAGTGAAGCGCGATAGCTCATTTTGAACCCATTGAGGTCCCAGTTTTACGTCCATGGTTGAAGACATGATCATAGCCAACGTGATGAACAGTCCTTCAAGATTCGTTACTCGTGATAAAGCAATATACACAAGTTGTTGACTGTGTCTTTTATCGTAAGATAGGGTTACCATCCGTCCTCTTTTTAGAGGACATGTCCTTTATTTTACGGTTGCACCTTTGTCCTCTTTTCTATTTAACTTAAAAAATTTATTTGTCCTCTTTTTTTGAACCGTCCCTTTTTTGTCCGCTTTTTCTCTCGATGAGTTTTTAAATTTCCAAAAATGTAACGTTTTCTTTCACTATTTCCAGCTATAGAACGAACCATTAAAATGTTTTAACTTTTAAAGTCGTATTTCTTATCAATTGACAAAGCGCCTCTAGAATTAAAAATGTTGTTTGACAACCCTTAAGTGAGGCTTACTTGTTCTCCCTCCATTCCTTAAAACATATCTTTCATCAAAAAATTCAGCAGGCTTAGAAAGAAGAAAACTATTAGAAATCAAGCGTATTTTAAAAAACGTTGAAGACGAACTTAGACAAAGGATTTCGAATAAACTTCTATAGATGGCAATGTTAAGAATTAATGATGAAATGAGCAACGAACGTATTGTATTCAAGCTTGGGGCTTAACATATTTATGTAGATTGCTTCTGTCATTTGCAACAATGGACGAACAATTTTGAACCGTTTAAGATCTTTGAGTGGAAGAATCTTTGCAAAAACGGGCGTGGGAGCAAATAACCAATTCTCTTGAATTTTTTTGACGAATTGGCATAGAAATTAATGTATACCTATTAATTTCGAATATATTGAATTTTTACGACACGGTGGCTACTAATGATAAATTCAATGCTTTATTGGCTCATGACAAATGGAAATTATTTTTTACAAGAATTCAAAATTGGGATTTTTCTTTTGTATTCCTGCACATAATGAGTAAAGCGAATATTCAGCATGATAGAGCACAAGTGGTAATAACAAAGAAAATATACAACAAGATAGTTATTTTGTTCGACAGAAAAATACCTACTAAAAATCGTTTCTGACTTTGTAAGGTTTTATTTGCGTTTTTCGAAGAACTAGGTGGTTCTGTAATCATACATTTCTCGCTCTAACATTCATTTTATAAACACAACTTCGGCGATTTCGAAACAAAACGAATCAATAAAAAAATCGAAAATATTGGAAAAGGGGAAAAATATTGCTACGTGCGGGTGCATGAATAGCTATGTGTATCACATAATTTTTCCTTAATGCATACATAGAAAACAACAAACATTTTCAATTAAATTATTTCAGTATTGTATATATACTTGTATTCCAAAACAAAAAATATGGCTGGGTTCATGTGCTATTTTGATTAAAAATGTGTAGGCACATAAAGAGACCTAAGCTGAAAAATAATACGTAAATGCATTTCCAATAAATTCAAGCGAAACGCAGCCTTTGAAGGATAGAGCGTTACTAAAAATACGTACGAGATAATTTGAAATGTTTTGCTTGTGCCTATAATTGGCCTGTTTTTTTATTGTGTCCGAGATATCAGATAAATCAGAGAGATAATTTATCTGACAGATCTGATAATATTTTATATGAAAAGGCTTATTACCGATTTTTATACACTGTACTGAAAATAGGTAAAGGCCACTGAACATTAGGCAATCGACTGACCTTTCAGCCGAAGTTATGACTTGTGAAACGTTAAAATAATTAAAAAAATTGTACGAGTAATATATAAAAGTACAAATTATAATAAAAATTTAGTAAAACATGTTAGTATAGACGGAAATAGTTAAAAACACATACAATATTAAACCATTTTCAAGATTATTGAACTCCGTTTTTATTTCATTTAATAAAAATAATATATTTGTTGTTCTCCATTTAATTTAGTGTCTACCACGAATAAATAATAAATTAGAGTATTATTAATTTTACAATTAATTTATTTATAATTACAAATTAATTTATTAATTACCATTTTCCATAACGTCCGCCATATTTTCTGTTTAAATATTTCAAATACGTTTTTTCTCTGAACTGTCTGAAAACAAATTCAGATAGAAAAATGATGATCTGAGATTGATCAGAGAAAATAAAAAAACGAAAAAAAAATAATCTGTTCGATCCGATAAAATAAAAAAACGGAAAAGGCTTTCTTTTTATCTCTCTGATCTCTCCGATGTAATAAAACAACAGGCCAAATATTTTAATTTTGTTTAGTTTATTTCCTTTTTTCTTTGTGTTGTAAAAGCATCTCGTGTATGTGTACATTTTCAAATACGAAATTTATATATAAAAATTTATAACAACATGAACAAATGTGAAATTTCTCTAAAAGACATTTCACAATAAAAAACAGCTGTTTGTAAAAATAGAGTTATACTACACTACAGAGTAGAAAATTTTTTTCCCCCATATAAAGAAGCATATAATATTTGCTATTTCATTTGAGGCACGTCGGTGAAGGATGGTTATATAAAAAAGCATATGGCTTACTCATATTTCAAAACGAAAAACCCCAAATCAGTGCCGACATGTTGTAACTATCACTTTTTTCGCTTCGATGCATTTTCGATGGAATAACGGTATTTTAGAAGTAATATTTTTACAAAAAAAAATATTTTTACTTCTAAAATACCTAATAAACACATTTTTATTAATCACTTGTTTTTGTTTCGCAGAATATTTTTCAAAAAGTTTAAAAAATCACTCGATCGATTTCGACTTGTTAGGTCATCATCAGGAGTATCGGTACCTACGGATACTCCTGATGATGACCTAACAAGTCGAAATCGATCGAGTGATTTTTTAAACTTTTTGAAAAATATTCTGCGAAACAAAAACAAGTGATTAATAAAAATGTGTTTATTAAGTATAAGTGTGTTTCGCCAAGTGCCTACGGCAAATGGCGTAAAAAGTTCTAAAATACCGTTATTCCATCGAAGCGAAAAAAGTGATAGTTACAACATGTCGGCACTGATGTTTATTTATGTGCGCAGTGACAACCTATGGTGACGACTTAAATTTGTGCTTAAAAAATTATTAATTAAAATACATTAAAATAATAAAAATATTTAGTGGTTTATGTAGTAGTGCGTGGTAGTGCAACATTTGATAAAAAAAATTACAAACTTTTAATTGAAATGAAGTGTATTGTCAAAAATTGTTAAAATACGCATAAAAAAATTTCAAAAAGGCGTATCTTACCATCAGTAAGTTTACTAAGTGTTTATATAAAATAAAATGTAAATTATGTTAAGCAAAAAGTGATTTGTGATAAATTTATCCATTATTTAATTTATAAATCAGAGAAAATTAAGTAAACAATTTTGATTTCGGTGTGGGGTTTTTCATTTTGTGTGTGTGTTTGTAAACATATGTTATATTACCAGTGTCGCATTTCTCTTATTGTTACGTACATATTCTACGTGTTTTTCTTTTCATAATTATTTTTTATTTTGGAATATTATAAGTATAATTTTTTTATCGAAAATAAAAACAATTAATGCGTACTATATTCGAATAAAAATAATTGTGAATTTGAGAAGTTTTAAATTTCAATCGAGCAAATTCTAAATACGACCCGTTGATTTATATGCCCGTTGATATGCTTTCTCTTTTACTCTCACTTGACAGCTGTTTTCATTCACTCTCAGTCTCTTACTCTAAGTTTGTAAACGAAGAGCTGTTACTTAAAATTATTATTTTTGGCTGGTTGGAATACCAAAAAAAATAAAAACAATTGGGTTCGGTAAAATTCGTATTATTTTGTTATGTTCTTATTTTCTGACTGGTTCCAGCATTTGCCTTCGCAATATTTTTCCCCTTTTCCAATATTTTCGATTTTTTTATTGATTCGTTTTGTTTCGAAATCGCCGAAGTTGTGTTTATAAAATGAATGTTAGAGCGAGAAATGTATGATTATATAACCATCTAGTTCTTCGAAAAATGCAAATAAAACCTTACAAAGTCAGAAACGATTTTTAGTAGGTTTTTTTCTGTCGAACAAAATAACTTTCTTCGTATATATTTTCTTTGCTAGTAGGCCAAAAGAATCTTAAAGTTACGAGTTTGCGAGTTATTCGTACACTTGAATGTGAAATATTATGCAGAGTGTCAAAGATAGTTCGACGTAATGTCTCTGGAATGTATGGGCGATTATTGCTTGTAGATACTTCACAGTAAATTGTTAAATCGGCTAATGGAAATTTATCTAATTTCAATTTGGAAGGTCGCCGATTTTTAGAACTAGAGAGTAAGTCTTGTAGTTCTTGATCGCAAGCCTGTGCTTTTGCGATCGTTGTGATGTCGTAGCGAGTTGCTGTGAATGTGTATGTCTGTCATAAATTGAGAGACTAATGTTGTGTGCCTCAGGTTGATTTTTTCGTCTAAATTATGAACTAAACTAAATTGCTCAGTAGTTCACAATAAACTTTCATAGGTGGCAGTAGCATCAACAAAACAAGCTGAAATACTAAATTGTCGACTTTCAGTGGATAAAGGAAATATTAAATTAAATTAAAATAATGAAAAATGATTTGGAGCTGCATTATTTGTAAATGTTATTAAAAACACGAAATGTTTAAAAATTTAAAAAAAGTGTCATGTAAAAATTTGTACAAATTTGGATACAATAACACATTTGCATTAAATACGAAATAATGACATTTGACAACTAAATTGAAAAGTTACAGCGCATCCCCCATAGAATTTCTTTTTCCTTACAGAAAAGCATGAAAAAAAATTGAGAAAAAAAAAATTTCTCAAATTTTTTTTCATACTTTTCTGTAAGGAAAAAGGAATTCTGTTTCGCGAGGAGACTTTTCGTTTGTAACCTGTAATAGTCTAAATGGCGTGCTTGCCTTGGGTTTTGCCCCGCCTCAGAGGTTATTGCTCTAGTATAAGCGGTTTGTGGTCGGTGAAAATAGTGAAGTCTCGATCCTCGACAAAATAGCGAAAGTGTTTTATTGCTTGGAAGATGGCAAGCAATTCGTGATCAAATGCGGAATATTCTCTTTCGGCATCTGATAATTTCTTGGAAAAAAATTCAAGAGGTTCCCCGGTCTTATTGTTGAGTTGTTGTAAGACCGCGCTAAAAGAGCAATATTTTCCAAGCTGTTCTTTAGCTGAAGGAATGCGTTTTGACATTCTTCAGGCCAATACAAATTTAGAGTCGTTTTGGGCTTTTTGAGAAGTGTTGCCGATTGTTTATGAATTGGGGCAAGTATCTCTGCAAGTTTTGGAATAAATCGGTGGTAGTAGTTTACCATGCCGACGAATTGTTAAATTTGCTTAACGCTTTCGGGGTGCTGGGAATTCTCTAATTGCAATAATTTGTCCTTCGGATGGCAGAATGCCATTAGGTGTGATCTTGTGACTACGAGGAAGTCAAAATTGCTTGTCCCAAACACACATTTTGCGATGTTGTTGTTTACATCGTAATTGTATAATTGTTGGAAGAGTTGTTTGAATTGTTGTATGTGTTCGAGATCTCTCACGATTTCGTTGATGCGCAGCATTGAAATGAAAGATGCAATTGCATGGAGAAATTTTGGATGTGAGGATAGGATAACGGTCAGAAATTGTGACTGCGTTAAGCCTTCTATAGTCCCCACAAGTTTTTCAGTCATTGCCCTGCTTCTTTACCATGTGTAATGGACATGATATTGCTGAAGAAGGTCGGCAGATTAACAGTTCCACCATGTGTTGGAATTTAAGAAAGCTGCTTTGTGGCGAATTGGATCAAGCCGTCTTGGTCTCGAAAATGGTAAATGACCTGTAGTCAATGAAGTGTACTACATTGTGCCTTACCGGAGAGTTGTAGTTCGGCGGAGCTCTTAAAGAAGGGAATTTCTTTAGCAGTACTCCATAGCCATTGCTATGGAGAATTTCATTAAGAAATCTGGTGATTGGGCGGTTGTCATTAGCGAGGATGGCGAGGCGTGTTTGAATGAACGTCTTAACCCGATGTCAACGTCGACGAGTTTGGTACGGAAAGTGTTTATTGTGTTACCATTCGCAGCTGACAGAACTAAATGGGGATTGCGATTTGTTCCGTGGCGCTAGTATTTGTGGTACGAGATTACGCTTAGATCAGTGCCGGTGCCCATCAAAAATGTGATTAAATTTACCGAATCCCGTGGAAGAAATAGACGACTATGGAGAGGTTGTCTTAGGTCAACCGATGCAACCTTAAGACCCCTACAGGCTTGGGGAACCGTTATTTGCGGATCCATTCTCTTGACTTGCAAAAGTGCATGGTTTACTGCATTTTGTTGCAGCGTTGCCAAATTGTGTGTGATACCAACACCAGTTGTGTGTTAATTGGTATCTTGGCGTTTGTTGGTTGTTTATGTGAATTGATCTTCCCTCCGTAGAAATGCTGATTAAAAGTTTCTCGAAGGAGAAGGTGTTCTTCTCCGGGGTGATTGTGACCGAGAATGTTGTCGTTGTGGGCGTGAAATATTTTCTAGTCCAGTTACCGTATCGCTAATTTGCTTTAACATGTTTTCTAGTTGGCTATATTGCTAGTGCTTCTCACATGTATCGTTGTGTTGTTGGTTCGCATGTCGCGATCAATCGAATTCAAGTTTTGAGTTCGATTGCCAACCATGTCGTGCAATTTATCGGCAATACCAGCGAGACCCTCTTCAAGTTTGTCCTGTTGCGGAATCAACGCTGTTTGTATGTAATTAGGAAAGTGCATGATCTATAGTTTTGCAATTATGTTGACCGTGAAATTTTTGCCGGCCAACGATTCAATTTGGTTCAACATGTCAGATGGTTTTTGGTCACCTAATTCTATTGTGCCAAGTATTGTTTCTAATTCACGCTCCTCGGAAATGGAGTAACGACCAATTAGAAGTCTTTTGATTGTCTCGTATTTATCAACGGCCGGAGGTTCTTGCAAGATGTAATTGATCTTCTCCGCCAGTGTTGCCGACAGACAGTATGAGCAAACTTTTGTTTGTCACCAATGATCTTGTTCGCGTCGAACATGATCTCGGCTGTCAAGAACCAACTTTTGGGATTGGTTTCCCAAAATGGTGATAGCCGCGTCAATTGTTTTGCGCTGCTACCTCCGGTTGGTATTCTGCATGTTGCTGCCTATTATTCTCATCATGGAGTTTATTTTCGTCTGCACCTTTATTCTCCATGATTAGCAAGATGAACTGATCTTGCTCTACTTATTTCACATACTTGGGAATGAAACTTTAATCGCACTTAAAAAATATTTGTATTTAAGTGGATATCGGGTAACAAATTTTTAGAAGATGTGTCGGAATCGACACTTCTAAAAAACGACCAGGGAATTTTGACGATTTATGTAAATAGTGTACTTACCACGGGTGGGGGCTTGGCCACTATTTCACAAAATTCGTCGTATTCCTATTTTAAATTTTTATTAAATTAAAAATGAAACACTTCATGCACTTTTTTTTGTCACGTTTTGTATTAGTAAAAAAAATCTTACCTCCCGTCGAAGGGTCACCAGTATAACGAATGTAGTGAAGCCGAAGCGAAATGAAAGCGGAATCGACTTTGTAAAATAATAATAATTATAATAAAAAAAAAATAAATAAAAAACTTTGTTTTAACTTTAAATGATTAAACAAAAAAGGTTTTTATTAAAATAAATGATCTGGTTTGTGTTTGTTTCTTGAAAATCATTTTTATTTTTTCACTTTTCTTTTTTCATGGTATTAGTAAAATAACTGATGAAGAAAAAACCATCCGAAATCGATATTAAAAATAAAATAAACCTTTATTGTCACTATAAGGGAAATTACCAAATAAATAAATAAACAGTGTTTTATATATAAATTTGTGTTTGTATTTGTTTGGAATATAATTATTTAACCGGAGGATTGTCCAATAGGATCTCATGTTATACATTTAGTGAGACGAAAGAGTCTTTAACAAATCGGTATCTTTCATTTGTATTAATGAAAGAATAATTTTTTAGTAATGAAAGAATAATCCTAATCAAAATAAAAACACACAAGTTTTTATAAAGAACATTTATTTATTATATTTTCAACTTACCTGTTTACTAAACTCTGAATTCCTAATCTCTAAATAATTTATTAAGAAACAGGAGATCATAATCTAAAAAAATCATAATTTTATTAATGCAGTCTCTTAACACATATGCACCTAAATTCACGTAGTTACTTAATTTAATATTTGTCCATAAAAAGTAATTAATTATTAATCAAATTTAAAAGGCAACTGAAACGTTGAATAGGCTTCCGGTTTAGTAGACCAGACACCAAAATAATACGTTTTGAGTTGCTCCCATAATTCACAATAATCGTCTCCCAATAATTTAGCATTTTTATAACTTATGATTATTTCACCTTCCTTATTACGTTTAGTAGCGTTTCTATTTAAATATTCACCTAATTTGCTATTATTATCTAACGATAAAAAATCCCAATAAATTGTTAAAATTTCCAAGTATTTTTGAAATAAATTTATTTTTGTTATAAACAAACGTCCAATTGGTGTATTTAATTTAGATTTAATAACACCTTGTCGATATCCCCCAACAGAAATTTCTAATGGTCTGAAATTAGAAAACAAAAGAAAATTTATAAATAATTAAACACCATTCAGCAATAATTATTCTAATGCAGGCAAATCAAAACAAAATGCACCCTAATAAAACATTTAAAACGATTTACGAGTAGTTAAATTTTTTATTTTGTTTAATAAAACACAAAAACAAACAAAACGTAAAATTGAGGATTGGTACTTTGGTCGTAAAAGGGGTAATTTACGAACAATTTCATTTATTTTTGCAAATAAAATAAATAGCAAATTAGAAGGTTTGAATTGAATAAATTAATTTGTTTAAGTAATATTCTGCTGTGTTAGAAATAGAAGGGTTTTATGAAAACACCTCGTTTGATTTCCCTTCTATTGGGTTTGGCACGTATAGCAAGTAGAGGCGCCTTTATACTCGTATGTATAAAAAAATTTAAGACGAATAGTTCTAATTGAGGTTTAATAATACGTTACATAAATCAATTCTACATGAAATCGTTTTGCCAAATTGGATTTTTTGTAAAATAGTGAATATATTACATGTTATACTAAAGAAATAAAATTGAATACTAAACGGGTAGTATGTTTTGGTGGTAACTAATTGATTTTAAATTAACAAAACTAAATTTGCTAATTTGCGATTTTTCTGTGAGAATCTACCCACAACCAAATGCTCAAAGGTCGAATGAACTTAACGAATCATCGTGTGACGTGGACTTATGATGAACCTTTTTTATTCTTGCTTCTTTCTAATTAAGTGCTAATTTAAAGCTCTAAACATGTATTTTTTGGGAAAACTGTAGTGTTGCATTTTATTTCCAAAATGGCATACGAATTCGGTCGGTTAAAATTTTAAATTTCTCGCCATCTATAACCGCCATCTCGCACCGATTCAACAACTGTACCTACATTTATACGTACTCGTTTGAATTTCTTCTTCTTCTAATTAAGTCCTCTGTTATCACTCGGGTAGATATTTTCAGACAGTAAACTAGTATCTGTATATGAACAATTGGACTTAACTAGAAATGAGTGATGAATAAACTTGAAATATAACGGGGAGAAGTAATTTTGAAGAAATCCTAAACAACGTTATGAAAATACCAGTCTCAAGAGAAATAACCCCTGAATTACTGATCATTATCAATAATAAGTAAATCATGTATTAGACACAACTAGAAGTTATAACACGAGAAGACAGACGAGTAGATTAGCCATTATGCGGCATGTTTGACTCGCAAATATTTACTTACATTAAGATAATTAAGATTATATTTTATAAATAGTTAAGTATTGCACCTGCAACACAAAGGACATTACAATTTTATGATTGTGGCATAAAGTTATGTCTACTGAAAACATATAGCCCATTGTTAAAACATCCATTTTCGGCTGTATTTTCAATGTAAGTCAATTAGAAATTGACTATTTGCCACGTTGCTAGGAGCTACAACGAATATGAAATTTTATAATTTCCCCAGTATTTTTTAACCACGTTATGTATTTAGTATTGGTAAGTTATTATTCAATAACTGAGAAATCAAATTAGTTAGAAGAAGGCTAAACACATTAATCTATTTAAAAAGCCAGACAGACAGGCTAAAATGTGTATTTTCGTTATAAACCAGACAATCTTATTATTCAGTGCTCGTGTACGGCCATCTCAGAAACTAGTTTTACAACCCTGGTCAAAACTTCGTTTTACAGGAAACCACAAGTTTAATACAATATGTACTCGTATGTAACCTATTCGTGTAGTGTGTTCAAAACATTAACGAGAATTTAGAAATTTCGCGCGTTGCAGCAGAGCCATCTATTATTTTAAAGAGCCCTAATATTAAAATGGGAGCTGTAAATAGAGGGGAAGCTTTCATTGAGATACTATATAAGAAATCGTGGTAAATGGAAAATTTATGAATAAAAAATTAAACAACTCATCTAAATTTTAATTTTAAATTTTTAATGAAATATTCAAAAAACACATATTTGAAAACCAGCCATCCATAGTGTAATATTTATTTATAAAATTTAAACTGAAGTGGTCATAAATTTATTAATTTTCTATAAAAATGAGCATTCGGTTTAGTTGTGTAGGTTAGTAAAGTAGGTTAATAAAGGGGGCTGCGGCAGATTCCTCTTACATCCAATTTAAAATTTAATTTTATAAAAATTTAATTTCTTTCGCAAATTCTGGTCCCATGCACATCAGAATTTTCGAGAAGAACGATGGATTTAACAGCAATCTAAACGATCACATTTATATTGAAATTAAAGAAAGAAAACGTGAGCTGAAACGAGATTTTATGAATCACTATGTACAATAAGTATTATTCATATTATAATAAAAAAAATTCATCAAAATTTATTTTCTATATATCAGGAATTCCGCAAAAAGTAAACCACACACTTGGAAAATGGAATCGACAAATGATAAGAACAGTTATGTTTTTTAGAAAAAAAATGTTTTAACATTTACATTTGACAGAATTTTTTATCTTTCTACATTTGCATAACGGTAATTATTTGAATAAAGAATTTAAAAATTTTCCCAATAGCAAAGTTTCTTTGGTGTCACACGTACGTTATCCATGTGACATGTACGGTATTTAGTGAAAAATTGAAAAGTCAGTTAGTATTAGTTTATTGTAACTGAAAACATCATTAAAACAAATTGTTTTAGCTCCCTCAAGTTAGATGAAAAATTGTATTTTCTGACCAAAACCAATTCGCAGATAATTTGATACAATGTGCACAAATCAAAATCAGAGGAAAAAAATTGTCACATGTACGTTATACGTATTTTGTTAAATATTTTGGTAATTAGTAATGCGATTTTTAAAAAATTAGGTTACTTTAAATTAAAACATAAATTGGTCATTATAAATGATAAAGAATTTTCTTAGAAAAAGGAATGTGTTGGTAAAGTTTGGTAAAAATATTCGCACACTGTCACAGTACGTTATATGGAATGCGTGATATATAGAATAAGGGTAAAGCACGACAGTAAAATAAGGGTAAAGCACGACAAAATAAAGCTTGACGAGTGTGGTCGAACGTCAAGGTTATGCTCACCGTGTTCTTTTCGATTTTAACGGCATGGTGCACTATGAGTTCTTGCCAAAAGAAGGAATGATCAATAAGTACTACTGACAAGTTACTTCATTGTTTGTTCGTGAATTTTTGGCTAAAGACGAAACCATAATGATGCCCCAGACTCCATATTTGCTATAACTATAAATGGTCTCGTGTGACTTGTACCTGTTTCCCAAAACAAAGGTTATCTCAAAGAGCCGTCGCTTTACAAGCATAGATGAGATTAAAAACGCTTTCTCTAAGAGAGCTAAAAGCTGAGATCAAGTTCCACAAAAGGTTCATACAATATCTAATGGAGACTATTTTAAAGGGGATAACATTGATGTAGACGCATGAATAAAACTATTTTTTTAAAACGAAAATCCGCTACTCTTTGAACACACAAGTTTATTAATAGTTTAGTTAATAGCGATTCTCTTCACGGGATTACATCACCTGACAAGTTCCCGGTCTGACACATAGATGGTGCCACAAACTTAAAACCCATGATTTTTAAATTCTGCCAGCCTTCAAATGATACCTGTTAAAATTTCATGACATCTCGATCTTTAAGTTTACAAATTGCAGTTATTTTAGTGACGCTACATTTGTTAATTTCAAAACAATGAAAAACAAGAATTTCGTGTATTGGATTAAACACTGTTTTTTTGGGGGAAAATACGTTCAAGCAAAGCAGTGCTTGATAAGTGTTATCCTGACTCTGCACCAGGAAAATCAACCAACATTGAGTGGTATGCTGAATTTAAATGTGGCCGTACAACCACCGATGATACACCATGCTCTGGAAGCCCCAATGAGGCTGTGTCTCCAGAAAACATAAGGAAAATTCACAGATTGTTGTGAAAGACCGTAAAGTGAAGTTGCGTGGAATAGCTGACATTGTAAAGATATCAAGGAACGTGTTGATCATATTTTGCACGAACATTTGTCCATGGGAAAGCTGTGGGAACCAAAGCTTTGGGAATGGATCAAAAACGACAACGCGTTGCACATTGAATTGCTTCTGCATCCACCGTATTTGCGTAATTTGGTTCCTGAAGGAAACTGAAGCTTATTTTGAAGACAAAGATAAATCGTTCTACAAAAAAGCAACGAAATGTCAGAGAGGCGTTGATCTGATTTATCGCTCTAGAATGAAGTTATGAATAAAATGTATTTTCCCAAAAAAATTGTGTTTTCTGACATCGGGAACTTTTAAGGCGACGTGTTATATTTTATAATAACAAACATACATTGCGCTACAATGCACAACGTTGTCTGTTGCAAAATCCCTCAATTGTTCCCAGTTACACAACTGCTTCAAACTGTTTGACAAGACACAGACCTTAAATTTTCGGCCTTTTCATAATCACTCGGACAAATTTTAGCCGATTTATATCATATTTTGTTCAGGTGAGTTTAATAATACAATAATTAGGATATATATAATTAACATGAATCGTCGGAAGCCTTCGATTACCTCCCGAATAAAAGTTCGCTATATTTTAGCTATAATAGCTTGGGTAAGTTCTGGCCTATTCGAATTATATTTAGCCCACATTACTTCAATAATAGTACCAATAACTCTAGACATAAATAAAATGAATCATGAAAAGCCTTCGATTACCTCTCGAATGAAAGTTTATTCAAATCAATAATGAAAACACTGTATACGCTGATCAAAAGTAAAAACTATCAAATTTCATTGATGTACAAACACGTTTGAGAACATCGCTATTGTTGAACATAAAGCATTCGACCAGTCTTTGGAAAATATGATATTTATTAGACGATCGACGATTTACAATGATTTAAAATAGTGCCATTAGCTATTTGTACCAGGCAGTATTTACATATACACATCAAAAAACGAGTCAAATAGACGTTCGTGACATTCATCGAAATGCTTAATATCGAAAATAAAATTCGAATACACCCGCAAAAATTAGATGTTATATCTATTTCCCGAAGAAGGAAAAGGAAACCGGCAACATGGTGCAAATACAAACAACAATATATGTAATATGAACGATACTATTTTATTGTTCAACGAGCTGCTCAAGTCTGGTATTGAAAGGTATTTTCTTCAAATAAAAACAAACCTCGGTTTCGTGAGCCGTGGTAGAATAAGCAACTGCTTCGTCTTGAAAAAATCCAGAATCTTTATTTAAGTTACATGGCGTTAAGTTTTATTCTAGTTTCAACATAGCGCGTAAGGAGTTTAAAACTTTAAATTGGTTCATTTATAATAATTACATTTTGCAAATAGAACATGATCTGACTTCTAATCCAAAGAATTTCTGGAACTTTATAATTGGTAAAAAGAAGGTTGTTGGGTTTCCTACGACTCCAATGACTTTTCAGAACTCTTCCGCAAGTCAACTCTCTTATATTTCTAATCTGTTTGCCAAATTTTTTGTCCGTCTATGAAATATCTGTCGATTCACGTACCAGCCTATAAATAGCGATAGCTCTGATTTTAAACTTTTAAAGTTTACTGAAGAAGAAATTTATGTTAGCTTATCTTAACTTGATGGTAATAAGGGGGCTGGACATGATGGTTTTCCACAAATCATTATTAGGAATTGTGCAGAGAGTTTAGCCCACCCACTGACTCCAATCTTTAACAAGAGCCCACGTACTGGGGTCCGTCTGATCCCTGGAATCTATCTTTCATTCGTCCGATTTTTAAATCTGGCAAACGAAAAATCTGGTAAAAGAAGTGATATCAGCAATTATCGCGGGAAAACTTTTCGAATCCATGGTACAGGAACTCTTGTTGTTTCATGTGAAAACTTTTATTTTATTTTTTACTTATTTATTTGTTTATTTTGTTTACAATAATTTTAACAAGCCCCATTTTGAGCTTACAAGCTCATGAGACATGCAGTTGCTGTCAAATTCCAAATTTTTGATTTTTGTCATGCATTTTCTTAACTTTTGTGTCCTTCTATAGTCTTCTAGACGCATATGTTATCGTGGCTGGCACATTTTTTCGTAAGCGAAGACTTGCTCCAATAATGTTTTCCATCTCTGGTAGTCTGGTTCCGTATACATAAAAATCGAAAGATAAAGCTACTACAGCTGATTCAAATGGGTAAATGGCGACCATTATAAACGTTTACATGTACAATATCATTGAAAATATATAATTTAGTAATTAAAAATTGAAAAGGACAAAAAAACAAATATGCTCGACAAGAACATCAAAGCCAACTTCAAGCCGTCTTATTTCTCCTGCTCAACACGGATTTTACCCGGGTAGGTCTACCGTTCTTTATTAATCTAGTTTCTTTTTGTGGACATTTATATGGTAGATTAGAACATAGTCTCGCTTATTTCGAGTTACCTCAGGAGTTCCTCGAGGTAGCCACATTGGTCTTTTATTCTCATTATTTGTCAATGATGTTGTTGATTGTTTTAAATTCGCACAATATTTGCTTTACGCAGATGATATGAAAATATTTCCTCCGACTGGTGTCTCTGATTGTGTTAAACTGCAAGGTGACTTGAATAACTTTTGCAGGTGGTCGTTTATAAACAAATTATTATTGAATGTGGGTAAATGTAGGGTTTTGTTATTCTCTCGGAGGCACTCACCAGTTATTCAGCAATATTTTCTATATAATATTGTTGTTGAAAGAGTTGAGTTCATGACCGATTTAGGTATATCCTTTTCTTATGATCTTACTTTTACCAAATACATTGATAATGTCATTTCAAAAGCTTACATTATGCTAGGCTTCATTAAGCGCAATTGTAATGACTTCGGCGACCCACTCACATTGAAAGCTCTGTTCGTGTCCTTTGTTCGTTCCATTCTAGAATATGCTTCTCAGATATGGTCACCATTTTATCATTGCCATGCAGACAGAATTGAGACCATTCAGAAGCACTTTCTTTTGTATGCACTTCGCGGCTTACCTACTGAGCGGGTGCACCAATATGTTCCTCCACCTTATAATGATCGTTGTAAATTATTAAAATTACAACGTTTAAATCACCGACGAGACGTTGCATCTGCTATCTTCGTTCTTGATGTTCTGACTTCGCGAATAGATTGTGACGATATACTTCCTCGTTTCAACTTTTACGCTCCTACACGTTGTCTGCACCGTCGTCATTTCTTATATATTGATCCTGTTTCTAGGATATAATGTTGCCAGTAGCGCCAAGTTAAATTATCTCCACTTGGTAATTGTCCCGGGAATTTAGAAAATCTTTTGAACAATGCTCTGTCAGAAAGCAAACAATTTATGGAATCTGTACTATCGTTAGTTCATTTGCCTTTAACTCGACTGGAGCTAACATTAAGCCACCTTAATGAAACGATCCATATTGCTTTTGTGTATGCGGACAAACAGTTCATCGAATTGGAACAGTGCATCCTAAAGAAAATGAACCCAGAAAATTTTTCCAGACATACGCGGAGGACCCTGAAGATGCATTCACCAACGAATGAACCTTCCAGAAGGCAAGCAGTGCTCAAAACTGATCATAAAAACTTGGCTGATATAATTAACAACCATCCGCTTGCAAAATCAACAAAAATGATTCATGAAGTGGAAAAACAAGCCATTGAAACTGCAGAAGAAGATGGCGTTGAACCAACCAGGGTGGGATTAGTACTAATTTGTTATAGAAAAAATGACCAAAAGTTGTATAATGCCCCAACAGTTAAAGAAGTGGCGATGGTGATCCTAAAGGCCTATGGTTTTAAAGCAAAGATGAGGGACTACTGTTTTATCAACTTATAGTCATGCGTTTACGTGCTAATCAGCCTGACCAACTAAAATTTACACGGGTTGTCATTCGCTATCCTCATTTAAAAAGACAAACGCGATTCCGAATATCTATGAAGAAATATTTGTCTTAAAGTTTGTCAGATAGAGTAGAGAAGGGTTTTCCCAGTTGCTGAATGCAGGATGTTTAACCCAGCACTACGTAATTGGTGCTTATGTTCACACAGAGTCAAACGACATTCAATGGATCCAAAACCATCAACCTGCATTGAGAGCGGATAGTTATAAAACTTTAATGGGATATATAATTCGTCACACAGACTCTGAAAACAAGCAGATTAAAAAATCTGTAATAATGCCATCTAAATGACCGTGGCTTGTTTAGAATGCAGTCATGGGTCGTGACTCTTTTTCTATTTTAATTTGATGAAATGAATTAGTCAAGTGTGGAAAAATAATTTGCTTCACCAATTTTGTCTAACATGTTCTCTAGTCGTGTTAATGGCAATCTATCGTCCATTTTTTTTATTTAGCTGTCTAAAATTTACAATCAATTACCATTTCTTATCTCTTTAGATCTTTTAGGTACTATTAGCAAAGGCGTATTATATCGGATTACACTGAAGGTTCAATTGCAACATTTTCTAGTAAGTCTTGTATTCTTGTATTTCCTTAATAGTGGGTTGGGGATATAGAGTGTTTTATAATTCATTTCACATTTCACTGTTTATTACATTTTATTAACATTAAATTCACATAACTAAAATTTACACTTAAAATGATTACTGATGATTATTAATTATTAATTTCACATTACTTAATAGGAAAATATATATTTTATGAAAATATATATTTTATGTTTGTCTAATCAGTATTAATTGTTTCGTAAAGATAGAATATATTAATACGCCGTGTTGTCTTGCTAGTTCTGTAGCTGACATCAATTCATGTGTAGACATGTATAGATTACGTAATTAGGATGCTATATCTTTATGATAATATTTTTTTATCTTAATTTTGATTTTAATCCACATAGATCCATTCTAGATAACGAACGAAATAGTTATTAACCAAATTCTAAAAGTCATAAATTGATATAAATAACAACAAAAAATTGACAACCAATTTAGATTTTTCAGCTAGAAAAGGACAGAAAATAAGTCACCTCGCTAGCTTAAGGATGAAACACACCAAGCAGCAGCAGCGAGCAGCAAATTTAAATTTTGGCTTATTCGCTTATTTAATGATACAAAATCATAGTTTGCGTATAAATATAGGTATTTCCATTAAAGGACATTAAGTATTTTGTAATTATAATTGAAAAATTTAAATTTAAAGAAATTGTATTGAATGAAGTTGCATCTGTCGCGGCATCAATAGATTCCACACCCAGCAGCTTCAGTTTGCTGCTACTCATAACCTCGATAAAATTTGCACAATTCAATTTTACTACTAAAACAAAACAATCTGCTGCGCTGCTTGGTGTGCACGCCCATAAAGAGCCGTTAGTGTGGATTGCTTGGAATATCTTGCGCTGTTCTTGGTGTGTTTCATCCTTTAAGGATGAAACACACTAAGCAGCAACAGCGAGCAGCAAATTTAAATTTTGGTTTATTCGCTTATTTAATGATACAAAATCATAGTTTGCGTATAAATATAGGTATTTCCATTAAAGGACATTAAGTATTTTGTAATTATAATTGAAAAATTTAAATTTATAGAAATTGTATTGAATGAACCTGCATCTGTCGCGGCATCAATAGGTTCCACACCCAGCAGCTTCAATTTGCTGCTCTTTGCTGTTACTCATAACCTCGATAAAATTTGCACAATTCAATTTTACTACTAAAACAAAACAATCTGCTGCGCTGCTTGGTGTGCAAGCCCATATGCAGCCGTTAATGTGGATTGCTTGGAATATGTCGCGCTGCTCTTGGTGTGTTTCATCCTTTACTTATTTACGCGGCTTTTACATCAAGTAAACTTTTTGTTTGACAAACATTTTTGTTATCGAAAAACCATAATTTTAGCTGTTTTTAATGCTTTAATAATTTTATTTTCAATTCAAAATTCTGACAGATTTAGAGTATTCACTATGCCTACTAGATGTCGTAAGAATCATAAAAATTTTATCAAATATATTTAATGCATGTTCGTTTGATGTAAAACCAGCGTTAAACAATTATATGCAAAAATTGTAATTTTAAGAAATTGAATCGAATGAGAAGATGCAGTGGTCGCCGCGAAATTATTTCCCACACCAAGCGGCCAAATTAAATATTAATAAAACAAAAGTTCAATGGATACGGATCATTTGAAATTTGACGCGCCGTGTGTCTAGTCCTTAAAATATTTGTAATTTCATGCCAAAGCAAATAGTTCCTATACTATTATAGAAGGCCTTGACATATGTTATAGGTACCCCTATTGTGGTTGTCGTGTCGATGTCGATTTTCCGACAACTGCTAAAATTGGTATTATGAATGTCGCTATCAATCGACGCGACGTTTGTCGTAAAAACGTCATTTTTCTGTCGATGACATTTTTGTTCACGACTAGAGATTTTATGAGTTATGTTTAACATAAAATTTTGTAAAACACAAAATTATATTTTTTATAAGAAATATTTATTAAATAAGGTAAAATGTATTTAAATGTAAATATATGGAACGAATCCGAAAATAAATTGTTAGTCCTTTAACATCAAGCGGCAGTTTTACTTTTGTTGATAAATAAGCGGAAGCAAATTCTGCTCCACGCACTTCTCGTTCTCAATAAAAATTCAGATATAAATTAAATAGCACTTTTTTTTATTATATTTTTATATTTTAGTTAAATTTAAAAGAAAATCTGCTTATAGTTAAATAAATTTTAAATGCGTATTATTTTGCGTACCAATACTGTTATTATTGTCATTTTGACAGAAGTTTTCGACAAAAAAGTTCGCAATTGTTCAGTTAAGCCTTTATTCCACAATGAGCCTCGCCACACTTTGATTCTTTGGTCGTGATTCAATGATTTCAAAAAATTAATCGTCGTCCACATTTGATTTCTTTGCGCGTTTCTTTTTTATGTATGTGCGTAAAATCATGTTTTTTGATTTATTCGTATAGTAAACAAATGTTTATTATTTGCTGCGAAAACTGCTTCCTTGGTTGAAAAAATATAATTTTTGCACTCTAAGCACAATTTAAACTAAAATTCACCCAAAAACGACAAATAAACAAGGTGTCCTTGAAAAATTTATTTTTGTAGTTGTGCGAGAATCAGTTGAATCAAAAAAAATTGCTGAAAAAAGAATCAAGAATTTCCCCGCCAAAAAATTAGTTTGTTGGTGAAGAGGAAGGGAACGAGGAAAGAATCAAAGTGTGGAACCACGGAATGAAACATATTTTTTCAGTAAAAAAGGGGCGAGATAAAAATATAATTTCGCCACGTACCAAAACGAAACAAAAAAAAATTTCAGTAAAATTTACTGGCAGTAAGCGGGGAAAATGTTGCCATAAAAAGTATGAAACTCAATACTTTTTATGGCAACATTTGTTTGCCTTTATCACCCCAACGTAATTTTAATATGTATACTCTCTTTTTTTCGGTTTCCCAGTATTTTTTACAGAAAAAATATGTTTCATTGTGGAATAAAGGCTTAAACAAAAAAATTCGCAATAATAGGTGTTTATTTTAATGTAATGTGGCAATACTTATTAGTCGATTCGTTCCAGTTACGCAATACAAAATAAAAATCGACACGACAAGACAAATGGGGCATTTACATTTAGAAAATTGTTTTCTTCTACAAATTTTTGCAGGTAAATAAGAAGGATCCGCTATATACAAATATTCAATATGCCAGAAAGAAATAAACATATATAGTAATGGCGTAACTTTTTTTATAGGATTATTAATTTATTTTTAATGACTTCAAATGCGAAATTTACATTTTTATCTATGGCGTCTGTTTTTATTGGGGGGCGAAGTCCGAGATTCATACCTCCTCGCGGTGCTCTCTGGGTAACGCTAAATGAATCAGGCGGTGTAGTGGAGACGAGCAGCTAAATCCTGTTTATAGTCATGGACACTACATGTCAGGGCGAGCCATTGGCGCCTCAAAACCAATGCCAAACCAGCGTCTGTTTTCCAGGTTAGGAGCGGCTGAAGCGGGCGTCTGTCTTGTATCAAGCGGCTCGCTATATAAATGTGTTCAAGGTAGGACTGGATGCCTCAAGATTCTCACCAGTACGTGACCCACACACGTAACAAGCGGGTTGAGCGGAAGGCCAACAACCTCCCCTCATAAAAACTCACCAAGTTATGAACCCTAAACAAAGGCCTCGGATAACCATATCGGATTCATTACAAACTCGACCTCGGATATTGTACACGGACAACGCTTTAAAAATGGGAACATGGAACGTGCTTAGCCTCTTAAGACCTGGAGATCTCCAGAACCTATCGAACCAAGCAAAGAGTTACACATTAGACGTACTTGCACTACAAGAGCTTAGATGGTCTGGGAGTGGGATCCATGACACCACCAATGGTTACACTCTTCATTACAGCGGCCATCAGAACGGAGGAGAATTTGGAGTTGGCTTCCTCATCCATCGGCGCGTGAAGCATCATATCATCGATTTCCGCCCTATCAACATGCGGATATGCACGGTCAGACTTCGCACTAAGAAATTTAACATCACGATCGTTAATGTGCATGCACCCACCGAAGATAAATCAGATGACATCAAAGATCTTTTCTTTGTCGAACTGGAGGAAGTTATCAATAACATACCGCACCACGACATCAAAATCATCGTGGGCGACTTTAATGCAAAAATCGGTAGGAGTGCAGAAAATACATCGCACATCGGTCCTAACAGCCTGCACCTAACTAGTAATAACAACGGCCAACGAGTCACTGACCTGGCAATAACGTACAACTTAGTTGTATCAAGTACGTTTTTCCCACATAAGAGAATCCACAAAGTAACGTGGAGATCGAATGATGGGAGAACGGAAAATCAAATCGATTACGTCATGGTGTCTAAAAGACACTCCACCAGCATATCTGACGTTAGATCTTACAGGGGGGCAGACATGGACAGCGATCATATGCTTGTCATATTTAAATATAAGTGCAAACTGTCATCTACGTTTAACAGACAAGCACAAAAGACCGTTCGATGGAATATCAATGCTCTAAAAGACCAAGCGTCATTGCAGAGTTACCAATCAGCTGTCACTAACTATTTAGAGCGGCCCAGCAACAACGAAGAAGCTCCCTCTAACATCGAGGAGCAGTGGCACGCTATACAGTCAGCCATAACCACCGCGGCGCAAAATACCATCGGAAGAAGACCTCCGAGAGCCCGCAATGATTGGTTCGATGACCAATGCCGTAGGGTCGTCGAAAATAAACGAACGCTTCGTGAAAAATGGTTGGCTCGCAACACTAGAAGCACTCTAGCAGAATATCTCCGCGCTAGGAAAGCCACGACTAAATACCTTCGACAAAAAAAGCGCGAACATATGAGATTATGCATCGAAAACATCAGCTTCCAAGCGGAACTAGCAAACTCAAGGGACTGTTTTGCCAACGCCAGGAATCTCACTAAAGACTTCCACCCAAGAAGTACAGCCATCAAAGACGGGAATGGAGAGTTGAGAACAAACGTGGCTGATGTTCTCTCAGTATGGCAAACCTACTTTCAAAATCTGCTAAATCGGAATGACGACGTGACCCCCATTAGAGCAATAGCTCCTCCAGGTGACGAGGTCTTTGTCGAATATCCCACAGTGGAGGAAGTAGACGCAGCTATTAGTCGATTGAAAAACGGAAAGGCTCCCGGTCTCGATGGAATCCCCGCAGAATTGATTAAACTCGGAGGCGCTACTCTTGCAACAAGTCTATACGACCTCGTCGTCTGTATTTGGGACCAAGAAGAGCTGCCTGAGAATTGGAAGACCGCACTCATATGTCCGCTGCATAAAAAAGGCGACCGTCTCAAATGTGAAAACTATCGTGGCATAGCTTTATTGAACGCTGCTTACAAAGTGTTGGCTAATGTTGTACTTGCCAGACTCATCCCTTTCGCCGAAAACATCATTGGCGACTATCAATGTGGTTTTCGACCCAACCGATCAACCACGGACCAGTGTTTTACCATGAGGATGATCTTGGAAAAATGTTGGGAGTACAACATAACCATACATCAACTATATATAGACTTCCGGCAGGCATATGACAGTATAAACCGCGACAACCTATGGGCCGCGCTCATATGCCTAGGAATCCCAGAGAAACTCGTTTCGCTGTGTAAATTAACAACGTCTGGGTCTGTATGTAGAATCGTAATTGAAGGAACTGTGTCAGACTCCTTTGAAATAACATCTGGCGTTCGACAAGGTGATGCACTCGCGCCTTTGCTGTTCAATTTGGCGCTTGAGTACGTAGTGAGAAAAAGCAACATCGAAACTCCGCGCTGTATATTTAATAAATCCGGCCAAATTCTTGGATATGCAGATGATATCGTGCTTCTTGGCCGAAGACCTAGCGATATCAAAGACAGTTTCATACCGCTCGATCGCTGCGCAAGAAGACTTGGTTTGGAGGTGAACAGCAGTAAAACCAAATATCTAACAACACCCAGGAACATCTCTAGTGCAAATATCGGAATTGGCGACCACAATTTTGATGGTGTCGAAAACTTTAAATACCTCGGGTCAGTTATAACATCACTGAATGAAATCCAGGCAGAAATAAAAGCCCGAATCGCTGCCGGACAACGAGTTTTCTACGCCCAATCAAGATTATTGCGTTCGAAACATCTATCGCAGTCGTGCAAGCTCGCACTTTATAAAGCACTAATAAGACCTGTGCTGACTTTCGGAAGCGAGAGCTGGACCATGACCTCTAACGATTGTAGATTGTTATCTACATTCGAAAGGAAGGTCATCCGTTCAATTTTTGGTCCAATTAAAGTTGCGAACAACGAATACCGGATTCGTATGAATCACGAAATAAAGCAACTCCTCGGAGGCAGCGATATCATCGGATTCATTAAATCCAATCGAGTGAGATGGCTCGGCCACGTTACAAGGTCCCCACAACAACGGATGATAAATAAAGTGTTTCACCAACAACCAGCCGGAGTACGTCGTAGAGGAAGACCCCGACTACGCTGGCGTGACGACATTGAACAAGATCTGCTAGCATTAGGATGTCGAAACTGGAGGACGAGAGCAATGGATCGGGATGGATGGAGGGCCATTGTGCGGGCGGCGAAATCCCTTCATGGGATGTGAAAGCCAGAGAGAGAGAGAGAGTCTGTTTTTATTATGAATCCTCAACATTTATAAATATGAAATAATTTTTTTTCTTGTTAATTTTAAAAATGTTGCCATAAAAATACTCGGATCGTATATATTTTATGGCAACATTTATTTTTATGGTAACATTTAATAGTAATTTTTGCTGTATAGTGACTTTAAAATCTTCTGCAAAATTTTGTTGGGATATATTTCTTTTCTTGTCTCTCATATGCAAAAAGTCAATGTTATATCTTTCTCATTTTGCAGAAGAAAAATGTTGATCGCATGTAAATTCCCCAAAAGTCGTGTCGTTTGTCGATCGACACGACAACCGCAATAAGGGTGATTATAAAGTATATACTGGGCCTATTTTTAATTCAACCTGAGCAAGCAGTGCACTGTCAAAAAATACTGTGTTTTTTTTTCAAATAGGACCCCTTATTTTTTATCGCATTTTCGGATTATACGGCTTAAAGTACGTAGGATTTCTTTGAAACATTTTTTTTCGGTGTATGATGGATAGCGCTGTAATAACGATATTAAATGTACATACGCATACGATCCCGCAATACGTTTGAATTAAAATTAACACGTGTCCAATGTAAATACATACAAAACAATTAAATAATTTTTTTTTAAATGTTTCAAAGAAATCTTACGTACTTTAAGCCCTAGAATCCGACCCTGCACTAAAAATGGGGGTTCCTATTTTAATTTCAAAGTTACCCTCCGCCCTACCTACAAGAAGGAGAGGGTACTAATTTTAGCATGATTAAATTTTGATAATGTGCATTTTTTCATAGCGTGCTTATTTTCTGAGATATTTGAAAGTCTTAGCTTAAAAAATCACGCAGTATATACGCTACTAAGTAGACCAAAAAAACATCGACTGAATTTTTTTTTTTTCATTACTGTGGTCTTCCCATTCAATGTTAATCAAGGATAAATAAATCGGACGAAATTTTTCCATACAACATTGGGGCCTTGAGGTCAATTTTGTTTACATTCTCCTTCGTTTCGTTCCGTTTTCCATAAGATTACGCTTTCCATAAAAAAAAAATCAGATTAATCAATTAATAATCGTCGTCGTCAGCTTGTAAGTAAAGTGCTTGACTTTATTTGGGGATGTGGCCAGTAAAAAAGTTGCGACTGGTTGTTTTTAACGTATCTTATGTTATTTATATGTTCGTTCATTTCTAATATTCAGCCGTATTAGTTACAGGGGAGGCCGAATTTTGGTCAAAAACTGGGAATACAAATCATGAGAGTTACAGTTGTTTCACTTACCTACTAGACCTAAAACATTAAATTATATAATTGTTTGATACAAACAGCAGCAAAATTCAATATTTACATCTAGTACGTATGTGAAACAAAGGTAAAACTCATAAATTTTATTCCGGTTTTTCGACCAAAATTGGGCCCCAGATATAATGCCCAATAGTCGTGTCAGTTCATGTGAAGTGACAATAGTCGTGTCACGTGATATTAACATTGATATTCTTGAACTCGATTCAAGTGACGCGGATTAAATGGTTTAAAAACACAAAATAAAACTATATTTAGAGACGATGTAATTCAATAATAAAAATACTATTTACTTTTGATGAATTCGACAAAAAATATTCTTGTCACTTGAAAAAATTAGGTGACAGAACGTCACATGAGGTGACTATAGTCGTAAGTTGCGACTATGAGAATAAGAAAATGTAGACGGATTGACTGTAGTCACTTGAAGTGGCGTGATACGACTATGGGAATAAGGGTGATAATGTAAAAATAAGCATCTAAAATGGTAAATTTTAAATTATTTAATAAAATTATAAGTAAGTTCTAGAAAAAACAAACTCGAAAAATTATTATTTATCCATTACCATTGCTAAATAAATAGGTATAATATTTTGTAACTTTAGATATTTTACATTATAAGTATAACTGATTACATGAAAAATTTGCATAGTTGAGTGTTGTTAAAAAAAACGTTCGTAATTATTGTCATGTGGCAATGTCGATACAAATTTTCAAGTTACGAGAAAAGCCGTGAAAAGGTATTTTTAGGGATTTTTGACTGTCGTAATGGCAACTTTTTGTAGTTACATATGCTACCCCTACAGATTTATAATTTCTAGATACATCCGTAATAGTTGTTTTTCTTGTTTTCTAGAAAAATTGCCAAAATTACTTTACAACGTCTCGAAACTCTCAAGTCGAACTCGAGATGCTCTGTATCGCTACTAAGTTCATTTAAAATTATACATTAATTTTAAAGGAACTCAACACGTAATAACAAAGTAATAACAAAGTATAAAATTTAGGGGACAAATACATTCGGGATTATAATTCCTAATTTTCACTTTGACATAGACATGTATTACAAATTTCTGTGGCAAGAAATTGTACAAAAACTATAGTTTATTTAAGATAACGATAAAAAATGTACTCACCGTTCTTCAACGTCGCACCAGGAGATACTCATTGGACATGGTTGTAGCGCCAGATTCATATCATTTTTGTAATAATCAAATTCTACTCCATTGCTCGATTTCATTACAATTATTTTAGTATTTCTTAAATAGGTCCTATAGTTTTTGAATATATTCGAAAAGTTATCGGAAACTAAAAATCGTTGATGAAACGCTCGTTCCGTCGATTGAATATTGCACAAACTATTCACACAATATATAAAAGATTTGATGTAAACGGGTCCGCTTAGTAAAGAAGATAGAAGCGCGCCTTGAAGTCCTAAAATACACCACTTTGCAAGTTTATCACTACATGATACAGAAAGCGTTCGTATACCACGGCCTGGTTTTGTACGAACTTTTCCTACATCTTGGGCCATTAAATCAACTGGTGAGGCGGGGTGTTTCTGATCAATGAACAGTTTTGCTCCTGTTTGTTTACCAATTAATCGTCCAATGTTTTCCAAATTTTCGACGTTGGTTATGTTTAATTTTAGCTTCTTAGCATCAGGTGGATCATTTTTTTCATTTTCGAAAATACTCGCGTCTCCACACGGTGGATGTGTGGTAAAAAAATGATATTCATAATTTGCCCGTAAACAAAATTTATGGGTTTTCGAATTCATCTCGAAAATGCTGGCTTTATTGTAAATTGTTAAATTTTTAATTTGTTGATAAAGATAACGAATAAAACTACGACGAGCTACAACCTCGGCGTGACTGTCATTTAAAATATCACCGTTCACACTTAGCTGATCTTTACCAATACATTTAGTACCAGTTCCAAGTGCAACCACCCGTTTGATATTTGTAAGTCGATCGTACTCCACAATTACTGAGAGAACAGTCCATTCTTTATTAAGTAATGGTTTACCAGATTTTGGAAGATTTTTATTGAAAAAATTTAGGCACAAATTATTAATTTCGTTTGCAAAGTTTAAATCCATTTTAGTAAAATTTGGTTAAGTGGTACAAAAACAATATTATTTATATTTCAGATGTGGTCGATTTTTAACTCTTTTAGGAATTTTCCTAAATTACGGTATCTGGATCCCAAGCGTATTTCTCTCTAATTTGGATATTGTTTAAAATATCGATAAATTTATCAGGGATTTCAAAATTTAAATCAAAATTCTCGTCGATATGAGTTTTGGACCTGGCTTTTGGAATAATTCCAATGTTTTGCTGTAAAGCCCACCGAAGCAAAACTTGTGCTGGTGTTTTATTCAATTGTTTTGAAATATCTTTGATTCTAGGATCAGATCGAAGAGATGAATAATTGGACGTACCGAGCGACGAATATGCTTGAAGGAATATACTGTGGTTGCGGCAAAAATCTAATAACTCAGGAATATGAAAATGTGGATGCCATTCGACTTGATTAACAGCTGGCACTATTACATCGTCATACTGAAGCATTTCGGTTAAATGACGAACATTATAATTGGAAACACCAATAGAACGTATCAATCCCTGCTTATATAGTTTTGTAAATGCTTCCCAAGCAATTTTTCGATACTTTTTATTATCTGGATGTGATACATTCAAACCACTCACACCAGGCCAGTGAATCAAATAGCAATCAATGTAATCGGTTTGTAAATATTTTAAAGATTGTTTTACTGTATCAATGATGAAATCCTCTGCTTTACCAGCAACTGGAACTGATTAATTATAAAATAATGGTGATTATTAGACTAATCTGAAAATATTTCTCCGGAAAACTGACTCACTCAATTTAGAAGTAATGAAAATATCTTCCCGTTTTAGATTGTGTTTAGGCAACAACGTTTTAAGAGCTTCACCAATATGATGTTCGTTGCGATACACTACAGCTGTATCAATAAGGCGATAACCTACAGCCAGAGCATCATCCAATACCTGTTTAATTAAATCACTGCCAGTTATTTGAAAAGTCCCGACTAAAAATGCTTGCTTTAAAATCAAACCACACAAATAATTTTGTTTTAAATTTACTTACATCCTACTAATGGTATATTTACATCGTTATTTAATTTAGATACACCAAACATTATTTTATATAATAAACTCAAAATTTTATTCAAAATATTCTATGAAATGTGGTAAAATAGATAAGTAGTATATGTCCGACAAGTACTTTTGCAAATTGAAGCTGAAAGTGGATGAAATGAATGTGGAAAAGTGACAGCACACGAGTCAATTATCAATTATCATATCAATAAAATGAAGTTAGCTCTAGTTATGATTATAAAGGGCCAACTATAGATAGAATAAAAAAAATAACAGAAAAACGTAAGAAACGAAGACAAAAAAATATTATTCCAATTTGACTTTTCGGCTATAGATTACTTAAAATATTAAGGTCATTCTTATATTTCATGTAATATTTTTTTAATGTATTTGCTAAAATATTGAGTGAAACTACAATAGTTTTGAGTATAAACGAATTATATCTCAACAAATATATGTGTTTAAAATTATAAAAATTATTTATATGCGGTTTAAATTACGAATTGCGGTAATTTAAACCGCATATAAATAAATTATTTTTTTAGGTCTGCTTTAGAAAAATACAATTATACAGTGTAGTGAAAATTATTTTTGATTTTATATTCATATTAGTATATGTGTACATGGATATTTTATAAATAGGAAACATAAAATACACCAATTATTCCAAATTCCCATATATAAAATAATAAAAATGCATATTACTTGTAACGCACAAAAATTTGTTTGAGTTTTGTTGTTGTAATTGTTAAGTTTTTTATTCTTGCACGAAAATTTTCGCTCTGCTATTCTTTTTACGTGACAGCAAAATTAAAACGCAATTTCTCTTAAACTTTTTATTTTTGTTATTCTGAGTATGGTCGTATACATTTAAATCCTATCTCTCGCTCTCTTACGTTATTTTTTTTATTTTTTTTATTCTATCTATAGTTCCCACTTAACAAATTTGCTGTGCTACCACTGCTTATATCCCTTTTCCTGCCTGCCTACATATTTGTGTGAATTTACGGCAAAACAATCATGTCAAAAATTTATTTTGTATGTGTTTTGAACCAACTCACATTTGTGCATTCCTTTCAAACTTATTTTCGTCCGAAAAAAAACACAATCAAGCGAAATTTTTTATCAAAAACGCCACACATACATTTGTGTGGTTTGTATTTAAATTTAGCCCAATTTTTTTTGTAAAGGGGGAAACAAACGAGAAAAGAATCACGACGAAAGAATCATAGTGTGGAACGGCGGTATAGGGCTAAGTTCAAGTAAATATAAAAAATACGGTTTGTATGTGTGAAGAAAAACACTTTCATAGGCCCTTTCCATGCACGGCTTCAGCTTCTGGCTTCAAACTAAGTCGTAATAGATTTTTTATTGCTAATTTAAACCCTTATTTTATGTCCTTTTTTTATGTTAAAACGCAAAATTTTTTGTATTATTTTATTCTGCTCTTTCGAAAATAAAATTTAAACAAAAATCTACATCTCAAAAATGGCCTGAAATTTTTTTATTTTCATTTCTATTTGTTAGTTCGGCTTCACCGAAAATTTTTATGTCGCAGTTAACATCGATTTTATAGGTAAAAGGGAAAGAGACAAAGGTAAAGCCGGTCTTTCGAAGCCGTATATGGAACGGACAATACAAATGCTATGGATTTTTTTCACTTTATGTACATATTTATATCTCGTAAATTCGGCAGAAAAATAAATTTTCATTTTGCTGAGCATGAACTTTATTTATCTTTAATTTTGGAAAATTGATTTTTATTTTTAAGGTAGTTTTCATTTATAAATTCACCATTTTCCGATATGATGTTTTTAATTTGATGATCCTCATATAAAATATATAGAGCATAGTTCGTGTATAGTAGTATTCAAATCTCGCTGGAATTCTGACACTTCTCGCGCAGAAGTAATATGGCGGATACACAGTGATGTATTAAGTATGATATTCATGTTTATTGTTCACATTTATTTGTATTTAAATGGAATAGGAATATTAGGATACAATTAAAACACAAAGATTAGATTTATAAATTAAAATGATATTTAATTCGATAAGTTAACAATTAAATCAAAATTCCATTTCAGATTTATAAATTAAAATGATATATATAATTCGATAAGTTAACAATTAATTCAAAATTCCATTAAATTGAAAACTGAATTTGCTTTTCTATGTTGTTGTGGTTTTGTGCGATACGAATAAGATTTGGATATTTATTTTCCCTAGTTCGTACCAAAATTAAATGTTGTCATTGTTTCCAAAAGGCGTGCAATATTTTTTTAGACTTATTAATTTTCACTTGATACATGATTGTAATAACATAAATACATAATAATTTTGAATGTTTTGTTTATTAAAACTGAAATATAATTATTTTTCATTGTTATTTATTATTTTATTTAGGTTTACTATCTAAGATAAATGCGACAAACCAAAATTTTTATAAAAAAAAAATTCTACACCACTGAAAGCTGCGCAGAACAGTTAAATTTTTTTTTTAATGCCCGGTTTACATGAGAAAATTGTTTTCTTCTGCAAATTTTTGCAGGTAAATAAGAAAGAAGCCGCTATATAAAAATATTCAATATGCCAGAAAGAAATAAACATATATAGTAATGGCGTAATTTTTTTTATAGGATCATTATTAATTTATTTTTAATGAATTAAAAAACGAAATTTACATTGTTATCTATGGCGTCTGTTTTTATAATGAATCCTCAACATTTATAAATACGAAATAATTTTTTTCTTGTTAATTTTAAAAATGTTGCCATAAAAATACTCGGATCGAATATATTTTATGGCAACATTTTCATTTTTATGGTCATTTTTGCTCAAAATATCTTCTGCAAAATTTTGTTGGGATATATTGCTTTTCTTGTCTCTCATGTGCAAAAAGTCAATGTTATATCTTATTCATTTTGCAGAAGAAAAATGTTGGTGTTATGTAAACCGGGCATAAAAGATCTGAATATTACATACATGCATGATGATAGAGAAGAAAACCAAAAAAATAACTACTCTTCATGAATACACACAAACTATGCTCTATATATTTTATATGATTATATTTTGCTGGCGTTGAGCCTCAACCAGTCAGACTTAAGAGCTTAAGCTACACGCCATAACCACCAAAATTTTATAGGCTTCTCGTCACAAATAAACTAACCTCTAAAATTTTGGTGGTCGTACCGCTCTCCTAAGTGGTCCAAAATGGAGCACAACTTAGGGGTATGTCCTCCATCCAGGCGCAAGTTAATTTTTTGCGATCAGAAATATGGTTACTAGATTTATTTTGCCATGTTAGTTGACACATTTTTTTTAAATTTAAATTTATTTTGCGATTGTAAAGTAGAAATCCACGAAAAGACTGCTACGCCTTTTCCGAGGTCGCAGTCTTTTTATGTATTTCTACTTAACAATCGCAAAACAAATTTAAATTTGAAAAAAATGTGTCAATTGGCATGGTAAAAGAAATCTAGTAACCATATTTTTGCTCACAAAAAATTAACTTGCGACTGGATGGAGGATATACCCCTTAAGCTCTTAAGTTTGACTGGTTGAGGTTTTAGGTTGTTAACAGTGGAAAACGTTGTATGTACATATATGAACGTAATGACTTTTATTTTGGTTTCAGTTATGTAGGAGACAGGATACCCAAGTATAACAAAACGAAAGTAAAAATTGAGCACAGTATTTTCCTTCGTTTTCATCCAAAATTAACGAAAGTTAAACTTCACATTATAATGATAGTGTTTGTAGCGTATATGTATACTGTGTTGTTACTACTGTATACTGTGTTACCGCAATTTTTCTTTCGTAGGAATGTGTATAGCGTGTAATGTACATGGTTTGTTTTTATTTTTCATGTTCACGACATGAGTTTGGTAATTTTATAAAATTTTGTTAAAAAAATTTAAAGATGTGCGTTAATTTAAATAAAATTACATCAAAATATATTTTATATCTATTCAAATATTGTTTTCATAAATTAATTAATTTCTAGTTCAGTTTTAAGTTTTTAGGTAGAAAACAAATGCGAAAATAATAAACTTGATGTGCAATAATCATAGTACCTATTTGGAAAATTATTTAAACTTTTAATATTACAATCAAAGAATAATTTCAAATTGTGTAATAATAAAAAATAATTAAAAAATTAACTAAAATATAATTTAGATTCGTATATAATATGTATATATGTATGTATATTTTTATACCGCAAATTTAATAAAATAAAAATATTCATTTTAAACCTAAATTTTTATTTTGCTCTCACATTTGGATGCCGCCATCTTTTTCTTCTAACATTTTCAAATATAGCATTTTACATTCATGCACAACCTCGCTCCCGCCATTTTGTTTTTTGTCTTTTCTGTTCACACATACATGTATACAATTCTCCTTTATTGAGTTTCGTTCAGTTTCGAATAATCGCTACACGTTTCATACGTTTTATTTTAATAAATTGCAACTCAAACTTAGAAAAATAGTAGAAGTTTAGTACTTAAGTACGAATATCGCCAGGAAAATTGAAAGTAAAAATACTTGGGTAAAGGAGAATTGTATACATGTATGTGTAGAAATGACAAAAAACAAAATGGCGGGAGTGAGGTTGTGCATGAATGTAAAAGGCTATATCTGAAAATGTTAGAAGAAAAAGATGGCGGCATCCAAATGTTACAGAGCAAAATAAAAATTTAGGTTTAAAATGAATATTTTTATTTTATTAAATTTGCGGTATAAAAATATAAATCCATATATACATATATACGAATCTAAATTATATTTTAGTTAATTTTTAATTATTTTTATTATTACACAATACACAAAGTAAAGTAAACTTTAAAAGTTTAAACAATTTTCCAAATAGCTACTAATTATTGCACATCGTTTAATATTTTCACATTTGTTTTCTACCTAAAAATGTAAAACTGAATTAGAAATTAATTAATTTATGAAAACAGTTTTTGAATAGATATAAAATATATTTTGATGTAATTTTATTTAAATTAACTCACATCTTTAAATTTTTTTAACAAAATTTTTTATAAAATTACCAAACTCATGTCGTGAACATGAAAAATAAAACAAACCATGTATATACATGCTATACACATTACTACGAAAGAAAAATTGCGATAACACAGTATACAGTAGTAACAACACAGTAAACAAATACGCACCACTACTAAAATATTAATTCGACTTTTTTCTAATATTTCGAAGGCAAATACGATAGCTCAATTTTGAGTTTCGTCTTGTTATACTTGGGTAATGATGTTACCGGAAAATATAAGAAATTGTAGAAGCATAAAGGATTTTAGTACAGAACTGTTAAAAGAAATTTTATAATTATTAAGTAGATGATGTATGTATATTGCATTGTAAACTGAAAAATTAGCTTAAGAGCTATTTCAAAAATAAAATAAAATAAATAAAGGATCATCAAATTAACATCATAGCGCAAAATGGTGAATTTATAAATGAAAACTACCTTAAAAATAAAAAACAATTTACATTTACGAATTAAAGATAAATAAACAAGGATCATGTTCAGAAGAATGAAAATATATTATTTATTTTAAAATTTCCATAGCATTTGTATGAACTGTACACACATACACTGGTGCTACATACTTTATTTTAATTTTAGTACATCAATAGTTTTGTTGTAAAGTGTCTCGGCTAAATCATCTTCTTTGGCCAAATTAACAACTTCCGAAATTTTACAGTCACTGAAAATTACGAATAATATTTTTAAACCTAGGAAATAATGGAATTCACAAATGTATATTTACTTAAAATATTCTCCGTTTGTGGTAGCTAAATTCTTTTCAATGGCCAGGTAAATCGGTGTCTGGGCACCTTGTATCGGGCTTTTCATAAAAATCCACATCCAAGGATAAGTCATAACTTTAGCACAAAGCGCTCTCATTATTGGCGATCTGCAAAAGGTGAAATTGTGTAAGATTAAATGTTTTATTTAGGGAATACTGATTATAACTTACTGCCTTAAATGATCAGTGTCTCGTACCAAGCCGGGCGTGCATGAATTAACAGTAATTTTAGTGTCAAACTGCAAAATTTTAGCAAAATGTCGGGTAGATAACACAACAGCCAGTTTTGAGTGGGCAAATGAATCGCGAGCATGAAATTCAGTTGACCAAGTGCCAATATTCAATGGATCTTCAATACTCATCTTTCCCGCTGCATACGCATGAGCGGCCACATTTATAATTCGGCCCTGCTCGGCCTTTTTCAGCATTGGCAAAAATAGATGAGACAACAAAAATGGTCCCAAATAATTCACTTGTAAATGGCATTCATATCCATCAACAGTTTTCTCGGCTGGATGAGCGGTAATTCCGGCGTTATTTATTAAAATGTCAACACGATCGTATTTTTCTTCTATCATTTTCGCAAATCTTCGAACGCAATCGAAAGATCGTAAATCCAAATAATGGATATCGATTTTAGCTTCTCGATTATTCTTTAAAACGAACTTTTTCATTTGCTCTGACTTCTCAACATCACGACAAGCCATTATAACGTGAGCACCACGATGTGCTATATCTTTCATAATTTCTAGCCCTATACCACCACTACAGCCGGTCACAACACATATTAAGTTAGTGATGCGATTGCTGGATGGGCACATTTGCCCTCCCATAAAGATTCGCACTATGGTCACTACGAATACAATGCCGGATATAACGAATGGCCACCAACTGCTAAATGGATCAGCTTTGAAGAACTCAGTTTTAATGTGATCCATTTTCGTTGAAATTTACACATCAACTGTTTTGTTATTCATTTAAGCCCTCCTTCTTTATTTCTAGTCGCGATCGGAAGTTATGTTAATTTAATTAAATTGGAGAAGTTTATGAGGTTTAACAGAATGGTTCAAAAGTTTACATTTGCTTCAGAATCATGACATTGTATGAAACCAATGCTTCGATAAACGGATTCTTTGAAGAATAGGGTTTTGTTTGTAGTTATATACAAGGTTCAATTTGATTACTAGAAACCACTAAATTACTAGAAACCACTAAAAACAAATCAAATGTTGGGTTGCAATACATATAAGCATGCTGTCGTTCCATTGACGTCAGGGTTTCAAAACAATTTCATACATTTCTGTAAACAATCTGTAGCGTTTTTTTCCATTTAAAAAACACGCAAAACTGGCTGACTCCTAGTTAATATGGTTTGCCCTTTCAAGCCTAAACGCGTAAATAAAACTAGGTTTGCAACCACTAACCAGAATTACAATACATATATGAACATATTATGTAGATTTACCGGAAATTTTAAATTTACTTCTCTATTTTGATCAGAAGTTCACCAACATAATTTAAAACAATGCACATATTTAAATTTTTTAGATAAATAAAATCAAAATATATTTTGCTTAGTATTTTACAAAAAAAAATCATATAAACATTTTATTTTAATTTTCCATCTTAATTACAGTTAGAGAATAATTAATAAATGTAATAAAAAAATACGATTATTCATACAACAGTAATACATGCAATATATTATAATATAATAAATTAAAACTACCAACTCATTTGAACATGAATTTGTAGCATGAAAACGAGCTTGCATTTCTGGTTCACCGGGAAACATTAGTTTTTTGTTGTATATGTAGTAATCTAGTACATAATGGGTGGAGTGGGGGGGGGGGGGGGGGGGGGGGGAGGTGTCAAGCACAAGGATACAAAAATGCAAAAATAGTTGGTCGAATTTCAGGAAATAATCGATTCCAAATACTCGAAAAGAAAATATACATAAATTAATAATATTCAAATGAGTTCTTTCATAAGTCGTGGATTTTAGTTTTCTTTTATAAAGAAAAGTCGGTTTATCTTAATAAATAATATCTTTCGAAACGAATAACAAAAATATAACAATTCTTGCTTCTCAAAAAATTCAAATTCTTTTAGGAACGTTTTCTTTTTTTGCTTGCAAAAAGAGACAGTCTTGTACAGCAGCAGAATCGTCTGTCTTGAAGAATACAAAACAATTACAAAATAAGACGATTTGCGAAAGAAATATTGTGTTTATCAATAACTAATAAATAATCACAAGGACGAAACAAATTGTGCAAATTCCGGAATGGTTATACTACTGACAACACTGGCAAACTTATCTGGGAAATCTTGACGAATTTGTTTTAGAAAGTTAAAGATGAAATCTCGTGCTTCTGTAAATATACAAATAGAACAAATTTTAGTGATCAATCAATTTTAAAGATTAAAAATATTGTAGCATATATATGAAATAAGCTTGTTTTGGCTATTTAAATCAGCTTATGATTAATTCATGCAGTTGTTATGCGCCCCTTTTGAGAAGGAAGAAAACGATTGAGAACATTTTCACCATTGTCGAAAAAGGGACAAACACTATTATTTAATCTAAAAATAAATAAATTACCATCTGAATTGTATTGTTTCTGGAACAAAACTTGAAGACCCAACTGTATGATTTGATCGATGTATGGCTTTAATTGATCTTCGCCTTTGGTGTAGAGGTGCTGAAGTGAACGGTAAACGGCATAATTTTCTTCATAATCTTCACGCAGTGGTAAGTATTTAATAAAAACGGGAAGAACTTGTTGTAATGGCACTAACGTGCTATTTGTAATTATCAATCTAGCAAGAGCCCCACATATATTATCGAGTGTTCCGGCATGTTGTTCCTTAGATACTGCATCGGAAAGTGCGCTTAGGATAATGGGATAATGCCTAAAATAGTGAAAATCCAATAAATTGCGTCAAATATAAGAAATATACGTTCACAACTTACCCAAATGTGGCTTCATCCGCATTTATAACCATCTCGCCTAATCCAAATACAGCATTGTTTCGAACTTGTTCGCATGAATCCTTAACGCCATCCAACAAAATTGGCAACAATTGAGGCACCCAAGTAGCTGAATATTCTTTCAAAGGCTTAAAACATTCAGAAATTACACCAATTGCAAAAGCCCGTTGTGAATTGGCATCCTCCGATTTTTTTGATTTTTCAATTTTAGTGACAAGAACTTGCCATACCCGACCAAAATACAATTGAAATTCTTGCGAAGGTAGAGCGTTTCCAAAACGTGGTAAAATATCGCCAGCCGTTTCAATGATTGCTTCGTCGTATTCACTTTCTTCCACATCGTCGTCGACCACCTCACTAAATTGACATGAAACTTTGCCGTTGAGCACATCTAGTATACATCCGAATACTGCGTTACATTGTAAATCAAGTTGAAGTGCCTCGGTTTTTAATTTACCCAAGATTTCACCGTATCCATCTAAAGCAGCCATAACGACAGTGCGTTCTTCATCGGTACGAATAATTTCACTGAATTTTGGAATCAAAACTAATAAAGTTTGCTTGACTCCTTCTGGATTATGTAGCTCATGTAACGATACGACAAATTGTGTAAGAGCTTCTATTGAAGCTTTACGAATATCCTCGTTTGGATAATTGATTAACTTATAAATTTCTTCAAATGACGGTTGAATAAAAGGCGCAAATGCTGGACCAGAGTAATTCGCAAGTTCTTTTAATGCAATAATAGCCTCTTCCTTTTCATCCAAATATGCATTTTCAACACTGTAACCAGCAATGTCATCATCATCATCTTCTTCATCAGAATTTTCGATGTCATATTCTTGATCATCATTTTCATCGGTATGATTATCGTAAATATCTAGTCCTGTCTCGTCATCTTTGTATTCGGGTAATATACCTTCAGTACTCTTAACGCTTGTCAACATTTTTTCAACAATTTTTGGCAATGCCGAACCAATTTCTATTCCAATAACCTCACTCATCGAAGCAAATAAATTATAACAACTGCGCCGTAAATCAGGGTCGTCAGCATCCTCAATTAGTGTTAAACCAAGATTCATAGTGTCAGCGGCAAGAGGTAAAAAATTTTCCTTTCCAATTGTGCGTGCTAACGAAGCTAATGTATCGATGGCTGTTGGACGTAATGTAATTATGTCTTCGTTGTCAGTCTTAATAAGATATTGTTTCAATCCTTCAATCAAATGTGGGAAGAATGGAAGCATTCCACTTTTCGATGCTGTTGCTGCTGATTGAACACTACTTAGTGCTAATTCCCGTAAATGAACGGAATTATTCCAGTCAAGCGCATCAAATAATCTGTGCAATTAAATAAAAATAAAATTTTAAAATCTGGTGCATATTAAACGGCTACATGAATTAAAAAAGTTTATTTCTGAATTAAAATAAGTTTTTTTAATTCATTTTAAAAATGAATTAAAATCAAAGTCGAAAAAGAAATAAAAAAGTTCGATAAAATGAATTTAAAAAGGCATTTCTTAATTCATTTTTAAAATGAATTAATATAAATTTTTATAAAATGAAATAATATAAGCCCTTTTTATTTCGTTTTATAAATGAATTAAAATATTTGTTGTAAAACAAAACAAAACTTAAAAATGTATTAACAGTATCTAATACTAATACTAATATCCAATACTAATGATGCAACTATTTTTTCACCAATGAAAATTTTTTGGAATTTAAATTTGGCACGTAAAAATTTGGATTTGTATTTTCGTTAATGGAAAAGCGAATAAAACTGGAAATCAAATAAGACACTTTCATTACTGAAAATGAGTCATTAGAATATCTTATTTTCATTAATGAAGACAACTAAAATTAATTAAATAATAAATAAACGAGGCAACAATTATAAAAATAGAAATCTATAGAAAACAAATATATTACATTTAAATTCATTTTTATTTAAAACTAAAAATTATATACATATAATATTAATTTCATATTTTAAAATTAATGAAAAATGGATGACATAAAATGAAATAAAATGTGGCTTTTTAATTCATTTTGCAAATGAATTTAGGTAGGTGTTTTAAAAATGAAATAGTATAAGCCTTTGTTAATTCATTTTTGGATTTTCTCTTTTTTCTAAATCGGTTTTTTAATTCATAATTTTAACCCTTTCAATAGATTTGACCTCATTTGAGGACATTGGTTTTATGGTGTTTTTTCAAAATTTGTATATCTGGTGCGGTATGTTGCACCATCACTTCGAATCGAAATTCGAAAAAAGTCGAATGGCTGTATGTTGTATCATTTTCGAAAAGCAAAAATGATACAACTTTCACTTTTTCGATTTCGATTCGAAGTGATGGTACAACATACCGCCCCTGGTAACACTTATTTTTATGCACACTGATGAAATAAAGCCTTTATAAAAAGGGAAATCACATAAAATATCTATACGTTATATATTTCAAAGAAAAAATGATCATTTGTGTCAGTGGTTTCGATGATAAAGGTTGTTTATAAAACAGGTAAATTATAAAACTATATAATTATTTGTATTGTGATGTTTTTAGTTTGATGGTTTTATTTTTTTGTGCTAAAAATACAAAACTTGTGTTTAAACTAAACATTTGTTTTCAAATTATAATGGATAAAATGATTTTTCAATAGCAAAAGTACTCATTTGAGGCCAAAGTTACTCCATGAACTTGTCCTCATTTGGGGACATAAATATATTTGTCCACAATTAATAACAAAATCTCTAGATGGATGCAAATATGTAATTATCATAATAAGGTGCTATAATTTATATTGTAATTTGTATTGTGGTGTATATTATAATTATAAGTAGCATAAATGTAGATGTATGGATTTGGAAACAGATTTTATAATTTAAAATTATCATTATTTTTACTGTTTTTTTGATTTCTTGTAAAGTTGTTAAAATATTTTAAAATGCAACGAACCGTGTTTCCACCTGGAAAGTATTTGAAGGAGCACGAAATACTGCAATTATTAAATGAAGACGATTCCGAACTTGAGATTGCTGGAAGTGCATCCCATGACGACAATGAGGATATAGTTGAAATACCCGCGTCATCTAAAATCATTTCGAATGCTAGAACCACAAATGAGCAACACATCGAGGACACCATTTTAGATTTAGATGACGATGATGATTTATCCGTTTCAAATATTGAAACTTCAAGAGTTTTAGCTACTGGAGATCCGTTAGGCTCGGAGATATCTATAGAAAACGTCGATATTGATTTTATCGGTTTCGATAAAGAACCAACCTGTACATCCAACCATGTTCTTCCACGTTTGAAGAACAAAAAATTCCATTTATGGGTCTCTGCGTTGAAGATGACGTTACCGATTTTTCACCAGCCAAATATTTTTTTCGCTATATTCCGCAACACTTGTTCCATGAAATGGCCAAATATACCAATTTATATGCAGATACATCGAAAATTCAAAATTATAAAGAAGCCAGTCCAGATGAACTACCTAGTTAAATTATTTGGAATACTAATATTAATGGGAAATTTTAAACTGTGCCGGTTATCTACATATTGGGATAAAAGTTTTGGGTTTGACCTAATAAAAAATGCAATGACTCTCAAAAGATTTTACCAATTAAGAGTAAATCTACATTTCATTGACAAGAGTGCCGTAATTCAACAAAAAAAATGATAAATTTAAATTGCTTCGTCCTCTAATTGACAGTGTGTTATCAGTATGTCGGGAGCACAAAATTGAAGAAACCCTATCAACAGATGAACAAATTATTCCATTTTAAGGTCGTCTTAAAGTAAAGCAGTATATAAAAGGGAAGCCGTATCCATGGGGCATTAAGGTATTTGTACTTTGTGGAAAAAGCGGCCTTCTTTATGATTTTTTTATTTATCAAGGATCACAAACAGAAATATCCGAAGAAAATAAACTAAAATTTGGATTTGGTCCGGCAGCTGTACTCCATTTAGTAAGAGGAATTCCACCAATTGGACATTCGTTGTTTTTCGACAACTATTTTAGCAGTTACCAATTGTTTGAACTGCTAAAACAACAAAACATTAATGCCACGGGAACTATTCGAATTAACCGTTTTGCGAGTCCCCCTCATTTGAGTGACAAAGATTTAAAATCAAAAGGTCGAGGGTCTCACGACGAGATGTGCAGCTTGGATGGCAATCTTTGTGTTATAAAATGCCAAGACAATAAGCCCATCTACATTGCGTCGAATTGTACGGGCGTTGGAGTTTCAGCTACGGCCAACCGATGGGATAAAAAGCCAAAAAATATGTGGAAGTGAAGCAACCAGCTATAGTTACAGCATATAATAATGGAATGGGTGGAGTGGACACCTCGATCAGATGATTGCTTACTATAGAATTTTTATTAAAAGCAAGAAATGGACACTACGGGTGATTACTCACTTTTTAGATTTCGCCATTGCTTTATCCTGGATTGAATATAAAAGAGATTTCGAAGCAAGTAAATCAACGAAGAAAAGCGAAATGGAAGATTTATTTCATTTTAGGTTACATCTTGCCAATATTTTGTTATCGTCCTATCAGATTCCAAAGAAAAGAGGTCGGCCGATATCCACAATGGCATCTCCTATTCCAAGTACTTCCAAAAAGGCCAAATATGAATGTCGTCCGATAGATGAAATACGTCTTGATAAAACGGATCACTTACCATTCCACGAAATGGCATGAAATTCGTCTAGATGCAAATTTCCAAACTGCCAAGGAAAATCTCGGGTTTACTGTAAAAAATGCAATGTACATCTATGTCTAAATGCAAAAAACAATTGTTTTTGTTTATACCATACAAATTAACACCGCCATAATTGAATTGAGACTGAATTATTAAAGAATTATTATTTATTTAAACTTATTATTATTTAAAAGGAAATATATGTTTTTGAATTCTTTGTAAAATTTATTATTCGTTATTTTGAAAATAAAATATTTTATTGGTCTTTTCATTTTAAAATTTTCTTTACTCTTAATTTGTACTCAAAAATGGACAAATCTGAAAGCTTAATTTCCAAGTTCTGATGATGAAAAAGCACAAAAACAAAACATTTTATAAAAATTTAAGTAAAACTTTACCTAAAAATGAAAAAAATAAATTTCTTTTCTGAATATTAAGTTTTGCTTTGAAAGGGTTAAGTTATAAATATGAATTAAAATAAGTTGCAGATGTTCATAAAAAATCAACTTTTTTAGCTCATTTTTAAAGAACTTTTTTAATTCGGTACCCCATATTATACCAGTAGGAACATGTTAAAATTTGTAACTTAAAATGGACCAATCTAAAGAAATTCGTGGATTCCAGAATCTCTTGATATATTGCGATTTGCAAGTCATAGCATTTTTCTCCCTGATTTTGCAGTAGAAAAATCGATAAATAAAATGATTTTTCTACGAATAAATCAGGGTTTTTGGAAAAACAAACGACACACTAATAAAAAAGAGGTTTTCTTTACTTACCGTTCCATCAGTAATGGTAAATGCGGAGTCAATGCATCCTCCAAATTTTCACAAAATGTTTCCATTGCATAAAATAATCGGTCAATGTGTTTTGGTTCCTTTCCAGTACTTTTAATTTGAACACAAACTTGTTGTAAAAATTCAAATAAAATTGGCAAAATTTCATTCGCATATTGCGATATTTCGGGTTGAAGATGTTCCGAAAACTGCCCCAAAGCAAATAAGGCAGCATTTCGTACTACTGCATTTGAATCGGTTATCCCAGATTTAATTGAATCAAGGAGTGGACGTAAATATTTTGAACTAATTGTTTCGGAGCAACCTTCAGCTATTACAGCCATGCATAGATATGATGCCTTCTTTTGTAAGGGATCGGTACCCTTGAGTGCTGGATCTAGTAGTGCTAATAATGGAGGAATTAATTTTTCTGGTGCAACATGTAACGCTAATAAATCCATTGTTTGAGTAGCGCATGACATTGGGCTAGTGAGCTCAGCATTATCGGCATAATATTCCTCTTCTTCATCTTCTATTTCAGATTCGGCCGCCATTAAATTAAATAAAACTTGAATAATTGGTTCAACCAACTTTAATTTTATAATTGATTTCTTTTTTAAACGGACTAAGTAGCCAACAAATGAGATCGCTTTAACTCGCACACTGTCTTCACAATTAACATTGCGTCCAATGTCTAAACAAAATTCAATCAATAGTTGAATATGCGGTGTTAACACTTTAATGGAATTATCAGCCAAATTGTCTAAAATATCAAAAGCTTCAACAAATTTCTCTGGATCATGAATGGCAAATCCTTGTAACGCTTTTATAACATATGGTACTGATCCTTGATATGTATTCTCAGCTGAATTGTGACCCACAGTAAACGGTACCAAATGCGACATACCCATTAAAATATTGAACAAAACTGGATTTACCATATTGCCGGATGCTTCGGTATGTAACATGGCGGCGGTAAACATTTGACAAATACTTCCCATGTGAGGTATAAACTGGTCCGGTGCAATATCGGTCAATACAGCGAAAACCGATGAGCCCAGTTCACTTAACTTTGGATCACTTGATTGACAATGATCAAAGATAAATTTTAAGACTTCGGTCATCCATGAATCATTCTTAGCAAATTCGTGTTTTACGAGAACGCCAACAAACTGTGCAATTGAATTACGTACGGATTTTTCAGGTTCATTGATCAAGGCGTTCAGCATTCCTTGTTTTATTCTGAAATTATGAAAAGGATGTTATTTAATAGCATTTTTTTTTCTTTAAAAATAATAAATCTTGTCGTTTTATTTTCACGAACAGCAATAATCTTGGTTACGAATTTGGATTACACTGACAGGATAGATAAAACAAATTTTAATATTGACCAAAAGCGAAGCTGTTACAAACAATATTTATTTGTACAACATTAGAATGGACGTGCACAAATTAAACCTTTTAAAATACTTACACTTGCCGCTGATTCTCGGGCACTAAGAGCCAATTTCTCAATTTTCCTAAACGTTTTCTTAATAATACAGCCGAATATTGTCTAATTTGTGGATCACTAGAAGATACCACAATATCACAGAGTGCAGGAATTGATTCCGGCGATTTAAATGCTTCTTGAAGATCTTGTGTTGCCTGAAAATAACAAAACGAGTCATAGGAATTAAAAACATATAAAGAAACACGATCGAAAATGATATTTAAGTGGTAAAGTGTTGAATTCGTAAACAAAATTTTGTAACTATGTGTGACTCATGAAGAATAAAAATTTGTCTTAAAATAGATATTTCTTTAATTTTCCAAAAAATAAACATCTATAGCAAAAAAAATGTTTGTAACGAGTTTGTTTATTAGGAAAAATGTAGTTCATTAAATACCAAAACATGGTTTTTTCATAGCAGTATTGATTTAATAAACGAAAAATTTACACACATACACAAGATAATGCCACGGGGGAAAATTCATAATAAAAAATTTATTTTTTTTTTCATTTTTCTATATAACAAAATTATGCACAATGTTTCCACTTTAGAACATTCATAATTGTATGTTTACATAATTATTTCAATTACATATACATAAAAACCAAAATACATATTCTGTAAAAAAAAATAAATCTAAACTCCAGCGAAATGTTTCAAACTTCATCAGGTGAACTATTTCGTATTCTTTTAACAACAGAATCAACAGAAATCGCATTGGCTAACGGCCATCATAATTATCACGAACACGCGTGAAGTTGTTGCACCTCCTGCTTATTAATGCTTTTAACATGAATAAACAAAACAAGCCAGCTATGTCAATGGCAAGGGTATCGCACTCTTGATCTTGAATAAATGTGGTCGCTCTTTGTAGGAATCTCTATTGTATTTGTTAGTTTCTCGAGCGGTGTGTTTTCTGATATGTATTTGGAAAACATCGTTTATTATTCGCATATGTATTTAAATCGGGTAGAAGTGATAACTTGTTATAAAGACATTTCGATTCTTTCCGCGATACTAACGCTTTTTGAATCATTAAGTAAATCTGGAATAGAAGTACACATCAAAAATAGATTATGTTCACATCAACATGGGTTTATCACGGGTAAATCGACAATTACTAATTTGATAGTAAGTGTTTTTCAACGATGTATTATTTGGCACTGTTGTAAATTGTGATCGAGTTGATGTTAGATACGCACTCTTCGAAAGCTTTCGAAAAATTGGATCATACAATTTTTATTCAGAAGTTAATCGTTTGCGGATCCAACTTCATTCCAATTAAATAGATTGCATCTTACCTTATTTCTCGAAAGCAATATGTTAATATCTCCCAAGCTTATTCCTTTCCATTAATAATAATATCAATTCTGTGGATATTGACTGTATGCAAGATGAACTCAACATTGTTTGTGGTGGTTCGACACGTAATAAATTACCCTTGACTACAAATAAGTGTGAAGTTTCGTTTTGTAGATCGCTCATTTTCTTGTGTAGAGGCTCCGTAGTATGTGATATTCGTAACCTTGGAGATATTTTTTCAAGTAACCTCAAATTTAATAAATACATGATAATGGAAGAAAATTTTACGATCCTTTCAGTTTAAAAACCTTGAATATCATTTACGTTAGGTCATTGTACTTGAATATGCCTCAGTGATATGGAATCTACATTAAGTGCATCCTGACAAGATATAAAGTATCCAAAATCATCCTGATTTATGATTTACGACGTTAATCAAATCTTAGTCCGGAATTGTTTGTTAGCCTTACGTAAACCGCCTATTGTTGCTCTAAATTGCTTCCTGTGTTTAGGGAGGGATATTTTGTGCTCTAGAATCGATTACTCTAAGTTGTTTGGGAAATTTTACATTTACGCTCCTCAGATTACGAGGCAGTGGCATTTTGCGTATTCCGTTTTGTGTTAATATTTTTAATAATTCATTAATGAACTACTTATACTTATATGTTTGTTAAATGTGCATTAGTGTTTTGATTTTAATATTTCGACTTGCACGAGTTGTTTAAACAACGAATGACAATGCGTGCAATTCATATATCATTTCAGTTTTTGCTCTATATACATAATATTTGTCTTTTATTATTGCTCTTTTATTAATTTTTTTATTACATATGTACATATTATATATAGCTGTGTGCAATGTAATATGTAATTTTTTGTGAAATGTTTAACTAATACATTTTTATACAAAATCATTAATATCAAAATTTGAAACATGGTTTTTTAATTGTCAGTCTCTTCTAAAAAACAACACATTTATCACTTTATTGTGATCATAAATCGTTTTACAATAGTTCAATTTTAATTCATTTACACCATTCTGTGCATATAAATAGGGAAATATAAGTAGGCAATCTTGTTTAAAATTAATTATTCATCGGATAAATTGATTTTTACATAAAGATTTAAGATTTGGTGCTGTACCCGTATTTTTAAGCACCACATTACATCGCCGCCCCACGGAATCTACCACTGATTGACATCTTTCAACTGGGATGCTTCACCAAGCGTTTCGAACGTTTACCCAAATCTCATTTTTTATATTTTGGCCTCGGCAATTTACATAAACCACGTTTTATCTCACCCCAGGTTTTCTATTGGGTTAAGTTGCGGAGATTGAACTGGTGATTCCATTATATTAATTTTATTTTCAGCCAACCAGTCTTATGCAGTCTTTTACCATCTTCGCCGTGTGCTTCGGATCATTGTCCTGGTGAAACGCCCAGCGAGGGGTCATGTTTTCATCAGCATACGGAAGCATGCGTGGTATCCCTTAAATGTCCTCCATGTAAATTTTTTTATCCAGATTTTCGTGGACGCAGCATATTGGCTCAGGTCGCCAGTTTAGGCTCAAATATAAAACGTATTTGGCGAAAATAAGTAATTCTTTCTTTCGCCTCAAATCACTTATTGGTGTGCAAATTGGATAACTTTTCATACAACTAACAGATTTTTATTATTACTTGGAACAACGACTCAACTAGAATCAAGGGTTACTAAGGTAATATTTTATGAGTTTCATAAAAATTTCTGCGTTAGTTCGTGTTTTTTGTCTAATTTTCTTAGAAGGGTTGCATTGATTGCAATTAACCATTTCGATCATGTTGTGGCACATATATCCCGGTAGACGTTCTATCAGCTCTAAAATCAAAAATACACATAAGAAGTGATTGAAATTTATCCCAGTTTGTAGTTTATGATCAATAAAAAGAAAAAGATATGAATATTTTTCTATGTATGTATCTGTTCAGTCCTTGTTCAAATCATGAAAGTGATGTAGGTTTTTGTCAAAATGTAGGTTTTTGTCAAAAATGGTGGTGAAAACTAGGTAGTTTTACTACCAAAAGCTTCATATAGTACGAGGGTTGCCTTTTATATTTCGGGATTGGACAACCCTAGTGTTGCAATCTGGCAACTGACAGCTCTATCGTAAAGTTTGACATTTTTGAGATTATACGTACTCAGAACGTTTTGACATTCGAGCGCTATTTGTGTTGTTTACAGTAACTCAACATCTCGGCGAAAAATGGAATTAAATCGTGAACATTTTCGTGCGATTACTTTTTACAACTTTCGACGTGGATTAAGGCAGCAAAAGTGCATGGATGAACTTAATTCAATTTTTGGCGATGAAGCTCCATCAAGGACTAGTGTTTATCGATGGTATGGTGAATTCAATCGAGGTTGTAATTCACTCCAAGACGAATTTCGTGAAGGTCGTCCAGAATCAGTTGTTGTTCCGGAAACCATTGATGCTGTACGCGAACTGATATTGCAAGATCGTAATGTGACCTATCATGAGATTGAGACAACCTTAGGCATTAGTGGGACCAGCATACATTCAATATTGCATAAACATTTGAATGTCAAAAAAATTTGTTCGCGTTGGATCCCACACAATTTGTCAATCTCTCAAAAAAGGCTCGTGTCGATTGGTCGAAAGAAAAGCTCAAAAATACGATTGCGGTGCTTCAAAACACGTCTATGACATAGTGACAGATGATGAATCGTGGATTTACGCGTATGAGCCCGAAAGTAAACAGCAGTCGACTGTATGGGTGTTTCAAGATGAGCCGAATCCAACAAAAGTTGTTCGCACACGAAGCACTTGCAAATGATCGCCTGTTTTTTCGGAAAAAATGGACATGTCGCAACCGTACCACTAGAACAACACAGAACAGTCAATTCTGAGTGGTACACAACCATTTGTTTGCCAGTTGTCTTCCAAGAAATCAGGAAAACTAACTGCCGAAGACGGATCACTCTTCACCACGACAATGCGAGCTCTCACACATCGGCTCAAACAACTGCATTTTTGAGCAATCAAAACATCGATTTGATGAGTCATCCGCCGTATAGTCCTGACTTGTCACCAAATGACTTCTTTTTATTCCCGTACGTAAAAAACAAACTGAGAGGTCAACGTTTTTCGACACCTGAAGAAGCGGTTACTGCGTTCAGAATGCATGTTTTGGAGATACCTCAATCAGAGTGGAAAAAGTGCTTCGACAATTGGTTCAAACGCATGCAAAAGTGTATAGATCTTCATGGGGAATATTTTGAAAAACAATAAAGCGATTTTCGATGATTAATATTTGTTTTTGTTCTCTAATCCCGAAATATAAAAGGCAGCCCTCGTATACACTGTCGTGTGTGGATTTAAGAAAAAGTAAGTGTCATTATTTTATTTTTACACATGTACATTTTTAAAATTTTTAACATGCAGGTGTCCCACTCGGTATTTTTGGTATATATGTATGTATGTATATGTCCCGTTAAAGTTTATTTGAATTTTTATTTATCAAATTAAGAGTCAGATGACTCTGGGGATTTTTCAAGTGGCAGTGACGATAACTACTCGGAACTCAAATTGTTCAAATATTTCAAAAAATCAAATCACATAGCAAACATTCGGTTCCACTGCTCAAAAGCAAGCGAATAGAAGAGGTGAGGTATACGTCATCATCATTAATATTCAACCGATTTAGCCGAAACTTTTTATTTTGCTACATGCCTTTGCAAAATTGACGAACAAAATGCACAGACACAAGAGAGAAAAATACAATACAAATAGAAAATTGTATATTATTCAGTGTGTATGTACACAAAATAATTGTTCACCTCGCCAGCGCTCTAATTTTTGGTAAAAAATCGACACTCTGATTTTCAAATATTCACAAATACTTCACAACATTCACAAATATTTTATTCAAAAATTGGGTATTTTACAAACACTCTATTTAATATTACGGCTCTTTAAATCCTAAATGGCTTTGTTGTTATACCTGACCGTAGTAAGTCGAACCGGGTAAGTTGAAAAATTAAAAAACTACAACAGAAATAGCACTCTTTTAAGTACCTAATGGTATTTTAGGTAATTAATCACATCATTACCTTCCGGGTAAATTCCGTTCATCATTAACCAAACATTATGACTTTTACTATTATTTTTATTTGAAGTTTTATTTTCAATCTAACGTGAAGTTCTTAAAAATATTTGATTGAAAGCAATTTTTTACGTTCTTTGGGACACAAAAATGACAGATAGATTTGATTTAAATCAAATTGTAATTTTTTGAAGGATTTGATATTTTTTCAATTTGATCGACACTACCACCACCAAATATATTAGTGCGCAATTTTTATAATTTGCTATTTAAGTATTTTTTTGCTGTGTCCAAATGTGTTTTGTGTAAATTAATATATTAAACAAATTAATAACCATATTTAGTATTAATTGTTACATATAAACTTGTTTATGCCAAATTTTTTTTTTCAAGAAACACGTTGCCTGTGTTGCACAAGTGCGTTTAAACAAAATATGCATAAGAAAACCAACAAAAGATGATCGTTTACGCGCTATTAACATACACACTGCCAAGAAGAACAACAACAAAAAAATTTACGTTCTTTTGCAACTGGAAAAATTTGATTTATTTTTTTTCCGAAAGAACTTCACATAACACTTCCAAATAGAAGATCGGTATTGTGTACCTCTACTCTAGTTTATTGGCTTGTTGTTTTTTGACTTTTCAACAAAGCAATTGTAGGAGCAATATTGTGTCAAAATGAATAAAAGTTGATTTTTTTTTTTTTTTTTTGTTTTTATCCATGCCATCTGTTTTGGGGCCGAAGCACTCCCTGCTCTTTCGCGGTTTATTTTTCCGTCTTACTTTACGCATCACCTGCCAAATCGAAGACGTACGGCTATAGGGCCGATTTAAAACCATCTGCACATTGCAAGCTCCATGCCAGCCTATACTGACATGGAAGATGGGTCGGCCCATGAGTTTTCCACTCCGACAGGGGGTCATAGATGTGTTACATTTCATCCCCGATCGTAATCGGTTATGAAATTTCACTTTTGCATCCTGCCCCTATCGGGATTCGAACCCGGTACCTCCCGATCCAAATGCCAAAGCTTTAACCACTGTGCCATTTGGAAAGTTGACTATTAAAAACTTGACTATAGATAGGAAAATTTCGATTAATTTAAGGATCAGCCTCAATTAGTTTACCAAGTGCACATCCCTTTTTCAACCAAAAAAATATAAATAAAATATAATAAAAAAATGGTTCAATTATAATCCAAACCACACAAATGTGTGAGTAAAAAAATCGTAGTATGTAATGGCGTTTTTGATAAAAAAGTTCGCTTGTTTTGAAGTATAACCAACACAATTCTATGTATAGTTATAGTGTTTTGTTTTCGGACGAAATAAGTTTGAAAGGAATGCGCAAATGTTAAGTTGGTTCAAAACATATACAAAAATAAATTTTTGACATGGTACTTTTGCCGTATTCGCACAATTGTGTTAGTAAATCACAAAAGCGATATACCATAAGAATATATATTACATAATTATCCATAATATGTACATACATTATTTTTCCAACTTTGCGTGTCGAAAAGTTAAAATTTCAATAGCGTATGTGCTTCATCATTATGGTATAATTTTGTTTGTAGTTCTATTTTCGCGTGCAGCAATAATATTGATATAAATTACACTGACAGGATAGATAAAACCATTTAATCTTGTCCATAAGCGAAGCTGTAACAAGCGATATTTACTTGTACAACATTAGGATGGACGACCGGGAAAAATGCAGATCGTAAATCATTCAAGACAATGCTCCTCCTTTAATAGAACATAATAATAAGTAATTCAAAAATGTTTTTTTTATTATTTTCGATGGTTTGCATTTTGAGAATAGTTAAACTTGACAAAAGTAGTGTTGCTTTCACTAATCCGATTAGCTTAGCTAAGAAATGTGAAAGCAACAAGTTTTGGTTTTAATTTTTAATGCGTTTTAATTTTTCTGTGTTGGTTCATTTTATTAATATTTATTTTAGTTTTTTTATTTTATCAAATAGAGCAAATTAAATTCGGTATTTTACTATCAAATAAGAAATGCCAAATTTTACTACAAGTTAATTTTTCGAAAAAAATAGAAAAATAACACCTTGCGGTAAACACCATAACCATACATTGGTTTTATTTCCCCTAATCCCAATTTTTTTTGTTTTAACATTAAAGAAAATCGGCTTTAATACAATGCAATTGTTGTTGTAATCTTTTGAAAGCAACACAGCTAAAGAACGAATGCTCGAAACTAACTAGTACTTTGTGTAAACAAAATTCTAATTATTTAAAATAAAAAATATCAAAAATAAAATTAAATTTGTTTTATATCTTGATACTTGTCATAAATCACAGGAAACTCTCCAAGAACACGATTAGAGAGTGTCGTTTGAGACTACAAAAAAGAAAATAAGAAAAACGTTGTTTTAATATTATTTGTTATGGTATACAAAAAAACAAAATAGAAGAGAATCAACGAAAATAGTGTTGTTTGAAACCGTGTGATTCGAGGGAAGGGTATCCGTGTTCTTCGAATACCGTGTTCTTGGACGGTTACCGGTATAATTTATATTTTACGTGGTTTCTTATGGAAACGTAGAAAATGTTTCCCCTCTAAATAAAACACTCCATTTTATATTACGGCTCTTTAAATCTTAGATGCCTCTGTTATTATACTTAACAATAGTAAGTCAAACCGGGTAAAATTGAAAAATTTAAAAAACTGCAATAGAAATAGCACTCTTTTAAGTATGTAATGGTATTTTAGGTAATTAATCACATCATTACCTTCCGGGTAAATTCCGCTCATCATTAACCAAACATTATGACTTTTACTATTATTTTTATTTGAAGTTCTATTTTCAATCTTACACTATTCCAAATAGAAGATCGGTATTGTGTACCTCTACTCTAGTAAATTATTCGGAAAGGCTTGTCCGAATAGTGTACAATGGTACATATTCTATTAATTATGGACGACATTCTGTGTCGTTTAGTTATGGAACTTTGTTTTGGGTTGCATTGCTACGGTTTCGAAAAACTTTAGAACGATTTTATATGTTGTTTTGAATAATCGAGTTAATTGTAAAAAGAGTTTGTGTAATTAGTACAAATAACTACAAGGTAAAGGAATCCAATTATTAAATCCCTACGTATATTATCAAACAGTAATTTTCACTTTTGCACAATGTACGAGTTATCCGAAATCATTGGCTTGTTGTTTTTTGACTTTTCAACAAAGCAATTGTAGGAGCAATATTGTGTCAAAATGAATAAAAGTTAAGACTATTAAAAATTTCACTATAGATAGGAAAATTTCGATTAGTGTAAAGATCAGCCTCAATTAGTTTACCAAGTGCATATACCATAAGAATATTACATAATTATCCATAATACATTATATTTTTCCCCCACCTTCACGTGTCGAATAAGTTAAAACTTCAATAGCGTATGTGCTTCTTCATTATGGTATAATTTTGTTTGTAGTTCTATTTTCGCGTGCAGCAATAATATTGATATAAATTACACTGACAGGATAGATAGAACCATTTAATCTTGTCCATAAGCGAAGCTGTTACAAGCGATATTTACTTGTACAACATTAGGATGGACGACCGAGAAAAATGCAGATCGTAAAGGTAATGCTCCTCCTTTAATAGAACATAATAAGAGATTCAAAAATATGTTTTTTTTTATTATTTTCGATGGTTTGCATTTTGAGAATAGTTCAAGTTGACAAAGAACGAATGCTCGAAACTAGTACTTTATATAAAACTACAATAATACATATCTCTTTTCCTGCATGCACACACAATTGCGTAGGTAATGCAAAAGTATCATGTCACAAATTTATTTTTTTATTTGTTTTGAACCAACTTACACATTTGTGTATTCCTTTCACACTTATTTTCGTCCGAAAAAAAAACTAACTATACACATAATTGTGTTGGTTCTACATCAAATCAAGCGAAATTATTTATCTAAGACGCCATTCCATACTATGGTATTTTTACTCATACATTTGTGTGGTTTGGACTTTAACTAGGCCAATTTTTTTTGGTAGAAACAGGGATATAGGTAGTATAAATTATCACAAAAAAAAGAACATAATTCTAATTATGTATTTAAAATAAAATACAACATTAAAATTAAATTTGTTTTATATCTTGAAAGTTTTTGTCACAAATTACATCAAACCTTCCAAGAACACGATTAGAGTGTTGTTTGAGACTACAAAAAAGAAAAACGTTGTTTTAATATTTTTTTGAAACAAAATAGAAGGGAATCAACGAAAATCATGTTGTTTGAAACCGTGTAGTTCGAGAGGAGGGTATCTCTGTTCTTCGAATACCGTGTTCTTGGAGGATTACCGGTATAAATTAAATCAAAACATTTTCAATTTTCTACATAATAGCTGTTTTGTTTTCACAAAGTCGTTTTAGCTTTAATGTTAGAGGCCAATTTTGCTTTCAGCAATATGTATATGTTTATGAATTTCAAGTAACGAAAAATAATTGTTCATCATAATAGTTGGCTTTTATATCAGTAGTAATTGTAATCTGAATCGGTTTTATGCAAAATTTTTTTTTTATAGTTTTATTTAAAGCCAACTCTACTTTAATTACTACTGATAAATTCGCCACTATGGCTGTAGGCCAATTCTAAGGTAAATCTAGGATAAATGCCGTTTTAGCAGTGTATGCGGTAAATTGAAATATTGTACTAAAAAGTAGGGTAAAGCGAAGACACAAAAGGTAAATAATTTTTGCTAAACAAATCATGAAAATATGGCGGCCATATTTCTAAACATAATTTATTTTATATTCACTAGCATTTCCCATGAAATAAAAATGCGCTTGTATATTTATGAACAATTTTACTTTTTAAAATTTTTATTTATTTTTTCAATGAGTTTATTGTATAAACTACGCAACAAATATGACCAAATATACAATTTAAATTTACTCGAATAAATGGAACAACAGCAATAAAATTTGACATTACATATGTAGTTCGTGTATCTACATACCAATTTTTGTATATTCCTACAAACCATGTATCCCTTTAAACCGCATTTACCTAATTTTATTTACTAGAGAATTGGTACGATTTGAAAAGTAGTTTGTACTAAAATGTCAGTTTACTGTACTAATCGATTTATCTGAGAATTGGCCCACAGCCTATGGGAAACAATTATTTTCGTTACTGGAAATTCATAAACAAATATTGCTGAAACCAAAATTGGCCTCTAATATTAAAGCTAAGCGGGATTTGCGAAAGCAATACAGCTAATGTGTCTATATTTCTATCATGAATTTTATTACTGCATCTTTTTGGAATGCGTGTTTCCGTAATTAAAAAATAATTTAAATTTGTTGTTTCTAAAATCATTAGTAATACCATAGAAAAATAAGTTTACCATAGATTTCTCTTTTTTATAAATCGAGAGATGCAAATGAGTTGAACTTCTGATAATCCCAATGGCCCGTTCTATACACGGCTTCACCTTCGCCTCTTTCCCCTTTTACCAATAAAATCGTCGAACTGAGACATAAAATTTTTCGATGAAGCCAGCAATAAAAAATCTATTCGGCCGTGCTACACGTAGTCTCATAAAACCGGTGTCACCTTCCTTTCTTTCCCGTTTACCTACAAAATCTATTTTAACTGCGACATTAATTTTTTCGGTGAATCCGAAATGAAAAAATAGAAATGAAAATAAAAAAATTTAAGGCCATTTTAGAGATGTAGATTTTTGTTTAAGTTGTATTTCCGAGAATACAGAATAAAACAATACAAAAAAAATTGGCGTTTTAACATTAACAATAAAAATCTATTGCGACGTAGTTTGAAACCAGGGGCAGTATGTTGTACCATCGAAAAAAGTCGAATCGAAAAAATGAAAGTTGTATCATTTTTGCTTTTCGAAAATGGTACAACATATCGCCATTCGACTTTTTCGAATTTCGATTCGAACGAAGTGATGGCACAACATACCGCCCCAGAAATCTCGTGTAGCTTGGGTGATTATTTTACACTTCGTTAAAGAGACCTACAAATATATTGCTTTTCATTTAATCGCATTCACCCATGCTACACACGATTTTGGTTTCTGGTTTTAAACTAAGTCGCATAGATTTTTATTTTAAACCCTTATTTTATATTAAAACACCAATTTGTTTTGTATTGTTTTATTGTTTTCTCGAAAATAAAATTTAAACAAAAATCTACATCTCAAAAATGCCCTTAAATTTTTTTATTTACATTTCGGACTCAAGGACAAAAATTGTATGTCGCAGCTGCGATTTTGAGATGTAGATTTTGGTTTAAATTTTATTTTCTAGAGAACAGAATAAAACAATACAAAAAAAATTGCAGTTTTAATATTGAATAAGGGTTTAAATTAAAAATAAAAATCTATTGCGACTTAGTTTAAAACCAGAAACCAAAATCATGTGTAGCATGGGTGATTAAAGAATTCACGAAAAAATGTAAAGCAAAAGATCATTTTTCGTCCACACAAATTCTATCTCCTATGTTGTTCTCTTTGGTTCAAGCATAAATATCGTCCAACATCCCTACACTCCATATAATTTCGTTATCAACACGTCCTACTTCATTTTGTCAAACAAGTATTTTAATTATCTAAATATATGTTTTTGAGGTCGCTGAATTCAAATCTGATGTCAGATTTGTAAAATTGACAGCCGACAGTTTACAATTGAGAGCTGTCAACTGTCAATTTTTCAAATCTGACATCAGATTTGAATTCAGCGACCTCAAAAACATAAACTTATAAATTTAAATAATTAAAATAATAGAGTTATACTACACAGAGTAGAAATGTTTTTTCCCCCATATAAAGAAGCATATAATATTTGCTATTTCATTTGAGGCACGTTGGTGAAGGATGGTTATATAAAAAAGCATATGGCTTACTCATATTTCAAAACGAAAAACCCCAAATCAGATGTTTATTTATGTGCGCAGTGACAACCTATGATGACGACTTAATTTAGTGATTTTAAAATTATTAATTAAAATAATAAAAATATTATAAAATATTTAGTTGGTTTATATAGTAGTGTGTGGTGTGCATTATTTGATAAAAAAAATTATAAACTTGTTATTGAAATGAAGTGTATTGTCAAAAATTGTAAAAATTCGCCTAAAAGATTTCAAAAAGGCGTATCTTACCATCAGTAAGTTTACTAAGTGTTTATATAAAATAAAATGTAAATTATGTTAAGAAAAAAGTGATTTGTGATAAATTTATCCATTTAATTTATAAATCAGAGAAAATTAAGTAAACAATTTTGATTTCGGTGTGGGGTTTTTCATTTTGTGTGTGTGTTTGTAAACATAAGTTATATTACCAGTGTCGCATTTCTCTTATTACTACGTACATATTCTACGTGTTTTTCTATTCATAATTATTTTTTATTTTGGAATATTATAAGTATAATTTTTTTATCGAAAATAAAAACAATTAATGCGTACTATATTCGAATAAAAATAATTGGGAATTTGAGAAGTTTTAAATTTCAATCGAGCAAATTCTAAATACGACCCGTTGATTTATATGCTTTCTCTTTTACCCTCCGAATTTGACTCACTTGACAGCTGCTATCATTCACTCTGTAGTATTTAACTTTATGATTAAAATATGCTTTTGACATCTATAAATAGCATTAAAATGAATAGTTTTGCAACGGATCTGTGGAGCTCCGTAGCTGCCAAAATATTGAATTTGGAGCTTTGTGCCAATGGAGCCTTTTGTTCAGGATGACAAAATATACCAACATATCAAAAAATTTTACCGAAACCCAATTTCCATAAGTTTATTGTGGGGTCCTTTAAAACCAGGGTAAAAACAGCTAGCATATCTCCAAAGCGAATATGAAACATTTTAATATACAGGTAACCCTCCAAGAACACGGATACCCATTTTCTCAAATTACACGGTTTCAAACAACACAAGTTTCGTTGTACATATATCATAAAAAAAAAAATTAAAGCGTACCGTTTTTTTAATTTTCTTTTTTGTAGTCTCGAACAACACGGTTTATAGAAGACGGAACAAATTAATCGTGTTCTTGAAGGGGTTTCTGTATATATATATTAGGTATATATTGCCAAAAAAGTTTTTCTTGTTTGAGTTTTGGAAATCAAAACTGGAATCTGTCAGATAAAAACATAGCTTGCATAAGCCAAACAAAATATACATAGCTCGTGTGTGTCGTGTCGCCACACGACTCGTGTGCAATGGGCCTAAGAATAAATAAAACAAATAAAAGTTCAATATCTATTTGTATACATTTGGATTTTCAAATTTGACTATTTAAGTAAATGAACTGTTATTTTATTATTATAGTGATTTTTCATTTGTGGCATTAAAACCAGCCATCATTTTACGTCTGATTGCGATTTAAGACTGCCAATTTTTAAAATTTGGAAAACGAAATTGCTTGTTTATGTGAACCTCATTTCCGCCCATATTATTATTAAAAAGCGTGTCATTGCCTTTAAAGACGCTTTCCAAACAATTTGAAAAATTACAAGTAAAACTGAAACATGACTCTTAGAGCGTAATTATTTTTGTACCTCCATTAGAGCAGCTTCTAGTATTCCGTTTTGCTAATATAAACACATCATCATGAATCACGTGCAAAACTTAAAGAAATACATATTTGTATTTGGCAATTGAATCATTCATCGTTTAGTTAATTCATGACAAATTAATTTTTTTTAATTTTCTGCTCCATGTGGTACTCATTTTAATGAACGGGAAATGTACTAATAAAATACACATCGTACCATCATTCCTGTTCAAGCATTTAAAATTATTCTAGATAATTAAAATAGCTAGCTATATATATATTTCGATTACATTATAGAAAACAGAATAGACTAAAAAATTTCAATAATAAAATATTTATATTTTATCATTCATTATCTAAAAATAAATGTTTAATTTGGAAAACTAAACGAATATATGGGAAGAGGTCGGGAGCACGTGCTCAGAATTATAACCAATAAAAAATTTGAGTTACCACACATTAAAGAATAATTTCACTTCCAAAAATGCCGGGAAATAGATAATCAAGTTACAAAATAATTTGATCAATTTAACGAGTAATGAAGTAAATTTTATTTCCAATTAAAAGAAATCGTTCATAAAATATACAAATCAAATTTTTAAACTTACCTTTGTTATAACATCATTATCAGCAACAAGTAAATTTTTTATTATTTGCTCCATTTTTTCGTCGTGTACATAAAATTTTTCGTTTCTGAGATTGCGTTCCACTTTAAAGAAACTTTTTTTTTTTTTAATTAAACTTTATTAAATAATATATTTTATATGCGAAGCAATTATTTTCGCTAATTACTTTACTTTATTTAAATTTAGGGTTTTAGACAACAAAAAAAAAATGGAAAATGAGTTGTAGAAAATTAAATTTATTCACAATAAAACTTATAACAAAATGTCACAGTTTGCCGATGTGAGGCCACACCAGAAAATGAAATATGTATTCGGTTTGTCGGTATTTTTTGCTTTTCTTTGCATGCAGCGTGGGGGTGTACTAAAATGAAAGAAAATATTTGTTTTCTTTTGTTGGTAATTATTTGTTCTAAAAATGACCAAATGTGGCATAACCCTCGAGGCGCAAAAATGTACACACCCAAGTATTTTTACTTCAATTTTTCTGGCGATATTCGTACTTATAACTTATGTGAAATTCTTTCGGAAAAAAAAAATAAATCAAATTTTTCCAGTTGCCAAAGAACGTAAAATTTTTTGTTGTTGTTCTTGTTGGCGGTGTGTAGGTTAATAGCGCGTAAACGATCATCTTTTGTTGTTGGTTTTCTTATGCATATTTTGTTTAAACGCACTTGTGCAACACAGGCAACGTGTTTCTTGAAAAAAAAAATTATGGCATAAACAAGTTTATATGTAACAATTAATACTAAATATTATTATTTAATTTGTATAATATATTAATTTACACAAAACACATTTGGACACAGCAAAAAAAATAATTAAATAGTAAATTATAAAAATTGCGCACTAATGTGTTTGGTGGTGGTAGTGTCGATCAAATCGAAAAAATATCAAATCCTTCAAAAAATTACAATTTGATTTAAATCAAATCTATCTGTCATTTTTGTGTTCCAAAGAACGTAAAAAATTGATTTCAATCAAATATTTTTGATTTACATCAAATATTTTTTTCCGAAAGAACTTCACGTTAGTGTAGTATTTTTCTAAGTTTGAGTTGCAATTTATTAAAATAAAACGTATGAAGCGTGTCGCGAAACTTCGAAACAGGACGAAACTCATTATAAACATTTTATTGCATGTGTATGCGTATTGAGAAATATTTGGCGGGAACAATTGTGCTTGTGTTTGTTTAAACGGCAATTTCAAATTTTGGTTGTAAAATTAAATGTTTTTAAAGAAACATTTTTGTTTTTGTAATATAAAATGATTTATTAAATTCATTATTTTAATTCATTATTGATTACTTTGGACATACATATATATACATTTCGATTAAATTATTCAGTTTTTTAATTTCTAATATTTACAATAGATTTTTTTTAAAAATAACTTTCCTTGTTTGTCTTTTATATAATAAAAGTAATTTGTGGATATTAAATCGGTTTCGATAGAGTTCGTAAATTTTTCCATAGTACAATCTAAAATGTTGAAAATAATATTATAATTACTAAATTTAATACGGAGCAACGTAAACCATACCTCACATTATCTTTATTGACCGTTAAACGTAAACTTCCAGCTAAGCTCTTTGGTGAACAGCTCTGTAAAGTTTGCCCTAATGCACTTTTTAGTTCGTGGCCATCTTGCTTCATAAATAATGATTTCTAAATATAAAATAGGAAAACAAAATATAATAGATTGTACCAAATTATCTCGAATGAATCTTTACATTACCAATTGTTTTACAGCCTCCCTATCTTCAATTAAATTGCATGTATCAGCATCGTTAAAAGTTACTATAAACTTAGCGTTCTCACAATAAACTAAATAACGCCATTTGTATACGCATATGTATATAATACGTATACGCTACAAACACTATCATTATAATGTGAAGTTTAACTTTCGTTCATTTTAGATGAAAACGAAGGAAAATACTGTGCTCAGTTTTTACTTTCGTTTTGTTATACTTGGGCACGGTTAATTCAAGAGGTCGAAAAATTTTACCCTAGCTATTTTTCGGAAATTTTTACATTAGCTAGCAAGATGCAATAAAAATATCCAAATCATAAAAGAAACGATAAAAAAAAATTATCTTGGAGCAAAACTTAAGACAATCGTACCAATTATTTCATAAAAAAACATTAAGCAATTATTATGCTCAATATCATTTTGTAGCAATTTTTTTGACGCTTTTATTTTATTTCATTTTATTATTTTTGTTATTGTTAATCGTAGATCTTCTACGACTGCACTGTTCAATGCGGCTACTTTCATACGCGAAGTACACACCAATTGATGTTTCTGCCAAAAATTGACGTACCATTTTGTATTGGTATTTCTCCATCAAAAAAAAATTTACGAAAAAATTTACATGTTTTAAAATATATGTACATCAATAAAAATTGATTTTTTGGTCAAATAGAAAAAAACTTTTGACGTACATCAATTTTTTTGCCGGATTTTGGTAAAAGGAATTTCATGTTAAAAAAATTGCACAAAAAGTCAATAAAAAACTTGATGTTATCCACAATCAAAAATTTCAAAAAATGACAAGACAATTAGACCAATTTTTAAGGAAAAATCAATAGGTGCAACTTCACAGCATGAGAAAAAATAGCTACCCAAGTATTTTTACTTTCAATTTTTCTGGCGATATTTGTACTTAAGTACTAAACTTAGTCTAGTATTTTTCTAAGTTTGAGTTACAATTTATTAAAATAAAACGTATGAAACGTGTCGCGATTATTCAAAACTGGACGAAACTCAATAAAGGAGAATTGTATACATGTATGTGTGAACAGAAAAGACAAAAAACAAAATGGCGGGGGCGAGCTTGTGCATGAAAGTAAAAGGCTATATTTGAAAATGTTAGAAGAAAAAGATGGCGGCATCCAAATGTGAGAGCAAAATAAAAATTTAGGTTTAAAATGAATATTTTTATTTTATTAAATTTGCGGTATAAAAATATACATACATATATACATATTATATACGAATCTAAATTATATTTTAGTTAATTTTTTAATTATTTTTTATTATTACACAATTTGAAATTATTCTTTGATTGTAATATTAAAAGTTTAAATAATTTTCCAAATAGGTACTATGATTATTGCACATCAAGTTTATTATTTTCGCATTTGTTTTCTTCCTAAAAATTTAAAACTGAACTAGAAATTAATTAATTTATGAAAACAATATTTGAATAGATATAAAATATATTTTGATGTAATTTTATTTAAATTAACGCACATCTTTAAATTTTTTTTACAAAATCTATTTTATAAAATTACCAAACTCATGTCGTGAACATGAAAAATAAAAACAAACCATGTACATTGCTATACACATAATTGCGGTAACACAGTATACAGTAGTAACAACACAGTATACATATACGCACCACTACTACTAAAGTAATTATTCTTCGTCTTTTTTGTAATGTTTCAAAGGCAAATACGATAGCTCAATTTTGAGTTTCGTCTTGTTATACTTGGGTAGGGTCAAAATTTCCAACCTCGTGAATTAAGCCTTTTATTCCACAATGAAACATATTTTTTCAGTAAAAAATACTAGGAAACCGGAAAGAAGAGGGTGTACATATTAAAATTACGTTAGAGTGATAAAGACAAACAAATGTTGCCATAAAAAGTATGTATTGAGTTTCATACTTTTTATGGCAACATTTTCCCCGCTTACAGCCTTTATTCCATAATGAAACATAATTTTTCAGTAAAAAATATTGAAAAACCGAAAAGAGGAGAGTATACTATATTAAAATTACGTTACAGTGACAAAGACAACAAATGTTTCCATAAAAAGTATTGAGTTTCATACTTTTTATGGCAACATTTTCCCCAGTAAATTTTACTGAGATTTTTTTTTGTTTCGTTTTGGTACGTGGCGAAATTATATTTTTATCTCGCTATTTTTTACTGAAAAAATATTTTTCATTGTGGAATAAAGGCTTACTGCCAATAGTTTTACTGAAATTTTTTTAATGTTGGTAACAAAAGCTACTCAAATTACCCGGGCTATACAAAAAGATAACATTTTGCGTGGTAATATTTATATTCAGCAAAATTGAATTACGTATTTTAACAGATATGTACATTTTTATTGTATTTTTTTAATAGTTTACCTCCGGGCACGAAAATGTGTACATTAAAAGCGGACCGTTTACGAACGGTTTACGAACGCTTTTTTGGTACTTCTACTACATACATATACATTCAGTATTATGTCAATACCACTACAATTACAGGCCGATTTTTAAAAATCCGACGTTAGCATGAGTCAGAGCCCATATAGAAATGGCCATGATACGGTATTTTAACACAGTATTAGTCTTGCCTGTTCGCATACTACTTTAAAATTTTACATGTTTTTTTTTTTGCTTTTATAAATTCGTTTACCGAAATGAAACGAACCAATTAAATTGTTTCATTTTCTTTTTGTTTTGCTTGTTTGTTACAGGGTAGTGATGATTTATTTTGATGTTTATAGTTGATGACGTTTCGTTCTCTTACTTTTTTTCTCTCAATATTTGTGTTGTGCTCTTGTGCAGTGCAAATAAATAATAATATAGCCAAATATTAAATTAATAGCAAAATTTAAGTTTAATACTTAAATAACAATCATCTTTATTAATAAATAAATAAACAAAAGTTGTGCTTGTAAAAAATTAGTTATTTTAATTTCCCGACAAATCATCTTGCGACCTAAATTCGATTTGAGCCAAAAATGATCCATCAAGATCGATACTCCCTCGGTATTATTTCAATGTATGAATTTATTTCGAGATATTTCAATTGGGCTGCAACTCCTATTTTTGTTTGCACTTGAAGAACGCCTTTGTTTGAGAGTAATTGAAATGACATATTTTGCTATCGACGATCGGCCGAAATATCATAATGGCGTCAATTGCATTCCTGATTTATTACGAGAAATGGTGGTTGTTCTATTTCAGGTATTATGAAAAGGTTGCATTTATAGAAGTATCACTGCCATCCTCACATCATAGAATTGTTTGCGGTGCTGGGTTCCAATTTGAATGCATTAATCTGAACAGAAAGTGTAGGTGTTAATTTTATCGATTATTTGGAAACCCCAGAAGAGATAAAATTGGTCTCAAAAACACGCCTTTTCAGTGACGGGCCGACTAAAAACTGGGTTCGTAATCCCCTTAACATCATCCAAATAAAATGTAAAGTTCTCTATTTCATTCTTTATAAAGCTCATCCTTTATACATATTCGCAATGGTTATTTTCGCCTAAAACAAAATACAACTTTTATTTCTTCAAATAATACCTAACATAATTAGATTTACTTCTCGATCTAAAATGCAATATAACTTATTGGGCAGGCATTATCCGTACATCCTTCGTAAATATATGCATATAATTTATTCCAACACCGAATGCATCGGCGATATCTATTAAAATATCTTAACATTTCGATCGACCGTTCCTCTTTTATGTGCACGAAATAAGCAATAATAGACGAATACACTACGTCATTGTAATACACATATGTATATATCATATTAAAGTAAACAATTATTTAAAATAGTAATTTAAATTTAAAAAAGTAATTAAGTTTATAAAAAAAATGTTTAGGGTCAAAAATAAACAAATATTAAATTTTGACACTTTCCCCATTAAACATTAACATGGCCGTCGCAAACTCGCAACAAATATATTCTTGCACACATCCTGCCACCATTAAACATGTGCTCAAACTGAACTGAAGTCAAGATGAGAAAAAAGTTAAAAATATAAAAATCATCATTTCACCACCCTATGCATATACAAAAAAAACGTAAACAAAGATCTAATTGGTTCATGTGACTAGCGCTGCACAAATCAAAACGCAGCAAAAAATTAAAACAAAAAAAATAAAAACATAATAACAAATGCCGTATAAATAGGGTAAACTTTTAGAAAATTATGAAATTTTAAAATAAAAGTTTTTAAATTTAGATTAAAACTAGTCTGAAACTGTACTTCGATAAACTATGATTATGTCATTGAAAAATCATAATAAAAACTTAAGTATTTAAGGAAATACGAGCGAAATAAAACTTGCCTGGCAAAAAATCCCATGTAATCGAACTTTTTTTACTATGGAGATGTGTACGCGCGCTTGCCTGTCACTAACACCACCTCAACGATGTTTTTTTTATGTTGTCATGGCCATTTCTATACGGGCTCTGCATGAGTATTATTTAACAAAAACTGACAAAACCATACAAAAAAAATTTCGGTTGCATAGTAAGAATGTTATGGTTCGCTGATTTTGGCAATAAATCGCTTGTATTTCATAAATAAAATAAAAAAAAATTATTTTGTCAGTGATCACCATAAATAATCAACTTTTGGTGACAATTTTCCCGAAAAATAAATTTAGTATTTCGAAATTTTCATTTAGTATTTTCCGTTTTTAAACAACAACTCCACTTTGCTTACGCGTCATAATCGGCACATGATTTTACCACACGAGAAAACACGAAAATACAAAAAATAATAATTTCTTTGTTTTGTTTTGTAACTTTTACTTTGATTTGTTTTGCTGAAGTTTACGTGAAGTTCTTTCGGAAAAAAATATTTGATGTAAATCAAAAATATTTGATTGAAATCAATTTTTTACGTTCTTTGGAACACAAAAATGACAGATAGATTTGATTTAAATCAAATTGTAATTTTTTGAAGGATTTGATATTTTTTCGATTTGATCGACACTACCACTACCAAACATATTAGTGCGCAATTTTTATAATTTACTATTTAATTATTTTTTTTGCTGTGTCCAAATGTGTTTTGTGTAAATTAATATATTATACAAATTAAATAATAATATTTAGTATTAATTGTTACATATAAACTTGTTTATGCCATAATTTTTTTTTCAACAAACACGTTGCCTGTGTTGCACAAGTGCGTTTAAACAAAATATGCATAAGAAAACCAACAACAAAAGATGATCGTTTACGCGCTATTACCTACACACCGCCAACAAGAACAACAACAAAAAATTTTACGTTCTTTGGCAACTGGAAAAATTTGATTTATTTTTTTTTCGAAAGAATTTCACATTAATTTCTCAATACTTCTCATACTAACTCAGAATTTTTTTTTATTCATAAAAATCGGCCTGTATATAGTGGTATTGATTATGTACACAACACATGTTGTCGTTTCTCGTTTTTTCTATTCAGCCATGCTGTGTTTTGATTTCTGGATTCAAACTAAGTCGTAATAGATTTTTATTGTTAATTTAAACCTTTATTTTAAATTAAAACACCAATTATTTTTGTATTGTTTTATTCTGTCCTCTCGAAAATAAAATTTAAACAAAAATCTACATCTCAAAAATGTCCTCAAATTTTTTTATTTTCATTTCGGATTCACGGACAAAAATTTAATGTCGCACAATTTTTGTCCGTGAATCTGAAATGAAAAAATAGAAATGAAAATAAAAAAATTTAAGAACATTTTTGAGCTGTAGATTTTTGTTTAAATTTTATTTTCGGGAGGTCAGAATAAAGCAATACAAAAAAATTGGTGTTTTAATTTAAAATAAAGGTTTAAATTAACAATAAAAATCTATTACGACTTAAGCTATAACCAGCGAGTCTGTAAGAGTCAATAACGAAACCTTACAGAATTTAACGAGAACGTTTTATTACAGAATATTTGACATTTTGACCAGCAAACCTGTAACACGATTATTATTGTCAATTGAATTTTTAAATGTCAATCTGCAAAATAACACATTTACCACGCCACGATTTTAGTCAAAAATGAATCTATTTGAGAAAATTGAACAGCTTTTTACCCTATTTAAAGGACGAGGGGGCAAACAATAAAAGAACGGTCTTTGTGGTACGAGTAATAAATCGCACAAGAGACAGATTACTATGTATGTAACAAGTATGTAGATTACTATGTATGTAACTACGGGAATTTAAAGATATATGTACATAATTTATTAAAGGTAACGATTTTAGAAATTAAAAATTGTCAACAGCAATTTTTTATCCACGCTCGAATGACATGTGAGGTTTTCAAGATGGTGATGGACCTTGTGCGGCCACAAATGTTGGTGGACAATCAGAATCTATTGTTGTTTGAGCGATAATTTTCGCTCTTATTACGGATTGCTAAATGACAATTCAAATTTAACGAAACTGAACGAAAAGTACTTTGAGTTTCGCTTGTCAGTAATGTCAATAAACATACATTTTTCAGATGTCGCTTTGTTACTTAAATTTCTTACAGACTCGCTGGTTACGCCTTTAGTTTGAATCCAGAAATCAAAATCTAAAATGTAGCATGGCTGTGACAATTAATTCTTCATACATACGTAATAAGCCTAAGTTAGTGAACACTCGTGTGTGATATTTTAATTTGGTAATTAAATACAAAATAATAATCGTAATATTTGATTGTTTTTATATTTTTTGTATATTTTTATTAAAAGCCTTAGGCAACTTCGATTGAAGAATTCATAAATTTGGAAAACGAAGTAAAACAAGACAGTTAAAAAGAAAAAAATCTTGTAAATATCAAGTAATTTGTAAACATTTCTAATAATTTTATATTTTAAACTTATAATTCATATTAATAATATAATTTTTTAAATTTTAGTTACAACATTTTAGAGGTATAACGGATTTAACGCACGAGAAATACATTCGGAACTGTTTAAAAACCGTATTTATTACGTATCACGAACGTCCTATATCCCTTTTTCAACCAAAAAAAATAAAAAAATGGCTAAATTAAAGTCCAAACCACACAAATGTGTGAGTAAAAAATCTTAGTATGTAATGGCGTTTTTGATAAAAAATTTCGCTTGATTTGAAGTACAACCAACACAATTGTATGTATAGTTGTAGTGTTTTTGTTACGCACGAAATAGTTTGAAAGGAATGCGCAAATGTGTAGGTTAGGTTAGGTTAGGTTAGAGTGGCTGCTATCGCACACTTAGGCCAATAATGGCCCATTGTGATACCACAGGATCCAATCTCCCCTTACTCCCGCTGAAACCAACCAGAGCTACTGATGTAGCGTAAAATATCTCGCACCCCAAAGCCTGCGAGTTCAGAAAGGCTGTCCATGTTGTACACACCCAAGTACTTACGTCTTTTGTATGATAGTGCTGGACACGAGCATAGGAAGTGAACTAACGTCTCTTCCTTCTCTTCGTCCATACAACTTCTACAAAAGTCATTCGTCTCTAGACCCAGCCTTCTCGCATGTTAGCCAAAAAGGCAGTGTCCTGTCAGTATCCCTACGACCAATCCTAAATCTCGTTTTCCCAGAGATATAAGTGCCTTGGAGCGCCGTAGGTCCAGTTTTGGCCAAACCTGTTTTGCTACCCTGCACGTGAGAGTGTTGGTCCACCTCTCATCTGTCAAGGCAATTGCCTTTTTACTGAGCATCAATTTGAGCGCTGCTATAGGCCTCCCCAGACCTGCCCTTTCCAGTTGCATCTGGAGAGTCGTACCGTACCTAGCTAGTTCGTCTGCCCTGCAGTTTCCCGTGACGTCCGAGTGACCAGGGACCCAGATTATCTGGGTACTGAAATACTCGCTCTCATTAAGAGATGATCGGCAATCCAGCGCCACCCGTGACTTCAGAGAAACCGCCTCTAGTGACCTGAGTGCAGCTTGACCGTCCACATAAATTGCAATATCCCTAACAGATACCACGTTATGCTTCAACCATATCACGATTTCGCCTATCGCCACCACTTCAGCCTGGTACACGCTGCAGTAGTCAGGGAGACGAACAGAAATATTAACATTGAGCTTCTCACAGAAGACTCCGGGTCCTACTTTGACATCTAGCTTAGAGCCGTCCGTGAAAAATTTCAGTGCCTCGTTTTCCAGTATTGATCCATTCCTCCAGGATTTCCTAGAAGGATAGATGATCCGGAAACCTATATCGAAGCACAACGTTGGTTTAATATAATCTAGATTCACCAGTTCCTCCCCTAGTGATCTAATTATCGTCGAGTGTCCCGCCTGAAGACACTTCCACTGAGAGACAGCCGAGAGCCTTGTAGCCACATTGGCTGCCATCTGCTTACCAAAAAATTCGATTGGAATAAGATGGAACATAACCTCCAAAGCGCGTGTAGGTGTTGTCCTAAGCGCCCCGCTTATAAGCATACAGGCCGTTCTTTGCACCTTCTCCAACATCCTTATGTAGGTTACCTTTTCCAGAGCTGGCCACCACACGCCCACCCCGTACATCAGCACAGGCCTTACCACTGCGGTATAGAGCCAGTGTACCAGCTCTGGTTTCAAACCCCATTTCTTCCCTATGGCGTTTCTACACGAGTAAATGGCTACATTAGCCTTATTTACCCTTTCTACAATGTTAGGCTTCCAGCTGAGCTTACTGTCCAAGATTATGCCCAAAAATCTCGCTCTGTCAGCAAAAGCCAGTCTAATGCCGTTCACGGTAGGAGGGCTAACTACCGGAATTTTATATTTCTTAGTAAATAGTACCAGCTCTGTCTTGGAGGGGTTGATCCCTAATCCACATTTGCTGGCCCATTTCGTAACGATCAGGAGTGCATTCTGCATAACATCCCTAATCGTATCCGTATATTTGCCTGAGACAGCTATCGCTACATCATCTGCATACGCTACAACCCCTATCCCCTCTTTCTCCAGTTCCAACAGCAATCCATTCACCACTGCAATCCGGAGAAAGGGGGACATTACTCCTCCCTGCGGAGTTCCTCTAACCACCCGCCTTCTAATGGTGGACTCCCCCAGTTCCGAGATAATAATCCTGCTTACCAGCATCTGATTTATCAACCTACTTATAGGATAATCCACCTTCAAAAATGACAATCCTTCCATGATCGCCTCTGTTTTTACATTATTAAAGGCACCCTCAATGTCGAGAAATGCTACCATATAATACTCTTGCGAGTAAATTGACTTCTCAATCATGCGTACTAGATCGTGCAGAGCTGTGTCCACCGACTTTCCCTTACAGTACGCATGCTGCGACATTGCCCAATTCCTTGGCTCAACTTTTGTTCGAATAAGTACGTCCATCAATCTTTCCAAGGTTTTCAACAGAAAGGATGATAGAGTTATAGGCCTCAGGTCCTTTGGATAAGCCTGTGAGCTTTTTCCCGATTTCGGGATAAAAACCACTCTGACCTCCGTCCATTTCCTGGGAATATAGACCAATTGCAGACATCCCCTGAAGATAACCTCCAGCCAGAGGAGGATAACTGCAGAGTTCCTTTGGATCTCTGCTGGTATAATCTGATCCGGGCCCGCCGATTTATAAGGCTTAAAACCGTTCAGCGCCCACATCCACATCTGTTAAAGGTGTTCCTCGATGAGCTTCAGGCTCCATCGAGTCATCAATGCTTCCCGGAAAATGGGTCTCAATGAGAAGCTCCAATGATTCCGCACTTGAAGCCGTCCGGCCTAATTAAGAAACTAGGACTGGTTGGGTTAGTAGATAGAATTTTCCTAAGGCGAGAAGTCTCAGAGACTTCCTCCATTCTACAACAGAAGAGTCTCCAAAACCCCCTTTGTGCCTTCCTCAACTCTTTTTTGTATTCTCTCAGGTCTTCCTTATAGGAATCCCAATCCCGATTTTCCCTGGTGTTCTTAGCCTTATTAAACGCTGTCCTACACGCTCTCCGATAGGTTCCCAACTCCGTGGTCCACAATGTCGGTTTCTGTATGCCCCTAGGTTTTATCAGGGGACACACAGCATTAAATGACAGATTGCATGCTTTTGTGACAATATCAACCATGCCATCTAATTCCTCTACTGTCGCCGGAAGTCCAGGAGCCTCCAGCGGCAATAATTTCTTCAACCCAACCTCCCCATATTTGTTCCAGTTTGTCCTTCTGGGATTTCTGAAGGCTTTCCGGGCAACAGGTTTGATGTTGAGGTTATATGTAATATATCGGTGATCAGATAATGAGTGTTCCTTCGCCACTCTCCACCCACTGATCATATCAAAAATTGTATCTGACGCGCAGGTTACATCTAGAACCTCCTGTCGATTTCTAACAATGAATGTAGGTTCACACCCAATATTGCAAACTACAAGGTTAGTATTTAATAAGTAATCAAAAAATAACTCACCTCTTTTGTAACGAAATTGGTTTGGCGTGAGTGGGTTACAAAAATAAAATTTGTTTCCTAGAAAACTTTAACGCCTTTCGCTACCGAGTTTCATTTTCATCTGCTAGGAGTTCCGACGTGGTCATAATTTGCCGGCTATAAACTCAGGGTTTGGTCGTGGGGTGTGTCGGCTACCAGCAGATGCTTGCTAGACCACTTAAGGATATGATAGGAAAACTATAGGGACAGGAATATACGGATAGAAAGGATAAGGCATAGTTCAACTTACCAATTATATGATGATCACATTTTTATCCACTCACACTTTAACTTTAAAATTTACACCCTCATTCTGAAAAATAACTCAAAGCGGAAAATGCACATAGCGGAAAATGAAATCCCGGAAAAAAAAATGTGAAGAGAAAGATCAAAATTTTATATGAAATACACCATAAACCATATTTATTATAATTGAAGTAACAAAAGAAAAAATTTGATAAAAAATGGAGTTATGGTTTGTTATGAGATTAAACAAATTCAGTAAATACTAACTCTAATGACGTCATGCGTAACCTAATTTACAAAATTCCGTAACATTAACACCACCACCAATTACGGATTTAAATTTTATATAAAAATTATGAAATTATGGAAATTTAAAGAAAATTAATTAAATAATAGAAAAACCTTATATACAATTGCAGTTGATGTGCTAGTATCCATTATATCCATGAGCATCGTACGATTCCATTCAACGTACGGGTAGCGGTTGTTAAATTTGATGTATCAATCTGATAAATTATTTCACGTAAACTTATCACGAAGCGAGATTGATCTTCTTATTAGTTGATTATAATCTTAAGATTATATATTGCGCAGATTAATTTTAGAGGATTATACTTATTATTATATTTATTATTATAACACAATGTCCGTTTTATTATTTCACTTTATAATTAAGAGAAAATTTTTAGTTAAATAGTTTTTAGATATAAATCATGTGCGTTTTATAAATTTTCCCATCATCTGCACGGTACATTTCACCTTGACTTACGATATTTATTGATAATTGGGCGTAGGATATGGTTCGATATGACGACCACCTGAACACAGTATATTGTTTTGGTGCGCACAGTTATTCGCGACACCGTTTCGTTTTATGCACTTTCAATAGGTATTCGAGTTTTCATAGAAAGTCTCTTATTTACTACACTAAATACTTATAACTTTATGTAAACTATGTAGGTACTTAATTATTTAATGAGATAGTGATTATAACTATTGATATTGTTTAATCACATAAACACTTGTTTTCACAACGGTCACTCAATTCAAGTTTCGGTAAAATTTACATATAGATTATTTTATTTTTATGATTGTTATATGCAGGTATAATCGAATAATTAAGATAACTTGTCGCACTTGCACGCAATTCACAACTTGAGTTATTTCATACAATTTTTATACTTATAAAATTATAAATTTGAGTAACTGAACTTTTAGACTGATCACGAGTTTTAATAATTGAAATATTTATACCAGGATATGTACTCGATGGTAACAATTAACTGAATGATCAACCTGATCTTCTTTTTTCTACCTCATCAGATAAATTTTATTTTTTTTTTTTTTTTTATATCGTAAAACAATAAATACCCCTTACGAAAATTGTTTACAATCAAGCCGGTTTATTCCCCTCCGGATTATCAATGTTTGTGTTTCCCGCGCTTTCCGTTTTATGTATCAATGTTATATCAGGGGAGTTAAACATTACAACTTTGGAACGACCAGCGTTACGTTGGTGACGTTTCAATTCGTGGGGACGACCTACACCTTGAGATAGTCTCAAAAGCCGGGCAAAAAGCGCTAGTTGGTATGAACTAGTAATATAAGAGATTTATTAATTAGATGGTCGCAGGTCATTTGCATGGTAGATACCTAAAGATTTATTATTTGGGTCTCGAAGTTCAAATGCAACATTTCCTATACATTTGTGAATAATAGCTTTCTTGAATTTTTTGCAAAGTTTAGCGGATACTTTATTTAGGGCATCACTCTGGACGTAATTTTTAACAAAAACGGTTTGTCCAACTTTATAAGAGTGATGGCGAGATCTTAGGTTGTAGCGTTTAGACGACTGTTGGTACGCGTTACGTAAATGTTTTAATACATCTTGTTGAACGAGAGACAATTTCTCGGTATTTGATACGTCTATGTTTCGATCGTCGAGCGAGTGAAGCTGTCGTAAAATTTTATATTGGGAACCGTGACCTATATAGTGTTGTCCAAATGTTAGAAAATATGGTGAATAGCTTGTGCTATTGTGCGATACGTTCCGCAACGCAGAACCAATTGAGTGCAAATTTTTATCCCAGTTTCGATGATTGTCGTGGGCATAGGGTCTAATTGCCGATAAAACGGATCGATTGACCCGCTCACTAGCATTTGCTTGTGGATGGTAATTCGGGGTAAAGATATGCATTATTCCAAACTTCAATAGGAGATCACTGAATTCTTTCGATTTGAATTGTTTAGCGTTGTCGCTTACAATGGTTTCGGGAACAGCAAACAAACTGAATACACGATTTTCCAGAAAGTTGCAAACATTAGAAGAGGTAGCAGCTCGCATAGGTTCCAGAAAAACGAATTTGGAAAATTGGTCAAGAACAATGAACACATAACAATTTCCGTCCTTAGATCGCGTATAAGGCCCAAGAAAATCTATAAACAATTTTTGAAATGGTCGATTGGTTTCGAAAAAATTGCCCATTGGTGCGCGTGACAAAAAGTTGACCGGCTTGCATTCCTTGCAAACTTCACAACTCATGATAAAATCATAGACATACCGCAACATGCCAGGCCAATAGTAGTATCTTTGCAATACTTCTAGAGTTTTCTTATATCCAAGGTGCGCGGCTGTTGGCGGACAGTGCGCACGCTTGATGGTTTCGTTAGTTTGCGATCGCGGAATGTACAATTTCCAAATTGGTACATCTGTAAAATCACTATTACTTGCGGAATATGTAGGATTATAATAAATTCTGTTATCAACCAGTTTCATATTTTTGCAACATTCGGGATTATCGACTAGTTTTTTAATGATTTCGATATACTCTGGATCATCATCGAACTTATCAGTGGATACGCCACCAGTTAATTCACAGACTTCTGCAGCATCCTCCGAAAGATCAAACGTATTTCTGGATAACGCGTCCGGTACTATATGGTCTTTGCCTTTTTTGTAAGCTATGTGAAAATTAAAGCCTTGGAGCTTAAGGCTCCATCGTGCAAGACGACCGGAGAGATTCCTTTGTTCCATCAACCATTTTAGGCTGGCATGGTCTGTCGTGATCGTAAAAGGTAATCCCTCTACATACTGGCGGAATTTCATTACGCTTAATACAGCGGCGAGGCACTCCAGCTCGGTTACGCTGTAGTTGCGTTGAGCTCCGTTAAGTTTTTTTGAATAAAACGCGATCGGACAGTCATCACCGTCAACCGATTTCTGGTACAACACACTCCCAACACCTATTTTTGATGCGTCACATTCGATGTAGAAATGCTTGTTAAAATCAGGATTGCAAAGCACAGGGGATGAAGACAACGCGGATTTTAGCTTACAAAAAGCAAGTTCTGCCTCTTCCGTCCATTTAAATTTATGATTCTTTTTAATCAAACGAGTAAGTGGTTCGGCTAGGTCGGCATACTGTGCTATAAATCTACGGTACCAACCGGTGACACCAAGAAACTGCCTCACTTGCTTAACGTTTTTAGGGCGATTGTAATTAGTGATAGCAGACACTTTTTCTGGATCTACTTTTAAAACACCGTCGGCCACGATATAACCTAAATATTTGATTTCTTTGAGAAGAAATTTACTTTTGTCAATATTTATGGTTAGACGAGCATTTTTAAGAAAACCAGCGACTAGATCCAGAAGTTGAATGTGTTGGTCAAATGTTTCGCTTGTAACCAGCAAATCGTCTAAGTAGACAAATATCAGATGCTGCAGTTCGTGGGGTATTACTCGGTGCATTAATCTGCACATCGTCTGGGGCGAGTTACACAAGCCAAATGGCATGGCTGTGAATTGATACAGGGGTCGACCAGGCACTGTAAAAGCCGTCTTATCCCGCGATGCCTCATCGAGCGGAATTTGCCAGAAGGCGTCCTTCAGATCCAGACTCGAAATAAATCTGGTCTGGTTAAGACGCCCCAGCAATCCGTCAATGAGGGGCAGGGGATAAGCGTCCTTTACAGTGACCTGGTTTACTTTTCGTGCATCAAGACACAGCCTTACTTTTCCGTTTGACTTGCGAACTAGAGTAACAGGTGAGCTCCACGAACTGCAGCTCTCCTCTATCACGCCTATAGACAACATGCGGTCGAGTTCTTTATAGATTTCGGCTTGTACGGCTGGCGAAACTGCGTAATGCCGTTGTTTAACCGGCTTAGCATTGCCCACATCAATCGTATGCGATACTAAATGCGTTCGACCGAGACCCAAAACGGCGGAGGATGGAAATTTTTTTATTACTTCATCCAAAATCTGATGTTGGCTTTCTGTTAAAACATGTTTGCAGTCATTATCGGTACCATTATTTACGGGCAGCTTTTCCATGGTGGAAACATTCACGGGTTGAAAGTTGCAAGCGACTGACGTTGAGATTAACGAAGATGGAAGTGTGATTTGTATATTGAACGCTTGGAAGAAATCCATCCCGAGGTATAGTTCTTGGGACAGATTAGGGGCCAAATGAAATGTAATAAGATTGGTTTGACCGGCGAAAATTACAGGTATTTTGATATAACCAAGAATCGATTCTTTATGTCCATTAGCAGTATTAATGGTGGCTGGAAAAAGATGGAACTTTACTGTTGAGTGATTTACAAATTTCTCACAGCCCTTACCTAATACTGATATGTTAGCCCCACTATCTAAAAGACCATTATAAACTTCATCTGCGATGTTTAATTGGATGTACGGTCTATTGTCTCCGGTGGTGGATATAAGGGAAGCGGATATATTCTTTTTATAGGCTCGGCGGATTTCCCAATATAGCTTATTACGGCTCAATTTGCGATAATACTGTTTATACGATAATGATGATAATGTTGGTGTTGAGGTGTTGGTTTTTAAGACTGGCGTTGTATTGTTGATCTTTTGATCAACTCGGGGTCTGTATTCGAAGCAGCTTCCGCAACGTTGTTCTTCTGGGGGTTGGAGATATTCGAATTTCGAACCCCCGTTCGCCAGTTTTCCGAAGGCGGGTTGCATTTAAAACAATTTTCCAAAAGATAACCCTTACGACCACAACCAGTACAAGAAATTGACCAGTCTGGATAAGAGTAAGTACGGGGGTTTGAAGGTTGCTGGCATCGGTCATCATATCTATTAGTATTTAAGACCGCCAAGTTGGTTGAGTTAGGATAAGAGTCCTGAGAAGCGGAATAAGATGAATTATGTAATGGTGGTGTGAATTCCGGTTGCGTTATTGGTTGCCACCTCGTTTCGGGCATGTCTAACCAATGGACAGATTTTCGTCTTTGACACATAAGCTCAGGCATAAAACCGGTTCTGGCCCACGTATCCTCGTACGCAATACATTTTCTAAATAATTCATCTACCGAAACGATTACGGTATCAGTTAACTTATCCTGCAGACCCGCGCGCATATTTCGGCGAAGAATGCGGATAATTTCAGATTCTGATAAGGGCGTATCTAATTGGAGAGTCATAGCGATTAGGTCTTGGTAAAATTCATAGAAATTTTCCTGATATTTTTGTTTCCGATTCTCCATTTGCGAACGTATTTCGTCATCAGTTTTTAAGCCTTGGAAACATTTCTTTAGCTCAACTTTTAATTGTTCCCAGGTGATATTGGGGTTCCGTTCTATGAAGGTCCAATACCATTCATTTGCACTTCCTTTTAATATGTAGTGAAGGTCGGTCACGAGTCTATCAGTGGGGATGTTCTCGGATTTTGCCATATGTTCCACGCGTGTCAGAAACCTCTTGATATGTATCCCTTTTGTCATACCGGTGTAATATATATCCCATTTTGATAGTGATTTTTGAGGATTAAGATACATATGTCTCGAATCAGACTGTTTCGAGAATGGAACTGATTCCTGTTCATTCGAAGTACTTGTTTTGACTCCTGATACGTGGGGTGGATCTGGTACTTGGTTCGTTTTATTTTCACGATTATTGCAAGTTGTGCTATTTATTTGTTTTTTCAATTTGGTCCCTTGTACGAATTTAGCGGAATCGGTCGACTCACTAGAAGAAGTATCCGTCGTGTTAGTAGCGTCTTCTATTACAATTTGGTCTTCAATGTCCTTAATATTAATTTGTGAAAGTTCAGTATTGCTTTCGTCAGTGTTTCGGTCATTTGCTTCTTTTGCAGAAATGTTAACAACGAAGGTGATTAATTGGGAGATCTTCTCATAGATCTCCGAAACTTCCTTACGAACAACTTTTGAATATTTGAGCCGAGCCGTCCTAGCTTGAACATGCAATAGGCGTGAATGCAATTTCTTTAAATTGTCATCTGTATCGTCCTTAACAGCTTCTTGTATGTCGGAGTAAAGGAAACTCAATTTTTGAGAAATTTTTTCGACTTCTCGCTTCGGATTTTTTTAGCTAGTTTATGCGGTCGTGTTGGAATTAACACGGAATGAGCCTTTTCCAAATCTATTCGTTCCTTTAATAAGGATAGTTTGTCACTAAGATTAGGGTGTTTAATGTCACGAACTGAACATTCTAGTTCGAATTCGTCGAACTCAAGGTGCTCAAGATCCATAGTTGTATGGTACAATTAAAGAAAATTATATACTAATTAACGTAATAAAAAAAATCAACAATCAAAATAATTTTAATTCTTTGATTTTTAATTTAAAATTTGAAATAATAAAAGTGAAAAGACGGTTTAATCCCTTGATATAACACCAAAAGTGAACTCGAAAGTAATGACGTAGATATTCAATTAATTACAAAATATATTGATATAAGCAAAAAGAAATTAATTATAAATATGCGTAACTTCTTTAACGATAGCTTGGTATAAATAATATTAACGAAATAAATCAAAAATTCAATTACATACATATATTTAAAAGTGTGAGAAGGATAATCGTGATCATCATGCGTTTCTGATAACCGTTGATGTATTTACTATTACTAAGTTGAACTGTGCCTTGAGGAAACAGGGAAAGAAGGTTAAGGAATGTAGGAAAGATAGTACAAGGATCTACACAAATATAACACGCTGGGTTCAATTAAGATAAAAGAGCTAGATTAATAAATTACAAAAATTGTCAAATTAATCTACGAAATTTTCGGATGGATTTGCAATTGTAAAAAAAAAATCTAATAAACTCACGCTTTAGGTTATAATTTAATCTACACGGCTTGTGGAAGGAATTGCAACAGCGTGAACCAGTCTAACAACGGTAACCGATTAAATCTCAGAATGTCCATTATACTCAACAATTAATGGAAATAATGCAACTGTGATTAAGTCACCGTACCGAAGTTAGGTTAACGGAATAATATCACAAGGAAACTCGTATGGTATAAACAGCTGAATCTACAAAATCGCAACTTGGGTGCAGCTGGCATACGGGGAAAATCATTATATTAAAACTAGAATACGGGGAAATTTAATAAAAAAAATTAAAAAAAAACATTTGTTCAAAGTAAAAATTATATTTCGTATTCACATACATTTTATATTAATATATTTTATATTAACGTAAAATATCTGCAAAATTAATTAATATTAAGAATCGAAACGAAACAAAAGTTGCAGTTGAAAAAAAAAACATAATGTCTTTGGCAGCGTATTATATTATTGTGTATCGGTAACATGTAGATGTTATAATACTATCTGTAAATGGAATGGTTTAAAAACTAATACGGTTATATAGCTAAATAAATAATAACCGGACCTCTGTGTAATTTGGGCGCCATCTGTAACGAAATTGGTTTGGCGTGAGTGGGTTACAAAAATAAAATTTGTTTCCTAGAAAACTTTAACGCCTTTCGCTACCGAGTTTCATTTTCATCTGCTAGGAGTTCCGACGTGGTCATAATTTGCCGGCTATAAACTCAGGGTTTGGTCGTGGGGTGTGTCGGCTACCAGCAGATGCTTGCTAGACCACTTAAGGATATGATAGGAAAACTATAGGGACAGGAATATACGGATAGAAAGGATAAGGCATAGTTCAACTTACCAATTATATGATGATCACATTTTTATCCACTCACACTTTAACTTTAAAATTTACACCCTCATTCTGAAAAATAACTCAAAGCGGAAAATGCACATAGCGGAAAATGAAATCCCGGAACAAAAAATGTGAAGAGAAAGATCAAAATTTTATATGAAATACACCATAAACCATATTTATTATAATTGAAGTAACAAAAGAAAAAATTTGATAAAAAATGGAGTTATGGTTTGTTATGAGATTAAACAAATTCAGTAAATACTAACTCTAATGACGTCATGCGTAACCTAATTTACAAAATTCCGTAACATTAACACCACCACCAATTACGGATTTAAATTTTATATAAAAATTATGAAATTATGGAAATTTAAAGAAAATTAATTAAATAATAGAAAAACCTTATATACAATTGCAGTTGATGTGCTAGTATCCATTATATCCATGAGCATCGTACGATTCCATTCAACGTACGGGTAGCGGTTGTTAAATTTGATGTATCAATCTGATAAATTATTTCACGTAAACTTATCACGAAGCGAGATTGATCTTCTTATTAGTTGATTATAATCTTAAGATTATATATTGCGCAGATTAATTTTAGAGGATTATACTTATTATTATATTTATTATTATAACACAATGTCCGTTTTATTATTTCACTTTATAATTAAGAGAAAATTTTTAGTTAAATAGTTTTTAGATATAAATCATGTGCGTTTTATAAATTTTCCCATCATCTGCACGGTACATTTCACCTTGACTTACGATATTTATTGATAATTGGGCGTAGGATATGGTTCGATATGACGACCACCTGAACACAGTATATTGTTTTGGTGCGCACAGTTATTCGCGACACCGTTTCGTTTTATGCACTTTCAATAGGTATTCGAGTTTTCATAGAAAGTCTCTTATTTACTACACTAAATACTTATAACTTTATGTAAACTATGTAGGTACTTAATTATTTAATGAGATAGTGATTATAACTATTGATATTGTTTAATCACATAAACACTTGTTTTCACAACGGTCACTCAATTCAAGTTTCGGTAAAATTTACATATAGATTATTTTATTTTTATGATTGTTATATGCAGGTATAATCGAATAATTAAGATAACTTGTCGCACTTGCACGCAATTCACAACTTGAGTTATTTCATACAATTTTTATACTTATAAAATTATAAATTTGAGTAACTGAACTTTTAGACTGATCACGAGTTTTAATAATTGAAATATTTATACCAGGATATGTACTCGATGGTAACAATTAACTGAATGATCAACCTGATCTTCTTTTTTCTACCTCATCAGATAAATTTTATTTTTTTTTTTTTTTTTATATCGTAAAACAATAAATACCCCTTACGAAAATTGTTTACAATCAAGCCGGTTTATTCCCCTCCGGATTATCAATGTTTGTGTTTCCCGCGCTTTCCATTTTATGTATCAATGTTATATCAGGGGAGTTAAACATTACAACTTTGGAACGACCAGCGTTACGTTGGTGACGTTACACTTTCGTTAATGTCTGTGCTTCCCCAGATTGTGTGATGCGCGTTTGCATCACATCCAAGTATCACACCTACCTTTTTCTGACCTGCTTCCCGGATCAGTTCCCCCAGATTATCCGGTGGAACCTCCTTCTCACGATCCATATAGGCTGAGGCTAGCCATAGTTTTTCACAGTCTACCTCAGCGCTCACCGCTGTAACGTCCCCGCTACTAAATTGTGGAAGAAGAAAAATATTCAAATTATTTTTCGCTAAGATACACGATCTGATCTTTTCAGAGTTGCTTGAGTATAATAATTTATACCCTTTCATTCTGAGGCCACAGATCCTGTTATTGTTAATCCAAGGTTCTTGGATTAACACCAAGCCCTCATCTGACTTAGTCAGTCTGAGCACGAGAGCTGCCGAGGTAGCCTTCGTGTGAAGTAGGTTTATTTGTACAATGCTAACCATTGTAATATACCTTATTCACCACTTCATACACTCCCTGCATCAGGATAGTGTCATCTGGCTCGTTGGTTTGGTTGCCAACCCCCTCTCGTCGTGTGTTCGCCGGGTTGCCCCCATCGGACTTCAGAGAGAGGAGGCTGCCTCCCATCACCAACTTCTCTTTATCCGAAATATCGGAACGGCTACCCTGGTCGTCCTCAGCCCGCTTGACCGTTTCCTGCCGGGTCCGTTCGCCGTCGCCCCCAGGCTGGTCTTCCGCTCGACCTCGTCTTTCTTATAAACTTTAAGAGTGATCGACCTGGATCCGAAGTTGATCACTCCCTTAGATCTAGCAAGGGAAGCCAAGGATTCCTTATTGATCAGCATGATTGCCAATCTAAAGCCCCCCTGGCCTCCTCTTGCTTCACAATCCTCCATCCTTCCGTTGGAAGATCGGGATTACTGGCCCGGATAATCTCAATGATCTCCTCTGGCTTATCCGGCTCAGTTGGTAACCAGACGCGTGCCTGCTCGGGATTTCCCCTCTGCTGACTGCTTCAAGCCTCGCGCCCGGCCACACCTCGCCTACCTCGGCCACTGCCCTTTTATAGAGATCGACTGATCTCTGGTCCGAGCACGCAGTTAGCTTAACGCGCCCTTGGTGCCATCTCGCATTTCTGCAGGACGGGGGGATCCCGGATTTTCACTCAGGATCCTCAAGAAAATGGAGTTTAGTGCATAATACACTACCCTCCACTTTTCCGATGTGATGCTCCCATCTTCCTGACCTTTGTCAATGACGGCTAGCACCATCACGTGCTCCTTCAGGATTTTACTGAATAATTTCAGTTTCTGCACCTTAGGAGCACCCGACGTCATGTCTGCTTGCACTTTGGCCCGCTTACTGCCTTCTGCTTCAAGCTCATCCTGGGACCTCTGTCTTTTAGACACAAGGACCCTCTCCGAGCTATTGCAGCCGACAGTTTTCTTAGCCCATGCTACAGATTCCGTCTGCGCAACTGTAAGCTGCCCCTCAGGGGTCGCAGCCATTTTCTCCAGAATTCTAAACACCGACCGTCTCTCTCTGTACCGTCGCTTTGCTGGAGGTATCTCTTTCGGTCCCCGCTCTTCTGTTTGGCGGTTCCGCTTTCACCTGGCTTCGATGCCATGGTGTTGCTTACCCCTGGCTCAGATGAGGGAGCCCCACCTTTCTGGTTAGAGTTACTCCCCTCTATAGTACTTTCCGGTTTTTGGTGGGTACCGGTCCCCTTGTTTTTATTATTTTTTTTAAAAACTTTCATTTATTCCCACGAGTATCGGAGAAATACGTCCACCTGCGCAGAGATCCGTATACGCAGGTAAGGCTAAATACAACTGGAGGTCGCCAGGTATCCAGAGGGCTCCGTTCACGACTGGGCTTTGCTAAATGGGCCCCCAGTCTAGTCGATCATCAGCACGGGTCGCGTAACACCTTAATCCAGCCCATTGGCTCACCGAGTACCCCACCCCCCCACGCCCCCGCCCCGTCCAACATCCACCCACTCATTCACCCATCTATATGGATATCCCAAACAAATGGGACCCATTTCATTCAGGGGATTACCGTTTATAGGGTTCCCTACTCACCTACTCACTCACACCTCGAGGCTCGGAAGCGCAGGGAGACATGACGCTCAGTTCACCGTGGTTGTGGTCGATGGTTTTATGGCGCCATCGGTTCGCCTTTCCCTACTGGGTATCATAGGCACTCAGAATTTAGTGAACAGAGGTTAACCACTCCCCCGTTCTCTGAGACTCTCCTTCCAGCAGAGCTGCGGTTGGGAACGGCTTATTTAATTCACCGCTAACCTACCTATCGATAGGCCGTTCACAATCCACCACCTGTGACCCCCCCGATAGCTGCAGCTCGCCACGGGCGCAAATGTGTAAGTTGGTTCAAAACACATACAAAAATAAATTTTTGACATGGTACTTTTGCCGTACTCGCACAATTGTGTTAGTAAATCACAAAAGGGATATATAAGTTATTTAATATATGGTATGATATTATAGTCGTAGCAAATATTAAATAGTATCAATATAGGACACTGCCTTGTAAAATCGTGTTCCAAAATATTTTTTCTATAAGCTAAGAGTGAAGTTAGGTGTTTTAGTATAAGTTCGAAAAAAATTCGAAAATCAACACAGCTAGGGCAAAAAACTGTGTGTAGGTAAAAAAAAAGTAAATAAGTTGTAACGAACAGGCTTCCATTTTGGTGGTCTGTTGTTAGCAGAATTCACTGGGCTAGAGGTTTCAACTCGGTCTTGTTTAAGCCAGCTAATGCTCAGGGAAAGGCGTGGGGTTTGTTGAAACTTAACCCAGTCTTGATAGACCGAACTTAAATTTGGGATGGGATACCTACACAAAAAAAATAGAAACAAAAAAAAAAAAATGCTACTCAGTATTATCAATCATCACCGATGCCCATCAGCCCAGGACCCTCCTAATCACCTGTTCCTCCATTATTAACTTATTCCATACTCATACCTGAAATATGAACCAAAAAAACCCGACATCACGAATACTAAGAACAATTTCAACTAGTAAAATTAGTGTAAACATATTTGATAATTTATTAATGAAAATTAACAAAAGTTCAAAAGAAAAAATATAGAAATTGTATGATTATTAATCCAATCGCTATTGTTATAATATTATAGTTAACTGTATATGTGTATACTAATATTTTGTATAAATAACACTCGAAAACATATCCCATATACTCATATACGGCTAGTATGAGTACGCGTACTCCTTAACTAAATACTTAACTAATTAAATAATAATTACAAAAAAAAAATCAGGATATTTAAGATAAATAAAAATAAAATAATTATAAAAAAAATATAAAGAAAATGCAAAAAAAAATATTAATAATTCTAATAATAATGGTACATATAAAGAAAGTATAATTTGTCTATTTACGATTTGTCATATGCGGCGAATGTGATGTTATCCGTAAATCGTAGGTTCCATGTGATGATGATAACGTTCCGCAATATTATGAGTCGACGGTTGATAATATAACATCCGGATACCGAAGCGGGACAATTCTTGCAATTCTTAAAATGGATTGCTTGCAAATCAGTACGAAGATATTTTATTTTAAAAATGGTTGTGCCACCACAGAATATTCGTAGGATTAATTAAATTATTCAACTTTTAAAGTTCGTAATCCCTAGTTACCTAAGGTTCGCTTTTAGAAGGCACTATTTTTTGTAACACGTTCGTATTTATGTTTCACTTTAGATTAATCGTTTTGTTCTATTATGTAGATTTTATTATAAGTTGTTGTTATAATTTTATAGATTAATAACGTACAAAAAATATTATTTTTATATTTTAGTTTTATTACTTATGATTTATTTTAAGGCATATTTTATAAGATGTATTATTATTATAATTATTTATTATAATCATCAATCGCACGACCCATGACCATTCCTGTTATTCGCGTACGGATAATATATCGTTAAAATATCGGTACGTTATTCCAACGTCCTTCCACGTGCAAGTTTACCAAAATACCGAACTTTACATTTACTATATGTAACTTCCTTAACACTAACTTATAGTTTAAGATAACAATGTTTCTTTTACCAAATTAACAGGTACAATTTCTATAAATCAAACAACATGATCAGATATTTTTTTTATAATGCCCACAAATTTCATTTACTATAAATTTTAAATGGATAAAGTTTGACCATTTTCACTGTACACTATTGAAAAAGGTTATAAGTAATGCACGAATGTCACTAGATATAACTAAATGTCTTATGATATTTAGACCACTTATCAGTATGAATTTTAAACTTTTCACTTTAAATCCCGAAATGATGATAAATTTATAATTACCAATTAGTTTTTAGATTTTAGTTTTTATTACAAAAATATACACTACTAAGTCATCATTTACTAGTTCTAATTTCTAGACACGACTGTTCATTTTAAGGCACGTCAACTCAATCCAAAAAAATCGAACGGACCGTTTTTCCATGTTTGTTCATATTTCAGGTTTTATCGCTCTCCGTCATAAAATATTCGTATACCATCAAATTAACAAAATAAAAAATTTCCCGCGTTTTTTTTTTCAAAACATATTTAAAATATTGTCAACCCTCAACTTGTAGCGGTCAAGTTGGCTGGCGCTACAAAGTACTGTCATTGTTATGTCAAAAACGTTCTCAATTAATTTTTAGTGGTCTCTAGTCTGTGAAAATGCTAGAAAGATGCTAGAATACATAAATAATAAATGGTGATACAGACGAATGCCATGTGAGTATATCGTTAATTTTACAGATACATTTAAGTACATATTAATTATTGTTCTTAATATTCTATTTCAGTCGGGGGAAAGTTGGAAAAGTTACCGAATTCAATCTTCTACGACATCAAAATTTTCTCTGAAAAATCGATGTTGTTTAATGTTTCCGAAGGAGAGGATCTTGAAACGCCGCTTATTATAGATGATAAGCTTAAGCTACTCACAGGTAATAGCTTGTTGAAGTCCGTCCAGGATCAATTAGAGAAAAATCTTGAAAAGTTAGCCAAAGAAAAGGATACTTATTCTCCCGTTGTTCAGCTGTAGCGCTGACACTATTGCATCTAATGATAATCTGTCCTGTTCAGTGAATATGGAAAGTACCCAATCAGCTAGCCGCTCGAATTATATAAAAATCCTAGAACAATACGTAAATATTTTTGAACAAATTCCGTTACGTTTATTAAGAAAGTTGAAACGTTTTCAAGTTGAGACATTCCAAGAATTAAAAAAGACTCGTTTAGACCTGAAATCCAAACTGCAGATTAGCAAAAATATCTTAAAAAATATTAAAACAAAAGGAACCTTTAGTAAAGATGTACAAAAGTCGACCACCGAACTTTTAAATTTGGATTACTCAGCTGAAATGGCGTCAATATAAGATGAACAGGAATGTGCTAATAAAAGTTGATGCCGATGACTGCCAGTTGAATATTTGTAACGAAATTAAATCTGCGGATGAGATACATCTGTAAACCATCCCTTTAGCTGGTAACAACTCTACGATTGCAAACAAATCAAGTTTCGTGATAAAAAACCATTAGCCAGTACGTTGTCGTTCAACGCAGTGGATTTGAAAGATTTTGATCCAAATTACATAAGTGATGAGATTAACCTCGACGATTCTTACATGCTAAGGAACACCATTATGTAATTTCATGAATAAATGATAATTAAAACACCTTTTTAACCCAACATTATTTTATTTATTACTTTATTATTGATTTTTTTTTTTTTTTTTTTTTTTTTTTTTTTAGCTTAGGTCGACTAGCACTTATAGCTGTATATGACCTGGCAATGTATTTTTATTAATTATATTATTATGTGTATCCAGTCGTAACTTTCGTTACCACCGGGAATCGAACCCGATACCCTCTATATACACAGCAAGCGTTCTACCCACTGTGTTACAGAGGGCGACATATACTTTATTATTGATAAACAAAAATCGTAAACTTTTTGACAATTTCATTTTACTTCGAATATTTTTTCGAAGTTCGAAAAAACGACAAAAGCGACAACGTGACAAAAAATCTAATTACGGCGATAAGCTAAGTGCGTGTTTCAATTGGTTTAAATGTCGCATAAAAAGTTAAAAAGTTAAAAAAAAATTCGAGGTAAATTTTTTTTAACTTTTTAACTTTTTATCTGTTTCAATTGGTTTAAATTTTGACATTAATATTGTTGCTAATTTTATGTGTTATTATCAACGTATATAGCAAATTTAAATATGAAAATATGTAAAATAAATACTATTTAAATGTATATTAGTTAATTATGGCCAGTTTACATCTAAATCATTACGATTTTTCTCAAAATTTGTACATGACAAATTTCTGTTTACAACAAATATTTTTGTCAGCCAAATGTTTTCCACATAAAAATTTTATCAGCTCTTGAAGCAGATAAAAAGTTTGACATTTTTATTCACCACAATCTTTAACTTTTAAACTTTTTATGCGGCATTTAAACCAATTGAAATACGTACTAAGAAAAAAAAGAACACGAACGTCGTATATATAAGTTATTTAATATATGGTCGTAGTGTAAACGCTATTTTACTACTATAATATTTTAATTTTGTTTAGTTTATTTCCTTTTTTCTTTGCGATGTAAAAGTATCTCGTGTATGTGTACATTTTCAAATACGAAATTTATATATAAAAATGTATAACAACATGAACAAATATGAAATTTCTCTAAAATACATTTCACAATAAAAAAAAGCTGTTTGTAAACGAACAGCTGTTACTTAAAATTATTATTTATCCAGCTATGCTACACACAATTTTGGTTTCTGGATTCAAACTATTGCGCAATAGATTTTAATTTTTAATTTTAAACCCTTGTTTTAAATTAAATCATTAAATTTTTTTGTGTTGTTTTATTCTGTTCTCTCGAAAATAAAATTTAAACAAAAATCTACATCTCAAAAATGTCCGTAAATTTTTTTATTTTCATTTCAATTTTTTTATTTTCGGATTCACGGACAAAAATTTTATTACGCAGCTGCGACGTAAAAATTTTGACCGTGAATCCGAAATGAAAAAATTTGAAATCAAAATAAAAAAATTTACGGACATTTTTGAGATGTAGATTTTTGTTTAAATTTTATTTTCGAGAGAACAGAATAAAACAAGACAAAAAAATTTAATGATTTAATTTAAAATAAGGGTTTAAAATTAAAAATTAAAATCTATTGCGCAATAGTTTGAATCCAGAAAACTAAATTATAGTGTAGCATGGCTGTATGACTGGTTGGAATGGAATACCAAAAAAAAAGAAAAACAATTGGGTTCGGTAAAATTCGTATTTTTTTGTTAAGTTCTTATTTCTGACTGGTTCCGCTTTAACACATTATAATTTTATCATTCATAATAGGCGGTTCACACAGGTCACACAAATATTTGACACATGCTGTTTCTAAAGCGCTTATTCCATGGGAAAAATTTACTGATAATATTTTTTTTGAATATTTCGCTAGTAGTACAATTACATGGTATTGTTATTATATGTAGACAATATTCGAATGTAAATAATACAACATCAGTCGTCGCGACCTAATAAGAAGACTGATTTTTTCAAATCAATAATCTCATCCGTTCGAAACTGATTGTCGATTTTTACACATTTGCCATCTATAAGTCAAAAATTCAAATTTATCCGCGATCCAGCGTTAACGGAAAGAAAAGTATGGGGTAGTTGGGAAGTTGATTGTGTATAAGTAAGTTTCGATTATCATAGTTGTTGTCACACAGTTTAACGCTAAATGGAAGAATTTCCTACGATTGTGTATTTAAATCGAGAGTACTGAAAATAGACCAATATACGGAACAATTATTTATTTATTTTATTTTATTTTTCAAACAGCTCTAAAGCTAATTTTCCAGTTTACAATACAATATAAAATTTCTTTTAACAGTTGTGCCCTAAAATCTTTTATGCTTCTACAATTTCTTATATTTTCCGGTAACTCATTATACATAGATATACTTTTGTCAAATATCGATTTTTTACTTCTAGATTGTCTTTTAAATCCCAAATAAAATTTATCCTGCCTAGTATCATGACTATGCACATCCTGTCTCCTACACAACAACTGACATAAATATTGTGGTAACAAATTTTAACAATCACAATAAAACCACTTCAATCGAAAAACCAAAACTAAAATATTTTTTTTACTGAAAAAAAAGAAAACAACAAAAATCATAAAATTTTATAAGATTGACAAAGAAAAGAAAAAATTGTATTCCATTTTTATAGCAAAATTTTATGGTTTAACTTTGACAATGACATTTGGGCATAATCTAAAATTCTCATAAAAGTTGTAATTCTTCATTTTCGTATATTTCGATATTTTTTATATATTTTAATTTTTATTACATATATACCACAAAAAACCCCTAACGTTAAGAAATTTAAACTCGAAATAAAAAACAAATGGATATTTGACTATTAAAATGGCGGCCGATTTATTTTGTATAAGTGTGAGAAAAATTTCTCTTCTTTACATATATTTTTTGTAGATGCACAACAAAGTTTCCATAACAAATACTTCAGTTTACAGCACATTATGGCAGCACACTAAGACCACAGAATATAGAATACAAACAGAAGAGACGTAACCGAAAAATGTCGACCATTTTTTTATCCTTGATTTGTATGGAAAAGGGTAGAATATAGCGGTGAAAAAAATTGTACACTGAACTTTTTTTACATTCAATAAGGCACTGCAATTTTACTGCAATTTAATATTTTTAAAGTTTTTATTATAAATTATGGTAGTCGGAATACTAATCAATATGGCTACCTCACGTAGAACCTGGAGCATCACGATATATGTAATCAAAAAAGAGAATGCACAGAGAACTCGCTATAATTTATTTCTCGTCAACATTTGTCACAAAAAGACAATGAATGGTTTTAATGGGATTAACAAGAACTTGATGAAATCTTCCAGATGACATTACACATGTCAATGTCATATTTAATTTCAGGACAACAATGTAATTTGGCATTTCACCCGAACATGATTGGGAACATAACATTAGGAATTTATCAGTCTTCACACTACATTACAAATCAGCTTTATAGCTCAAAATGCCGTGTGCGGTTCTGTTCAAATTGTACAATTAAATAAATAAATAGGTGTGTCGAAATAAAATAAATAAATAAATAAATTAAATTTTTTTGGTCCACTTAGTAGCGTATATATATATATACTTTATAATATATGCTAACACCATGACAATTATTTAGTCAGTAAAATTTTGCTGACATTTTTTGTTTCATACACAACATATATTTTTTCTCACTTTTATTTTTACTGACCGTAATTTTTCCCATGGAATAAACTCTTAAAGGGTGAAATTCACCAAGAGCAGAGCAACATATTCCAAACAATCCACACTAACAGCTGCGAATGGGGGTGCACATCCAGCAGCGCAGCAGTTTATATTGTTCTGTCAAAGGCATATGTCTCAATTTTATTCAGGTTATGAGTAGCATCAAAAAGCAGTAAATTAATGTCGCGTACATGACATAGGAAATAAATATTTCCATACTCGCTAACGAACTCAAAACCAATCATATTATTTGAAATGCTTTATACCACGCCTACTAGTTCCGAACTCGAGTTGAAATTGTTTTAACTTTGTTGTTTTAATACATTTGGTGTGTTACCATAGTATTTTTTCCGAACTAACTATGTCATGAACGCACTATAAAGGACTAGACACACCAAGCGTCGGCGGCGAGCGGCGAATTTAAATATGCATTAATTTATTTATGTATTGTATAGAAACGATAGTATAAACAATTATATACCAATTATTTATAAAAAACATTACAAATTTTGGGTTTTCAAAAGAAAAATTTTAATTTTAAGAAATTGTATTGAATGAAGTTGCATCCGCCGCCGCGAAATTATGTCCCATACCAAACCGACCAAAAAAGTTCGTCCATCGCCGCCGAACATAACCTAAAAATAATGATCTTCGATTGTGGTTCATACATTTCTCATTCGTCATTGAAGTAAGCACTAATATTATTTACCAAAATGAATGATTATTAAAACAAAAGTCTAAAATTCTCAAAATTATCTAAAACAAAAATGTTGCCGCGCCGCCCTTGGTGTAAACGGATATGCGCGTCGCGTTGTATGGAACTTTTGGAATTTGACGCGCCGCGCTTGGTGTGTCTTGTCCTTAAAGGATGAAACACACCAAGCAGCAGCAGCGAGCAGCAAATTTAAATTTTGGCTTATTCGCTTATTTAATGATACAAAATCATAGTTTGCGTATAAATATAGGTATTTCCATTAAAGGATGAAACACACCAAGCAGCAGCAGCGAGCAGCAAATTTAAATATTGGCTTATTCGCTTATGTAACGATACAAAATTATAATTTGAGTATAAATATAGGTGTTTCCAATAAAATAAATCAAATATTTTCTAATTTTAATAGAATAATTTAGATTTGAAGAAATTATATTGAATGAAGTTGCATTTATCGCGGCATCAATAGGTTCCACACACAGCAGCATAAATTTACTGCACTTGGCTGCTACTCATAACCTCGATAAATTTGACAACATTTTATTTACAACTAAAACAAAACAATCTGCTGCGCGCTGCTTGGTGTGCACACCCGTTAATGTGGATTGCTTGGAATATGTCGCGCTGCTCTTGGTGTGTTTCATCCTTAAAGCTGCTGAGTGTGGAACCTATTGATGCCGCGACAAATGTAAAGGACTAGACACACCAAGCGCGGCGCGGCGACTATTTTGTTTGGGATAATTTTGAGAATTTTAGACTTTTGTTTCATTGATCTTTAATAAAGTAAATAATATGAGTGCGAACGTGAATGGCGAATGAGAAATATATGGATCACAATTGAAGTACATATCATTACTTTTAGGTTATGTTCGCGGCGATAGACGATTTTTTGGCCGCTTGGTGTGGGACATAATTTCGCGGCGACGGATGCAACTTCATTCGATACAATTTCTTAAAACTATAATTTTTCTATTAAAGAAAAAAAATTTGTAGTGTTTATTATAAATAATTGGTATATAATTGTTTATACTATCGTTTCTATATAATACATAAATAAATTAGTGCATATTTAAATTCGTCTCTCGCCGTCGACGCTTGGTGTGCCTAGTCCTTAACTTCATTCAATATAATTTCTTTAAACTTAAATTTTTCTATAAAATTTACAAAATATTTGATTTGTTTTATTGGAAATATCTATATTTATAATCAAACTATAATTTTGTTTCATTACATAAGCGATTAAGAAAATATTTAAATTTGCTGCTCGCTGCTGCTGCTTGGTGTGTTTCATCCTTAAATTGAAATTTTCCCATTCCATAATGTGATGTTTCTTCGACGCGAAAAATCAATATATCCCTTTTGTGTTTTACTAACACAATTGTGTGGGTACTTCAAAAGTACCATGCCAAAAATTTGTTTTTCTATGTGTTTTGACCCAACTTACACATTTGTGTATTCCTTTTAAACTTATTTTCGTTCGAAAAAAAACACTATAACTATACACAGAATTGTGTTGGCTGTACTTCAAAACAAGTGAAATTTTTTATCAAAAATGCCATTATATACTATGATCTTTTACTCACACATTTGTGTGGTTTGGACTTTAATTGAGCCATTTTTTTTTGGTTGAAAAAGGGATATTTTTTATGTACATCGAAAATATTAACGTTTCATTGTTCTCTTGACCAAAAAAATCAATGTTTTTTTGATGTGTCAATCAATTTTTGAAAACCGCAATTTTTTCGTAAATTTTACTCCTAAAGAGCGATGGCAAATTACCGTTTACCTATGATACAAGTTTTAATTGCGACTAAACAAATTTTCTGTTCAACCACACAACTCAAACATAAATGAAATAAAAAATATTTCAAGGATATTTTTGACTCATTTTAGTTAAAATTTTATTTAAGAGAGAGCAGAACAAGACATAATAAAACTAGTTTGGTTTAAAAAACTGCCAAAATACAAAAAACCCTCGTGTGGAATGGGAGAACTAATATGTACTAACAAATGACAATTTGGCGTTTATGATCGTTGCTTTGTAGAATAGACGTTAAAAAATTAAAAATTTTCAGGAGAGCAAAAAGAAACATACAAATTACGTTATTTAATACCAAATACGCTATTTATTTTGCGCTCTATCATTTTCAGTGAAGGAAAAACAAAAATGTTTTTTTTGCGAGATATGAAATCTAACATTGCGCATCTTTCTAGTAAATTAACTCTAAAAGTTCATTTTTTGAGTTGTGTCACTTTTCCATATACATATGCGGTATGTCATTTTTGGCATCACACTCATCACTGTAATCTGATTTAAAAAAACAAAACCACACAATTTTTACCACAAGGAATAATACATCAAATGGCCCATTCCACACTCTACTTCTTTAAAGTACTACGTCTTATTTCAAAATAATACTTGTTTACGTGGTCCGTGGTGTAGTGTAGTGTATGTGTATTATCTCACCACGTGTACAGAGAAAAAACAGTATTGGTACTGTTTTGTGTGTATTGTCAACTACGGTCAAAATGCTGTAGTGTAGTTTAGTGTATTTACAACTACGCACCACGTGATCACTTGGCGTATTGTTGTGTACTTAGTTTTGACAGTTGTTGTTGCTTATCATTTTGAATTCAAAATCATTCGGTTTTCTAGTTCTTTGTGTACTTAATATTTTACTTTTTCACAACGAAACAAGAACACGCCAAAACCAAACAAAATCGTCAATATACAAATTAAAAAAAAAACATCGAGAAATGTCAAATATTCCTAGCACAATATTTCAACAACAGGAGCTTAATGGTAGAGTTACTACACTACACCTCCAGGTGAACGGTCATATAAGTGCTATAGTCATAACTACACTACACTACACTACGGACCACGTGAACAAGATATAGGTCGTAAAAGATAATCTTATTATTATGGCAAAAGATAATGTTTATAGTTCGATTTGCTAAGGTTTGATCTTCACAAACAATTTTTGAAATCATTTACATTTTGTAACAAGCATTGTTGGAGCCACGTTAAAATTTCTTTCCATAGGGCCGCGTATATTTAATATACATACTTAAATTCGAGAAATGTTTACAATTTTAAAAAACACATTCCTGCGGTTGAATTCCGGATTACTCATATGGCTTTTATTCGTATAAAGGAAGCAATTGGTGTAGAAACTCAGCCATTGGACTCTTTTTTTGCTAAAATTACAAAACTTTGAAAGCAATTGGCTTATTGTTTCATTTTAAATACATGTATGACGTAATTTTTTGGAAAAAAAAAATTTACCTACAATTTAGGGGCAAAACGCCTAAACATGTCAAAATATTCATACGTTGATTGGAGTTAAAGTAATGGAATAAATTAAACACCTATTTTTTATTTTTTATTGATTTATAGAAGTTCTATCTTTAATATTAATATTTGTTGGACCGCCTTTTGTTCTTATTACACCGGTACAACCCCGCAACTGTAAAATTGGTCAAGCAATTATTTTATTTTACACCTACCGTTCTTGGCCGTCATTAGGGTGCAGATGTTTTATTGCCTGATTTTTTTTTAGTATAAATAGTGCATATTTTGTAAGATTAAATTATTCTGTAAGTGATCCTAGTCAAATAAAGAATAAAGTGCAATTTTAGTAAAAAAAAAAAAATGGAAAAAGCAGTGTAAAAGCAATATGTTGAGTTTGGCGTGAGACAATTTAACCACGTGTGAAATAGCAGAAAGATTAAAGATTCCTAAAAGTACTGTTGCGTGGAATATTAAAAAAATGCGAGAGATGGGCAGTACACAAAGAAGGAAAGGCTCTGGAAGGCCCAGAAAGACAACGCCAGTGGCAGATCGTTCCATAATATTACAATGTCTTCGGAACCGTTTTAAAACTTCATGGGACCTAAAACGGGATGTTGAGCGAGCAACGGGAAAACAAATTTCAGCCAGCTTAGTGAGAAAAAGACTTGTTAAACTGGTTTGAGAGCACTTAAACCAGTCCAGAAGCATGGGTTCACATTACTAGTGAAAGAAAACGTTTGCTATGGGCCCAGGAGCATGTTTCTTGGACTCCAGAGATGTGGATTAATGTGATTTTCTCCGATGAATCAAAATTCAAGCTGCATGTTGGAGATGGAAGAATTCTTGTAAGAAGAAAACCAAGTGAGAGGCTTAGCAACGAATGTCTTTTAAGACTTCCACCGAAAAATGTAGGAGTTATGGTCTGGGGATTCTTTTCTGGAAATGAAACCGGTCGATTGTGCTTCCTTAGTTCCAGCATTACTTCAGCTGTTTATCTGCCGGTCCTACACAACGAATTTGAGCTTTCTGTGTTAAAGCTTTTTTGGCGAGACTTGCAAATTTATTTTTGAACAGCACAACGCTCCGTGCCATACCGCCAAAGTTGTGAGTTATTAATTTTGAATTGTAGATAGAAAACTTGGCACTTGGCAACTTAGAATTTTTTCCTATCTCTTCATTTAAAGGTAAAAAGTACTTCGAATAAACAAGTATCGATGTGTTGAGCTGGGGCCCGTACAGTCCAGACTTAAATCCCATTGAAAAAGTTTGGTCTATAATGAAGCTAGAAGTAGCAAGAAAGCGCCCAGAATCGATGCAAGCTCTAACAAGTTTGTTGATGACGATGTGGGAATCCATACCTCCAACGACTTTGAAAAATTTATCAAATTCAACGAATGGAGGTGTATCGCGAATGGATGTGTATCGGTCTAACAAAATATTAATATTAAAGATAGAACTTTTATAAATAAAAAAAAAAAACAAAAAATATAAAATAGATGTTTAATTTATGCCATTACTTTAACTCCAATCAACGTATTTTGAATATTTTGGCATTTTTCGGGGCTTTGTCCCTAAATTGCAGGTAATTTTTTTCAAAAAATTACGTTATCATGTATTTAAAATGAAACGATAAGCCAATTGCTTTCAAAAGTTTTGTAATTCTAGCAAAAAAAGACTCCAATTTGCAATAAAATATGTTTGCCCATTTTTTCCGCAGCACTGTACAATAGATTTGGACACCATATATACAAGTGCAATTTAAATAAAATCGTTTAAATCGTCATATTTCATTATAGTAAATCAGTCCTTTCTGACTACGGTAGTTTTACTCATTTATAGGTTTGTTACCAGTGAAAACCAAATTCTGAGTTTCATCAGGTTATCATAGTTTTTTAGGATTGCACGAATTGCATTAATTTTAGGCTAATGTGTTGCAGGCGGATTTGATCGTTCTCATTGTTATATCTAACCGTCCTTCGAGTGTATATTCGTGTTTTAAGAACAACTTTTAAATTTAAATCTCTGATAATGCGCTTAATATCACTACTGTATGCACCGACGAAGGTGCCTTTAAACAGGTTATAAAATTGGCATAAATTTTTCGGGGTTACTAAAATTTCGATTTCCTTTTGTATGAGAGATATTGTTGCCGTTATACATGAGATAACCCTGTCTGTGTTTGAAATCATCTTGTCAAATCACAGGAACTCGTAATCAGCAACAAACTCATTATTACCACAACAATGGGTCCCAATTTGTCCCTATTTTAGCTCACACATTTGTTTTGCCTACAAAGAATTTTGCAAATCTAAATATCTTATATGGGTTCATGTCACATTTTGTTGATCAAAAATTTCACTTTCCAAAATACGGAGCTTCCTAAAGTTACTTCACACTGGACCACAATTTTAGAACTGTAGATGATTTAAAGAAATGGCGTGCCATTGAACCTGTATTCAAGATAACTAGAGTTCTGTCAAATTTGGTACCCAAGTTATGCAGCTAGCAACCCTAAAGATGGATTCATTATTCAGCCAAATAGGATACCGAGGTCGGGAGGTCCTTATACAAAATTTTTGGAAATTATTAAAATTAATCCCTTGATTTTATTATTTGTTATCAAGAAATGTCGGTTTAAATTTCATTTAAATAATTCAAATTCAATTCAATAATTGCAAACAAAATGATCGAAAATGATTTGATCTTATAAAAATGATCGGGAATGAAAATATAACAGATATTTAATCGGATTGAAAGGAAAGTTCCTTTGCTAACCGACATCGTAGATATACCTCTCTCTCTCTGGCACTATATCCCATCAAGGGATTTGGCCACCTCAAATGAGGTTTCATAATCATATTTTCATTTCGGATAATTAGTGATTAATTCATCGATCCTAAACCAGCCGTGAATTTTTTTCCTTGTCACCACCGGGAATCGAACCCGGAGCCTCTAGTCGCTGGAGCAAGCATGCTAACCACTTTGTCACCGGGGTTTTATACACCTGAGATATAAAACAACAAAATTCTTACGATTTTCATCGTTCCTCGCGCAAAATAGACCAAATATAAGCGGTTTGGAGCAGTTGTTTATTTTTGTATGGTATTCCAAATAGAGTATTTTAGCGGTTAGAATATTGCAAGCAAATATTGATTGCTCGTATCGACTTTCTCTGAGAGCCTCCTAAGCCGTTAACCTCTAATATTCTCTGGATGAACGAAACTTAAGTTATTCCTTATATCAGTTAATCATATAATTCTAATTTTTGAGTGAAATCTGTGAATTGTTGATTTTCACTCAAACTTTTCTTGCTAGAATAACATTTTTAGAAATTTTAATCAATTCATGTGTGCCAATCTGGGAGTCCATATGCATACAATTAAATATTCAAATTTAAATGTTGATTGCTCAAGGGGAAGGCAGGGAAGGGAGACCTAATGCGACTACAACTTCACAATCATTGTCAAATAACCATTATTTGAATTAGTGCAAATTTGGAAGACTGTATCGCATGGGTATAGCGCAGTTTAAATGGGAAAAGTGATTGGAAAAAGACAATACACCAAATCCCTATTTGGCTACATTCCAGTGCCAGCAAAATAAAATACATAAAAAATGAGTACTAGGAACACCTCAATTTGTTACAATTTCGCATACTCATATATTTTCTGAATATAGAAAAATAACCAGTTCTATAATAAATAAAACAAAAATTCTCCTCACTTCATAGTTTGAAATTGCAACCATCTCAAATAAGTATAGAATTTTAATAAATGATATAAAATTGTATTCAAATTTGTATGAAACTTTTTCTTTGTGCAACACAAGAATAGTAAATTATATTCACTTGGGCAATTAAGCACACCCGTGCAAGACGGTTCTAAGTCATATATAACATACCACAAATATGTCTATATTGTAATGTTGAACCCAACAAACTATTTGCATAATCAGAATCGCCAATTCGGCATTAAAAAAATAATAAATTGATCACTTTATTTTATTTCGTTGTTTATCTTATATATGTAAAATCACATTAAAAAATAATTTATAAAAAATACTGATATTAAAATCATTAATTAAAATGGTAACTACTTATCGGATTATAAATTAAATATTCATTACGTTAATTATTTAATTTTTCTTATTTAAATTTTAATTAATAGGTTATCGTTTTACGTTTCATTTTCATCTCTCTAATTAAAACTTACTAGTAACAATAAGGCACATATATTTAATCACAATTATTATTAGTTATAATTAACAGTTTGTAAAAATAATCTTCAATTTAAAATATTTAGATATTAATTATTTTGTTTTAATTTGTACAGCCTCTCTCTTTTTTGTATTAATATTTTTTTACATTAATTACAAAATATTACTAACTATCATACAGGAGTTTTATTTAGTAAAAACTTAAATTAAACATTTACATTCTTTAAGTACAAAGACTACTATTAAATTATGAATTAAAGCATACTACCAAACATGCGTTTACCGCGCGTCAATATTAAACTAACGCCCATGACAGTCAATAGAAAAAATATTAGGCTAAAAAATGTCATTACGATGCGGCACCGACTTCGAAATTTTTTCTCTTGTTTCATTTTGATGCGTAATTGTTCCGCCCGAGGTAAATCCAATGTAAAATCTGATTCTGGCCTTGATGAGGGCTGAAAAGTAAAATAAAATAAATAGTGTTTAAAACAAAATTGGAGTTAGAGAAATATAAATTATAGAACAAATCTAACGCTTCTTTTCCCTCGATTATTAAATCCGGGACAGTCACGGAAGCTAAGCGATTGAACGTGCTTTTCCCCGCATTGAAAAATATCGTTTTCTAGGACACACTATAAAACGTTATATTTCGATAGCTATACTCTCCGCGAAAACCTGTTTTTCCGCTTTTATGACGAAAAACCCCATAATGTTAACTTTCGTCTCTGTTCGAGTGTAACATTAAAATAAATCGTGACTCAACAAAAGTAACTTGTAAAACTTGAAGTTGCTGATTTTGCATGGATAAACTTAAATCTGATAGGCTACTAGATGGTTATCATGATGCAACACAAAACAAGACTGTTCAAAATTTTATTTTAGAACAAATTTATAATGAACTGCAAGCAATAAAATAAACTCAACATTAAGATAGCGTTAATATGAAAAATGGAGGGGTGAAGATGTTGTGGCCAACATTTTCTTCTACCACGAATGTATATAGAGTTCTCGAATGTGGGTCCCATTTGAAACGCGATATTTTAAAACGCGAATTATCAAAACGCGATATTTCAAAATGCGATATTTCAAAACGCGATACAGTACAAAACGCGATATGGTACAAAATGCGATATTTCAAAACGCGATATTTCAAAACGCGATATAGTACAAAACGCGATATGGTACAGAACGCGATATTTCAAAACGCGATATTTCAAATCGCGATATGGTACAAAACGGGATATGGTACAAAACGGGAGTTTAGGATCGGCTTATATCAGGCGGGTCAAGGGGAAATTTAATTTCAGTTTATGGGAATTTAAAAATCGATAGGAACGATAGTATATAGGATCGGTATCAGGTGGGTCGCTGCGCTCCCGCGGCTTCGCATCGCATATTCTGTACCATATCGCGTTTTGAAATATCGCGTTTTGAAATAACACGTTTTGTACCATATCGCGTTTTGTACCATATCGCGTTTTGAAATATCGCATTTTGAAATATCGCGTTTTGTACCATATCACATTTTGAACCATATCGCGTTTTTATCGCATTTTGAAGTATTGCGTTTTGTACCATAACTCGTTTTGCCATATTTCGTTTTGAAATATCGCATTTTGAAATATCGCGTTTCGAGCGGATCCGCTCGAATATACCACACTTAATTTCTAAAGCGAGAAATTAAACTCACCGGACTTTTGGTAAAACGAAATATTAAATAGTATCAATATAGGACATTGCCTTGTAAAATAGTGTTCTAAATTTTTTTTTCAATAAGACAAGAGTGAAGTTAGCTGTTTTAGTACAAGTTCGAAAGAAAACTCGAAAATCAACACTAAAATCAGCTGGTGAAAAAGTAAAACTAAATTTAACTATTTCAACTGCCTAGCTTATAGTTGAGAGATGAGGCCCATTTCTGGGTTAATGGCTACGTTAATAAGCCAAATTGCCGTATTTGGGATAAAAAGCAACCCGACGAGGTTCAAGAGCTACCAATCTACCATTATATTACGACAAAATTACGGTTTAGTGTGGTTTATGGGCTGGTGGAATCATCGATCCACATTTTTTCAAAAATGAGGCCGGCTGGAACTTAACTGTGAACAACGCCCGTTATCGCACAATGATAAAGGACTATTTGCTGCCTGAAATTGAAGCCCGTGATCTCGACGACATTTGATTCCAACAAGATCGCTCTACTTGCCACACAGCCCGTAAAATCATGGATTTATAGCGAGAATAATTCGTGAACAGTTAATTACACGCTTCGGACCAGTGAATTGGCCACCAGGATCATGTGATATCTCACCTTTAGACTTTTTCCTTTGGAACTACGTAAAGTCCAGCCTATATGGATAAGCCGGTTACGATCGAGGTATTCCTCGCGTTATTGGCCAAACAACTACTCGAAATGCTCGGACGTGTCATCGAAAATTGAAACTTCAGAATGGACCATGTTCGCCGCAATTACGGGCAACATTTGAAAGAAATAATCTTTAAAAAATAAATGTAAAGAATAGTTCTTTTTTATGATAATAAAGATTACTCGATAAAATTGATTTTTTTTATTTTTGTTTATATTTTTGAAAAAGTACCTCAAAATGAATCACCACTAATTATATCAAAGCTTCACGAATTTTTTTCTGGCGGCATTTCCCCTTACACTTTTACGGTGAATTTAAAAATTCGAAAATGAAAATCGAGGTGTCACAGAAGGTACAAAATAGAACAGCATCAATAAACGCTTATGTAGAAGACCAGTTCCTTAGTTTGGTTGGTACCATCAATATAAACTTAAAAAATGGTGTAAATTGTCAATTTTGATTTATGACATTAATTTATCAAATTGGATGAACTATTTAAATGATTTCTCATGCCATATAATGGAATGCTATATAATTGCTCGATATTCTCATACCTACAATGGTATGAGACATGTACATTGTTTTAGAACAAAATCTTATAATTTATCAACTCCAATAGTCTATAATTATATTATAAAGATCGATTGAGAAAGTAATTTATCTTTGGTTGTGTACGTTATTACAGTTACGTTATATTATTAACGTTATATGTATTACAAAATCCATCAATAATCTGAAGACACGATCAAGGCATTAGCACCATAAAAAATAATAGGTGTTAATCTTAAAATTACCATTATGATAAAAACTAATAATAATAATTAAAAAAATAGTAGTTATGTAATATCGAAATTACACAGCAATGCGCATTCAATAAATATAGGGCGATCTATATGCGAAGTTAAATCTTTATCATTAATTTACTTAAGTGTATAAAGTTTTATTTTAGCATTGAAGATGTTCACTGGCAACAATATGGCGTATACATATGAATATTTATCACCCAAAGTTAAAGACAACCTTGTTTATTATAAAAATTAGCAAGACAATAAAATCATTGACTCATTTCACAATGACCTTAAAACTGAACATGATTGATACTAAGTCATTATTTATCTATCGACATTCCATAATATATTTTTTTTAATTGATTACAGCATAATGACATGCACCCATCGACGTAATAGCTACATACAATTAATTTCATTTAAAAATTTCATCACCACATTCAGAATTGATATTTTCAGAGATGCATCCATACATTTACATACGAAACAACAATTTGATTCTTAACATGTAATTTCCACAGTTCACATACGGTATTACAATAGAATAATCGTGTTTATCTTAGTTGTCGGTTAAATTAGCATAAAATAAAAATAACAGAAATCAATACCGGAACAATAAATCAATTGTTTACGTGCATAGCTTAAAATTAGTACCAACTGTACACATAAAAAATTTGACACTACATTACGATCTAATACGTTTGTTATAGTTCTGATACATACAAGCTTGGATGAGTACAAGATAGTCGAATTTGGTCATTTCCAACAACCAACTTGCCGAACACAAATTTTTCTGACTGATCTGATAAACCAATAAAACTCTCAAGAGAGAAAATAAAGAGATTTTATAGATATAATTTTTGATAAAATAAACGCAGGTATTTCAATATTAAGTTGCAAAATTCCTCATCACGCTCAAATAAATAGTTAAGAAGCAATCTGCATTTATTATCTTAACAAAAATTACATTTTTTTGAACCGAGTACATGAATATCTTTGTGGTCGAGATTATCATTACGTTAGCCACTTTAGTTTTACAAATTTTAGTTCTCCAAACAGCTGTAATATTCATTAGTTTAATTATAAAATAATGCCAACCATTAAGCTACCCGTCGAAATTAAGATATACTCAAATTAAGTGAAAGTCATATACGTTACTAACTCAATGGTAATGATCCCTTGCCGCAGAAAAATTGTTTATGCAACTTGGTTCTAACCAAGGTCAGGAACCTACTCTTGAGAGATCTAGTGTTTACCTGAGAGATTCTTAAATAGGAGATATATTTATTAGCTGTATTGTGGTCTGGAATTCATTTCAAAACTAGTAAGCTTCCGTTCACCGTATTAGTTCAAAATTAAATAAACTATTATGCCTAAAGAATTACTGAACTAATATTTTAATTAGTAGCAGCACTATCTGAATAATGTTTGACTGATGTAGTATAGTAGTATTATTTTACAGTTAAAACTATAAATAGGTAGGTAGGTACAATGTGGAGTTAAACAACGCCTGTAATTTAAATTCAGAAAACTTAACCCAAAAGAAAAGTGTTTCTTTCTAAAGTCAAGCAGCTTAATGGAATCATAATTCATTAAGTCAATTAAATTTATATTTATTTATAATATTACTATATTTGTTAACATAGCAAACTATTTATAATTTGTTTTCAACTCAGGGAATTGATTTTCGTACGATTCGGATAGTAAATTACAGTTACATTCACGCCACGAATATTATCAACAAGAATATTTCTTACTTACCCGCATCGTTTTTCCAGTTAGGATGTAAAAATATTCACAAAATTGTATTATCAACTTAAACCATCTGTCATACCAACAAATAAGATAAATGATTGAAACAGCGTTAATAAAAGGAAACACAAAATTTGCCCGATAAGCATTAACTCATAAAATTGTGGGTGCAACTAATTCAATGTTTTGTATTCATCGTTAATCATTGATAGATGGCATTTTACTGCGTAGGAATTACGCGAATTCTACATGATGAACTTTGTTATATACCGATTTCACACCGTAGGTAGTATATAATAGCTAAATATTATAATACTATTATACTATCAAGCCTGGGGCGGTATGTTGTACCATCACTTCAAATCGAAAAAAGTCGAATTCGAAAAAAGTCGAATCGAAAAAGTGCAAGTTGTATCATTTTTGCTTTTCGAAAATGATACAACATACCGCCATTGAGCCACACTTTAATTCTTTCATCGTGATTCAATGATTTCAAAAAATCGCCGTCCACATTTGATTTCTTTGCGCGTTTCTTTTTTTATGTGCGTACAATTATGTTTTCTGATATATTCGTATTGTAAAAAAATGTTGATTATTTGCTGCGAAAAGAGGATCTGGGGCCTAAACATAATCCGTTAAGTACAAGACCACCAATTTCAGTGAAGAAACAGGTTGCGGTAGCATTGTACAAATTCGCTTCTTGTGCTGAAATGAGAGTAATTGGCAATAATATGGGGGTACGTATAATATTTTCAGTATATTCTGAAAAACATTTACTTTAAGCACGCTACCAAATTTATATGTATGCCAAATAAATAAATTTACATTTACTTTAAGCACGCTACCAAATTTATATGTATGCCAACGAGTGAAGAACCTGCAGCTATCTCTAGAAAATTTTGAAAAATATCTAAAATCCCACAAATACTATTGGTAATTGACGGAACATATATAGCAGTACTTGCACCTAAAGACGGTTATGGTGATTTCATTAACCGTAAGGGTTGGACTTCTTATAATATCCAAATAGTTGCAGATGTTTATTACATGTAAGAATACAGGTTATTTACGATTAAATTAAAATAATTGAAAATTTGTCACGTTTGATTACAGAATAAGAGATATCACTTGTGGTTTTCCAGGCTCATTCCATGATGCATACATTTTTAAAAATTCAGGACTGTTTGAAAATGGCAGAAATATTTTACCAAAAGTAAATATCAATATATAATTACAATTGTAACGCTACACATAAACCGTTTGTTTATAACTAATATTTAATTTTCATTCCAGAATCCAAAAATAATTAATAATATTGAGGTAGATTACTTGGAGATCCAGCATACCCGTTAATGGATTGGCTTATTAAGGGATATTCGGAGAATGTCGGAGCAAGAAGAATCCTTTAATGCATATATGAATTCAGCTCGTATAGTTATTGAACAGACAATTGGGACAACAGTCATTCCGCCATTCCACACTTTGATTCTTTCCTCGTTTCCTCCCCCTGTAACCTGTTGTTAGTTTGAATGTGAAGGAGTGCCGAAGCCCAAAATACAACTTAATACCAACAAAATTTGTTAATTACTTTTTAATCAAAAGAACTTAAAGCAATGAAATTGGATGATTTAGAAAAAATAATAAATCATAATTTCCTTTTTTTAAACATTCAAACTAATGCCCGTTTGCCTTTGCACAGAAAAGTGGCTAACTGCCTGTTACTCCAGCGTTAACTAAATATTTTATATGAAAAATTGAAAGCAGACAGAAAAAACTGCAATCTAGAATAAAGATGCAATCTACACTTGGGTGCAGAAAAATCACACATTGCTTAATTTTCGACAATAGTTCAAAAATATCAACAAAAAATCCCAAGTTTGAGCCTAAGGCTAAAAATTTAAATATCGAAGGTGGGGCTTGAAATTTGCTTAATGCCTAAATAAAAAAGGTTAAGCCTACTGATTTGTTTTGGGCTAGAGTACTTGTATTTATATAGGCCTAAAAATATTGGGTAGGATAAAATTTCGTGGCGTTTCTCCCGGTAGATGGCTTTGGTCGATCAACCACTGGAAAAGTCGATGAAAACATGCAGAAGATTGAAGAAGACCAGCATATAAGCAAGCCATGCAAATGGCAACGAACTAAATATTGATCACAAAACAGTTCTAAGCCATTTGAAAATGGCTGGATACTAAAAAAAGCTTCACGTTTGAGTACCACATGAATTAACAGTTAAAAATTTAATGAACCGGATTTCCATTTGAGAAACGCTGTAGAAACGGAACGAAATCAAGCCATTTTTAAAGCAAATGATAATTGGTATGAAAAGTGGATAAGATACGACAACGTTGTGTGAAAAAGATCATGGACGAAACGATGTGAAGCTTCCCAAATGGTATCAAAGCCAAGTTTGACGTCAAGAAAGGTAATGCTGTGTGTTTGGTAAGATTGGAGGAGAATCGTGCATTATGAGGTGCTGCCACCGGGCCAACAATTGATTCTTATCTTTACTGTCAGCAACTAATGCGTTTAAGGCAAGCAATTCAGTTAAAACCTCCAGAATTGATCAGCAGAAGGAGCGTTGTGTCCTATCATGATAACGCTCGAGAACACACACATCATTGATGACCCAGCAGAAACTGAGAGAGCTTGGCTGGGAAGTTTTAAAGCACCGACCATATAGTCCTGACCTTGCAACCTCGGACTACCATTTATTCCGGTCCATAAAGGACCATCTTAATGGTTTTACATTAAATACAGAAAATGAGTTGACTCGATGAGATCATGGCTCTACCAGAAAAATGGCAAAAGGTTTTCGATCAAAATGGCACATATTTGGTTTAATAAAGTTCATTTGAAATAAGAAAATTCTTTGTTTCAATGTCACCCAAAAAGGCCACGAACTTTGCCTACCTATTAAAAATAAAAAAGTTTGAGCCGAAAAATTGATTTTCTGCGCACCAACGTGTTATAGTTCTCTCGTATTTATTTTATTTTTTGTTTTTTTATTTTTATTTGTATATTACGCACACTAATTGATATCGTAGATGAGAAATGGGTGCATAGAGAGCGCACAAAACAAAATTTTCACACCAGCGTATTTTGGTTCTCGTATTTACTTTATTTTTTTATTTTTTTATTTCGTTGCATATTCTTGGGACAAAATTTCGTTGCATTTTTCTATATAATGCGGCGCCAAAAACATCTTCGATGTTAAAAAAATCCAATATTTGTTTAATTTTTTGTTAATTTAGATTCAAAGTCTATTTCAATGCCTATCCAGTGGTACCTTTTTTGTATTTATACTGTGCCATCAAACTGATTGTTGGTTGTAATCTCTAAGGTAATAGTTTTTGTGAATTTGTCAGCATGAAAATTAGGTGTAAAAATCGAATTAAAGCATGGAAATTGTCATTTTGTCGGAATCTACCCCCAGGACTGTTCACCATTCTTCTTCTGTTCAATTCAAATGCTCTCGAACAAACTCACGACGGGCTGGTCGGTGGGCTGCGGTCAATTTCGGCCCGTTTGCTGGTCTGTGTGCAGTCAGATTAACTTCTCGAAGTCATTTTCTAACTGTCCACCGACTGACTTCGACTTCACGAACTTCTTGGAGCCGCCGTCCCAATTGAACCGCATTCATACGGCGATTTCGCAACGTAGTTGTTACAAGAAAGCGATAATCACGCTGTGCTGTAGCACGAGGTCGCCCAGATCCTTGTCGCCGTTTGAAGCTACCAGTTTCCCAATATCTCTGCCACACTCGACGAATGGACAAACGGCTCAAATTTAGTTGCAGAGCCTTACTTTGGTGCAGCCCCGCATAAATTAGTCCAACCACTTGTGCAGCTACCTCTGGTGTGGAATCCATTTTTTTGCTCCGGTTGAAGACGTAATCAATAGAGGATCGTTCAGACTAAGCAATATGCGAATGATCACAATTCCGAGCGGGATATTTCATGGCATGCTATTGTATTGATCTTCTTGAATTAATTTTAGAATTTAATTCTAAAGGCTGCTATATGCATTTAACAAAAAATCACTTTGTTGGCATGGTACAAGTACAAGAAAGGTACCACTGGATAGGTATTGGAATAGACTTTGAATCTGTATTTAAAAAAATAGAGATTTTTTTGATATTTTTGAACTTTTGTGAAAAATTAGCGATTTTGTGCGATTTTTTTGCACCCAAGTGTAGATAAAATTAGTTTTTCCCGATGTAAATATTTATCGTTTATTTATGCGCAAAATTTTCACATCATAAAACAAATTTAATCAAAAATGCAATTATGAAATGTTTATGATGACAAAATGCACATGGTCGTTATTACCATATAGAATGTTATGCGGCAACGATGTTGTTTTTCAGGTTTTGGATGGTGGCTGGACTATCAACGTACTACCGCGACGGGAAATTAAGCGATTTTTGAAGAACCTTCATTCGTCGATATTTTTACGAGAAGTATGGCAAGCTGCACCGTCTTTTTAAAAATAAACATCACCCAAGTCAGTTCCATCAAGCTGGGACAAAAAATGGTACGATATCATTGCATGGTCTCGCGTAGAATTGATGGTAAAACAGTCACTTTTTAAGGATGCAACTATCGTTGGCCCAAATGCAATAGTTTTTCTTGTTTACCGTCCCCCATTCAACGTGAAATGTGTTGTGATACCCACAACTCCATTCTCCCCTAAATATGTTGTGATACCCACAACTAATGCGCCTTATCGCCGAAGATGATATTTAATGAAATTATGGTCATCAATTGCACTGCGCTCTAAGAGTAGTGATGTTGAATATCTTTAACACGGTCGTCAATCGAATACAACTCTATAGCGATAAATAGCAAACATTGAACTAACAAAATGACATGAAATGACAGAAAAAAAACATGGCGTCCAACTAATTTGGACAACCTTTCACAGGTCTACTCTCACAGAATTTTTTTTTATCTAAATTGTTTTTAGTTTCCTGAATTACAGCAAGAGAGAATCCCGTGGTATTTGAAGTGAATTATTTCACTTAGCCTATTCGCATACTGCGTGCTCAATCAATCAAGCAGCACTTGCTTCGCCAGACACCCCTAAGTGTGAATATATAAGTAAGTAGTATGTAATATTAGGCACATCCAGCCTACTAGGATTTTCACTGTTTTAGTGAGGCCTTATCAAATTTTATTTGTAAAGCTTCTTTGTTTTTAGTAAGACGTTCACTGGCGGCTGGATATGCCCATTATTTGTAAATTGGATTCACACCGCACGATATGAAGTTAGCTATAATTTGAATCATTTAGTGTGAACTTAGTAGGTATTCTTCATTTTTTGACAGCTTGATATTATTATAATAAACAATTCAAAATAAACAAGCTTACGAGTTAGTTGTGTTTTTAATTTTATCAAAAAGTGTATTAAAATGAGAAATTTACAAAAATCAATTTTAATGATTAAGGGGTATATCCTCTATCCGGTCGCAAGTTAATTATTTGCGATCAGAAATATAAATACTAGATTTATTTTGCCATGCCAATCATTACATTTTTTTGAAATTTAAATTTGTTTTGCGATTCTAAAGTAGAAATCCACGAAAAGACTGCTACTCCTTTTCCGAGGTCGCAGTTTTTTTATGCATTTCTACTTAATAATCGCAAAACAAATTTAAATTTAAAAAAGATGTAAGAATTTGCATGGCAAAATAAATCTAGTAACCATATTTCTGATCGCAAATAATTAACTTGCGACCGGATAGAGGATATACCCCTAATATGGCTAAAACATACATGATAAGACGTCGACGAAGGCAAAGGCAATTTATGAAACTTTATCAGTTATGCATGAACAATCAGTTTCTGTTTTTTAAATGGATATGCTTGTCAAGGAAAAACCATAAGCAAAGTTGTTGGTCAAAAACAAGGAGTTCAGCTTGGCGGGAGAATATAATTTTGGATACGTTTGACGTTGAAGCAAATTTTTGGTTTATTTGCTTCGTTTATTTCTTCTTGTGGCACAGTGTGATAACGAATGTAGTGATATGTGGCCATATGTGTATTTTACTTATATTATACACTTGGGGACAAAAAATCACACAGTTGCATTTTCCTTTCTTTTTTAATTTTCTCACGAATTGAAATATTTCTTTGAATCAAAGTATGTCAAGCTAAAGATGGTTTCATCAACAATCCAATGACACCACGTATTTCCTGTTAAAAACCAGGACAATACCAAGAATAGAAAACAACAATCCGAAAATGCTCGTTCCAGGTAGCACCGGTTGCGGAACTTGTAGCAGGTATGAAAGGGTACGTTTTAACAACGATCTTCTATCGATTACGTCTTCATCCGGAACAAGGAAATGAATACTACACCAGAGGTAGTAGTTGCACAAATTATGCGGGCAAAACCGAAGTTAAGTGGCTCGTCAACTAAATTTGAACCGATTTTCCGTTCGTAGAGTGTCGCACAGATGTCAAGACATTGACGAATACAGACGGCGACAAGGATCTAGTCAATTGTTACAACACACCGTGATGACCGCCTTCTTGTGACGACTTCGTTGCGAAACAATCGTTTGAATGCGGTTCCACTGGGATAGCGGCAGGGATAGTGGACAGTTAGAAGACGACTTCGAGAAGGTGGTCTGACATAGACCAGTAACCGGACCGAAATTGATCGCAGCCCACCGACGAGCCAATCTTCAGTTTGCGCGAGAGCTTTTGGATTGGACAGGATAACAATGGAGGACAGCCCTGTTCTCTGACGAGTGCAGGATGTGTTTACATGGCAATGATGGGTGAGGGGGGGTATGTACACAGAAACAGGAGCGTGATTTGTATAATTTTGCATTGAAGACGTGTCTCGTATGGCGGTGAGTCCTGCGGTGTCACTGGAGGTGGAGACAGATCTTGTATTAATCTTCGGAGCGAATACTGGCTGCCAATCAAGAGGATTGATTTCTCGCGTACTGAACTTTGACCTTGAGAAACGCATTTTTTAAAATACGCATAACGCAATTTTCATTTACTTTCATTGAGGTTCACATCTTTAAGTTGTAAACACTGTTTTGTTGACAACCGATTTGACAGCTGGCATTTGCTTTGTCATTAGTTTGATTTATCATTTCATAATGAATAGACTCACACCAGAGCAACGCTTTCAAATTGTTGAAATTTTTAATTAAAATAATGGTTCTGTTCACTCATCGTGCATTACGTTCATTTTACGATCGTCATAATCGTTCATCAGAGCCGGTAATTTGGTTAACTATAGATAGTTTTCGCACTACGTATACTCTAAATGATAATACGCACCCGGTTAGACGTCGAACAATGCATACCGAACAAGCACTAGACGCTGTACAACATAGCATTTGATGAAAGCCTAATTTCATGTAATGGTCCTGTTAATTGGCCACAAAAATCGTGTGATCTAACTCCATCAGATTATTTTCTTTGATATGTTAAGTCACTTGTCTACGTGAAAAAACCACAGACGATTGAACTCTTGGAACACAACATTCGGCAAGTTATTAGCGAGACAAGGCCGTAATTGCTGCGAAAAGTGTGTGAAAATTAGACATCCAGATTGCGAAATCATATAAGCATTAATGGAATAAAATTATCTATCCAATAAGGCTAGTTTCACTGATATTCAAAATGTTTTCCTTTGTTCTATTTTAATTTAAAATTGTGGTCCTATTAAAAAACACCCTTTATAAATCATTTACGAACTATACAATTTTTTATGTTTGAATTTTAGAAGTATAGGTGGCAAATGTATAAGAATCACAACAATCAGTTTCGAACGGATGAGAATATTGATTTGAAAAAATCAGGCTTCTCATCGGTCGCGACGACTGATGTTGTATATTGTATTATTTACATTGGAATATTGTTTATACATATATATAGAACAATACGAGTACCATGTGGTTGTACTAAATACTAGCGAATTACTGCGTAGCGTACGAAATTCGATTCTTTCACATTCTGAATATCTATATTTTATTCTCACAACTTAACAAATTTTAGTATTTACGAATTTTTATATTTTTCTTTTTGGTTTTCCGATTGTAATGGTGTTGTTATTGTGATTGTTAGTATTCTCGAATTAAATACGCAATCGTAGGAATTTCCGGCCATCTATAGGTCTAAAATTCAAATTTATCCGCGATCCAGCGTTAACGGAAAGAAAAAGTATGGGGTGGTTGGGAAGTTGATTGTGTATAAGTAAGTGTCGATTATCATAGTTGTTGTCACACAGATTGTGAAGCTAAATAAAAGAGTTTGCTACGATTGTGTATTTAATTCGAGAGTACTGAAAATAGACCAATATACGGATTACCCAATAACACCATTACAATCGAGAAACCAAAAAGTAAATTTTTTTATGCGTTCGATTTCCCTTTCCTTCTTAAGGTCGATTTATATTATCTGTTCCGTTCCCTTACTAGTGCACCGTGCTATGCATCTCGATAAGCCCAACGTTTATGTTGATAACTCGAAAATCACAAGTTTTCAGGAGAGCATTTTGAATTTTCAAATAGTTGTAGACATATAACTATATAAGTATTTGCTTAAAAATAAATGGCATATTGTAGCTTTATAAATTATCTTTTATATACCGTTTCTGATTTCCTAGATAATAATCCTAATTACTAGATTTTCATAAAATTACACTTTTAATCTGGAGAAAATTGTGATTTCAAAGTAGTAAATAGAGTACAAAGTTTTTTTTCGTTTGTTCTTTATTTTAAAAGTTTTATTTTCAGTTACACATTTTTTGCACGGAATATTTTTAGTAAATAAGTTTCGAAAATTTATATACTAACATACTACATGGAGATAAAAAACATTTATGGGTTGTAAATAGTTAATTAGTACAGCAAAAATAAATTTGTTTCTGTAATATGTTGATAACTGTTACTTACACCCACAATATTATTTACGAAAATTGTTTAAAACATTGAAAACAGTTTTACAAATAAAAAAAATCCGTGCACATACTGTATAAATCAAATTAGAAATATTTTTTTAAATTTTACTCCATACAATAACTTTGTAACCAACATGAGTTTCCTAGTTTTTTCATGTTCCTAAATCAAAAATGACGAAAAATTGTAACTCTTTAAAGGTTGCCATTTGTTTAGGAGGAAGAATACAAAAATAAAAAATTGATGGTATATGCAGTTTCGTATGCTGAATCCGAAAACGAATCATGCAATAAGTTTGTAACTCGATATTTCAACATATTCTTTGGACGTATCGAGTGTATTATGTAGGAACAAATTGTATGTAAAGGGAGCATGCTTTTTTGATAATCTGCTCATGGATTTTGTTTTATTTATTTTTTGTACTTTGCCTTGTTTTTGTAAGGCAAGCCATATAGAAACAAAATAGCCTTAGCAAACCACGAACAAATATTTTTGTTTTTCGTAAGTGGTCGTAAAATACCCCTCTATCTACCCTTCTAATTTCCTTGTATAAATCAGTTGCGCACACCATAAAAAGACATTTGGTCGATCTAGTTTATTTTGGGTGGGGATAAGCGCATGATCCAGAATTATAATAAGAGGTGTTTGTTGTTTTTATTTTACGTAATGTAAATGCGCGCCCATAAATGATCATTTTTATTTTATTAGTACCGGTGACAAAATTTATATTTTGTCAAAAATGTGACGGTAAATGATCATTTAAAAACCTGCTTAAAGGGATTAGAAAAATATATTTGTTGGCACAATTGTCCCTCTATCTTGACGTGAAGTTTGAGCGCGATCTGTCATTTAGTTTGAAAACTTCTTTTTCTGTCTTCGGCGATATAGCGAATGGTAAATCTACAATACTCTCGAGGTTATAATTAATAATTATTTTTAATAATTATTATAATTTTTACGAATACTAGAGTTTTGGGAAAATATTACTCACCGCAGTCTGCTAGAATATACTAACGAAAGTACGACTTCGTTAGTTCGAAGTACTCGAAAGTTTTTTACATAATATTCTGAACGACCATCTGGAATGGAACTAAGCCATTACGTATCCAGGTGCGTGTGGCATTTATTAAATGTCGATAAGAAACTGATTTGGAAATATGCATTAGGCCATTCAGGTTCTGATCTGGCAAACTACCACTTTGCCAGATCAGAACCTGAATGGCCTAAGGCATATTTCCAAATCAGTTTCTTATCAGTTTCTTAAAGGAATGTCGGTTCCAAAGAATGATATATGTACGAGTATAAACATCAGTGTAAGGAAACTAAAATAAAGTTGTACACTTTGTTTGTGATGTGGTAATTTATTGCTATAAATTATTTGTTTTGTGTTTACACAAAAAAAAACAACTTGCACACAAAAACCGAATAATATTTGGTTTGACGTTAATCTTTGATTTATGTATTTAGTGTATAATCATAATACGTAATATAGTCTTAATTTTTAGCTTTGAAAAACAACATACCAATTATAAAAATGTTTTTGCATAATGGTACAAAAACCAATTTGGCATAACGAAAGCTCAATGCACCAGGGACTGTATTTGCAAAAGTCTACACTTTTTTATTTTATTAATTGAATAATTTCAATTCAACGAAAGCCGGTAAAGAAACGAACCCGAACTTATTTGCATATTATGTGTTTATTTAATTAAATTATGGCATTACAATTATTATTAAGGTCTGTCGCGTAAATTATCGAAACGATTTTACCCTTATATAAATCGAAAACGCAAAAATTGTTTATCTTTATTTTTTGTTTTTTGAAAAGTACAGTTTTTTTCAAACAAAGTAAACTAGTGTTATACCACGTTTACACCATAGCTACTTTAATAGTATAATAGTATTTTACTAATAAAGTATTTTTCTCCTTCAGTTTACACCATAGTGGTGTGAACACATATTAGAATAGTTTATTAGTTAAATATTTCACTAATATTTCACAAAAACAGTTAAAATTTATCACAATAAACAAAAAAAAATCTGAAAATTGACTAAAATGATATTTCGTATCTAAAAAATATTATATTAACAGTTTCACAACGCATAGCATTATACCAATACTTTTTAGATACGTACAATGCTTTAATAGCAAAAAAGTATGTGATAAAGTAATAAAGTATTTTACTTTGAATTTACATCGTCATACTTTTTTGATACTTACTTTTATATTACTGGTGTAAACGTGGTATTATTTTCGTTTGTTTGTGACAGAAGTAAAAATGGAATATCAAAGAGAAGTTGTCCGAGTAAAAATTTTGCATGAATGGCAGAAAAATAAACAAACTTCGTATTCCGTGATCGGAAAAAATTACAAAACAACAAAATCAAATGTTTGCAAGACGATAAATCGATTTCTCAATGAAGGCACAGTAAAATCAAAACCAAAAAGTGGGCGACCGAGAGGAACGCGAAACAAGAAGTTAGAATTAAACGTTTTAAAGACATTAAAAAATACGCCCTCTAAGTCAGTTCGGGATATTACAAAGAAACATAGAACAATAAAATATATGGTTCAGCGAATCAAAAAAAAATCATGGACTTAAAACCTACAAGAAGCAGAAAATTCCTAAACAGTCAAAAAAGCAAACAAATGTTGCGTTAACACGAGCAAAATTGCTCTACAAACATCTCTAATTAACACATCTAACACATCGAGCTGTTTAATTTTGGACGACGAAACGTACCTAAAAATGTATTTTTCAACATTACCTGGTCCACAATTATATACAGTGAAACCTGGAGAAGTACTGGATGAATCAATCACTGCAATTCGACAAGAGAAATTTGGAGAAAACCTGTTGGTCTGGCATGCGATCTGTCAATGTGGTTTTAAAAGCACCCCGTTTTTCACAAAATCGACAATAAATACCGATAACTACATACAGGAGTGCCTAAAAAACGCCTTTTACCACTTGTACGAAAGCATAACAATTCCACATTATGCTGGCCGGATTTGGCTTCGGTGCATTACGCGAAAAAACTTTGGCGTGGCTAGCCGCGAACAATGTGAATTTCGTACGAAAGGAGATAAATCCTCCGAATACGAAGAATTGAAAACAATTTATCAATCTACACTCAACGAAAAATGGATGGAAACGCCGTACGAGCCCTTATGGCAAACATCAAAAGAGAAATTCGTGAATTCCAGAGGCATCCTCTTTTGGATTAAATTAAATATTTTTTTGTAAATCTTTATTAATATGAAATTAAAATAAAATTTAACTTCAATAATTTTTTATGTAAATGATTCAGTACAGTTGTTTAAAATGGTTTCTTTACTTTACGCGACAGACCTTAAGTATTTTAGTTATAATGATCTTCATTAGAACTCTTACATTCTCCAACATTAATGAAAAGACACCGTATGCTTCAAGACGGCAATGAAATGACATCAAAATTGGCCTCGCTTGAGCTCCAGAATAATGAACTAAGGACAAAATGCCAGCAATATGAGTTATAATGTAATAAATACCAAGATATTTTGGTAAACTTATAAAACAGAATCGAAACACTAGAAACCTTCTACGTCTACTAATGGTAGAAGTCAGAGCATACAACGTTTCTGCAATGAATACTTTACGGATGAAGAGGAACTTGAGAAAGAAACCCAAACCTAGACAAAATAAAGTAAATGTAAATAAAAAGAGGAGACTCCAAAACGCCATCATCAAGGGTGGAGATACCGCAAGCTGATGAAATACTAAAAAAAACCACAACATGCACCCCAAAAGGAACCCTTACCACTACCAATCAGTGACAGAGAAACCTGCTCAGTTTAAAGCAATTCCCAGTAACGATACCAAAATAACAACGCAGTCTGAAAATGACTAACGTAAAATTAAAAAACTACTTAGCGATATAAAAGAGACTGAATCCAATAACAAAGATAGTACACTATATAAGATGAAATACTATACTTATCAGCTCAAAAATGAAAGTTGGTATAGAGTCGTAATACGAGGTTTATCGTCATCTACCGATCGCAAAGAGACCAAAGCGGCAATCGAGGACCATGGTCATAAAGTAACCAACATTATTAATATTCATAAAAAGTCGACAATTAATCATGAGAAAATTATTAGACACTTTCCATTATTTTATGTAGACCTCTTGCAGGGGAAAACAATAAGAACATATACGAAATTAAGAACCTGCTATATTGCAAGGTGTCTATTGAACCACCTGAAAAGGTAATAGGTATACCTCAGTGTACAAATTGCCAACAGTTAGGGCACACGAAGAACTTCTGCAATAGGCAAGCCAAATGTGTCAAAGCCGCAAAATTTTATACAACTTGTGCACTGTGCGGAGAAAAGGTCATCATAGTAGCTTCAATGAGAGCTATTTAAATTTTTGTAATGAAGTTGAGAAGTTTAGCATTTACAAAAAACGATAAAACTTTTAAAGATTTTAATAAATTTAAAGATTAAATTTTCAGCCAAAGGGTTGACCTTGTTGGTTTTCTGAAATTTAAGAATAATATTTTTTGATTAATACGGTCTTACCAAAAGTCCGGTAAGCTAAATTATTCACTTAAAAAATTAAGAGTGGTTTCGAAATCTATGTATGTTATTTGTGGTAAAAGATAATAAGGTGTTGGCCACAACATCTTCACCTCTCTATTTTTTTAAATGGAATATCGTTAGAAGTGTAAGAATACTTTTTTTTCTGCATAACTTTAGACATTGCTTGTCTTAACGGTGACCAGCTCATTGGCGGAAATCACAATTAATATTTTATAATACATTATTTATAACACATCAAAATTTCTAAGGTTACATGGCTAAGATAACAGGCTTTTGTCAATTTGGATGTTTTCGAACAATGTAAAAATCCCGATAAGTGTCTAATTAATGTTTGAGTTTTGCGCAATTGGAATGTTTCGTAAGTTTTCATTTTTTATTATTTTTAATTACCAGACCAAACCGTTTTTTTAATTTAGCACTGCATATTTTATGGAAAATCAAGATTTCAATGATGAAAATGCCACTCTAATTTTATTATACAAGCTTTAATTAGTTAATTAATGAATTTCATTTCCATTTCACTCTCTCTTGAATTACCTCTTACAAAACAATTTAAACTAAATTCCAATTTATATACAATAATATATAGAGAGTATTGAGCATTCCTACATTTGAAAAAGCGGGAGCTTAATCAAACTACCTACAATTTTTTTTAATTACTACGGCAGCCTCTATATGTACTATGTTATTGATAGCTTCACAAAAAAAAATGAAACAAATAATTATTTGAAAATTTAAACATATCTACAATTTAATATATAAATTTCTTTATTCATTATTTCTTTACTTAAAACATCAATCACGTAACATCGTGCACCAACACACTTGACTCAAATATGTACATAAAACGTTTAAATTATCAAAATTTTAACACGATATAATTATATTACAAGCCAAATGAACACGAAGAAAAAATTTGCGCTAGCACAGATTGAGATCAAAATTATGTAAGACAAACAACAAAAATAAATAGTTTACTGAGCATTATATCACAAAAAAATCGATTTCATTTCAATGTACTTATTTTCTACTTCTTATATTTACTTATTTAATGTAATAATTAAAAAACTAGCATACATTCTTAATTTTCACATTATTTTAGTTTTATTTGTATTATGATGTTCAGAGTATACAGATCACACTGTATGTAAATAACATAATTTTATTTCCTAAAACATTAATTGTTACAGTACAGCTGTTTGGTTTTTGACGACTGTGCCCACTTGTTCTGCCCACCACTCACTATTCAGTATTCACTATACAATTTTCCGGTATTAATATATTATTTTGAAACCAGATTTATAGAATTTCGAATAATTTGAATTAAAATTTTAGAGGAAGAAAAATATCATCTCTTAGGCATTCATTTCATGAAAGTTCAAAGTACTTTATTCTGTAGGATGTCATTCTAATACATGAAGTAATAAATACGCTAATGTGGACAGACAGTGGCAATATAAATCATTGTATAGATACATATGGATACTGCAAACAACGTAATACATTGAAGTAAAAATATCTTACTGACAAGTTAGCCGAAAATTCCGAAAGTGAAGAAACCGATAATGCAGTTAGAGTCTCGACTACTTCAGCCGAAAGATATTCCGCAGCTGGAAATTTTTCCAGTACAAGTTTCGTGTTGGGAGTTTGTCAAAATTAAGGGAAGTGATTAAGGGAATTTCAAACATTTGTTAAACTGGACGTTTAAAGTGTTATGTCTGGAAAATGTTTCATTGGAATCGGTTCGTCGATGGTTATCGCTGGAAAATTTACCAGATCCGGAAAAAATTTCATTTAAACTCATACCAAGAAACTTGACCTGGAAAATTGTCCAGCAATAACCAACGACGACCCGATTCAAATGAAACCTTTTTCAGATATAACACTTAAAACGTTAGGTTTTAACAAATTTTTGAAGTTTGCACGTGTGTTTCATCCCCCAATTTTCCCGAACTCCCAACAAGAAACTTGACCTAGAGAATTTTCCGGTGATAACCTATATCTGCTAGATTTGTTTCAATATTCAAAAATGAAACTTTATAACGTATGCTTTTTAAATACTCAGTTAATTTTCCAAAGTTAGGTCCAAAGCCATTTCATAACCACATTTATTAAAACTTGTTTTTTAATTTTGAAGTGGAAGTGTGTTTCGCCAAGTGCCTACGGCAAATAGTGTTAAAACCATTTCAAAAAATTTCAAATTTTACAAAACGGGTTAAAAGCAGGGCAAAATGATTATTTAGTTGTGCTATTAAAAATAAATGGAGCTTTATTAATATCCACCATTGAAAAATATCGAAGCCTTTCATAATGTCACATTTCAAAACAGGATCATGAATGTTTTATTCAATATCCGAGTGTTTTTAATGATTGTTCGCCGAATCTTTACGAACATGATGTAGAGTTGGGCTACCCTACACGCTGCCGAATCTTTACGAACATGATGTAGAGTTGGGTGTAGTGCAGCAGCTTGATACAACATACGATGAGATGGCCTTGGATGTATAGTTGATTATATTATTCCAGTCGTTTGCGACTGAGCACGATATATACATATGATGAAATTTGGAGATTATATTCCATATTACAACTAACACAAATCAATATAATTAGCTAATCCTTTCCGTATATTGTCTTTAATGTGAGGATGCACACAGGGCCCAGGCCCCTATAATTCTGGAGTACGTCTTGTTTTTCAAATATGCTTTCAATATTGGACTACGCTTACTTCAGGAATGTGCTATACATACCTAGGTTCGTCAGTATAGTTGGCCTATATAGGTCTCTTATCATATCATATCATATTAATAAAATTATTATTAAATTTATATCAAAGAATATTTTAAAACTATTTATGCCTGGTTGCACAGAAAATTGACCAACGGCCGGTTAGTTGTGCGCCAGTTAAATGTTTTATATGAAATATGTTTTCACAATCAGAAAAAAATCAACGCTAACCTGATGAATTATATTTTATTCCATGGAAATATTTAACGATTATAGTTAAAAAGTTATTCAATCAAAATTGGCCATTTAAATATGTATACGCAAGCTAAACATTTCCACGGAATAAAATATATGTAATCAAGTTTGCGTTGATTTTTTTCTGATTGCGATAACATATTTCATATAAAACATTTAACTGGCGCACGACTAACCAGCCATTAGTCAGTTATCTATGCAACCGGGCATTAGTGTATTAAATAACCTGAAAATTTTTCCCTATTTACCTACGAGTATCTTTGATTTTCGCATGAATTCGATTTATCCCGATAAAATTTTTTGTTCTTAAAAATAAAAAAATTAGCGGTTAACTAAATATCGTAGGGCCATCCTCTTAGACTTCACCTCAAGCTTTGGTGATAGCTGGACTACTCAATACTGCATACAGAACGTGATCGACCTCAAAATTGTAAAGAAACATCTTGCATATCATTCTTGTCGCATCTATGGCCTGTTCTCACGAATGTTATATAAGTCATATTCCCTACTCATCCGTCAGCGTCAGTCTCTCATTTTTATTTATAACAACAGTTCTAATATATGCATTATCCGAAACTTGTCAAAAAAGATCTCAATGATCATTGTTATGTTGTCGCGGTAACATGATTACTGCTGTGCGCCTCAGAAAACTTTTCGAACTAAACTTAACTTAACTTTTATAAACAATGATATTACCTATCGGAAAGGAACGGAACTCTTAAATTGACTTTTCATCTAGTATCTATGAGAATCTATCTATGCGAAAGCATCCAACACACATATTTTTAATTAATTATGTTGTCTTTCGCCGGCTTTTATGGAAAACTACCACAATGGTGATTGATGAATGATCTTTGCATGTTTCTCTGTGCCTAAATATTTTTAATTTGTGTTATGTTCCATTTAGTTCCATCTAGGAATGGCTAGAATAATATTCAATCTTTTGTTTACTTGTTATTTATTGCATAATGTGTGCACTGTAAGGATGGCCCATTGAACTGCGAGAAAGTGCTATTTAGGATGTAATGCACCAAAATAGAATAATATTTCGTTTTACATTCCTCATTCTGTATTTAGGCTGTTTTCGAAACGAGTACTTATTTCAAACTTATTTACTTATTTGCCGCCATCTTAAATAAGTAAGCAAAGCCGTTCGAAATGAGTTTGCTTACTTATTTTGACAGCAACATGAAAACGCATTACTGTTTTCAATGAAAAAATCTCAACCAATATTTTATTCGATATTTTTATTAATTCAATGTATATAATTAAATAAAATAACGAATATAAATAATATTTATACCAATTAAAATGCTTAGCGGCAATTTAGAATCATAAAAAAGAAATATTCTTTAAATATTTATTTTGATGTGAATTTTGGTTGATCTCAGATTTTTATTACATATTTAAAATTGTACAAAGCGACCAAGAAAGATCTAGTTGGGTTCTTAATTAATAGCGGAATAAATAATAATTTTATTTGTAATCAGTTTTTAAACTCCGTACCGTCTGTTTAAATTATCTACCTTAGAAATCTAGCCTCTACCCGAGAATTGTGTGTGTAAATTAAAACATTTTAATTTACGAAATATATAATTGGGTTCTTTTACATCTTTATTTTAATCGTTTTATATATTTTGCTATCCACAAAGACCCATTTGTTTTCTAGATATATCATCCTAAATCTAAAATAATAAAATATTGACATGTAAATATCAACAAAAATGATAATTAAATTAGATTTTTATGGAAGAAAGAGACAGAAAATAAGTCACCTCGCCAGCTTACTTATTTGAATAAGTTAGGTTCCACAAATAAGTATTCGTTTCGAAAATAGCCTTAGTAACAAAATATAAATCACCTAACCTTAACTACCAAGCTGAAGTTGTACAAAGCGCTGATCAGGCCATAATATGGTTGGTATGCTACAGGAATAGTAATTGTTTATGTTAATTATAAAAATCATCTTACAATGTTGAATATCGAATTATGTTTTATACAGCCAAAGTATTGGTAAAAGTACTATAGAATCAATATCATTAACCCATTAATGCCCGATGTATGATATATCAAACGCAAATCACTACTTTCTTAACATCTTCGAATACTATACATACAATTTTTTTTTGTTTTTTAGTGGTTGAGGATGGTGTATACTAGTAAAATAATTTAACACCTAAAGCTAGGTATCCAGCTCGCGCTAAGATAAATTTTACATGCAAATTTGACGTAAAATTTAGCTAGCGAAATAACAAAAAAATATTTAGCTCGCGATTTCGCAGATGCGGTACGCAGCTGAAGCGAAAAATTTCTAGTTATCTCATTCACATATAGACTGCGCTAGTGAAAACTCTACAAACGTTTTCGCAGCAATTTATCTGCCTAGGACGATAAAATTGGAAATTTTGACAGCACAATGTGAAAACTATTTTTTTTTTACATTTGAATTTGTGCAGATTAATATTAAGCTTTTCTTGTAATAAATAAAGTAGATTTAAGTACATTTAAATATAAAAAAAATCATTCTTTTTGTAAATAAATTATAATAAATCATGTAATGTAAATAAAAAAAAAAATAAATAAATAAATAAATAATTTTATAGATTATGAAAGTTTCGAATATCAAGAAGATTACTTGATTGACTACGAAGAAGTGGATACAGAAAATTTAGAAAGTGGAAAATGGAAGCCAAAACGGGAATTTTAACTTTTAATTTTAAATGTTTATAAAATTGCTTATTAAACAGTCGATTGAACTATGTTTTTGTTTGTTGTAGGAGAAATAAAACAAACGTCAATATTTATCTCTACACAAACTTTTTAGCTTACAATTTAGTGGAGACTTGTGGAGACCGCGTTAAAATTTATCTTAGCGCGAGCTGGATACCTAGCTTAACGGATAAAAAAGGTTTAGTTGCATTTTGATGTACATTAAGGATAAAATGGATCGTCCTTGGAAAGTAGAGACTTTATAAAAAATTAGTTGTGCCATTAACTTTTATTGTGTGTTATGTATTTTTTTTACAAAAAGGATATACTAATTAATTTAATTTTAAAGAATATAAAAATTATAACTCGCAATTAAAGGAATTATAGTGACATATTTTCGATGGTATTTAGTATATTATACAATGGGCTATGACGTTCACGTTAAATGGAGCCGTTACTAACAGACGGTTTTGGTACAGACAAGCACATCCAAAGGTCCCATGCTTATAATTTACTAAAGATTTGGTTCGCTTAATACTTCGACAGAATCTTCTACAGAAACCACGTTCCAAATTTTTTAAGAAATTTTTCAAATACTTACTTATTATGTGGACGGGGTGCTCGGTGAGCCAATGGGCTGGATTAAGGTGTTACGCGACCCGTGCTGATGATCGGCGAGACTGGGGGCCCATTTAACAAAGCCCAGTCGTGAACGGAACCCTCTGGATACCTGGCGACCTCCAGTTGTATTTAGTCTTGCCTCTACACGGATCTCTGCGCAGGTCGACTTATATTTCTACGATACTCGTGGGAGAAACATGGAAAATAAAAATCAAAACAAAAATAAAGGGAGATCGGCTGATAGGGGGGTGGTAGGAGGGTAGTGGCCGAAGTAGGCGAGGTATGGCAGGGCGCGAGGCTTGAGGCAGTCTGCAGGGAGGAAATCCCGAGCAGGCCGAGGGCATGTGTATGGCTGCCAACCGAGCCGGATAAGCCGGAAGAGATCCTCGAGATCATACGGGCCAGCAATCCCGATCTTCCGACGGAAGACTGGAGGATTGTAAAGCGAGAGGAGGCTAAGGGAGGCTTTAGATTGGCAATAAGGCTGATCAATAGAGTCCCTGGCTTCCTTTGCAAAACTAAAGGGGGTGATCAACTTCGGGTTCGGATCGATCACCCTTAAAATATATAAAAAGGATGAGACCGAGGCGACTGCGAAAGACCAGCCTGGGAGTGACGGTGGACGGACCCAGCAGGAGACGGTCAAGCGGGCTGAGGACGGCCAGGAGAATGATGCTTCGGACGTGGCGAGCATCGTAACTGGAGATAGCCTTCTCTCTCTGGAGTCTGATGGAGACATCCTGTCAGGCTCTCGACGAGAGGATAGCGGCCGGAACAACGAGCCAGATAAACGTACATCACACGAAGGCTGCCTCGGCAGCTTTCGTGCTCAGACTGACTAAGTCAGATGAGGACTTGGTGTTAATCCAAGTACCTTGGATTAACAATAACAGGATCTGTGGCCTCAGAATGAAAGGGTATAAATATAAATTACTATACTCAAGCAACTCTGACAAGATCAGATCCTGTATTTTAGCGAAAAATAATCTGAATATTTTTCTTCTTCCTCAATTTAGTAGCGGGGATGTTACAGCAGTGAGTCTTGAGGCTGCCTGTGAAAAATTATGGCTGGCCTCAGCCTATATGGATCGCGAAAAGGAGTTTCCACCGGATAGCCTGGGGGAATTGATCCGGGAAGCAGATCACAGAAGGGTAGGTGTTATACTCGGATGTGATGCAAACGCGCATCACACAATATGGGGAAGCACAGACATCAACGAGAGGGGTGAGTAATTTTTTGATTACTTATTAAATACCAACCTTTTAGTTTGCAATATTGCACGAGAACCGACATTTATTGTTAAAAATCGACAGGAGGTTTTAGATAGCATATGCAGATGATGTAGCGATAGCTGTCTCAGGCAAATATCTGGACACGATTAGAGATGTTATGCAGAATGCACTCCTGATCATTACGAAATGGGCCAGCAAATGTAGATTAGGGATCAACCCTTCCAAGACAGAGCTGGTACTATTTACTAAGAAATATAAAATTCCGGTAGTTAGCCCTCCTACTGTGAACGGCATTAGACTGGCTTTTGCTGACAGAGTAAGATTTTTGGGCATAATCTTCGACACTAAGCTGAGCTGGCTCTCTACAGCCTAGATGGATAGACTGATCGGGGTGAAACTTCTTACACAAGCTTTTTCGAAATTTTGGGTTATTCTGGATAATACGAATACCCAGATAGTATTTATGCATCTAGGTGAGGTTACCAAGCAGTTGGTAATTTGGTTTGGAACTATTTAAAAATTGATTATACTTTGAATGTAAGTTCAAAGTATTTTAAATATTTTTGTAGTTTTTTTTAATATAAAGAATTCAATGTTTCATTAGTTCGAAACCAAACTTCCAACGTCAAGCTATCCCCATAAATTGGAAGATCCCAGTGGTAGTTCCCAGAGGAGCTTTATAGTTTTTTGTAAATATTTTGAAAAGTATATCATAAGATTTTAAATTGAATTTGCAACAATATCGATGTATATCAGTTAAAATTTAATCGAAAATGGCGCTTTTTGGCAAAAACAATTTTTCAATTTAAATTCAGCCCATGTACAGCCAAAATGAATTAATTGATCGCAAAAAAACGCATCCCTTAGCTTTTCTACAAAAATTTTTGGCCAAAAAATCAGTCCACCGGAAGTGGCAGCAGAAGTTTTTTCGTTTTTTACAAATATTTTGACAAGCATATACCATTTATGAGTAAAACCACTATGAAGTAAAATTTTCTAAATTAATTTTGCAACAATACCTGTTTAGACCAGTTTTCCAAAATTTAATAGGAAAAGACGATTTTTAACAAAAAACTGTTTTTCAAAACAGCCTCTGTGCAGCCTAAACGGATTGATTGATCGGAATGAAATTTTTTACTTAAGCTTTTTCAATAAATTGGGAGATCTATGCAAAACGTGGTGGCAATCTTTTTCAATTTTTACAATGATGTTGAAAAGTATAGCATTTACAAAAGGCGACAAAGAATTAAAAGATTCCAATAAATATAAACTATAAAGATTAAATTTTCAACATGGGTTGACTTTGTTGGTTTTCTGCGGGAATAATGTTTTTTGATTATACAACCCAGTTTTTATGACAAATCCGGTAGGTTTAATTTTTCGTTTTAGAAATAAAGTGTGGTATAGATCTATCTCCATTTGTGGTGAAAGAAAAGGTGGGTGTTGATCATAACATACTCACTCTTCCAAAAACAGATACATTAGGTTCAGTTAAGGCTGGGCCATATCTTTACTGTGGATACCCTACTTACTTGTGATTTTACTGTCGTTTACATAGTAGAATAAAGTTCTACGATTTCTTCCAAGTAATGGCAACCCATGACTTCTGTTTTTATATTTAATCTGTAGCATCTTCAGACTATAATGTGTTGTTACGAAATAATTTAACGGAGTTAAGCTTATTATAAAATGTTACATATAAGGACTTAAAACATATGTGTAGTACAGTAGTTTTTATAAAGTAGTCCTATTTATTTTTTATTGTTTATTATACATTTAAAAAAGTATAATCATTGTAGCACTAAACTAAATGTAACGTCCCTGTAATAATCAACTTTCATACATTCCATGTGATAATCTTCATGGCCAAAATGAAATTGTATCCAATTTTCACAACCTTTACTATATATAACATAATATTATGTACGACTCGTATATAAATAAAAACAGTAACACAAAACCCAAAAAATAAAAATTAAATAACCCAAAATTATTTAATAACTTTCAATAAAAATTCCACACTTATACAAAAACTGCGCGCGTCAATCAGAAAGTGTTGTACTTATAGTTTATAAATATAGTGAATATAATCGATTCGATTATCAAAATAACCTTGATGGGATCATACTTTGTTGTTTATCTTCAGATTTTTTTGTATTTTCTTTATATTTTGGCAATTAATATATGACAAGGATAACAATTTCATTATCATATTGTAATATTCAATATATGTACGTTTCCATGCAGTTTCACACCATTAAATTCCCTCAACTCCTACAATCAATTAACATTACATTTATATAAAAAAGAAAATCAAAAAGTAATCGAAATATTTTCAAGGCCATGTTTAATCAAGTATATAGCAAATTGCATGCACGTAAACTCATTTATTAAGAAAAGTCCCGGATTGTCCTAATTATATCTAGTTTCCTACTTTGTCATGTACTCATATACCAACGATAATAATCCACGCGCTGGTATAAAGCTCAGAGGCTGGCCACCTAGGGTTACATAATTTCCATTTATTATTAATTTTTGATGTCAATTCTTCAAAATTGCGCTTTCATGTGCCATCGTTATTGCCTAATGCTATTATGATTATTTTTGCACTAAACCATAAAATAACAAAAACTATACAAAACAAACTTGAAATTTTATAAATTAATTGATTGCGAAATTTTATGAAAACGAAAACAAAAAATAATCAACATAACAACATTTATATTGCAATTAAAATTTCAAAAAAAAAAAAAAACAATTTTATGAAATAAAAACAACGAACGACCTTTAAGGACGGTTAATACCATCTGGTGTTTTACATTTTTTGCCGCAAGTTGTTTTGATTTTCTTTAAATTTTAGAGCGCGATGTATCGTTGGTGGGGTGCCACGAGTTTATATCGAATTTATTAACCGGACCACTGGTTTTCGAGGGATGTTGAAAAGTAGATTACATACTCACATGGGCCCCTCTATACGATATGTTCTACGAGTATATATACAAAATAACAATTTAAAGGCCTTTCTTATGTATTCATTTCAGTATTAACGAAAATTAGGCCAAATAATTATACGGAGATTAATACATTCAGTCATGGTCGAAAAAAATTCTTTTGTATGCATATTACAAATATAAAAATATTATAGTGATATTAAAGAAATTGAAATTTCTTACAGGATAGTAAAGTGAAATTTTGTTCATTTAAATTGATCAACTTTCACTCTTTCAACTTGAAATATGTAACGTACACCATTGACTCGCATCATCAAGAATTAAATTAAAAACATATCCTGGTTTACCACACAAAACAAAGCTTAAAAATAATATAAAATGAGTCGATGACGCTAATGGTAATTTGTTTGTATTACAGCTGTAATGGTAGGTTGGATTTTTTTAGTACCAGAAAAAAAATAGTTCTAGCTATTTTGACCTTACTAACAGGACAATCAAATTTATTAAAAACTGCAATGAATAAAACCAACAAGCTTTTGATAGTATGTGATAATCAGAATCGGAGTAACCATTGAGTTTCTCTTTATAAGCCTTGACTTTCTTATATTTTAGGACCTAGTGATTTAAAAACTCGACTGTGGTCGTCTTTTTTTAACTGATACCGTGGGCGACAGTAAATAGAGGACATATTGCGATCCCTATTATTGATTGACACAACTTTTATGGTTTTAGCTTGCAATATTTCTGTTTCAATACCGGACTCTTCGTATAATGTTTAGTATTATTTTTCATAATTACGGTATATCCGAAGCTAGCGGTGGATAAATTCAAAGTCATGTATTTTAATAAATGAAGTTTCTCTATATAATATGATAAATAAATGAGCTTACGGTTGATTTCTTTACCTGGAAATATAAATAACGGATCAAACATACTTGAATAATGTTGCAATGGAAAAATCTGTTCAACAAGTTCTAGAGTTTTTACGGTTAAGTTTAGAGTAGACAGGACTCCTGGAATCATGCTGATATGTTTTGTGCTTGGGACATACGAATTAAACTATATATTATCGATTCCTTGGGTTGTATATACAAATAACGAGCCTTATACTAGAATATAGGCGTAGTTGCATTAAGTTTGAATTAAGAAATCTGTTCATAAAATTTTGTTAGTAGAAATTTGTTGCAATATACCCTGTGCATGAGTCGGGTGAGTAGGTTTAAACTATGAGCATTATCAAAACTGACCAATATTGCAACCACTTTGTCTGCTTTGAAATTTGTTGAACAAATTTTGTTATTGGAATTTCTTGCAAGTTATACACTAGTGTATACGATCCATTATTTGGAAGCCACATTGCTAGCAAAAGAAAACGAACGTAAGCTTTTTTATTTATCATACAATGATAAATAAAAAAGCAAATGTAAAACATTTCGTTTGGGTAAAATCATTTACATAGCCAGACATGAAATCCATACTATGATTAGTGATTGTAATCCCGGGCCATTTTACCAATCCCGGGATTATGGAATTGAGGTATTTAATTTAAGGGTTTAATTTAAGGATTAATACTATATGCAAATCAACAAAAAAATTATTTAGGTATTTTAAATAATTCAGTTACCTAAGAAATATTTTTATTCAAAAAATTTAAATCCATATCAAAATAAATGAAAATTCATATTATAATAAAAAAACATTATTTGTCACACCTTATAGGTAAGACGCGAAACACAATCTTAAACATTATCTTTCACATTATTCTTAAAATATGACTTAAAAACAAATAGCATTGATCGAGTGGCCCCCTATTCTGTTTTGCAGCTTGGAAACTACAATTCCTGCCGCCGAAAATGCCCGCTCCGATTCTACACTTGTCGGCGGAACTGCAATTAAGTCACACGCGAAGTTACACACAAATGAATGTTTAAGCTTTATATAAAAATGAAGAGGAAAAAACGAGTAGTCTGAATGTTTTCTGGTTAAAGAAAAATACTCGTATTTAGCCGAATTTGTTAACAATAACGGGGAGACACAGTTTTATTTAGTTTTGTACATTACACAATGATAAATATTTTTTAAAGAGAATATACAGGTAAGGAATATAAGGAATAAACTAAAATTTTTAATGGTTAGCGGCCAATTAATGAACTTAACAGAATTATTAAATTATATTTATATTATTAGGAAATCCCGGGATTCGTTTAAAAAATCCCGGGATTACGGGATTCAAATATGAGCCAGGAACCCTGGATGCCGGGATTGCAATCACTAACTGTGATATGTTATTATTTTTATTTCTAATCGTTTTTAAATGTTATTTTGATCCCAACAAATTGGGATTTTTGTGATGTATTTTACACGCTTAAATAAATTAAGTATCTTTACCAAGATAATATCAGATTATTTGTATCACTAAAACAATATTGTTTGTGATAACTGCCTACATAGTTATTATTAAATAATTTCATTTACTGTTATTTCTATTGTACGTAGTTATTAGAGTAATTAAATAATTATTATTTATTATCAAAACCTTTCATAGTAGAATTAACAAAAATTATTACATGTTACCATTTTTATTTTTAGACAGAATACTATTGAATGATATAATTTAATTACATATAAATATGTTGTGCAGCACAAATTTGTATAAGCTTGTCGTACATAATTATATTATATACATATAAGTAAATTGTAACAAGAGTATGATAAATTAATTTTTTTATCAGAAATTCTCTGGGCATGAAATAAATATTTTGTTATTTTGACTTTAATTGAAAATGTTTTAAGTGGTTGTCATTTTGTCTTTAGAATATAGTTATGCAATCTAGTAAATATAAGAAACTTGGATCTAAAAAATTATAACGAACGATACTAACATGATAATAGAAGTTAGAACCAGGTAGGCCATCCTCTGAACAATATCAAACTTTCAAGTAAACATATATATATTCTTCCATGGAATTCTCGTTTGCTAATACATACATTATCAAAATTCCTCTATCTAATGATTAAATTAAATTTTGCAGAAACCTATTTCTCGAATTTAAATATATTAAAGGTACGAGGCTCATGTGGCAGCCAATGTGGCTATAAGGCTCTCGGCTGTCTCTCAGTGGAAGTGTCTTCAGGCGGGACACTCGACGATAGTTAGATCACTAGGGGAAGAACTGGTGAATCTAGATTATATTAAACCAACGTTGTGCTTCGATATAGGTTTCCGGATCATCTGTCCTTCTAGGGAATCCTGGAAGAACGGATCAATACTGGAAAACGAGGCACTGCAATTTTTCACGGACGGCTCTAAGCTAGACGGCAAAGTAGGAGCCGGAGTCTTCTGTGAGAAGCTCAATGTTAATATTTCCGTTCGTCTCCCTGACTACTGCAGCGTGTACCAGGCTGAAGTGGTGGCGATAGGGGAAGTCGTGACATGGTTGAAGCATAACGTGGTATCTGTTAGGGATATCGCGATTTATGTGGACAATCAAGCGGCCCTCAGGTCACTAGAGGCGGTTTGTCTGAAGCCACGGGTGGCGCTGGATTGCCGATAATCCCTTAATGAGATGAGCGAGTATTTCAGTATCCAGATAATCTGGGTCCCTGGTCACTCGGACGTCACGCGAAACTGCAGGGCAGACGAACTAGCTAGGTACGGTACGGCTTGCAAGATGCAACCGGAAAGGGCAGGTCTGGGGAGGCCTATAGCAGCGCTCAAATTGACGCTCAGTAAAAACGCAATCGCCTTGACAGATGAGAGGTGGACCAACACTCTCACGTGCAAGGTAGCAAAACAGGTTTGGCCAAAACTGGACCTACGGCGCTCCAAGGCACTTGTAGCCCTGGGAAAACGAGATTTAGGATTGGTCGTAGGGATACTGACAGGACACTGCGTTTTTGGGGAACATGCGAGAAGGCTGGGTCTAGAGACGAATGACTTTTGTAGAAGTTGTATGGACGAAGAGGAGGAAGAGACGTTAGTTCACTTCCTATGCTCGTGTCCAGCACTATCATACAAAAGACGTAAGTACTTGGGTGTGTACAGCATGGACAGCCTTTTTGAACTCGCGGACTTTGGGGTGCGAGATATTTTACGCTACATCAGTAGCTCTGAAGTGGGATTTTGCAGAAAAGGCGAGAAGCGAGTGTACGTTTGATTTCTCGCCTTTTAGTTTTGTCCGACAGTTTTATTGCGATTATGCACAAATCGACATAAGTAAAAGGCGAGACAATTGAGCAACTATGGATTTAGCTGTCATGTCATTTTGTGTTTAAAATTATTTGTGTCGTTTTGTGGTTTGGTGCTGTGTTAAATTTTTTTTTAAAATTTTATTAATATTTTAATAAAATAAAATAATGTATACGAGTGAACAATGGACAATTTACCCATTGCTATTGTTTTTGATAAAAAAAAAGTTTTTGATAAATTAGAGAATTATACGGTCTCGTTTTAAGAATGATTTAAATCCTTTTGACATCGATGATACAAGGTGGAGTTAATAATTAATTTTATAAATTTTATTTATATATTTAATTAACGTAATATTTAATCTAAAGATTCCAGGAACTATATCGATTTCCAAAAGGTTTATTAACTAATTTAGTTAATAGTATCGAGGGATATTTTCCAACCCGTACGTATCATACCGCAATACCGATAAGAAGATATGTGAATGTGTCTAAAGAAGATATGTATGTAAATGCTGGAAAATATAAAAATGACAAAATAAAAAATAAGTAAAAATATATATTGGTAGTATGCATAATACATGTATTATCTTACCGATATCCAATTCAAACAAAGTTTATAATTTTTGACGTTTAGTATGAAAATATAACCCAAAAATCTTGTCGCCTTTCTTCTCACCATGCAATATACATGGCCGGAAATAAAAGCGAGAGCGAGTGTCTACTCGCATAGTGCATAATCGCTTTTCCTCGCTTTTAGCTAGAAGTCGCTCAATAATGCAAGTAAAAACCATAATCAAACAATAATAAGGATCAGTATTCAGTATCTCCCCTATTAACTGCCCCCTTGGTATCAGTTAAAAAAGGAAGGCTAGAGTAGTATGATGACTAACACCAAATTTTATCATAGGCTGTTATTTTAATGCAAAGAATACCTATTGGGATCTGAACTTACAACCTCAAAAGGAAACGAATCATTTCGTGCAGGCCGCGAGAACAACTAAGAATTTCACTCTCGCGATAAACCAACATATTGGCCTACTGACATACATAAAATACCGGATCTTCTTGATTTCTTTGTAACAAACGAAGTTTTAGAGGAGTACACGAGCGTCGAAAATAATGACTAGTAAAATCTGGCAGCAGACTCGCGTTTCGCAACACAAAAATATTCTCAAATTTTGTGCATCAAATTAAAACAAATAATAAAGGAAATAATGAACGAAAGCATAAATAAGCGACTTCGGGTCTTTCTGAACTAAAGACGATTACTCGCTTTGGACAGAAACGAAGGGGTTAAAAAAAAAACAAAAACGATTATGGATCCTGGGCTAAAACTGAGAAGCAGAAAGTCTTTCCATTTGCTGCCCATTTGAAAGAGATTTTTCAAACTTTGACGAGACAAACAGCAAATGATAATGCAATTCTCGTAAATAAAAAAGGTGATCAAAGAATAAGACATGTGGCCTTCCGAAAAATGAAATCAGTTAATTATTGCGCAAATTGTGAAAGCAATTTGCGAGAAAGATTTGTGTAAATTAGTTCAAATAATTAATGCAGCCTTCGGACTGAAATACGTTCCATGTCATGGAAGGTGACAGAAGTAAATATGATTCCTAAACCAGGTAAACCAGCAAACGTTAAAAAATCTTATAGACCGATATCACTACTTCCGGTAATAACAAAAGTATTTGAAAAACTGCTGCTCGAGAGGCCTTTCTCTATAGATGTTTAATTCCACCGCACCAATTTGCGTTTAGAGAAAATTACCCTACACAGAATAACGAATGCCATTGATGATGTACTTGAGAATAAGAAGATAACTCTTGTATTTTCTTAGACGTATATCTGCTCAAGCTTTCGACAAAGTTTGGCACCAAGGGTTTCAATTTAAACTGCAACGAGACCTACCTTTGGAGTCAAATTTAAACACCGAGTACTCTGAACTAAAAAAAATATCAGCAAGTATACCACAATTATATTCTGATCATCCGTTATACGAGAGGTTTACGTAATATTGGAGGTACTACAGTAGTAACATTTGCAGACAATACAGCTATCCTAGCAGTTAGTAAAGGTGTATCGGAAGCAACAAGCAAACTTCAAAATACAGTTAACACAATGAGTAACAGAACCAAACCAAAATGTTAACTGTATTCACTGTAGTTCTTAATCCAAACAAAATTCCATATGCAATATGTATTTGTAAATAACCTGGCATGACCATGGATGCTAAGCTAAAATGGAAACAGCGCCTCAACAAGAAAAAAGAAGGGTTAATCATGAAATATAAGAAAATGTACTGGCTACATACACAACAAATTGGTTCTGTACATGCAAATGCTATAATTTTGCTAATTTTGCAAATGCCAGTATGGACCAGCATGGTATCGAAATTTGGGGTTGCGCCAAGAAGACCAATGTACAAATGACACAATGCTCCAGAGTAAAGTGCTGCGTGGTGGGATTGTGAATGTCCCATGATACATTAGGAACGACAACCTTCACAGAACCGTTAGCTGATGCGGATATTTACATATAAATATTTACTTTAACACAACTATACCTAAAGCTATGTTTCTTTTGCTTATATTGCCTTACCATGGCTTTCATTATAATTTGTAATGCAACAAGTATCGATACTTTGGAGCAATTTTAAATATTTTTGAGAATATTTTAAAAACCTCGTTCATATTTCGTTTACAAGAGTTTTTATAGAAAAAAAGAATGACATAGTGAAAACTATTGAATTGCTTCTTGAAATCTGGAGCAGCAAGGACTCCGTTTATGGTTAAAAGCAATTGCGTACCTTAATACTTTATGGGCAAAGTGCAAATACTTTGTAAGGACTCTGTGTTAGAAATGTAACTGTTCCTTATGGATCTCTGTGATATTTAAAACCATTAGATTTTTATTGATTTAAGCGATGGGCGTAATCTCTAAATAATAAGAATTTTTTCTCCAGTAATGGATCAATTAATTACTTGTAATGCTTGTGAATTCAAGGGTAAGGATGGTTAAGTGGAAAAACTAGACGAGGTTTAATCCGATTTTGTTTAATTTTCGGAGGGACATTTGCCCTAATTTAGCAATATAAAGCTTGGCTAGATTCATTTACCCATTTTGAGTAAATATTTACTAATTTAAAATTTATGTCTTTTGGTTTGGATGCGACCGTATACTCTGAACATTACTAAATTTAGTGGGTCTTCGTTAAAGTCGTTTTTGTCGCGATGCTTTCATTCTAAAAAATCTGCTCATGCAAAAAACACAAAGTTGTATCTTAATTAATTATAACATTAAATATTTTAACCCCTATCTCATCAGGATTATTCACAGAACGGGTTCAAAAGTTCTACTATAGTGTTCAAAATAAACTCGGAATTTCTAAAAATTTATTCTTAATATGCAATTCTTAAATATGCACAATGGTTTAACAGCAATAGAAACAGCTTTGATTTAAAATCCTTGCAAAACTTCAATAAGTGTTACAGAAATGGGGATTCGAAGTATATACTGAATACTGACATTTTTTCTATATAACAGTTCAGTGGAGTGTTAAAACAATCTAATGATAATGTATGGCTTAGCTTAAACGCGCAACTTGAGGTTTCAAAGTTCCAGTATACAAAGAGTGATCCAATAGGAGGTACTTTTTGCAATTGGGATTCTCATTGGGATTCTTGAGTCACAACTGTCATGTTCATATGACATTTGTGTTCAGTATTCATTGACATTTCACCATGAATAGACAGACTTACGCGAATACAACGTTTACAAATTGTGGAAATTTATTTCAAGAATCAGTGTTTAGTGAAAAATTGTTTTCGTGTTCTTCGACCATTTTATGGTGTTCATAATCGTCCAACTGAACGCACTATTCGCGAAACAATCAATAAATTTCGAACCACTTTTTCATTATTGGATATTCACCAACCGACTAGAGTGCATACAAGTCGATATTTTGTGAATATTGCTGCTGTAGCTGAAATTGTATATGAAGACCGCAATCAATCAATTCGTCACCGTTCTCAAGCTCTGGGTCTCTCGTATGGCACGTTGTGGCGTATTATATCTTGGTTTGAAGGCATACAAAATACAGCTTATTCAAGAATTGTAGCCGGTTGACCTTCCTTTACGACATCGATTTGGTTTGTGGGCGTTGAAACAGCTCCAAATTAGTCCATTTTTTATTGAACAATTATGTTCAGCGATGAAGCTCATTTTTGGCTGAATGTATACGTCAACAAACAAAATGGTCGTATTTGGACTGACGAACAGCCAGAAGAGATTCGAGAGCTTAAAATGCATTCTGAAAAATGGACTGTTTGGTGCGGTTTATGTGCAGGTGGCATCATCGGACCGTACTTTTTTAAAAATGCGGCAGGACAGCGTGTAAAAGTCAACGGCGAAAACTACGGAGCAATGACCAATGAATTTTTATTGCCAACAATTCAAGATATTGGTGTACCGACTTGTGGTTTCAACACGATGGTGCAACGTGCCATACACAGCAGGCCAAACCATCGATTTATTGAAAGAAAATTTTAATGATACTTCCGTACAAATGGCGCAATGGTTAAAGCTTCGGCATTTGGACCGGGAGGTACTGGGTTCGAATCCCACCAGAGGCAGGATGTAAATCGAATTTTCTTCATCGATTACGATCGGTGATGATAATAAACACAACTTAGACCTTCTGTTGGAGTGCAGAATTCAGCGCCGACCCACCGTTCATGTCAGTGTGTAGGTTGACATGGAGCTTGCAACGTGCAGGTGGTATACTGTAGTTGTGTGAATAGGTGAATGGGGTGGGTGTGTGCGTGAATGAAAAGGGGAGTATTAATTGACCTTAAAAGGACATTAAATCCACTGGATGATTAATACTTTCTTTAAATCAAAAAAAAAAAAAAAAAAAAAAAAAAAAATGAGAACATCATATCAAGAAACAGACCCGTGAATTGGAATCCAAGATCTTTTTATGGAATCTTATGGGGTTTATGGAATCACTTGTTTATATCGATAAACCACAATCGATTCCTGCATTAGAAGCGAACATAACACACGTAATTAACGGAATATCGGCCGAAATGCACGAAAGAGTGCTCGAAAATTGGACCCATAGAATGGATCATCTAAGAGCCAGTCGCGGACAATATTTAAAAGAAATTATTTTCAAACATTAAATGTCATAAACCGTCACAAATACAATTGTTGATTCTTAAATTGATTTTAATGCGCTTTATCTCAAAAAATTTCCGGAAGCTCTTATTGGATCACCCTTTATAATAGTAATAATACGATAATCTAACACAATGATTGGAGTGGTCGATGAAAACCAGGAATCAGAGCAATGCAGGTTAATTTGGAAACTAACTAACAGCACCAGGCCCGATCAACAATTAAAATAAATGTTGACTGTTTGTAACCTTATTCAATTCGTAAATATGTTTATAGTTTTTGTTTCGAATCTGAGCATTTTTAGTATGACGTACAAAAACTATAGTTTTACTTAAAGATATATCTTTACATTCAAATAAACCAGTGAAATTTAAACTATCCACAACTACGACAAATTTGCAAGATTTTGGACAAAGATTTAGCAGTTAAATATTCTTACAAATTCACAAACATCAAATTTCAGGTCAAAAAAAAATTTAATTTTACAAGTAGGACGTTAGCGGAAACCATCTCGCTTAGTACTAAGCGCATAATTTTTTATTAAAAGCGGATTAAGTACAAATACAGATATTTTGCAATTCTAGACCCGAATCATAAAAATACTTTATGTATAGCAAAAAAGTAATATAAAACAACATGACATAAAAATCGTAAATACTCGTACTTTCACTTAATATTATAAGCTCTTGGTCTTTTCTGAAAGCCATCATAATTTTGAACAATAAACAACAGGAAATTTTTATGTTATAAATTATAAAGTTATGAAATTATTTTTTTTCTATTTTTATGTTTCAAGGTTGAAATTGTTTAACAAAATAAACATAATAATTAAGTAAATATAAGTGATAGTGATTGGAATTGGAAGGAAAGCACGTGCTTCATACAAAAAGAGTAAACGAATAAGCGCGCTTTGCACACACGAGATGAAATACATTTAAATTAATTTTCATCATTAATTTAAATTACACCGTCATTAATATTATGTGGTGCAATATTGTAAATAAACGCAATAAAACCGTACAGCGGCCGCACATAACAAAGATATTGTACATAATGCATACTGGATGAAATTAAAAAATTAAAACCTGTTGGGGCTTAACACCACAAATCGTCAAGAGGTTGATAATATTTGTTGCAGAATAGATCTACCGATTGTTGGTTCATAATGTATGTTAATTGTTAATTTATAAATCACGCATTTGTAATTTATTAAATGTTTTAAACTAAATATTAAATAGTAGTATTATGAAATACATACAAATTTATTTCTATTAAATAATAATAAAATAAAATATAGCAACCTACTTTATCTCTCATTCCAATCGAGTCTCGTATATAATATTATGTGCACATACAGCATAATGCTGTATCAAAATAAAGGTATGCGAAAAGTTATTCACTTTACAATATTTTTAATTTAGTTTTAATAAGAAATAAATCTAAAATTGGTGAAAAATCTTGTTTTTTTGCGTACGATAGATACAACCAACAAAAATTAATATGAAACAAATATAGTAATGGCAAAAAAAATGTTGGTATTTAGCTCATATGTTGCAATAAAATCTCTAAGCATAAAACGTGTTAATCATACTCTTATGGTACTATGTAGTAATCATTATTAACTTGTATAAAACTATATAGTATGCTCAAAATTATATGGAGCTTTAATTAATGGTACTTTCAATTTTGCTTTAATACAGAAAGTGCATCATTCAAATAAATTATAGCATGAAAATGCATCTGTAGGTGCGGGTACGTACAAATTTATTTAAAAAAATTGTATTAAATACCAATCCATCGCAAAGGTTTCGCAAAAGATTTGCATTCCTCAAAAATCAATACGACAGAAAATAATTTCTATACAAATTCAGACATATTCAATAAAACCCGATTTATGAGCATAATTTGCATAAATTATCAAACCAAAATTGCAAACACAAAATTATGATTCAAGTATATGGGTTTACGTAAACTTTCATAAATAAACTTATCTATTTCATAATGCGGGCTCGCCTGATGATATCTTTTATACGTACATACTTAAAATTTATAAAAAGGCATACTAGTGGGACGATTTTAAGCGCTCGATGTGAGCAATCAACATTTTAATTATAATTATTTAACGTTTTTTAAAAAACTACTTTTTTTACTGTTCTTAAAAAAACCTTACGGTTCACAGCCAAGGCCATCCGATATAATGGCTGAGTCGAGTAGCTTCAATTCAACGTCCTATCTGTACCAGGTGTGGGACCTATTTTTTTTTTAATTCCCTGTCATCTGTTCTGAGGCCGAAGTACTCCCTGCTCTTTCGCGGTTCATTTTACCGTCATACTTTACGCAATTACTGAAAAATCGAGGACGTACGGCTATATTTATTTATTTATAAAATGGGTATAAGCAATAGTTTTGCACCCTGTGGGACGTTTTTGTACAATAGTTTTTATAGAAATAAAATTAAAAATTATTAATAATAAACTACATACGTTTTACTATAATTTTATATAATGAACGGTTTTCCTTTAAATAACTAAATATTGAGTTATTAAAGCTTTCCAGAGAATTTATACATCTAACATCAAGTGGCAGCTGCTTCCATAAAACATAACATCTAACTAACGCCGAGCGACTATAAGCATTGTTCTGCATATTTGGGGGTAATATGATACATTTAGTTCGAGCAGATCTACTCATCTTGATTTTTTCGAAGAGATACGCTGGCGCTTTAATGCTTAATAGTTTATAAAAAAAAAAAACAATTTATGAAAATGTAAAATTGATTTAGTCTGCAACCCAGAATATTTCCAGAATAATTGGAGAAGCGATGATACTTTCTTAAATTATAAACATATCTGACCACTTTACTAAATACTGAAAATGTGGAATTACTATGGCTTTGGCTAAATACAGTCTTACATTTTCCGGACATATTTTTCCATGCTGTTAAACAAAATAGAATTAATTTTCCGGCATAGCTTCACAATATAATTATCCCAAGTAAATTTACTGTTCATGCGCAATCCCGGGTTACAAATGGTACTAACTACGTTAATTTTTTCATCATTAATGTGTAAGTTCGGGATTGTGGACGTGTATTTACTTCTACAGTTAAACATGGTCTTCGTTTGTTTCGTATTTAAAAATAGGCCGTTTGATATAGACCACGCGTAAATAGCATTCAAACCTTTGTTTATTATTGAAAAAATATCATCTATCTTGTCCAATGAGCCGCCAACATAAATTTGAACGTCGTCCGCATAGAAATGATATTTCGATGTCGTATCAGCTATATACGTATTAAGACCTGTCCGACAAATATGATGACATTAACCGTATTGCCGATGGATTCAAATTCCGAATGTTTTTGACAGGAATGCAATTTGAATGTATAACATTTGTAAACTTAAGGAAACTATCACAAAGGTTGACCAGGTTACTTATGAATTTAGCCCTTAAGTTTAAATCGTAAAAAATATCTTGAATTAGTTCCCGATTAGCATTACTGTAGGCGGGAATTGAAGAATATGTATGTTTTGATCTTTTACACTTTACTTTATAAGTCATATGAATTAAGTAGTGGTCAGAAATCGATGCAGCAAAAATGTTCGATTCTAGCTACTAGTATCCTCATCATTAATAATGATTAAATCTATAAAATTAGATTCTCTAGTGTAATGGTAAGGAATAACGAATAAATTAAGCATAATGAGGAATATTTATATTAAAATTAAAATCACCCAAAATTAGAATAGACATTTATATAGTCCAGTACAACTAATACGTTGTCATCAATATTGTTTGACTTAATTGGGGGTGGGTTGATAATTGCATACTTAATATTCTTGATAGTCAGTTCTGAGAAAATAAACTCTGTTTTCCCATTGTAACGAAATCAACGCACCTTATGTTTAAATTAGATTTAAAATACAAAGCCACACCTCCACCTCTGCCAGTGGATCATGGCGTAGGATTTTGTAGCCTGGTATTGTAACATGATACAAAAAATTTTTGGAATGAAACCATGCTTCACTCAAGCATAAAATATCAAAATTTTTCATCTGCATCAATACGCGCAATTCATCTATATATGTTTCATCAAACTTCTTACAATATTTAAATGTGTGTCACTTAAATAATTATGCCGTATGAGACCATTTCTCGTCGAATAAGATGTTAAATCTCTAGAATCGAAAAAATTAAAATAACTATTAGATAATAATTGAGTACATTCTATTAGACTTTTATAACACTTAACTAAGAATTCATTTATAAAGAGACGTCCAAGTTGTTTTTTCGATTATAGTTGACAAACGGTTTAATAACAACGCCTTTTGGTCATATATCAGGTGAAATTTTTTTATCAAAATGTAGCGGATTTACACCAATTTTATATGAAATAAAATTTAAATAGCTTGTATACTTTGTCCTCGGTATTAATGAACGGCTTTGGACTTTGGTTGTAATATGAAAATTACATTTTCTTCAGTACAAAACATTTTTTGAAAGAATTAATTCGTTTTTCTGACCAATGGAAAACCAGAAACAACTTTGTTTGTTGCAAACCTACGGATTCTAAATTTACACCATTTTGGAAAGGATCTGGGGCCCTTCTTTTGAAATCGGTGGACATTTTCGTAATCGGAATACAATTTGCTATGAAATTCTTTGTATTACTAAAAATTTTCGCTGGCTACTTTAATCATTTTTTAAATTTCTTATCTTCTTTTAAATTAAGAAACATAATTTTTTCCGCCTACTAAAGGAAAAATCCCGCCTGGGTAAATAGATACGGAATTATTCGTTTAGTAGGTAAATAAATATGTATAACAGAAAACTTGCATACAAATTTGAAAAAATAATTAAAGCAGCCGGCGAAAAATTTTAGTAATACAAAGAATTTCATAGCAAAAATTATTTTGATTTCGGAAATTTCCACCGATTTCAAGAATAGGGCCTGGTTCTCAGTTCTACAAAACATGGCATCAGTGACATAAAATGCAAAGTTGCATCTCAATGTAAGGATGCTTAAAAAATATGACACTGTTTATATTTATGAGTATGTGATGGTTTATGCGGTGCTATTATGGATGGTATAGCTCTGCTAAGGTGATTGTCGCAAAATGTTTATTTTGGGGGACCAAATACCTTGTATTAATAGACTAAACTTCGTCAACAATGCCAATAAATTTAAAACCAATTCTAGAAATCTTAATACAACCTTCAGTTGTCCTGCTGATTCTCTGTACTCATTATAGCCTATATACCCTCTAACTTCTGTACAACCAATACCTCCATATACTCCTTCAGTTTCAACCAAAGTCTATCAATTGCTGACACTCCAGTACTACCGAATACGCTATATTTAACATTTGAACATCAACAAAACACACTTAGCTTTTAAAATGAAGTTACCAGATTCAAGTAAATTATTGACTATACATGAGGCACATGATCTAGCATCGGCTAACTTAATCAGCGTGAGATTTAATAAATTTAGTTACTACACACCAGTGGAAGATGACTAACTGTATTAATTTTTACCTATGGTCAGTAAAACTCTTCTTCAACATATTGTGTAAGGCAGAGTGATTAAAGCCGTAACGACATGTTATTACTAAACGTGGGCCGAGTTATAATAACGAACGATAATAATCGGACAATCTGATTCCATAATGCAAAGAGAAAGTCTTCAAAAGGATCACATTTTTACAATTGTGGGCTAAAGACTTTGTTTCTGGTTTACATACACAAACTATAGAAATCGTCCTTGAACACGATAAAAAATACGGGGGGAAGTTAATCCCTAATGAATCTTTTTCGAGCTACTGAAATAAATTAAATTAAAGAAATTCTTATGGTAGAAAGTTGATATTTACGTAGTTACAATTCACACAGAAAGAGGTTAGCAACAAAATAAATGAATGGAATTAATACACAATATATGATGTAGATGGAAAGATCCTCAACGCCAATCATCATGACATAATCATTGCAGGTACAGCCAAAAATATCCTCGTCACACTCACCGTGACGAGGTTATTTTTTAGCTGTACCTGCATCTCGAAAATTCATAATGTGCACAGTACAATAGTTACTGAAATAATTTTCTCAACCCCAGTGAATTTCCCTTGTATACGGTATTCGTCCTACGCTTTCGTAGCTTCTACGAGTATGTGGTATTAGATACAATAAACAAAACCAAAATTTAATTTACGTTCGAGAAAAATCATTTGTTTGCAAAATAGTATGTTTTGTTAATTTCAAATATCACATCAACAGTGTTGAAGTAAATGTACACAAATTCTACACACTGGTCTGTAACGGAATATATATATTTGTTTCCATCGTTGTCACTAAGCATAATCGCTATTCACCATGGTACGATGTAAACTAATAATTATGAAAAATAAAAAAAAACTTACAAAGAGAAAATCAAAGGTTACTTTGATGTTAGTAAACATAAATTCACAACATGCCATCAACTCTACGTAATCTACTACCAAACGAAGTTCAAAAGTTATATCTATTATATATAAGATAAAATAAGGACTACTTTGAAAAAAAGCGAGACTAACGGTTACCTGGACCACAAGACATTTAAAAGGCAAACATCTTGTGATTAGACATATCAAATAAGTTCGCCGTGCATAAGCCAGAATATCAGTGCATAAGCCAGAAGACACAGATAAATGCAAAAACCGCAAGTGATAGCACCAACAATGCATGCATACAAATTGCATACGATATATATATATATATATATATATATATATATATATATATATATATAAATCACGCTCTAGAAATGTTTAGAGATGGATGCCGCTAGGAAGTTATAGCAGGGTTACTATTGAAAAACTTCAAAAATGTGCTAATTCCTCTGTGTCTTTTTTCAATACATCCATTAAAACATATCATTTTTCCCTAGAAGTGAAAAATAATAACGATGACACCAATATTTAAAACTGGACCACGGAATGATATTTCATGTTATAGAAGAGGTATAACGCCAATTTTATCAATTCCGAAGTTATTTGAACTGGTAACATCCAATTGATTCAGTTTCTTGGTACCGTGTATGTATCATTCCGTGGTCCAGTTTTAAATATTGGTGTCATCCTTATTATATTCCACTTCTGGGGAAAAATGAATTGTTCAAGTCAACATGGTTTTACGCCAAAAAGATCAAGTGAAACCAAGTAGCACGATTAAAGAAATTCAAAATCACAAGCGGGATAATGGGGTGGATACTCGATCCGCTAGCAAACAAGCAATTTACTAGTCAAAATCCTTGCTACTCAATCAATTCTACCAAGAAAATTTGAATTTAAAAATCATATTTTTCATAAAATGTTTGTTTATTTTTGCGATTGCACAGTAAAATTTTCGGCTTCAAAAAACGAACAGCAAACTTTTGTGTTGTTTTACAGTGCAACCGCAAAAATAAACAAACATTTTATGAAAAATATAATTTGAAATTCAAATTTCCATAGTAAATTGACTGAGTAACCAGATTTCGACAAGTAAATCCCTTGCTTGCTGGCCGATTGAGTATCTACCCCAGTGAAAACTTTTCTAAGGCCTCTGACTCCATCAGTCATTATAAAACCTTAGAATGCTTGTATAAATTTGGTTTCTGTGGTCCGTTTGGAACCTGGTTTAAATCATTTGAGCAACTACTCACAATATATCGAACTGTGGTCTGAATTAGTTTCATCCATCTCCGGCCTAAGCTCCCATGTTGGCCCTTGGATCTCCACCACTTTCATTAACGAAATCACCTGAGTAATTCAATTTTCAAAGTTTCTAATGTTTACAGATGATCTTAAAATCTTTAAGACCGTAGAGAACATGAACAAAACCTACTAATTACACAAGATTTTGACGACCTAGTGACTTGGTGTGATTACAATCTGCCAAGTCTCAACATCAATAAGTGTTAGACAATATATTTTTTGATCGAGAAACTAATCCTGTTTTCCAACAGTAACATATAAATAGCACCACTATTCAAAAAGTATCTGACCTATAGATTACTTTCGTTGAAAATATGAGTTTCTCCAATCAAATCAAGCAGTGGAAACGGTGGACTGGGGTTATTTACGATATAGAGACAATAAAGATATTGTTATCTTCGCCTACATCAGGTCCCAACTTGTGTATGCTGTTAATATCTGGTGTCCTTTTTCCAACGAACATATTCGTGACATAGAGAGGACGTTATTTAACTTGGAAGAATGGTTGGAAATATGACAAAGGGTTGTCGTATCACGTTAACCTCCAAGAACTTCGTCCGCCATATCACTCTCGATTTAGAACCTATAATTTGACAACCCTAGAAAAGAGACGAGAGTTTTGAAATATTTCTAATATCGAGTATATCCTCCACGAGCTCTGATCACATCTAGGATTCTTTTTGGCATACTGTGGACGAGGTTTGCAATGTACTGATGTATCCTATCCTATTATTCCTGCAGAGCTGATTGACGATGATCTAAGGTTTCTGGAACAACTTTCTTTTGCTTTAAACGACGCCCTAGCATATTCCATACGTGCGTGATCAATGGGATTAAGGTCAGGACTGCGAACGGGCCAAACAATTTGGTCTTTCCCGACTTCATAAAAATAATTATTGACAACGCTTGCAACGTAGGGTATGGCGTTGTCATGCGTTTATAATTCAAGTGTACGAAATTTTTTGACGAGCAGTGTACATGAAATTTAATGAATATCTTATTTTTCGTTTCAGCTTTTACGAATTAGTAATATTGGTACCCAAACTCAAGCGTCAATAACGCTCCTAAGTTGGAAATGTGTTTTTTATGTTTTATTCTTTGCAATGTGTTCTGAGGCCTAAGCACTCCCAACTCTTTCGCAGTTCACTTTTGGCGTCCTACCTTAAGCATTGCTTGCCAAATCGGCTATAGTGCCGATTTACGTAGAACCATCTGCACATTGCATAGCTCCATGTCAGCCTATAGTACTGGCATGGAAGATGGTCGGCCCATTAGATGTGCACTCCGACAGGGGTCATAGTTGTGCTCATTTCCATCACCGTTCATAATCAGATGATGAAAAATCCCTTTTCAATCTTGCCCCTATCGGGATTCGAACCTGGTTCCTCCCGATCCAAACGCCAAAGCTTTAACCACTGTGCCATTTGGTCGGTTTAAAAATTTTTGATCTTAGCTTTTACCAGATGGTCGCATCGGTTACAAATATTTTTGAAGATCTTTTAAAACAATGGAAAATTCATTTTTCTGGTAGACTGATATTTTTAACGATGTTAAGTTACAATATGATATACCATTAATTCCTTATTTCGTCTCTTATGACTAAGCTTCTGTATTCTTTAACAAACTTCTCATGTCCTGTAAGAAAGACACGTTTGGAAGAATGCGATAATACAAAATGACAAATCTCACCTCTGAATGTATTGAATGTAAAACCCACAGTGTCAGCACCACAAAAGCTTTTCAGTAATTTATTAATCAACAATTAGTGAAGTATTTTGAAATTAAAAATAAACTTATGTTGCACACATATTGATTTCGCCTTAAAACACCATGGTCATTTATAATGGCTTAGGAATTTAGGATAAAATAATCAAAATTTTTGAAAAATAAGATATTAATTGGTAAACTTGTCTCGTTCTAATTGGATCCGATTTTGTGAATTTAGTCAAAACGGAAGATTCCCATGTTGATCAACAAGGTGTCATCTCTGCCTTAATTCTCTAATACCGGAATACTTGTTAACCAACCATTAATGATCAAGAAACAACAATGTCAACCCTAATCAAATGTGATAATATTTCAGCCCCAGCTGAACTTTACTGATTTGACTAATAATCGATCAGAAGCAGTAACTTGTGTTAATTCGGAATCAGGTAAAGTTGAATAAAAAGAGATATGAATATTCAAGAAGTTGTAAAGTTGGTTCGCTAAACACGGTTTAGTATTGGTTATTTAAATCAGTTGAATCTAAAAATTCTAAATAAACATTTTTGATTAATTTTATAAATAACAGCTTTTGATTGGATAGCTTGAATTATTTAGGCTTATGAAAATATAAAATAACTGAAATTGAGTCTGATTGAGGACTACATTGATAATGAATAAAAACTTTCTTAGTGTTTACTGTATATCTACAATGTATACGTAAGTTCCAAACACACATAATTAATTTTAGACAGTTCGTAAGTCGTTTAGTTGGTAAACGATAAACTATATAAATTATAGTTGTGGTTCAATTCAATTTTAAACCACAAAATATTATGTTAATAGGTTAAACGTTCATATAAACAGCGCGATATGTCGAATTCAAAGATTTCTAATTTTTCTTTTATTTTATTTTTCAAACCCATATTCAAGCACAAACTTCAAAATAATGTTGCAATCGCGTATTTTATTTAATTTTTCAAAAATGTTCAGTCATCTGGGGTCATCAATCGTACGTAACATAAGACTTACATACATTTTTATGAAAGAGACTCAATATAAGTATAAGATTTTGTATCTAATATTTTACATTTGTATTGTTACGAGTATGTGCAATAATTACCATTGCACCGGACATTTAAATTTCCGTTTAATTTTTTTTTATTGCAATGTAATCGAAATGTCTGTAGAAGTACATAAAAGATATTACATAATTTGATTAAAAATTATAATCATATATAGATATACGGTAGTAAATTTGGGTCATGGAAGGATGTTTAACTTTTTTCTTTTAAAATAAAATGTTAAAAAATCACCTCTTACAGCTCAGTTAATTTTAAATAAAGCTATTTGAAAAATGTGGTTAATTTTATATTAAATTATATACATTATATTACATTATATATGCATACATATGTATTATATATTCACCAGATTGTTTTTTAAATTTTTTATTTTTATCTTATAAACTACTATTCAACTACTTTGGAATTAAAATCTAAAACTGACTTGTGTTGCAATTTTCTTTACACTCTCGTACTCGTATTCAGTTTTGCTTTCTTAAAAAATTGCTAATAAAGCATTTTGTAACTCAGTTAAATGATTCATAAATTTTACATTTACAAACAAAAATAACAAAATTAGAAAAATAAAAATTAGATTTAACGTCCGGATAATTGAAATAAATTACATAATACAGATTAAACTACAATTGTTTAATTAAAATTTATTCATTTTTATTAAACTTTTATTTTATCTTAAATTTATTATTTAATTCAAAATACTTTAATAAAACTGATTGAATTTTGGTGGCTGCTTCTGTTGTGATGATCTTATATTATTATGATTGAATGAAATATCGTGTCAAGAATGTCAAGTTGCTCGGTTATGTTGGATTTTGATTTTTACTTTATTCCGTACCGTACACAACAAATTACTGGTAGGTATGGCGAATTTTAAATAACAAAACAAGAGGAAATAAAATGATTTTTACATAGTTGATTGGTTCTCATCAATTTGTCTGTATACAAATTATGTAACATTTCCTTGTGCTTATATATGAGTGCAAACTGCGCATACAGAGATTATGACGGATGTCTTGATTATGTTTGGTATAAAAAGCTGTAATCTTCATTAGTTTTAAATTATTTTGAATAATACTTTTATGCGAAATGTCATGTAAATTGAAAATAAATAAAATAATCTGGTGGTCATATAATAAAATAAAGAAGGTACATATAGACCACGAAAAAAATATTTCGACATTGTCGTTGTCGCCTTCAACAACGAAATTGATTTGGTAAGACAGTGGTAAGAATATATATAATAAATAATTATAACAGTTTACACTTTAATAAAATAAAATTCGTTAATAAAGTTTTCTGAAGACGCTTGTAAACCAAAGAACACATAATACCTTTAAGGAGGTAAACACGAGATTAGGTTTAATAACATATGTCTTAGTAATACAAATTAATAGGCGCCTAGCTTAAATTATAAATAATCTGCATTGAATAAGTATCATCAGACATCTATTTATGACAGTCCAGAATATCATTAGAAAACACCAGAGAGGTACTTAATATTGAAAAAAGTTCAATATTGAGATTACAAGGGGCTTAGCAACTTTAGCTGTTTTGGTTTTGCAAAATCCGCTTAGCTTTAATATTAAAGGCCAAATTTGGTTTCACCAGTATTTGTTTGTGAATTTTTAGTAACGGAAATTAATTGTTCATCATAGTTGGCTTTTATGTCTTTAATGGTAATCTGAATCGGTTTTATGATTTTTTTTTTGTTTTATTTAAAGCCAACTCTACTTTAATTACTGCTGACGACAAATACGCCAACTATGATGAACAATTATTTTTCGTTACTGGAAATTCATAAACAAATATTGGTGAAACCAAAATTGGCCTCTAATATTAAAGCTAAGCGGACTTTGCCAAAGCAAAACAGCGTTTGTAATTAACCGGCGCGTTCAGTCCAACCAAAATTTTTTGTGATACTAACGTCACTCTGTTTAATTTTATGTCAAAACCCTGTGAACAACCTAAATTGAAAGAAAATTATAAATTAGTATTCTACGTCAATATCCACTTGTGTTAGTCATAATAAAAAATTTAATACCAATTTATAATGACATGGCCCAATTTACATCATGTACATACATCACTTACTACAAATTTAGTGAATCTCTAGCACCTTAGCCATTTATTATAGGATTCCCTAGCACTATAGGCAAGAAGAATTCAGAGATCAACATTAAATTAATTATAATTGTATTTAATAAAACATAAACAATTTACAAAAATATTTTTATTTGCTCTATCCAAATGCAAGACACACCTTTCAAATGTTTTGTTATAAGTATGCAATTTAATTTAATGGCTTTATAATAGGAGATAACTATTTAATATGTGTGCAGATATGACATGTTAACAAACGCTTTTCTAAGAACATAAAAAAATTACAAGTATACAAAAATTTTGACAGCTAGAATCAAAAAATTTCTTGTTTTGTTTTGTGATAAATGAGTGCGTTTTATGGCAAAATGTTATAAAAAATATCATGATGTTTTTTATAATTTTTGACCAACTGAATACTAGGAATATATCTGTCGGAGAATTTTATTCAAATGTATGTATTTAAGGTACCTACTTGATCTAGAGATTAGGGGTAGACCCTACCGATTGGAAATGAAGAAACTCAGAAGACACTGCTCCCACATGCCCCGCAATGCTGTCTGACATACTGAGTCACCTATTCCCGCAAACCCGATTGTGTATTAGAAGTATCAGGGAACGAGGAGGATGACGTACCACCAGTTATTGACCATCAAATATTGAGCATCTTTTTCAGCTATTGGTTTAAAATATTATTGTTTTTGTTTTTATTGATTTTAAAATTATACATGTTAAAATTAAATGGTGTAGTTTAAGAGGTTTTAATATATTCATTTGTAGTGATTTATTAAGATGTAGTTATAATTATATTGTACAATTTTTGTTTCTTTCAATTTTAACTGTAAATTAAATTGATTTTAATTTTGTAAATAGAATTCAAATATTTTTTTGTGGTTTAGAATCAGGGGACCAGACACGTGATCTATTTGATCCAATGGTTCTCTTATCTTACCTTCTTAATCTTGCTAGTTTTAAAAATGTTTAACACACAATGTATTTTATTTATAATGATTAAGCTGGTAATGAAAATAAAAAAAAAAAAAAGTTACTGAGGAGGAGGTTCTGGAGGCATTTGGTAGAGTCGGTACATTACGAATATTGTGTTGAAGTCAGTGGTTAAAGCTTATCCAAACATTTTCACGGATGTATATACTGCATGCTTATTTTAGGGGTGTTCCCTAGTAAATAGAAGGAACAGAGACTAGTACGGCTGCCAAAAGGAGACAAACCACCAGGTGAGCCGTTCTCCTGGCGGCATTCAGTCTGCCTGTTGGATACGGCAGGCAGAACTCTAGATAGAGTTGTGACCGGCTATCGATGGCTATAGCTGATAGTAAAAACTACCGTACCATGCCACGTGAAAAACGCATTCAACACAAATTTGACCTGCATATTTAACGCACTTACACGGATGAAGTTATCGAAGTACTTGCTGAGACTAGTTTCCAGCTACTTTAGCGAGAGGATCTTAGTTTATGATACTGAGGAAGGAAAGAAAAGTTACGAGGTCACTGGTGGGGTTCCTCAAGGATCAGTGTTAGGTCCTACACTCTATAATGTGATATACGATGGTGTACTTCGACTGCCCATACCAAGTGATGCACGGGTTATTGGTTTTGCGGACGACATCGCGATTGTAGTTGTCGCAAAACACAGAGAGGGGATTGTCTAAATCTATAATAAGACGGTCAGACTTCAACAGTGGTTAACATCCGCTGGGCTGCAACTAGCAAAGCATAAAACAGAGGCTGTCCTTATTACTAGCAGAAAAGTTATGAAGAGCGTGACCTTAGAGATTGGAGCCCAACAAATTGTTAGTCAACCATCCATCAGGTACCTAGGGGTAATGATCGATTCTAGATTGTCATATAAGACACTTATAGGCAAAGAGTAGCAACAGTTCAGAGGCTAAGTGCTCTGGGGGTATTGTGCGCATTTCGGACAGTGTCAGAAGACGCTGATCTACTGGCCAAAGAGCGTAAAATTACGTACCTGCGTCGTCATAGTCCAGGAACAAAAGAAGAGAACCACCGACTAGCATGGGCTGAGACGATCACTGTATGGCAAAGAAAATGGAGTGAGTAGATGAATGGCAGATTGGTCCATCGCCTGATCCCTTCTAGACGTGGCTAAACAGGCGACACAGATAAGTGGATTATCATCTTATGCAGTTTCTGATGGGTTATGGTTGGTTTAGATCATACCTGTTCACATTCAAACACGAAGAGTTACCAGATTGCTCTTTATGCATCGGAGCAACGGAGAATGTAGAGCACGTAGTATTCGAGTGTCCACGATTTACTGAGGAGAGAAGCAACATCTGTGCACGTGGGGTCTCCGGAAAATATACTGAAGTTTATGCTGGCATCCGAAGATGGGTGGAACGCCGTAAGCGGAAGTGTGATATGATTTTTAAGTGACGTTTCGGCTATTTGTAATATGTCATGATCTGTCATTTTTTGTGTCATTGTATTTAGTAATGTTTACAATTTCATCATGGTGAGATATACGCAAGAAAAACGTTTACAAATTATTTAGTTTTATTATCAAAATAATCGTTCTCCAATTGCAACTTTTCGTGCGCTTTTGCAATTTTATAGTCGTAATAATCGTCTAAGTGTGCTCTCAATTCGTCGAATTGTTGAAAATTTTGAGCGTACGTTTTCTTTACATAATGTTCAAGTACCAATAAGACAAAGAAACGCTCGAAGTAATGCAAATATTGCTGCCGTTCAGGCAAGTGTTGCTGAAGACCACAATTTGTCGATACCAAGAAGTTCTCAAGAACTGGGACTGTCTCAAACCACAACCTGGCGGATTTTGAGAAAGGATTTGGATTTGCATCCGTATAAAATTGATCTCACTCAAGAGCTGAAGCCAAGCCACCACCGTAAACGTCGTGAATTTGCTGAAACAAAACTGTCGATTCTGGTGCGAAGAATTATTACCACAAATTATTCATGAAAAACAATTATATTCACCTAAATTGACAGTTTGGTTTGGTTTTTGGTCTGGTGGAATCATCCGTCCGTATTTTTTTTTTAAATGAAGCTGGTAACACCATTACTGGCAATGGAGATCGGTATATATCAATGATACCCAACTTTTTATGGCCGAAATTGGAAGAAGTTGATCTTGACAACATTCCAACAATACGGGACTACGTGCCACACAGCAAGTGCAACAATTGAATTATTGCGAGAAAAGTTTGGATATTCGATTATTTCAAGAAACTGTGATATTGAATGGCCTCCAAGAAGTTGTGATTTAACACCATTAGGCTATTTCTTGTGGGGTTATTTGAAGTCATTGGTCTTTAGCAATAAACCAAACTTTTAAAGTATACAGACGCCAGTGATGAAATTAAAATAGTGAAATAAACGTGCCAGGTAATTATTCCTCGTTGGAACATGAATTACATTAGATCGTCCATAATTTTATGGACGATTTAGTCTAATTCGTCTTTAGTTATATCTGAGTTTTTTCCAAAATTTCTCGGTATTTCACGGATTTTGTTCCATAATTTTCGTTTAAAAATCTTAAATTAAGTTTGTGGAATTTTTTGGATGACTATGGCAATGAAATTTTTATTTATCTATTGAGCACACAACTTTTAATTTGGTAATTTGCCGGACTGTGTCCGTCAGATGGCTTGTTTAATTTTTAACAGTTTTACAATCAAATAGCAGAATATTGAAATAACAACTGAATAACAAATCAACTCTAAAAAAGTTTTATTTTATTTTATAATAATAATTTAAGAAATTTACATAAAATATTACTAATGTATTTTAAAGCTTCTAAGCAATAATTGACGTTTAAAATATATTTTTGTTGAAGAGAAAACTTTTATTATTTTAAATAGAGTACAACATCTACGCACGCACCATTTCATTTGTAAAAATAATTCTAGAAACTTTCTTTCATAATGATGGGGTAATTTTAGTTATATTACTGTGGGAATTTCCATTATTATGTCAAAAACAATTATATTTAAGAACTTATAAGTACCGAAATCTTTGCTAATATGGAGTGCTGGTTTTATGGCGGACTATCGCGCGATTTGATGCAATGATCTACTGAATGAATTATCCATTAAAATAGCCATCACTTAAAAAAATCGCATTTAATTATGATTAGTTTGTGCCATCCAAAAAAAAGAGAAAACATTAATACCAATGAAAACATACTAAGACTGATGGCTGAAATAATATGTAATTATTTCAAATATTACGAAACGTCAAATTAATAATAATATTAAAGGTAAAACCTTCATATTAGTATTGTCTGTAATTCCAGTTTATTTATTCACATGCACTTTAACATAAATGATCTGCCGACCTAATAAAATTAAATAAATCACTCAAAATTCTAAACATACTGATCGTAAAGTATTTCTGTTTTATATAACTAAAAATTACATATAAGTGTGTGATACTTACATAAGCAATTACAGCCTGAGTTGATTTATTTTTAGTATTCCGATTCCCACGTATCTTTTTGATAATAGTTTGTGGTGGTCGATTTTTACCGTAATACATTTCCCATATGCTCGGCTTATTGCGATGCCATTCCATGATCATGTTTTTATCATGCTCGTGATTTTTCGCTGTGTTGATCATATTTTTATCACTACTAATAATAATGTTAGTACTACGAATTTTATTATTATTATTACTATGAATACTATCATTTTCATTAGTACTACTATTACTATTTATATTGTCATGATCACTCATGATCAAGTCATCGTTATTGGTATTGTGTGCATCTACGTCAATATTATGATCAATCGTTGGAAATTTGGTTTGAAAATGAAAATTTGGATCGTTTACACTACGAATGGATAGTTGTCGTTTAATTTTACCATAGTCACTGCCACCCGTCGATCGATAAATATGGTTTGTATTAAAAATAATATTATTATATTCGTTGTAATTATAGTTATGGTGTCGTTGGTTTTCGAGCGCATTTTTAATCGCCAACATTTTGGTGTTTTTCGATAGATTATCACATAGTTTTCGAATTTCTACATCATTATTCTTATTTATAATTTTAATGTATTCGTTCAAATCATTTTTTAACAATTTAATATCATTTTCAACATTAGAGCCTTCACTCACAAGCAAATTATTTAGTTTAAAACAAATTTCTTCGAGAATTTCGCGCGTGTGCTGTAAATTTGTCATCGGCAGCTCGTTATGATCGAATGCTAAATTATAGTGTCCGTTGTTATTACTATTATTTCTATTCCTATTATCGGCACTGGGACTATTACTACTATCATTTTGTATTAGAAATGATTCTAAATTTATGTCAATCAGCGAGTCATCATAATCGATAGGCCACACTGGACGTGGTATTTGCCCATCCACACCCTCCATAATGGTTGGCAATTTATCAATCATTTTAATGGGATTACCATAATTACCAGTTCCTGTACCATTGCCATTATTATTATTATTAATACCAGTATTATTCATTAATATATTGCAACTATAGTGATCGATAACTGGTTCGCTATATATGTGATCGTCGAATGAACTTGTTGAATATAAATTAGAACCATAATAACCAGATGAACCACTTTTATCAGTTGAATAAAAATTGCCATTAACATGATTACTATTACTAGTATTATTATGTGTGTTGCTTTGGTTATTATGGTTTACATTATTATTAATATTAACACAATTTCCGCTTTTCTTCTTTTTTGCCATAATCGCAAGCGAATGATTATAACATCGATCAAAACCGGAATCACCATTTGAACTTGTCGTTTTAGTCGATCTGCAAAGAAAAAAGCTAAATAAATATTTAATTGGGAAATGTTGTTTATCTGTTTTTTTTCTACATATTATAATATAGGCCGATTATTTCATTGTTTTTATTGTCGTCTACACTCTAAATGTCCACAACAACAAACATAATTATTAGAAGGTGATTCATTAGAGTTAAAATAAATTAGGCGTGAACGACCTTTACGAGCTTATAAATTCCAATCAAATTGCTGTAGGTCAGTTTATTTAAATCACGCATTTTTTGTTTTGGTCTGCTGTACAGTTTTCCATTTCGTTTATTATAACTATTTTTGGTTCATGGTAGTAAAATTTAAATTTGGAAACGCGCTGCAATTTAATTATGTATTTTAACATGTTGTTCACCATGTCCAAATAGACAGATGGCAAGCGTTATGAATGAGAAACCCAGATATTTTTGATTACACCTATATAATTTGAACATTAATATTATTGACAACGTGGCGATAAAACTATGAAAAATGTAGATTATCAACACGGTTTTGTAATGGTGGATGTTTCTGCAGTTGATATTAGAGTTCGATTTACGTAATAACGGTTCATCAAATAAAAGTCATACTAAAAAATCCTACCATTTTCACTTGTTCTGGTTTATTTTTTAATTTAACCTGAGCAAGCACGGTTACCCGTGTGTTGTGCATTTTATTTCATTGTGTCAGCGCGTTTACAAAACATTTCGTGGAGCAATCTGCGGATAAATAAACTTCAAAATGGATAATAAAAAGCTATTTTTAGGCGCTATTCTTAATGTGGAAGTAAAATATATTTGAGAAGATGGTAGAAAACATTTTTAAGCAAAATAAGGGTAATACCAGCTGTAAATAATTATAACATCGGGGGTACAACCTCAGTGTACGTGGATGAAGAAAAATCGTAAAGAAATCGTTTTCAAAGAAATTAGTGAAACTGAAGGCAGTGAAGGTATCGTATTATTATATAAATCCGTATCTAATTTTAATAACAGATATTAACAGAACAAAGAAATTAAGCCAGTTTCGAAATTGGTAGGGATTTTATTCCCATAATGAAAAAATAGGAACATTGTGAAAAAGAGATAAAAAAGATTGTGTGGTGCGCGGCAATGTGGGTGTATTACACTCATTTTTGTGTACGTGGTGTTTGCTGTGCGATTCCAAAGGATTTTTAAGGGAAGTGTTTTTATTATTTGTTTTTCATGTTTTATTGAATTTTTAATTTAAATTTAAAATTTTAGTTTTATTTATTTAAATGTGTTTTATTAATTGTTGTAATAAGAAAAACGCATTTATAATATATCGTCGTAGTAGTGATATGGTACGGTTTGCGTGTGTGTGAGTGCGAGTTGTATCCTTTTTGTTAGTATATACAAGAAGAATACATATTTAAAAATGTAAAAGAGAAAATATTCTTGTTTTTATGTACATACATTTTTTTTGTATATACTGTTGTATGTATAAAAAGAATGCGGTGTGTTTTATCGTGATGATCAAAATAAAAAGGATCATTGAAATTACGAGGCGTATTCGCGCATGTGTGTTTTTGTTATTATGGGAATTGTATTTTCGAATATTTTTTGTTTTGAAATGAATGAGTAAATTTGTATGTGATATATGGTATATATAAGTAAGTGTGTGTATTACGTATGTATAGTAATATTCAAATCTTAAAAAAAAAAAAATTTTTGACTGTTCTGCGCAGCTCTCAGTGGTGTAGAATTTTTTTTATAAACATTTTGATGGGTCGCATTTATCTTAGATAGTAAACTTAAATAAAATAATAAATAACCATGAAAAAGAATTATATTTCAGTTTTAATACACAAAACATTCAAAATTATTATGTATTTATGTTATTACAATCATATATCAAGTGAAAATTAATAGGTCTAAAAGAATATTGCACGCCTTTTGGAAACAATGACAACATTTAATTTTGGTGCGGACTAGGGAAAATAAATAACCAAATGTGATTCGTATCGCACAAAACCACACAAAAACAAAAAAGCAAATTCAGTTTTCAATTTAATGGAATTTTGAATTAATTCTTAACTTATCGAATTAAATATCATTTTAATTTATAAAATCTATAGTTTGTATTTTAATTGTATCCTAAAATTCCTATTCCATTTAAATACAAATACAACGTAAAAATGTAAACAAAAAACATGAATATTATACTTAATACATCACTGTGCACCCGCCATATTACTTCTGCGCGAGAACTGTCAGAATTCCAGCGAGATTTGAATACTACTATATGTAAAATATATATGTATATATCCCTTTTCTTGCCAAACAAATCTTTTATTTTATTTTTTTAGTGTGTGTTGGCCCAGAATGCATTTCAAAAATAAGTTTTTGACATGATTCTTTTGCCTTACCCACACAATTGTGATGGCAGACAGGAAAGGGGATGTGGATAATATGTATATGTAATATAATTGACTGTTTTTATTTATAATTATTTTAATAATTAGTTCAATGTATTATTGTATATGTGTAAAATCCATTTATCATTTATGTTATTGTGTAAAACATTTTCGATGTGCATATCCATATTGCGGTTGCTTGAGTCCGGTAGCTTCTTCGTTGCTTTGTACTTTACCTATACAATTATAAGTTTTATGGGTGGGGTGATCGGGGAGACGGGCAGGGGTTGCCGTGGTGTGGACGTACACGATGTTATATTGGGTGAACTATGCGAAGACATTTTAAAATGATTTTTTCCTACAATTTTTTACACATACATAGAAATTTATCGATGAGCTGGAACTCATGTGACGTGTGTGCGCGTGAATGGTTTTTTTTTTTTTTGAGGTTAGAAACCGGTCTCAACTCAAATGAGTCATCGTGTGATTTCCCCAATGTAATTTAAATTCATGTATGTATTGTAATAATAATATGTACATGCATTGATAGGTGTTATTATTATTTATTTTTTTTTACAGTCTATTTAAATGGTTTATAATTTATTTAATTAAATTATTTTTCTCCATAATTATTAATAATGCGCGGTAAAAATTTGTATTTTGAAAAGTTTTAAAGATTTGTATCGCCGTGGTATGGACGGGTGACACAACTGAAAACAAATGAACTTTTTCCGTTAATTCACTAGAAAGATGTGCAATATTAGTATCCATATCCCTCAATAAAAACAGTTTTATTTTTCCTTCATCGAAAATGATAGAGCACAAAGTGCCATTCTTCGTTTTAGGATTTTGGAATCTAATAACGTAATTAGCATTTTTTGTTTTTGCTCTCCCGCAAAATTTTAATTTTTGAGTTGTGTCTCTTTTTCATGTCATGAGCGATATGTGTTACGGCATGGCAAAGGGAAAATGGTTTTTAATTTTTATTTTCGTTGTAACGACAAGTAAATCTTTGATGTGCCTCGGGCTATTAATGTTGGTTATTCATTTAGATTGCTTACTGCTGGCACTGTTTTCTATGAAAGAATTTATCCGACTCGACAATATTTCTCGAAACAGGTTCGCAATTGCATGGGAACGTCAGACACAAGTATTGATGAGTTCTAAATCGTATTCAATGAATTGCTCATGCACCAATTATGTAAGAAGCATTCCGCGTGGTTTTATTTTCCGTTCGTGCCACCACCTCACGAAAACCTTGATCTTTTTTGAATGACTGAGATGTGCGAAATTGTCTCAGTAATCTGTTTCTAGACAGTATACTGCAGAAGATACATAAATTAATTTTTGGGTATGAATTGGGCTGGATTGGAATTCTAGCAAACTTCAGTTTTGGGAAGCTGGATTTGACTGGTTCATCTCTTAGCGGGTTAAGCGAAGTTTGTTTCAGCTATGGTGAATAAACGAACTGGATAGTTAGTTGGCCGATTGCTTTCGGATTTGTTTTGTGGATAGATCCAGAACTTCATTCGGGATTTATGTTGGAGTCGCAATTTAGCTCAACATACAAGATTCGAACATGATTGATTAATAAATTGCTTAGGACGGTCGAATTCCAAAACTTCGCCAAATACCATTTTTAAATCCCCACCCAATTCTGAATACCTGATTTGACAATATATATTTATTAATATGATCCCCAAGTTCCATTTAGAATGGTCGAATTGTAGAACTTCATCAAAGAGACACGTTAAAATCCCAATTTAAGCTGACCTTTCTTATTAGAATCCTAGCCCAGCACTGCAAAATGAATTTTAAAGTTGTAGGTTAGGAGGCGGCCTGGTTTAATTCGTTATATCCGAAACCCAAAATTTCGTCAAATTCAGCTTTGCACACTGAATTTGACCATCATTTGTTGAGAAATGGCCTAGTTCCATTGAGCATAATGTTATAGTGCCAATCCAATTCTGCACACCATATTTGACAGAAATTGGTTGAGGAACGATAAAGCTCCATTGCCATGCTCGGCATAATATGTCCTGTGCAGTATAAATTACTTGGTAATTAATCGAATATGTACCATTGCCTTTGGGATGCCTCACATATTTTTTATTAAATACTTATGGATTTTAGAGTAATTTTTAATATAATTTAAACAATTATGGTTTCAGGAAATTCTACTTTAAGTTGTGGAATTGCATTAGGATTAAATTAATAAATGTTTATATTATTTAGGAAGCCGGAAAATATTAATTTAGAATTAAATTTCAGGAAATCTACCGATGTAGGTGAAATAATATTCCTTTGAAATATTAATGGATGGTTCACAAGCCAAACCGATTAACTCCATTTTTAGAATATTTGTAAATTTTAATATCAACCTACTTGATTGGCTCCTAACGGTATATATTCAAAACAAATTTTTGGAATAAGAAGTGTTAACACCACTAAATGACAAAATTAAAAGTAACTAAAGTTGCAATTTATGAGGAATTTAAAAAAACCATTTTCGTATTTTCTCAGTTTTTATCAACTTTTTGTTTTACGGAGTTAATCGTTTTGGCAAATGAAGCATCCAATTGCAGATTGTGTAGATTAGAATTGCCTTGTTAATGTGTTACTAACTATCGACTTTATCTAGGTGTTTGTAACCGGGCTGATTCAATCAATCAACTTGTTTAGGAAGCCGAAAAGCATTAATTTAGAATTAAATTTCAGGATGTACGTGAAATAATAAAATTTTTCCCTCAGGTTGCTGATTTAAAGAAGCAATTGTTGAAGACCAATACCATCGTTATCCATTAAACCTATTAAGCCTTTATCCTCCCTCCAGTAGTTAGAAGTAGATTAGAATTGTGTTGTGCCGTACGATCGCTAGGTGTCTGAAACCGGGTCGTTCCGTCCCAAAAAAAAAAAAAAAAAAAAAAAAATACCTTTCCTATCCCTCCTATTGTTATGTGTAAACAGGCTGTAGGAATAGGCCCGGCGTTATCCGGGACCACCTGTCAAGTACTTGGTTCTACAGTCCAATCAATCAATCAATCAATCAATCATAATGAAAAAATAGGAACATTGTGAAATATCGATGATCATAAGTATTGTTACATATTGACATTCGAATTGATAGTGTTCCGTTGCTAAAAAGTTCCAACCGTCAGTTTTGTCCTACTTTTAGAAATATTTATCTAAACTGAAATGATTTTTAAGAATTTCCCATTTTGCTCGAATGAATTTTTAGATAAACTTACCCATTCATTTAAATAAACTTACCCCATGAATTTTTAGATAAACTTACTTACAATTGTTGCAAAATACGCTCCTTCTACAGTGCATTTAAGTTTGAAAATTTCATGCACCAGTTGAAAAAGTCGATTTTAAAGAGATCATTTCCGATCCAGCGTATTATTAATAGATTAAAAGAAAAACCCAATTTATTTCATCTGCTATATCTAATATTTCTCATTGCCTACATCACAGCCAAACCAATAGTTGAAAAGTCGAGGACAAAATAATAAATAAAATAGAAGGCAACTGTTTAAGACACGACTTCTACAAAACCTTTCTTTCATTCTCTTTTAGTACCTCATACAGAAATTTGCAACAACAGAATCATATTTGAACAACATTAAAATTGTTATTTTGAAGAATATCCATTTTTAGTGCACTTTTATCACAAAGTTATATTTGTTTTACAAGAATAATTTATTAACTTTCGTTTACGTGATAATTAACTTTTATATAAAGTACTATAGTTTCGGGCACATAGGTACGTCCTTTGTTAACTTATTAAAATATTCTCAATGTATATTTTAGTTGACAAAGGGCCCGAAACTACCACGTAACAGAAAGTTCATAATTTATTATTGACTTATATTTAAAATTGTTGAGTGAGAGTTTAGATTTCATAAGGAGTAGACGTGTTTTGTGTTCCTCCTTAACTAAAATTTAATATTTTGTGCATAAATAATAATAAATAAATCAATTAATAATAATAAATATGTGTTGTAGTGTTTTGTTGATATAATGCACTACATAATATGTAATTAAGTGATGTGGTGTTTACATAATCTTTTAAATATTGATTTGTGTATAGAGTGCACGTGCAATTTTGTAGAATATATGCGTAATATTATATAATAATATATAATCATTTTCGTATATATTCGGCAAAGTTGCATGAATGCATACATGCACATTAATGTTTGATTCATTATGTAACATGTATCAAGAACAATGTATATAAACAAAGTGTGCACCTGCAACTTTAGGATTTAATTAAAAGAGAAGTTTTTGATATTATATTAATTAATGTATTTTACGTATGTTTCCTTGTAGATGCGTTTGTGTTTGAACACAGTATATAAACTGTATGCATACGTATTTACCTGAGACTCTACACAGAATATTATGGGTGAATTTTGTATGGACGAGTGTGCATAATACATATATTTATTTACAATTTCGATTTGACCCTGAATGTAAACGCTCGGTGTTGTGTAAGGTTTGGTTGCGTGTGTTGGTGTTGCATTTGATTGTTTTGCTTTAATGCACGATTTACATTTTTTTTTTTTTTTTTTTTTTTTTTTTTTTTTTCTCAACAAATTTTTTACTGAAAAATAGAGCTGCACGCAAATAACAAAAAGTTACTAGTTAAAAAGAGTCAGCCATATATAATCAACATTTGCTCAAATTAAAAAGAAAAAATCCAATTTTATTTTACTGGAATTTGTTTCGTGCTCCTCTCACAAACGAAAATTGTAATATACTTAACCCTTCATTTGGAAAAAAAGAATTGGAACATGTAAATCGTGCATAAATCGTACATTACTATTAATTACTATACATATTTTCTCAAGTTTTTTTTACGATCACAAATTTTGTTGTAGTGCGGCTTAAATACAGTCAAACTCTTATAAGTCGAATCACACTAGTTGCAAAAATAATAAAATGTTTGAGGTAGAGACAATTCGAGTGAAGGAAATGAAAAACCAATTTTGCTTGAGTTTTCGAGATATAGAAGAATAGTTCGACTTATAGAAGTTCAACTTAAAGAAGTTTGACTGTAATATCCTCTTTCGCAGAATATTGTTCTTGTTGTACTAGTTATGTGCGTAAATTTTGCTCATAAATTTCTGTATGTATACATTTATCTCTGTTTATGTTTCTTTTCTATTATTTTGATTCGTTTCCGACATCTACCTGTTTTCTGACAATAGACCATTTTCCTCAAAAAAATTTGACAGCTGAAGCTGTATGGCAAACCAGAACAAACTAAAATTTATTTGTAATTTTTAAAGTTTATGACACAACTAGTAAAGTTTAATGTTTAAAACATAACCACAAACAATTATACTGTTAAATTTTAATAGCATTGTGAGAATTTATGAATAAAATAAAAAAATCGAATTTTATTTTAATGGATTGTCATAGACGTTCAACTGTCATAATGTTATTTTGACGTTTGAGAAAAATGGTCTATAGGAGGGAATCATTTGACAGAGATCCGCATATCCCTTTTTCTACCAAAAAAGATTTTTTTTGGTCTGATTTGAGTCCAAACCACACAGGTGTGTGAGTGGAGGGACATAGTGTCTAGTGGCGTTTTTGATAAGGGGTTTCGCTTGATTTGAGGTACAGCCCACACAGTTGTGTGTGTAGTTGTGTTTTTTTTTCTGACGAAAATAACTTTGAAAGGGGATCGCAAATGTTTAGGTTGGTTCGAAGCACATACGAGAATGGATTTTTGATGTGATTCCTTTCGGCTACGGATACAGAAATGTATATTCATTTATGTTTTCAACGTTCGGACTCATGAGCTATTTTGTCTTAGGATTCTTCATCAGTTATTTATGATTTTGTTTTTTGTGTTTTTACATCTTCAACTCAAATTAACGAACCATCAAAATACTTCTTGTAATCGAATGTTGGTATCGTTACCATTTCCAATTGGACTTATGTATAATAAATTAATATTATTATTAACATTACTTTCTCTGTTTAAGAATGAGTAAATGTTTATTACATACTTAGTTCGGCGAGACAGTTTTGTTCTAAATTGAAAGTGAATGGATTTTTAAGGTAGCTAGTTAAATAAAACGTTTACGATATTGTTCTGAAATTTAATTAGCATTTGGCCTTATAGACTGTAGAATTTTTAGGCCATCGTATGTAAAAATATATGCTGTCGGGTCCTTACGAAACAACATCCCTTGCGTTAAATGGTGTTACATTTCAAAGCGGTTATAATATACAGCATGAGATGAGATGACCCCAAGATGCCAATCATTCCAGTCGTAATATGACTGATGACATTCTTCTCCTAGGTGCGATATTTTTAGAATAACTAACTTAACTAACCTATCAATGTAGTTAGACATTATCTTTGCTGCGGTTATCATCCTGTTTATTTACTAACATCGTATCCAGGTTACTAACATCCTATCCCCATAAACCATTTATGTCGAGGATGCAGGCATAATTTTGGAATATGTATAGTAAAATGCAGAATTTTAATACTGTATAGCGTATATTCTAGGAATGTGCTATACATATCTAGGATCACCATTGTAGTTGGCCTGTAAGTCTCTATGATATCATATCATATCATCATATATTTACTTTTTGTGCTTGTGTGTGCAGATATTTTACGATACACGTGTGTAGTTCTGTGAGCTCGGTTTTTTGTTGTTTTCATGGAAAATTAACGCACGCTTTTCATCTGCGAGCGATGACGATATTCTATTTTGCCTGTATAATGTATATTGTTTTTCGTTTCCCGATGCGGTAATGCTTTGGTTTCTTATGCATTGTATTGCTGATGTTCATAACCTTGCATGTGACATTTTGTGTGCATATGAATGTTTTACGTGTGCGAGGAATAGGGACCGATGATTTTGAAAGTGTTTCTGTTTTTGATAGTTTTTACGTTTTATTTGAATTTGTTCAGTTTCATAGGCTTGTTTTTGAGAATGTTGGGTGATGATGGGATTGCGATGTACATCTTTATTTATTGTACCTATTTATATTTTTACCGATTGGGAAGGGGGTACACTTTTTCTCTATAATGCGGAGAACTGCATTGGGTTTTGTCGAGTGAACCAGTATGTTTGATCAATTTACACAGGGGCGGCGGGGATATGGTGTAGCTGTTAGTTACTAATATAAGAAGTTAAATTTGCAGTGTTGCATGGAACCCTTTCCTGAGGTGTGGATTTGTGTGTCCAAATTGGTCTCCTTGCTGAATGTTGTGGATGTTTTGAGGTATAGGATTACACGGTACGTTTGTGATCTTTCATAGATTCATCACGGCTTTGTGAAGCATTGGCTTTACTGATTGGTGATGTTGGCGAATGGTTACTTGGGGGATAATGGAGGTTTCACAGAGGGAGAATTTGAGCGGTCTGTTGCGATCGTATCGGAAATAACTGTATGTGTTGCAGTTTGTTTGGTTTTTTACTCTACTTTACGTAATGTAAGTGAAACATATTGTTTGTTGAATTATCTCATAGGACTTCATGGTCATATGAGGTAATTTGTTCGGGGTTTCAAGAATGTTCGTGAATTTCTTTAATTCCAAAAGCAAAAATCAAAAGAAAGATGTAACAAATCATAAACAATGATTTGGGTGATGTACCCTCCTCATCTTTATGGTGAGTGGAAGGAAGATAGTCAATAGAATGGTCCCAACTAACAAACTAACCTAAATATTATAATAATTTTTTACTAACAAGGGAATTTAGAAATGGTTATGGTGCACTTATGAGAACAAAACACCGAACTGTATTGTGGAAAAACGACAGTTTGCTCAAGTAGGTTCTTTATAAGTTAGAACATTTAACAAATCCTTTTCCAGTAGTATTAGAGACCCTCGCAGGTTCAGGATTCCTAGTCAGTTCGGTCACCGAATCGTGTCTTATGTAACAGATTTCGTCGAATAATTAGGTGATATTCGAATGAAGCAGCAGTAGTTGCATGTGCTCAAGTAATTCAGTTGCTGCGTTGTTCGAACAAATCTGTGTTCATCTTGACATGGGCATACTCAGCATGAAGTACGTTATAGGTAACCAGCCTAACAGCTGCCCTGCGTTGTATATATCTTATCTTATCTTATCTTATTGACTTATATTTAAAATTGTTAAAAAATAATGAAATTTTCAAGTATTAGATTTAAATTTTATCTAAATTCATATATCAATATACATTTTTATATTTTAATAATGCATTTTTGAGTTTTTTGAGACTCGATTGGCCACAAGAGGTAAACTATTGGGGGAACAAATAAGTTTTGAGGGATTTACAAATGACGGCGTAACTATACTATAATCTTGTAACTATATTCATGTTAAATCGTCATTATTTCCTTCTAAAAATCATTATGTGTCATTTCGTTGAAGTGTAAACAACATATCTTTTGTGCACTAACCATGTCAACCTTTGTGTGATTAAAACATAATTTGCGGGAAGTACTGCTTTTTTATTTTAATTTGAAGAAAATTGGAGTGAAGCATATAGGGAACGTGTTCTTTCAATAAACCATGTGAGTACTGGTTCCGCCTTTATAATAGTGGCCATTTTGACACCAGTGACAAAGAACGCAAAAGGAGACCAGTAAAGTTTGAAGACGCTGCGTTATTGGACAAAGATACATGTCAAAATCAAGAGGAACTCGGTGAAACTTTGGAAGTGACTCAACAAGTGATGCAAAAAAGTCTCAAGACCATGTGTATGGTGCAAAAACAAGGAAATTGGGTTCCGTATGGACTCAAGCCAGGAGACGACGAACGCCGTTTTTTCACGTGCGAACAAATGCTCATAAAACAAAATCGGACGGGTTTTTTACATCGATTCGTGACGGGAGACGAAAAGCGGGTCTACTACGACAACTCAAAGCGCAGAAAACCGTGGGGTTGGCCCAGTCATGTATCAACTTCCACCGTGAAACCGAATATTTATGCATGGCAAGGTACTAATGCTGTGTATTTGGTGGGATCTGTTCGGAGTGATCTACCATGAGCTACTCCAGCCTAACGAAACCATCACTGGAGAACGTTGTCAAGAACAATTGACGCAATTAACGCTCACAATATGCCAAAAGACATGACAAAGTGATCTGTCAGCACGACCATGCTCGGCCACATGTAAGAGTCGTTAAGGAAACTTTGGAGACGCTTCAATGGGTTGTCCTACCCCACCCGCCGTATTTACCGGACATTGCTCCTTCCGACTACCACTTGTTTCGGTCGATGAGTCATGGTTGGCCGAGCCGGGCTTCACTGCTTACGAAGAAGCCATATCAATTAGGTCGATTCTTGGATCGCCTCAAAACACGCGGAATTTTTTCGATACTGAATGCGTATGCTGCCTGAAAGATGGGAAAAAACGCGTAGCTAAATAGTTTACAATAACAGAATACTGGTTAAACCTGGATTTTGTTATGCAAATAAATCCAGATTTTGTTTATCAGAATTTTGTGTGAAAAAATATCCTATCTATTTTGGAAATTTGAAGAGCAATAGCTCAATCACCAATCATCCAAAATAACAAAAACACATTTGAAAAAAATATAATTTAATTTTTTTCTTTATTTTTAAGTCAAATTGAAGTAGTATTGAGTTTTTAATAGACGTCACAAACCATTGATTTTGCTGTCAAATCAATTATGCCACCCAAACGACAAGCAATTAATCATTAAACACCTCAACGAATACGCATTGGAACTTACGCATTGCTATTTTAATAGCTTTCCATTACTATTTTAATTATGATTACACTCTTTATCCAAATGTGGTTATTAGAAACGTGGATAAATTATGCGTACATTGCAGTGCCTACAAACTTAACACCCTTATTCCCCTAGTCGCATCACTTCAAGTGATGTGACTACTCATCTTCTTGGTACTAGATCATTAAATCGAAGCTCACAAAATAATTATTCAATAAAGTCGTTCTGGCTGTTTTTTAAAAATTTGTATGCTGCTTTATAAATATTTCCTTGCGACTGCTATCACTTCAAATGACAATTTCTATCACTTGAAATTTTGACATGACAAATAAATAAAACAAATTTTAAACTAATGCAGCCAACTAAGATTTAAAAAATTTTCATTGGAATTTTGGACAATATTATTTAGTAAATTTTGATTTTAAAATCTAGTAACCAGGTGAATCCAAGGTGAATTTATTTGACTCTGTAGCAAAATTTTCTGCAGAAAAATTTGCTGAGAATAAAAAACGAAGTGAGAGAGAGCAAACACAACCAATCAAATTAGTTAATTTGGTTATATTTTTGTACACAAATTTCCCCTACATTTCATTTTGTAAAACTTATGGCACAGAAAAAAATAAATATAAACAGAAGTAAAGCTGCATACAAAATTTTTACACATATTTTCATAGTAAAATATGGGGTCACGATCCGGTTTTATGTTTACTAAATTTAAAATTACGGTTATAATCTGAACGAAAAAAAATTGAAACAAAAACAATATGAAAAGTCAAAGAAACGCTAAATGAATATTCGAAGAGTTGGATATTCTAAGTTTATTATTTTAGTCGTAAAATGAGTTTGTATTTTGGGGTTACAATCTAAAAAAGTTGTTTCAAAATTTTGTATGCAGCTTTACCTCTGTTTATATTACTTTTCTCTATGCTTATGGCCTCTTCGGAATACAAACTAATCATTCTGTAAATTAATTTGCTGAAGGCAGGCACCTTAACAAAAATAAATTCTCAAAGTAAACTTCTCTGAACTATATGTAAATAATAACATACGATTATCTGAATATTCCCACCATATATCGTAGTATGAGTACTTTCATCCAGATAATTTAAAAAATATTTTAATAAAAGAAATTAATTAATTTTAAGACACAATAAAATTAAGGAGCACCGAGAATCGAAAAATAAAAATTGAACGACACAAGTTCTACACGCCGAAACTAATCTCAACAGATTTGTTTATTTTACGTTCGAGTTTATGTCAAAAATGAATTGAGCAATAAAATTTGCCCACTCAATACTAATATATAAAAAAAAAATCTATCATCTAACTTTACTTCAAACTGCAGCATTTTTTCTGCAGAAAGTTTTACTACAGAGTCAAATAAATTCACGTCCATAGTCACGTCGCATGACGTGATACGTCTAAGAGAATTGAGTATTAAGATTGAAACACCAGGGATGTGCTGCGCGGTTGAAAAAGTTAAATTACCAGAATTACATTCACTACCCGAACCATTATCAAACGATGGCATCAGGTGATACTGGCCAATCGGAACATTTTTTTTGGCAAACATACACAAGTAGAATACATGTTTCTAAATGTACAGTGCATCAAATATTAGTGTGCAAGAATTATATGCCAACATTCAAAGTGCAAGGGCAGTTACGGGCACTAAACGAGAAATTGTCGCTCCATTAAAAACTTTATTTGATCAACACAACGAATTAATTCGATTATTTAGAACTGCCCTTAGGTAAATGCCAGCTGATTCAAAGTTGTAGTTAGAGCAGACCAAACACCTATCGGCCAACACGAAAGAGAGTAGAATGCATCAACAATTGAGCCGTTTATTTTGAAAGTGGTTTAAGTCCATTTATTTTTATATTGAAGCCGTATACACACGTCGGATGGAAATCCGGGATTTTCACATCTTGCCGTTTTATCCAATCAAATGAAAGAAATAGTACAAAATACACGCCCCCTTTCATCCCAAAAAGTTGACAAAAACTCAACTCGAAGGAAAAAATCCTGCAGACAACCAACCTAAAAATACAAAACTGTAATTTTTGAGCAATATTTACCAACCTAAAAAAACAAAACTGTAATTTTTGAGCAATATTTTGTAGACTATTTTACTTTTTTGCTCGTTTTTGTTGTGTTATGTAGTGCGTTCTTCGGAATGGCATTTGAATTTGTTGTGTTGTAAAGCGTTCTACGTATTCGTATTATTTTGAGATTATATTGATTTTACTTTTAGTTTATTACATAGTTTAGTTAAATAAATAATATTTAAATATATAATATTGTTTATATAGGTGTAATTTAGGTTTAAATATAGATTTATTTAGTTTTATTTATTAAAATTAATAGAACTTATATGCTAAAATTAAGAAGAGCACATATCAATAAAAATGAAGTTTTTTAATTTATGGTGTATTGTTTTAGAATGACTACCGACTGATTATATTTTGTCTTGAAAAAGACATTTTTTAGAACTTAATTCACTAATTTAAAAAGAACGCAAAACAAAATTTATGGAAAAAAATTATTTATAAAAACTGAAATACTATGAATTTATTAAAAAATGAAAAACTAAAACGAAAACTAATATGATTTTATATTTAAAACACAAACAAGTTATGTCACAATTGAAATAGACCAAATACAGAGCAAAAATCCGATATGTTACTAACTTCTCGTTTGAGATGTGAAAAACCCCAGATTTCCATCCGACGTATGTATACGACTTGAGGGTTAAGGGGTTGAATTTGAATTGATTTAAAAATTTTGGTAACTGGTATTAAGTCGCTTTTGCGTTTTTCTGCCTTTTTAAGCATTTTTGTTTAAAAAAATGCTGTATGGTTTCGGTTTGCCGTCTGTCCGTCTGTGTGCACGATAACTTGAGAACGGATGGAGATATCAACTTAATTTCTTCACTAGAAGTTCAAGCAATTCATGGGAATGATCCCTATTGAATTGAACATTTCTGTGTTAAGGGTGTTCGGAGATATGTAGGGTTTTGTTAACCCCCCTCCTTAAAATTGATGGAATTTTTTTAAATTTTCTATTCTATTTTGGTTTCATGGAGCATGTGAATGTGGATTTAAAATATATTTCGTGTGGATGTGGGTTTGTGTGGGTGGTGTGGCTATGGGGGTGGTAGAAGTGATGGTATGGGGGGTGGAGGGGGTGGCTTGAGGTGTTTTGGATTTGGTGTGGGAATTTGGGATTTGGTCAATGAGGGTTTGTGTGGGCGGTGTGTGTGTGTGTGTGTGTGTGGAAGTGGGTATGGAGATGTTAAAGGGTGATAATATGGGTGGTGCGGTATAGGGTGGTGCGGGTGAGATAGATTCTGGGGTTTGAATTGGATAGTGGGTGGGGGGTGGTAATAATGTTAAGATGAGGTGGTTTGTGGTTGATTGGGGTCAGTTGAGATATGGTCGATTGGGATCGATTGGGCTGGGTGTAGGTGGGGTTAGGTGGGTGTGAGAGTGGGTGGTCGTAAAGTTTGAAATGAAATTGCAAATCAAATTTGCAAATCACATTGCATAGAAGTTCTTTATAGGTGAGAAAAATGCTTATAGAGTTCGGCTCCGAACCTTTCCCGTCTTTTTTTATTTTTATCTCCCTTTTTTATTAATTAAAATATGCAGAACGGCTATAGCCGTCATTTGCCTACATATCATCAAAGCTATGACGGCTATAGCCGTCATTTGCGGGAGCGGGTTAAAGTTACATTTGGTATTCCATAAAGCTCACACGTTGGCCCTGGATATTTATTGTTTTCATACATCGAATGCTAGATACGGAGAAACTTCAAGAAGACTTAGATAGATTAAGTGGGTGGTGTGATCGAAGCTCATTATACTTAAATATTAAAAAAAACAAAATCGTGCCTTTTCATCGTAAAACGAATCCGTTAATTACTTCATACAAAGTCAACAACAAAGTATTGCAATGAGTCAATGAGATTATGAATTTAGGTGTTACATTTGTCAAAAACGTCAGTTCAATAGGCATATTGAAAATTTCATTGCGAAGGCAATATACATATATGGATGGCGCTTATGTCACTCTATTTTGCTTATGTTCGATCTCAACTGGAATACGCTGTATTAGAACCCATGCTGTGCTGTGCACATAAAAAGAATTGAAAACATGATTTTTTTATTAAACAAGAGTGACTTTCGTGGTCGTAATCCCGACCAAAATTTACCATTCCATAAAAATATAGATCAGTTACCTCCATGGGCGCGTCTTTTATTGGTAAAGCTTATTTTGTTTGGTCACATTTATTCGTACATTTTGGAAACTAAATCAATTCATGTGCCATGCAGAACTTTTCGCAACCAGTAGTTTTTAGTACTTCAACACCATTCTACAAACTATGAAGAAAACAACCGCATTAATAGGTTGTCTAAATCATTCAACATTATCTATGCCCTATTTGATTTTAATTTATCATAGGAGAACTTCGAAAATCCCGAAGAATTATTTTTAAATTTTTTAAATGTTAAATTAAAATTTGATTTCTATTTTTTGTTTAAATTTTTGTTTGTTTTAATTTAATTTTCTTTTAAACTGGATATTCGGTTTTAATCTGAAATCATACATGTACTCGAAGAATAGATTTCTTTAGAAATAAAATAAATAGCTATTAGGATATACATATATCTTGTTACTAGGCAGTAAATAATAAGCGTGCCTACTCGACATCAATTTCTGTAAGTTTACGTAGATCGAACTAATTAATTTCTCTTCCACAAAGAAATTTCAATACCATTTATTCATGTCTATAGGCTATATACGCACGAGTAACAAAAAACCAATATTTTTACGTAACCCACAGATTAAGACAAAATTGTTTATTTTCATGCATACGTATAACATAATACTGTATGATTTGAAAAATAAATTCAATTAAAAAGAAATTAAAAAATATGACTTCACTGTAAAGTAATTTAATCTCATTTCGCTTGATGATTGATCTATGGATTAGAAATATTGTAAATATGTATCCGTACAAACAATGTCTTGTTATAGACATGCTAAATCACTTTCAATAGATTTTAAAATTATAATAAATATTTTATTGAAGACATTAATTGGCCTATCACTCCTCTCAAAAAGTGATAGGTCAATAAAAATCTGTATGACGGCATTCTGCAAACATCTCGAGCGTACCAAAAATCGAATAGACTTTGAAGAGCTTTATTAATGAACTTTTTGAGGAAGACGACTGATCTAGCTTTCCCTGCCGTTTAACCTACAACAAAAAACATTTAAAAACGCTTTGTTCTATTTTATTCGTACAATAGCATCTAGCTAATAAAACACACAGCCACGCAGTAGTGAAACCGTAAGTGAAATTTTAGTTTGGCATTCCAGTTATTGACATATGCTACAATTTTTACATAACAAAAAGTAAGATCTTCACTGAAACACGTTTTTGATGACGCGATCCTCGATCTTAATGAAAATCTTTATTTACTTTTTCATAAACGTTTGTGTTAAATTTGGGTGTACGGTTATGTATACAATTTGCATTTTATCAAATACAAATTTATGTGCTAATAAATTTAAATATAAAAAACTGTGTGTTCTGATTACATATACAATTGTTGAATAAACCACTTTCTTTTGATACACGAAATCGAGAGTGATCTTGATTTTAAACGTGTGATTTTTATATATAATTTTCTCACATTGATTGTTTATGTCTCTGTTGTATAAGATTGGAATGTTTTTGGATAGATCAAATCTTATTAGGAGAAGACGGATGTAAATGATTCACATCTAAAAAAAACTTGTACAAAAAATGTAAATCTTATTAAATAACCAAAATGACAGTTTAATAAAGTTATTGCGTTCTTGACTTTCGTAGCTTTTTAATTAATTTAAGACAATCCATAAATTTAACAGCCTCATAATATTCGATTTTTAGTTGAAAATTACTGCAACTGGAAGCAAGAACGAATGTCCGACGCGTGTCGGAAGGATCTGTCAGGTTTAATAAAGGCCTATAATCATTATAAAATCAGCAAGAAGCAATTAAATTTTTACAATTCATGGGACTCTAGGCTTAACGTTCAAGAGGGCAATTCTTGTACGACTGTCTCAGATGAAAATTAAAATGTTTGAGAGCTTTCATCGATTGAAGGGAGTAAATTGCATTAATTTTTATTAACTGCATTCAAGTCAAAACAATGTGGGGTTAGTTAAACAGATAAGGATAATAACTTACAGCTGCTGGCACATCACTATTGAGGATGCTATGTAAAAATAGCAATCCAACAATACGTCCACTACCAATCGCTGACCATATTATCACGTCATTCAAAAAGTCTCGAGGGTAACTACTAAAAAAATATTTTTATTTACAAAATTCGACTTTATTCGTAAAGATAAAGCTTCTCTAACGTTTCGATGCCTTTGATGTATAACGATTTATCTTTGGCCTCAAAAAATGCGTTTGTTTAGGCTATGACTTCAGTATTTGACGCAAATCTCTCTATCTTAATCTATTTAGCTCTAGCATATTTTTTTCTTAAACAAAACAATTTTTTTTCCTAATACCTAATGACTTATACAAACACCTACGTGTTGAAAAAATGTAAATGTTACAGTTTTTGCAATATGTACTAAAACAATACCTCTGCTGAAAATTCAATCGTTTATCTGGTTTAGAATTTGAAATAAATTGGGATTTTACTCTATCGCAAAATTGATTATTCTGGTATAGTCTTTTGCATGGAAAATCGTTTTTGTTTTATTGTACTTTTCAAATAAATGGGTGTATCCTCACTTAAAAAAAAATAGTAGGCTTCACATATATTATGGTTTGGATCCACAATATCTCACTAAAAATGTAGATATCTCAATGTTTGTCGGGCAAACAATGTCTGTCTAGTTTATTTCGTTCTATCCTCATTTGCTTTTATCTTGAAGGTATGAAGTTTTAGAGATTATGGAATGTGATATTTACTTAATTATTAAAATAAATTACATTAGACATTCTCCAAAAATAACATGAAGATATTTCATTCAGCCCAAATAGAATTCTACAATTGAGGCAAATCTGAAGTTTAGATATCTCAAATGTAGATTTACATGGGCTGAATATAACCATTGACTACCCTTTTCTTCACTCAATAACAGTAAATCCAATAACTAGTTGTATTTAATTTTTTTAATTGGTGTATTATTAAATTTCTGTTAAGATGCCCAATTATACGAATCGAAAATATAAAGATATAATATTCATATAGGTGGAAGAAAGGAATCACAAGCATCGCTCTTGCAGATTATAGACGATAGAATCCAGGTTGTCAGTTATCTAATGCGAGAACATTTATAAACACATATCGACCATCACTTGAAACTGGAAGTTTAGCTGACCACCGAGCAGGGGCGACCCATTTGCCAGTTGTATCCGGTTTTACTGACGAGACGGTGGTGCAAGCAGTTAAGAATAATACAATATATCAGAGTCAGACCATTGTCACTGTAATTTAGCATGTCATTCGTCCTTCATTCGTACCACCACACACCAGTCCAGAGCCTTTAATCTCTGTGGCACTTTTCTGACAGTTCCCCGGGAATAGGGAATTGAGGAACAATTTACAAATAATTTCTGTTTAATTATTTGTTTCCGACAGACATACTAAGGTAAAAAGTTAGTGGTAATGGTTTGGGAACATAATATAATTAGGAATAATTTTCTTTGCCAGTTTCGTTGTGAAAAACTATTCCCAATTTATAAAAATTTGCATCAATTTTTTTCGTAGTAGGCCGGAAAAAACTGAAATAGATAAACGGCTATGTGAATTCTTCCTCGATTCCCTATTCCCAGGGAATTAGCAACTGGATGACGGAAATTATGTTTTGAATATTGTATGAACGGGTGAGTCACAGTTTACTAGAGACGTCAACGAATTATCGTAAATTCATGGGCGGAAACCACACTGCAAACGATATGATTCCAACTGTCAAATGTGTGGGATAGGGTTCTTAAAAATTTATTAATTATACTATTTAGATTACCACCAACGTTAAATAGCAACTATTATGTGAAATTGAAAAATGAGCGTCCAAATCTTTTAATGAATGTACCTCAAACACAAATTAAATGTTTAATTTACCAATATGATGGACAATCAGCATATTTTGGTGGCCAAGTTATAGATTCTCTGAATAAAAATCATCGGATGTTAGTGTTTGCTTTTTTTGTATGCAGAAATATCAAATTAAAGGAATGTCATAAATAGCTGCATGGTTAATATACGTCAAATAGTTTATAAACTATTAAGTAAAATATGAACTTATCGGCATCATCTCAAGATCCTTTTGTTTGTAGTTTAGTAAATGTTGAAAATAGACTTCCTTCCTCCTCCATGAAGAATTGTTCACTCAAAATTAATCAAGGAATTATCCCTTAAGGAGATAGCAGAACTGCCTGTTGCAACGCAATTGCGTTGGGATGAAAGTGACCAATTTGTAACTGTAAAAGTAAGTTGCCGAGGGCATGTTTCTGCTACAATTTTCAAAATAAATTTAAGCCAGATATGTGTGTAAAATTTTAACTTCATTTTTACAAACAATGATGGTTCATTTGTTGGTTTATTTGAAGTTCAAGAATCCCAGTCATTTCTTTTAAACGAAACGTAAAGCAAATGGCTATCCTGCATGTATGACCGTTTTCTTTAAATCAGTCTATAAGTAGAAAGATATTCATCTTCTGTCGTGCATTGTTTGGAGATGGGTGTGAACCAGATGGCATTCCAGCTTCACTATTTAACGATTTTACAAATTGGACTATTCTATTAAGCTATCGTTAAAATGAAAAGATCTTTCTTAAAACCACACATTTCTCTTTGGTGTATTTCAAATACCCAACATAGGTTTATGCCAAAAAGATCATAATCAATAAACCTGATTGAATTTACCAGCCACAAATTGAAAGCAAGTTGATCTCGTCTTTACAAATTTTGTTAAAGTTTGCCATCTGCCACAGCAAAATTTTAAAACACGGATTCAAGTTTTTTTTTCATCAACCAGTTTGTAGTTGGTTTAAATCATATTTGAGTCGAATTAAGTATGTTGAATATGAGATCATATTTAATACAAGTTACGCCAGAAGTATCACAACATTTGAAACTTCTGGCGTAACTTGTATTAAATTCGATATTTAATACAAGATATATTTGGTGTGAATCCATTTTTTCATAAAAATGGCATAATTTTCCAAAAAACTATTCCATTTTAAAACTAGGATTCATTTTCGTTGATATGTGTGTTTTACCAATCACATGCATGGTTTCATTAATCGGTGGACGAAAAATGTACATGATATTAAAAAAATTTAAATACAGTATTGTGGCGACGGCTGTCTACACATAATTGATTAAAACTAATGCATCAAGTATGAAACTTAAAAAAAATGAGAGTTACTTCAACTAGACCTTGAATTGTCCTTGAGTGAACCTTGTATACTACAGCCCACACTGTTTGCTATGTCGTCAAATTTAAGTCTACAGTTTGTTTTTTGAACTATAGACGGCAGTTATGTTCATAAAAGGAATAAACAAAATGACAGAAAAAAATATTAAAAACAAAAATAGTATGATTCGAAAAATAAAAGAGTGACGTCTTATAGCAAAATATTTAAAGTAGAGTGGCCTGTAGTATGCTAGGTACACTGACTAGACCAACATAAAACAAATACAGCGATAATAAGTATGTTCCGTATATTTCGCGCCAAACAGAACTTTTATTTAAATTGCTATATGTTTTTGAAAATTGTTAATTGTGAATCTTATTATATTTATTTTAATACATACAAGTATATTCCATTGTTTTTGGTTATTTCAATTTCCAAGAAAAATTTGTAAACTGTCTCTAAATAAATAATAAACAACATAGATTTACGGGACTCATACTTTAAAATAAGCGTTTTTAATTGTTATTTGTTCGGCGACTTCCATATAATCCGTATTATCTGAAAAGATTAATTAATTATTGTTATAAGTTGGGGAAAATTATTGAAAATAAATTATATTAATAATAATTTTCTTGAGTTATTTTTAATTATTTTAATTTCTATTATATGTTTGGATTTATTTTTTTTAGCAAATTTAGAGTTATAAATCCAATAATAATAAAAGTAATAAACAATATGATCATTTTCACTTTGCTTGGAGGTTTGTTTAATATAATGTATGGCGCCTCAGTAATCAATTTTGGTTGGCCAACAACTTAAAGGGATTTAGGGGTCTCATATGCCAAATTCAGGAATGTCGGGTAGTAGGAAAGTGAAAAACTTATGGGAATTGAAGCTAGTCTGATAACTGATAAATAAATTTGCATGATAAATAAATTTGTGATGCTTAAATTTGAAATTGGCAAAGAGCAATAAGGCCGCATAATGCACTAGGAACGTGAAAGTAGTCGATGATACAGGGTGTTATGATTAGAAATGATCAATAAGTTACTGTTTGGCAATTTCACCTTAAAAAAATCATAACAAAATTGATACAAACTCTGGTACATAACATACAAATTAGTATCATCCAATCAAAAATTAAACTCTGATTATTGATATTGAGTAAATGAATGAAAAGCATTGTATAACACGGACACGAGTATATAAATTAAATAAAGTATGCAATTGTTTCAAGTTAGAATTATCCACCTTAAAAGTAAAAATGTTTAAACGGTTGAAATAGGTGTTTTTAGGATTCAGTGGTTGCTATCGCACACTTAGGCCAATTTTGACCCATTGTGATATCACTTATTCACGCCACATCATTAACCCATTCACCTACTCACACAACTACAGTATACCACCTGCGCATGGCCAGCTCCATGTCAACCTGTACATTGACGCGGATGGTGTGTCAGCGCTGAATTCTGCACTCCACCAGAGGCTCTTAGCTTCACCGAACGTAATTGATGACGAAAATTCGATTTGCATCTAGCCTCTGAAAGGATTCGAACCCAGTACCTCCGGTGCAAGTGCCGAAGCTTTAACCATTGCACCACTTGTCCGGTAAAGCTTGAGATAAGACACTATTAAATTCGTATTATACAGTACAAAAACTAGTTTCCAAATAAAAAAAGTATGTACTCAGTTGCCTTCGTAAAATTAGTCTATTATACCGGGTGTTTCTTTTAAACTGAGATGATCAAATATCTCGAAAAATAGCCACTCTACGGAAAAAATGTCCACAATCAAAATTTAACCATACCGCGGGGAAATACATTAGTGCAAAAAATAGTCCCCAACCCCCGCTTTGTAGGGGTAACTTTTAAACTAAGATAGGAAGCCATATTTTTATTGCAGATACGGATTCTACGACTAAAAGTACGTATGATTTGAATGAAATATTTTGTTCGGTCCATGATAGATGGCGCTGTAATCGACGAAATTCAATTTTTTCAATTTCTTCTTCTTAGAACACACGCATTCGATTCTGCAATACGTTTGAAATAAAAAACATCACGTTTTCATTGGGAATACTTGAAATTCGTCATTAAAACAATTTATTCAGTTTTGTAAATCACATTTAACGCTTGTGTTATTTCTTATCTTCATGTGTGAGAAAATTGAAATGGTTCTGGTTTATGGAGAAGCTGGCAGAAATTTTGAAAATGCTGTTGCTATTTACGCTCAAGGTTTTCCGGATAGGATTCGTTCACGTGCTTCATTTGGCCGTACTATCAAACAATTTATTACTGATGGAAATGTTCAACCGAAAAAGAGGACCCGTAGAGCAACAGTCACTGGAGAAAATAATGAAATTGCTGTATTGGAAGCAGTGGCTCATAACCCTCATGTTAGTACACGAGAAATAGTTCACGATTCCGGATTGTCCCTCACCAGTGTTTGGAGAATTTTAAAACGGCACAAGTATCATCCATATCATGTGTCTTTACACCAAGATCTTCATGGCGCTGATTTCCAAAATCGAGTAATTTTTTGTCAATGGACACGTGAACAAATACAACAAAACCCCAATTTTTTTCGTTGCGTAATGTTCTCTGACGAATCGTCTTTTACAAACCATGGAACGGTTAATCGACACAACATGCATTATTGGAGTGTTACAAATTCGCACTGGACTGTCAACGTGTGGTGTGGAATAATTGGCAACAAACTCATAGGCATCCACATTATTGAAGGCAACTTGAATGGTTAAATGTACTGAAACTTTTTGGAAAATGAACTGTCAATATTACTTGAAAATTTGAACTTAGAAGTGAGACGGAACATGTGGTTTCAACATGATGGCACACTATTCGGTGGTGGCACGTGAAATACTTGATCGTGATTTCAATGGTCGCTGGATCGGTAGAGCTGGTCCGATAAATTGGCCCGCCAGATCACCAGATCTTACTTCGCCAGATTTCTTTTTGTGGGGCTATCTCAAAGACAAAGTTTACAAACAATAACCAACAACACGTGAGAACATGATTGAGCGAATCAGAAATGCGTGTGCTGAAATTCAACCAAACACACTTCTCAGTTGTGTACAATCATTGGACATGCGTATTAATAAGTGCATTGAAGTCGCAGGCCATCATTTTGAACGCTTATTTTAAGCTAAAATTATTTTATTCACCTGTCATTTACATTAATAAATTGTTTTGATGACGAATTTCGAGTATTTCCAATGAAAACGTGATGCTTTTTATTTCAAACGTATTGCAAAATCGAATGCGTGTGTTCTAAGAAGAAGAAATTGAAAAAAATTGAATTTCGTCGATTACAACGCCATCTATCATGAACCGAACAAAATATTTCATTCAAATCATACGTACTTTTAGTCGTAGAATCCGTATCTGCAATAAAAAATATGGCTTCCTATCTTAGTTTAAAAGTTACCCCGGCTCCACCTACAAAGCGGGGGTGGGGGACTATTTTTTGCACTAATGTATTTCCCCCGCGGTATGATTAAATTTTGATTGTGGACATTTTTTCCGTAGAGTGGCTATTTTTCGAGATATTTGATCGTCTCAGTTTAAAAGAAACACCCGGTATATTGTACATACGAGTATATTTATATTTAAAGAATTCTCAAACAACCGTTCGTGCACAAGAACTATACAGGAAGTGTTCCAATTAAAACTGTTGTAAATTTGTCAATTTTTTTTTAAAGTTTCAGTATATCGTAACAACGTTTCAAATCTAACAAAAAATATACTATTTTTCGATGTGCAGATAACAGCATCGCAGATAACAGCATCGAGTCTGTCCAAGACGGCTTCACACGCTGAGGAATATGGTCTGATGGTATTATTTCCCATTCTCGGCGAAGAGCAATCCGTTCAATTAACAAACATATAATTAATATGTTTCGATTTCTAAGCATTTGTGGGTTGTAACGATTTTTATGGTTAAGGTTTGGTACCTTGCGAATTGGCCAAAAAATTTGACTTTACAATTTTGTTTTTCCCAAGTTGCCTATATACCAGGAATTTGTAAATCTTTTAATTTTTGACTCTGCACCTAATTGTAATCCTAAATTATCCTGTTGGGTTTGCCATTGATTGCTGTCTTCATTAGCTGTAGTAATAATGGCACATGTATTCCAAATAAAAATTACAGACATGCACATACAAATTTAATTTCGTTTTGTAATTTTTCAAGAGTTCTCTAGAATACGAATTTATTGTGATATAATTCTCATCATTGCATTCGCTTCTATACTGACTAAATATATTGTGGTTCTATAACTTAAGGTGTACACCACCAAATGTTATCATCCAAAATATTTATTTCGTGCAAAATCACTTGCTAAAAAAATAACATATCGAATGTTATGTTTGTGTCTGAAATCATGTCCAAAATTTGAAAGTTGATGAAATTGTTTTATTTAACTTTGACTTATAAACGTCTAAATGATGGATTGATTAATCGAGATGGAACTCTCATACTTAAGCTTTTTCCATAAATCGGTCAACCGGAAGTGCCAGCTTCCAAAAGAGCTTTTCCGTTTTTTAAATATAAAAAATATTTTGAAAAGTATATCATTTATAAGAAAAACGACTATTATCTATTTTTCCTATTATTTTACGATTGTATATGCAATTAACAATTAGAAAATAATATAAGATTATTCTTATTTTGTATTTTATATTTTCTTCAAAATACGATAGAAGAGCGAAATAATTTTATTCTTATCACTGCGTTTAATCACTAATTTTGAGTATACTACTTTAGGTTGTACTATTCTTAAACCTGGATTCACTTGAGACAAACGCAAAAAATTCTTTGATCACGTAGAACTTATTCCAATACATTTAAAATAGGTGTGCTTATTAAGTATATAGAATGTTGGCAAACAGTAACAGTTTAGTCAGTAGTCTGTACACAAACAAAAAGTTTCGCAAAACATATTTGTCGAGTATTTTTCATTTGTAAATTAATTTTATAAAACCGTTCGAACTCCAAAAATTCGTAGCATCGTAACATTATTGTGTTGTTTAGAAAAGAGAGAAAATTAATGTTTTGAATGAAAAACATAAGCTATACACATTATTGATATACATAAGTATCCGGAAGCATGAAGAAATTAATTATTTTCATTCATGGATAATTAATTTTTCTCGAACAACAGCTGGACACATTAAACATTTGATCACTACAAAATACTAAACCTCAAACTCATTACTAAAGAAAAGCGGCCCGAATTACTTTCAATACTGCACTATATGGTGGACAGAACACTTTTATTGAAATTTCACGTCTGATCTCACGTTTGTAGTTTCAAGTTATTTTATTCGATTTACGTAATTTATGGATTTTAAAGAAAATTAAAAATTCTATGAGGGAATTTTCTAAAAATAAACCAAATTTGTTAAAATTCGATACATTATTTACACATTTAAATAATAACAATTAAGTCTTATGCAGAGTAACACTTTCGCAATACATTTGATTGAAATAAACATAAATTTGAAATTCAATTTCAGTTCAGAACTTACATAATGATATTTTAAAATTTGTACCTATTTTAACACTAACGCACTCTACTTTTAGTCGAGCTTTTTCTGAATCTGAAGTTTTAAACATTTGATGTTGGATTGTGGTTCTTAATCGCACATTAAGGTTTAGCTTTCCTTTACCAGTTTTCTTAGAAATGTTAGATTTTTGTTTTAAACTGCTCGTAATGATCGATATTCGTTTGAGATGTATGTATTTATTTCTTCGGTTAAGTTAAATTAAGCCCTAAATAAATGGCGACTGAATTAATAAATGATTGCCTTCACTCTTCTTAAAAAAAATACATTCAAGCCCTAAAAAGATTGCGTCTTTTCAGCCCAGCGCCTCAATTGCTAGTTTTACTCTAAGTGGGGCAAGAAGGTTAAAGGCGATGCCACATCACAATTTTTACGAACGTTTGCTGAAAACGTTTGTTTCATTTACGAATAAATTATTTCATATATTTTATTTAAATCAATGAGATATAATGTAAAATAACTTTATTTATTAGCCAAAATAATAAATTTACAATTATTGAACAATTTTAATTGAAAAATAGCCATTTTTCTATTTTGCCGTTCCTAGAAACGTTTTTTTTCTTTCAGTAAAATTTTTCTATTAAAATTGTTCAGTAATCGTAAATTTATTATTTTGGCTAATAAAAAAAGTTATTTTACATTATATCTCATTGATTTAAATAAAATATATGAAATAATTTATTCTTAAATGAGAAAAACTTTTTCAGAAAACGTTTGTAGAAATTGTAATGTGGCATCGCCTTAAACATAAACCGCAAATCATATTTTCCAATCTTGTAGTAAGCATTGAAATCGTTTGCAGCTCGAAAATTGTAGTATTTTACTTTAGGAACTTTTTCTACAGTGGCAATATTGCTGGAATTATCAAAAAAAAAAATTATTTTGAGCAAACATAAAAACGTCAACATAGTTTTTTTTACACAAGAAACCCCTAACATGCAACTAACTGAGAATCCTTGTTTAGGCCTGAGCAGTCCAGCCATATCATTGACGTTGAGAACAAATACTTGAAAAATGCTTAGATATACTTTGGATTGTACCCAATACTATGCTCTGACTAGGAATTAATAATCTAAATTGTAAGGTAGGCTCATCTAAAATATCTAAAAGCCTGACCAAATTAGATTACACCAATCCATATTAGTTTAAAGATTAGCCTAATCCTTTAATAATTTAGAGATTTCAAGCTTCAAGTTTAGCGATTGATGAGCGAGACTTTTGTTTGTTTGTTAAAATGCTTTAAATTTTTTGATTTGAAAATTTGGTTAATTAATTAACGACGGCATAATATTCGGTACAATCAATCTTAATGAATAAAACCTTGATTTGTTGTGGTAGCCTTGATTTGTTGTGGTATGACCGCAAGACACGATGAAATATTTAATCGGGATTTACAATTGTAGTCTGAACGCAAAAAATTGAATCTTAATGACAAGTAAACTAGGTTAGATAATACTAGAATAGTAGTCCCTAATCTGAACAGAATATAAAAGATACTATTATTGCCCATTAAAAAAAACTATTTTGACTAAGATCTTTCCATTGAGTCTATTCAAACCACAATTCCAGTGAAGATGACGCTAAATTCCTTGAAAATACTTAGAATGTCTCTGGAATGTAACTAAGACCCATTTAAAAATCATATTTTAAGTCTCATGGGACACCTTGTCACATCCATTAGAAAATCAAGCAACTATGCCTAAGACTGTGTGCCTGAGAGCGATTTTTTGACTAAATTGCCGACTAAACTAAATTAATGACTGATTCATATCATTCATTCAAAGGTGGCACAAGTATCTTTTAAATATGCTGTGCCTCCGATTGTAAACTAAATTGTAAACTAAACTAAATTATGAATTTCATACGTCATATTGTTTTCAACAACTCCGGTTTGTTATTATTTAAAATCAAGGAAATAGAAAAAATAAAACAAATATTGATATGGAAATCAAATTATTCACGAATGTGATTGTGAATTACAATCGAAATTTAAGAATGAAAGTGTTTCCCTTTAGACATTTTTTCCTTTTAGACAACTAATGCTGTGTGCCTCACGTCGATATTTTTGTCTAGCCCCTGAGATATACTCGACGTGACTACGACGTTTCTAAAGGTTCAAACAGAATAGATCCGCTCCGGCCCGTTCATTTCGTTTCCGCTCGGTCCGTTTGATTTCCTAAAACACAACATATCCGTTCCGCTTGTCAAAAATAGATATTAATTATATATTATATTTTGGAAATTTTAATTTGTGGGAGATTATTAGAAGAGATTAATAGAATTAATACAATTTAGTACGTCTTTTATTGCAAAAACTTCTCGTTTAAGATTTTTTCTGATATATCAAATACTATGTGAGGTTATGTCGTCCGCAAAAATTTGAAATTGGGTTTAGTGTTCGCTCCGTTTTTTTCTCCTCCGTTCATTGTGTTCATATTTTCGTTTTTTCATATAAATTGACAGTTCTCATAAAATGGAGTGGATGGAACGGATACATTTTGTTTTAACCTTAAATGTCAAAAACGTTGTTCTCCATAGCCTACTGAAGACTCGTTAATCGCGTCGAATATAATTGCTGTAGTTTGAAATCATATATTTTTACTTTTGAGTCACGTCGTTCGCGTCGAGTATATCTCATAGGTTGTCCAATTAAATAAATTGATCGTTAGTTCATACCAATCGTTCGAGTATGGCACAAAATAAACCGCATCTGATGTTTAATTAAAATTTTCTATAGTAAAACTTAAATTTAGCATTCTACAAAACATTTCAAATCAGTAATTGATAAATCGAAACTAAGTTTGCAGTTTAGAATTAAATATCGGGTAGATTTTGGTTTATAAATATTAGAGACATCTAACAATACCTGGATGAATTAACGATCAATTTAGTTAGTTGGAAATTTAGACAAAAAAAATCGGCGTCAGGCACACAGCATAAATAGTCAAGCAACCTCAGCAGGAGTCTAAACGATAAAACATGGTGGCTAATAGCATGACCACTCATTAAATTAGTTTAGTCGGCAATTTAGTCGAAAAAAAACGCTCTCAGGCACTTGTGGCATTTGTGTCTAAGCGAGCTGCTCATACAAAAATAATAATGACAAAAAAAAAATAAATTAAAAATAATTTTGATTAATATTATGAAACGCCCTGTCAGGCTTATTAGAAAATTATGGAACTGCTTATAGACACCACTTTAAGTATGAGCGTCCAGCAATAGCAACGAACTTTATGCAAAATGTCTATAAAAGTTTATTAATGGAAGCTCAAACTAAATCATTCATCACACTCGAAAAAATTTTGCAATATAAATTCGTCTGAATGTTTACTTTTACGAGACTATTACGATAAGTTTACTGTTGAGTTTTTTTTATTATACCTCAACCAGCGAAGGCTTAAGAGCTTAAGTTACACGCTATTTATACCATTTCGGTTATTGCTATAATTAGGCTTGTCGTCACATCTAAACAACTGACCTCTAAAATTTTGGTGGTCGTACCGCTCTCCTAAGTGGTCCAAACGGAGCACAAGCGAGGCTTTAGTTTGGATAAAATGTCATTTGCATTCGTGAACATTTTAGTGTTACAACAGCTCCCAGTACAAACGTTATAAACAAAAGCATTTATTCGGTTTAAGGAACGGGGTGCTGATCAGCCACAACCAAATTTTTTCGATCTGTTCGCAATAAAGAAGCTGTACGACAGAGTGTCTACCACGATCCATCTGTGCCTACTCGTGGACATGCTATTCAGTTGAACATTTTTCAGAGTTTCGCAACAGAGAGATTTTGAAACTTGATTTTTAAATGTTTCCATAGTACATTCAATAACCAAACAATTATTACCACAAAATCCAACACAACGGCTACAAAATGTATTTTAACCTTTATGTGACTGAATGAAAAAACACATTTAGCAGACTGGAATGAGTATAATTGTACCCAAATATATGTAAATTAACAGAGAATTTGACTAAATGGTTATTTATAAAATTGTACATAGAGAAAAAAAAATATTTCTCCACAGTCAAATCGACACAAAACAGGGATAAAATTAAAGATGTCAGAGAGTATGAGCCCCATACGTAAACTGTATCATAAAAAAATTTAAAGTCAAATATGCTTTTGGTACAATTGTACCCATTCAGTCACATAAAGGTTAAAACTCAGATTTTGCATGCGTCCCTAAGGGCGGATTTAATGGCGCTAATTTAAAGTCGTAAATGTAGAAACTATCCTGGTATTGCTCTATTGAACACTGCTTACAAAGTATTGGGAAAGTGTTGGAAAAATGTTGGGAGTACAACGATTAACTATATATAGACGTCCAACAGGCATATAATAGAATAAACCGCGACAACCTGTGGGCCGCGCTCATATGCCTAGAAATTCCAGAGAAACTCGTTTCTCTGTGTAAATTAACAACATCCGGCTCTGTATGTAGATTCGTAATTGAAGGAACTGTGTCAGACTCCTTTGATATAACATCTGCTGTTCGAGACGGAGATGCACTCGTGCCTGTGCTGTTCAATTTGACGCTTGAGTAAGTATGGTGAGGAAAAGCAACATCGAAACATCGCGCTGTATATTTAATAAATCCGGAGAAATTCTTGGATATGCAGATCATATCGTGCTTCTTAGCTGAAGACCAAGCGATATCAAGGACAGGTGAACAGTAGAAAAACCAAATTTTTATCAATACCCAGGAAGATCTCCATGGTAAATCTCGGAATTGGCGACCAAAACTTTGATAGCGTCGAGAACTTTAAATACCTCATAACATCGTCGAATGATATGCAAGCAGAAATAAAAGCCCGAATCACTGCCGGATACCGAGTTTTCTATACCCAATCAAAATTAGTGCGATCTAAACATCTATCGCAGTCGTGCAAGCTCACACTTTATAAAACACTTATAAGACCTGTGCTGGCTTTCGGAAGCTGAAAACCCCCGTTAAACTACTACACTTTAATAATCGTAGTATAGTCCCTGGTGAGGAAATTTTCTTGTTTAGTCACTGTTTCTTTGTTTTAGAGTTTTATGACTGAGTTAAAAGTAAAAGAATCTGTGCTGTTTTAACAACTTAAAACGACACTTATCTGAATGCATCCGATAATAATAGAATTGCAGTAACATAACTGTGTTTTGGAAATTATGCGCTAGGATTTATTCATCCAACCACATTCAAACAAGAGTTGTTGAGCTAAAATCAGATCAGAGTAGACCTCATAAATATCCAAAAGTTGTAGGTATTATAAGACCTGTATATTATAACAAGAAGGATTGAAAGTTATCTTCAATCAACCATGTATAACGAATGACACTGAGAATTGGCGATATTTTCAATTGAAAACGTAACTGCAAAAATAATTGACTAAAATAGCGTAATTCCAATTGCTTTACATAAGTAGTTAATTATATTATGTATTCAAATTTTTTAAAAAATATTTTTCTCAAATTCGAATGAATTAATTAATAAAATTATAATTGGTAAAATAATAATTGCTATTATAAACGTGCTCTAAACTATGGTAAAATTCATGATTTATTTTGGAGATCGACTTATTTGAAAGATTACAATAAGTCTCAAGTATAGAGTTATTTTACACTTGTTTGACGTATTTGAGATAGATCCTCTCAGTATTTGAGCTACCTTAGGTTAGTCTGTTACTGTTTTGTTGGAAGATAATGTAAACGTATTACTGAATAACCTATAATAAATTACTGAATAATCAACAAATACATGCGTTAGTACCCGTCGTACGAATGATGTTCCTTTTTTTTATTAATTAAAATATGCAGGACGGCTATAGCCGTCATTTGCCTACATATCACCAAAAATATGACAGCTTTAGCCGTCATTTGCGGGAACGGGCTAATTTGTGACGTTAAATTATGCCTACTATGCATCAAGTGCATTGCATTAATTACAAATACATGTATTTAAAACATTTACAATTCATATCCATTAAATTTAATTTTCAAAAATTAAACCATACTTGAACAGTAACTACATATCGTAAAAATTATCATCAATTAGCTATCGATCTATTCCGAAATAGTTAATAAAACATTAAGTAAAGTCATACTTTACCTACTTTATTTTCAAACACAATCGAATTATTGCAATGATTCATTTATTTAATAAAAACAATCGATTTATTGTTAGCCAATAATTATCAAATTCACCATTGGCACATTACCAGATTTTCAGGTATATAACTAAATGATTGTAAATTATAATTAAAGACAAGGAATTTGTTGTATTGTATATAAACTACTGGAACCGCACGATATACGACAACACAAAATTCATAAATCATAGTCATATACAAGATTTATCTTGAATGAATATTGTTTAGAAATCAAAAGAAATGAAGACTACAGATGTGTACAACAAAAATCCCAAAAGTTACAAAATTTGTAAACACAAATTCCAAAAAAATATTTACAAAATCGAATTTCATCATTTTTCAAAAAATTTTAGAATGTCTTTTGTAATCATTTTTTCTGTGATAAATTACAACATAACTCTTTAGCACCACCTGCATACGTTCAGAAGTTCTGGCCGAAAAACAAAATAGTAAACTCGCGTTTTATGCTAAATTTCCGTTCGTACTTGATCTTGCGCCATCGTTAAACACAAACCAATTATTTTAACGCAATCATAAAATATTTGCGTATGTGTGTTGTTGTTGGTTTTTAAGAAATTCGAATATGTGTTCATGTGTTAAAATCATCATTCATCTTGTAATCGTGATTGATCATATAACACTGCAACAACAATTGTATCAAAAGACAAAAAAATCTCTAACAACAGTGAAAGTGTTAAGTTAAACAAATATTTCTACAGATACGAGCTCCCAAAAATCGCAGGTTTTTAATAATTTTTGTTTTTCCATTTCAAGGGTAAACAATTTTTTTTTTACTTACCCTTTAACACCGTGGTGATTTTTGATTAATACTCGTGGTAATAATATCGAATTATCACCACTTAAATTAATTTTCGTATCCATTTTGTTACGTTCTGGGGGAGCCGGCTTTGAAGCGCCACGATTGTGCACCTCATCATCTTCATCATCGCCTTCACCATCGTCACAATTACAAGTGGTACGTAGCACGTTTGGGGTTGGACATTTTTCGGGCAATACAAAATAATTTCCAATCCTTTCGAGATACATATTATTTGAGGGTAGCGAAGACGATGATGAAGTAGAAGAGGAAGATATGGTATTCGGTTTTGAACTTGGTGATGATTTATCATAATCACCTTCCCATAGTGACATGGTTAACTATGGACGAATTAGCGTGATTTTTTTCATCGTCGAATGGAATACATTAAATATCTGGAAATACAAATAATACAATTAAATTTAATTGTTAGTATTTTACTATTTTTAAGGTTTGTCATATAGACGTGTATTAACAAGATTTCTCTCATTAGATCATCGTCATATTGTATTTATTATGATCGTGCTTTAACATAATATGCTAATATTATACCGATAGAATTATTTAAGCGACCAAAACAATAACAACAACAACAACAACAACAACAACAACAACAAATCTTTGCATTACATACAATAAAATAAAATAAAAATCAAACGAAAACGTTAAAATAATTATTTTCACTTTCACTAAAAATATAAAATAAAAATTTGCGCGATCTTAAATATACAAATATGTATGCTGTGCTCGATGGAGCGTACTCAAGTACTTCTCGAATATCGGTAATAATTTTAATATGTAATCCACTCGACGGCCGCCAAAAATGTGTCTCGCAAGTGTTGTGTACGGAACATAAAACATGATGGGAATAGATAGATGTACGCGATCGTAAGCGGAAATTATGTGGAATTACACAATATTATGTTAATGTACTACGAAGAGATGATCGTTAAGTTTTCTTTTCTTACATTATTTGTTTTATTTCTGTTTCTCAAAAATGAGTTCAAGCGATCTGACCTGTTAAGCATGTCCATAAAGCCGCATGCATCATCTTACAAACAATTAATGTATAATAAAATAGTTTGCATGTTGTTAACTCATAACGCGATTGTGATGTAACAAAAATTTTATTTAACTGTAACAAGTATTTCATTTGTTTTGTACATAGCTATTTCTACTTTTTACGGTTATTTTACTCTCTAGTCTAAGACACAACCTTTCCCGGTAAATAGTTGGTATGTGTACATGAATGAATTGTTGTACATAGACTCGTATTTATAAATTGCGCTTGGTGTTTTATGCTGTTGTTGTTGTTGTTGTATAGTTAATCGACCTAGTTTTTTGATTTCTTTTAATATACAAAACTATAAAGTTTGCACAAGAAAAATAAAATATCAAGAATGATGAATGCAAATTACCTATAGCTAAGTGTTTAATTGAAAGTTTCTGTTTCTTTATATTTATTTAATTGACATTTTTTATTTAATAATTGTGCAATTTAGTATACAAACGTACCAAGCCGCAACAAGTTAAAAAATATCCTTTTTTGTAGTATAGTGGGTCATTTTAACCCAAAATCACATTTATTTACACTTTGAATTAATTTATTTTTATTTAAACACTATTATTTCTATAATTTTGAATATAAATCACGAGCACACACCACACATGCACAAATTCACTATAAAAAAAATCAAAGCCCGGCGCGATTCACTCAATTTTTAGAATACATACTAACTGTATTGTAACGAATAGGCGGTTTATTCTATTTTTTTAAAATTCGATAAAGGTTCAATGTGCACGATGCAGCGTGCACTAGTCAACTGAATAACTGATCAAACTTCCATTAAACGTGCCGCTTCGATCATATATTTTCTTTTGTTTATTTATCTTTTTTTTTTGAAAGTTCACACAACTCTCTGTTGTTTTCTCTATGTTTCTTTACTTTTGGTTTTATGCTTTGATGTTATTTTGTAGCAGCATAATTCATATCTCATTCTCATTTTTTGAAAACGAAGCGCTTTAAAATATAAATCAATAGATCTTTTTTTTTTGATTTATCAATAAAAATATTAAATGGTATGGCTACGGACTGGGCATAATCTAACAGCCGAAAGCATGTACGATAAGTTATTTTAGTACCGACTAATATAAATACAATGCATAAAAGCACGACAGGAAGCACCTACTCGTAGTTTTTTGCTTTTCTGGCAATGTCTCATTGGGTTGAACTTGGGTCTTTAGGTGACGACTAGATGGGCAAAACCTGCTTTTTGTTAAACAGGGTTAGTAGACTCTGGTGCACCCAGCTTTCGCGCGACTAAAGTTTCATCCAAAAAGGAATGTTTTGTACCATTATGTCTACCAACAAATACCAGTTGGTTTTTGGTCATTACTCATTCTATTTCTACCAGGTAGTTTGCTAAATAAAAACTTTATTTCCTGAGGGCTCCGGCAAAAGCATTTAATGAATTACGTTGCCCTCGTACAATCCAAATAGGCATTTTCTAGAACTCAATTTTTTGCCCCATTCAAATTCCATATTTTTATAGTACAAAACGAGCCATATCCCAGTTATTTGAGTAATCCTATTCCTTCGAAAAAACCTATGAGTTTTTCAAATAGCTTGTTTCCATTCAAACCGGTCATTTTTTAGGCCGCACCTAGAAATTACGGTAGAATTCAATTTCTATCATATACATTGAATATCACAGTCGAATGAATAGTCACTTTAATTGAAGTCAGCCATTTTCCAGACCCATACTTCAATATCAAAACGGTTGCCTAAACATTAAAATGGGGTACCAAAAAGACCAATGTCTACATGGGTTAGTTAATGTTCAATGTTCGTCGCTCAAGGAATAAAGAAACACGGGAAGAATTACATACAACATATTCTCGATCGAAGTTAGATCTTTTGTGGATTAATCGCAATGGAGTCTACTCTTCGAATTATAGAATTATAAATTTCTAGATGGTTGTAAAATAATTGTAAATAAATAGTAATGCAAGATAATACGATAAAAAATAAAACTACAGATGGGAGACGAAAGTTTCAAAATAGTTAACTTTTCATAAAATACGTAACTTTAAAACATAAACACAATTTAAAAACTTGATAATGGTAAGTTTAAGTGCTACTAGAAAAGTATACCTTGACTCCCGAATTTAGAAAGATTTTGCTACTTCTAGGAACAATTACGTTTTGTTTGCATAATTCTTGGTATTTAGATTAAATTATGAAACTTTACAAAGCTGGACAGCTGTTAGTGGTTAAAATAACATACAACACAGAGTGTAGATGCTGATTTCAACTGTGATCACTATCCTGTGATCACTATCATCTGGTCATTTTAAAAATGTTTCCATCAAAGACACGATACGGTGACCTAACTGATAAATCACAGAAAATCCGATGATTTTATTTTTGTCCGTTGTACGTCGATAAATAAAAATTTATTCTCTTTTTTATTGCAGTTTCTTCCCAACTCTTTCGCGATTCGCTTTTCCAGTCCTTACATTTTCGCCGTTACCAAGCTAATTCGGCTACATTTCCGATTATCGTAGAACCATCTGCGCATTGCAGAGCTCTATGCCTGTCTACAATACTTTTATGGAAGATGGGTCCAACAGGAGTTCATAATTGTGTTCATTTTTATCACAGATCGTAATCTGATGATGAAAAATCCTTTTTGCGTCCTGCCTCTATCGGGGTTCGAACCTTGTACCTACCGATCCAAAAGCCAAAGCCACCGTGCCGTTTGGTCGGTGATTGTATTTTCATAGTAGTTTTTCATTGTAATTTTTTTTGAAAAAATTGTTTGTGTCAGATAAAATTTTATTTGTATTACAGACAACTACTTACAGACTACAAGAAAATGTAGAAAATTAAATTAAATAATAAAGTCCAATATTTATAAACTGAATTTTGTCACATTTGTGCAAACCGAAGGTAACAGTTTTGATCGTTAATTGGAAAATTGTGTGTGATATTTTTTTGATTGTTTAAGATGGAAGAATCGGATAGTCATCGTCAAGAAACAAAAAATAATTTGATTTGATTCTCGACACCTGTAACGGATGCTTCATAATACTGATGGCAATAATAAATTTCGATGTAAATATTGCAATATTAAAAATGTATTATGGCATTTATAAATAACAAAATATATTTGTTTGTATTTGTATTTGTCAACACAACATTAACTTTTATCCACCGATTTAGACTTAAGGCAACTGAGAGAAGGAAGATAAAGCAGAGGATAAATTAAAACTCTTGGATTATATTTTGTATTTATCGTCGTTGATAAATTTCAAACAGAGGATGAGCCTAAGTATCCTGAACCTATAGGGTTTCTATTTCTACATCCTGGAAACTTATTAACTCATTCAACTTAGGGAGGTGCTTTAGACCAGAAAAAATAGTCTTACAGTTTGTAGTTCTGTGCTTCTTTCCTTCTAAGTTCACCAACATCAGCTCCAACTTTTTTTTGTTAGTATTGTTTCTTAATATGTGGTGTAAAAATACGATAGAAAGGTTAATCTATTTAATCATTATTGTTTGGTTAAAACCTGTTTTTTGCTGTTCAACTATTGTTGATGTTCCACTTAATGTTTAATTTAATGCTGTGTGCATCAGGTCGATTTTTTCGAATAAATTATGAACTGAACTAAATTGCTCAGTAATTCACAATAAACATTCATAAAGTTGGTTAGGAGTCCTCCGGTATAGGACCCTGGTTCCATATGTTTAATTTATTTTTCTTAGCTCGACTTTGTTGAAAATTGTTGATTGTTGATTGGGGTTTTTCGAGAACCAGAAATCGATTACGATGGGTCCCGTTCTCGTATGATTTCGACGAAAATTGGTGGAAGGCTTTTTGAGAAACAGGAACCGATTGCGATGAATCTGTGTTTTGGGGAATTTCTTTAATGTGGTTAAAGGAAAGCAAATTAGCTTGGCTATACAAAAATGCTAATGAATTGTAAGGAATGTATGAACTATGCTATATATAGTTAGCATAAAGTTAAAACCTTGTGACGTCGTATATTTTTACCAAATTGTAACCGTTACACGTTTAGAACCGTTATGTTGAGTCCAGTTGAACCGCGGCCGTCTAATAGATAAGAACTATCGTGTCATCAAAGTGTTAGCTAATGTTGTACTTGCCAGACTCAACCCTCTCGCCGGAAACATCACCAGCGACTGCTTTTCCGTGTTGGTTTCCCGATCAACCACTGACCTGTGCTTCACCATGAGGATAATTCTCTAAAACTATTAAAATTTTTATTAGCATACATGACTGTATATACATTATATACTTTCGGCAACCATATGACAGTATCAACCGCGAGAACCTATACTGTTCAATTTGGTGCTGGAGTACATAGTGAGAAAAAGTAACATCAAACTTCGCGCTGAAAATGTTTAATAAGCCCGGTGGAATTCTTGGATATGCAGATAATATCGACTTCTACCATTTTTGGTCCAAATATAAATTGAGGAAAACGAATATCAGTTTCGTATGAACCATGAAATAATGCGACTTCTCGGAGACAGCGATATCATTGGATTCATTAAATCTAACCGAATTATTAGGTGTGCAAGTACAAACTCGGCTCTGAATTTACATTAAAATATACTTGAATGCATCCAAATCGCCGGCCATTTTGGATGTATGTACGTAGCTTAGTCATTGCTGTTTTTATGACACAAGTTTCAGTTATTTACAAGCTGTCGTTCTGTATGCATCAATTTTAAGAGATGGATGCCGATAAGCAACATTTACGTCATTGTATTCTATTCTGTTTTCAAATGAAAAAAATGCTACTTAAGCAGCAACGATCAACGTCCAGGTACAGTAAAACAATTTGAAGACGAAGAACTTAAAGTTTTGCTGAAAATCCGTGTCCAACTCAAAAAGAGCTTGCAGAATAGTTAGGAGTTACTCACGCAATATCACTTCGATTGCATGCAATATAAGAAAAATACTGAAAAAAACAAAATCGAAGAGTTGAAAACCAAGGGTTGATCCAGGACAGCCATCAACATCAGTTGTAAAAATGAATATTCATGCCAAGAAAGTGTTACTGTGTGTTTGGTGGGATTGAAAAGGAATCATTTACTACGAGCTTCTGCAACTTGGTCATATACTCTTGCAGCTGAACGTTACCAAGCCCAATTGATCAATTCTCCAGACTTCGCTCCCTCTGATTACAGCTATTCAGATCGATGTCATCATATTTGAAAGACCAGTGGTTCACGAAATTTGAAGATGGGCAAAAATGGCTCGATGACAAAATGGCAAAATATCATATATATAGCAATGGCGCAAATTTCGTTAATTGACCTTTGTAACAATGATATTTCCAATAAAGTTGAATTTGACCAAAAAAAGCGGAGTTTCTACTTGCACACCTAATAGATGGCTGGACCACGTTGCACCATCGCCACATAAAATAATGATTAAAAAAGTACTCCAGCAACGACCACTCGGTGTATGTCGTAGAAGGCTTACGGATCGAAATGGATTGGGGACTACCATGCAGGTGGCAAAATACTTTAATAGAAAGTGACAGCTACGAAGAGAGAGAAAGAGATGGCAATTTATCTCATTTTCGAAAATATGTTTTGGTTGGGGTAATACGTGCTTTTCCTTTTTCGACTACAGCTTGTAAATTTACCATCAGTGACCCTATTGTGGCAATTGCCTGCGAATAGGGAACTGGAGAAAGATTTTACAGAGCTTATGCCTATAAATCAGTGTTTTCTGGCCTACTGAGAAAAAAAATTTGATGTAAATATTTGTAAACTGGGAATAATTTTTCCATAGCGAAATTATCAAGGAAAGTTATTCCCAATTTTATTTTGTTTTCAATAAAATTACCACTAACGTTTTACATGCCAGAAAAAAATTATTCAAATACAATTTATATGTAAATACATTTTACGCTATTTGCCGTAGGCACTTGGCGAAACACTTGTTTTTTATTTGGCAAAATTATATTTTTGAATATTTTAATTAAAAATTTGTTTCAAAAAGTTTAAAAAATCACCCGATCGATTTCGACTTGTTAGGTCATCATCAGGAGTATCTACTGATGATGACCTAACAAGTCGAAATCTATCGAGTGATTTTTTAAACTTTTTGAAAAATTTTTTTAATTTAAATATTCAAAAATATAATTTTGCGTAACAAAAAACAAGTGTTTAATAAAATGTGTTTATTAAGTATTATATGTAAATAATTTCCCCCATTCCCGAGGAATTTCCAGAATAGCCTGCTGTTCATCAAAAAAATTTGACCACATACTGGCAAATAACATTGAAGGCGACTGTTCGATTGCAAATTTTTGTGCGGATATTTAGAATTTACTTTTCCACCGATTTATTGGACACAATGTAGCTCATATGTTTTAAAAAGTTAAAAATATTTTATCTTTTATAGGCGTAATTTGATTGAGGGAAAAGTGTGATTCTAAATATTCGCAGAAAAAATCGCACTCGAACAGTCTCCTTGAAAGAGCCACAACTGTATAGACAACTATAAGTGGATCTGACGGCAAAAAAAATAAGCTTGTTCCGGATATTTTTGTATGTTAATTTTTATTTTCATAAAGTATGCCGTGCTAAAATTTCATAGAAAAAAACCCGCAATGAGCTTATTTTTAATGCGCTAGATGTCACATTTCCAACTTTAACAGTCGTCAATACAACATATTCGTTCTCAACGAAATTCAATGCATCAATATGAATATATTAGCTTTGCTTTCTTGGGCTGATTTGTATGCTTCAGCATCTAAAGCACGACGGGCTTGTTGTTGTTTTTTTTGTATTTTTTTTATTGTCAACTATGCGATCTGTTTTGGGGCTCGAGGCTCAGCCTGCTCTTCCGCGGTTACGCGAGGACGTACGGTTATAGGACCGATTTAAGACCATCTGTACATTGCAAGCTCCATGCCAGCCTATACTGGCATGGAAGATGGGTCGGCCCGTGGGTTTTGCACACCGACAGGTGGTTATAGATGTGTTACATTTCACCACAGATCATAATCTGTTGATGAAATTTCACTTTGCATCCTGCCACTATCGGGATTCGAACCCGGTACCTCACGATCCAAACGCCAAAGCTTTAACCACTGTGCCATTTGGTTAGAAGCTCTATGAATTTGTAATTGTTTATTTTTCATTTCTTCAATACGGCTTCGCTGATATACAGTTTGAGGGACTATAGTTAATCGTGGTCAACTGTTTTAGACGCCATTTGCTTACTTGTGCATCTTTAAGAGGTTTCATTTTCAATCAACACAAAACAAAACTAAGAAAATTTTGTGAATACTAATGATATTGCGTTAAGGTTTAAAATCTACCAAATTGTGTATATTAACTGAAAAATGGAGAACTACTGTTAATTTCTTGAAAAACTCAAAGTACGAAATAATTCAAATTTTAATGTTATTATGAAAAATGATGCATATCTTACCAAAATTTAATCAGCAAAACTTCTTATCAATATTCTTGTTATATATAAAATATCATTTACTGAAATTTTTCTAAATTTTTCATCAAAATTCTCATATTGAAATTTTAAGAAGTTGTGAAAGTTTTTAAATTAGGGTCCAATTTAGTATTTTCTAAAAAATTAACAAAAAACTTTAATTATTTCAATTTAGTTATTTGTTATTGATTGAAATTTAGAAATTTTAACATTGAAAAAAATCAATGCAGTATTGATCAAAAACTTTTGAGAAAGCATTCTTGACTTAAATTATAACCCATTTTAGTCCACTTAGCAACCGTTTTAGTCCACTTAGCAATACGGGTCGTATAATAAGATTTATGTGCACCATCTATTGAATAATGCTGAAAGTATTGCATCGCAGTTCAAATTTTCCTCATAAGTAATATTTTCGAAATTAAATTCATTCATTTTAAATTTGACTAATTTAGTAACTGTAAAACTACATTTTATGCCGATATATGATTAGATGATGTAAACACTCTTTAGGTCGGTGTCTTTTTTCGACATTTTTCATCGACCAAAGTTAGGTCAGCCAAACAAAAAAGATACCCACTCTATTTTGGGTCACTAGCGTTTACATCATGTTCCAGCTTAGGTCACATCATCCATCCAGCTTAGGTCACATATCTTATTAATAATGCACAAATGTCCGTAGCTTTTTTTGTCCATATCGTTTTTCAACTCGAGAAGGGTAATAGGTAGAAAATTGATATTTGACATCCTTTTAGGGTGCGGTGAGAAAAGTTCATAGCCGTTGGAATTACACCGATAGGTTCTTACTGAGCTGAGTTGTGGCGGATCAAATTTCAAATTTTTGGAAACTTGCCATTGAAAACACATGGGATTCAAAAATTGATATTTTTAAATTTTGCAACATAAAAATACTACTTATTACAATGTTTAGAGGTATATTAATTTCTTTATTTCGCATTTTATTTAATTTTTATTTTAATTCATCTTTTATTTCTAATCAAATCATAAACTACCTCATTGACTTTTATCTTTGTATATATAATTCTTCTGTACGTGCATATGTGACTGAACTCCTCCTAAACGGCTGGACCGATTTTAATGGAGTTTTGTGTGTTTGACTGGATTCTTGAATGGTTTAGGTTCTCAATTGTCCCAGTAGGTGGCCCTGCGATCGGGCTTTCGAAATTTTTATTTTTTGACGAAATTTGTTTGTTTTTTATTTTTTCAAGATTTTTTGCATATCAGAACATATAACCCCAAAATTTCACCACCCCCAAAAACTTTATATATGTAATTCTTCTGTACGTTTGAATGAAATTGAACTCCTCCTAAACGGCTGGACCGAATTTAATGAAATTTTGTGTTTGTGTTTAAGTGAATTCTTGGATGGTTTAGATTCACAATTGGACCTGATCTAGTAGCAGGCACTGCGATCGGGCTCTAGGATTTTTTATTTTATTTTATAACGATTTTTTTTTAAGATTTCTCGTATATCAGAACATATAACCCCAATGTTTGTTTGTAATTGAACTTCTCCTAAACGGCTCGACCGATTTTAATGAAATTTTGTGTGTATATTTGAGTGAGTTTCTAGACAGTTTAGATTCACAATTGGACCCTGTAGGTGGAACTGCGATCGGACTCTAGGAAATTTAAATTTAATTTTTTAACAAAATTTTTATATTTTTTAGGATTTCTCGCATATCAGAACATATAATCCCAAAATTTCACCACACTCACCAACCCCCCCCCTTTCCCTCCCATCTAATTTTCGATATTGTACTTAGTGTTTATCGGTGGTTGTATTAGGACATTCAAAATTTTATTTTTCATTTAAATCAAATATCGCCGAGTATGAATTTATGCTTGCTAGCAGTGTAGCACTCACTAGTTCCACGAGTGGAGAGCGCCCCCGTTCGCTTAGTTTATATATAATAATGAAATCAAATTACATATCATAATTATATATTTTATTAAAGAAGTTGTTAAATTAATTGCATCTACGAGTATATGATTATTTACGGAACGAAAGAGTGATGTTTTTTTTGCAAAGGAAGTTGAAATTGGGAAACTGGTCAAAAATTTTATAAAATTGTCTAAATTTGATAATAAAGAAAAATTTAGATAAACAAATACTATTTATTAATTTCAACTCTCAATGATACAAAGGGTGTGGTGGTTATGATAAGATTCGTAATGTGGTTCTGAAGAATTATTCGCCAGTTTTTTCACAATTACTAGTTCATCTATTTAATGTGGTTTCTGAAACTGGTGTTTACCCCGATTATCATAAAATTGCTAAAGTGACGCGAAGCTTTAAGTCTGGAAATTCCAAAATAGTTAATGATTATCGTCCAATTTCAGTTTTGTCGGTATTTGACAACATTTTAGAACAAATTATTTCTAGCCGGATGATCGATTTTCTAAATAAGTCCAATTTTTTCTATTCTCATCAGTATGGGTTTCGACAAGGTTCCTGTACAGATATGGCCCTAACAGACATTACTGATTTGATCTATCGTAAGTTTGACAGGAAAAACTATATATATTTGTTGATATTCGTAAGGCTTTTGATTGTATAGATCACAGTTTACTTCTTCAGAAATTACAAATTTATAGCTTCCGTGGCCTATCACGCAAACTTTTAGAAAGCTACCTTAGCAATCGAAAGCAGTTTGTGATTTTAAATGGTGTAAGAAGCTCAATTTTAGATTTTATTTTATTTATTTTATTTTATTATTCATTCTCATATAATAACAACGGCGGATTATCCAGTGAATTTAATGTTCTTTTAAGGATAATCCAAGTTGTTATACATACAAAAGTTACAAAATTTACATAGATATATAAATATTATAAAAATTAAAGATAACGGAGATTTAGTTCCAAAATAATAGAATATTTGATTTAAAATAATTTTTAATATTTTTTTAAATTGTAGGTAGGTTTCAGATTCCTTTATAAATTCAGGTATTTGATTATAAATAAATGGGCCCGATTTTTTTCCAAATTCAGTTCTAATAAGATGCGAATCAATTCTGTTACTATTTCGAGTAGAATACACATGATGAGCGTAATTAAAGTTTATGTTAGACATAAATGAAGATACATTTAATCTTTTGTACATATAAAGGGTTAATTGAAACTTATATACGACATGTATGGACTATATCATAATATCATCTTTGCTATATAATAACCTAGTGGAAAATAGAATTAGCAATCTGTATACTGCTTTTACACTTTTGTTTTGCATAACTTGCAATTTCTTCAGCCTGGTTAAGGTAGTTGTTCCGTATACGATAAGGCCATAACTAAGTCGCGAATGAATAAACGAAAAATAAATCATAAGCAATACCCTAGTCGGAACAAAGAAAGATAATTTTCTGAGTAACCCAACAAGTGGAGCAATTTTCTTACTTGTCATATTGATGTGATCATCTCAAAACATATGTACGGCAAATGTAACTCCCAAATATTTGAAAGAACTCTCTCAATATTAATGTCTTTAACTTCAAATAGACGTAAACTAGTCATCGAATTATATGGGGAATGAAATACCATATATTTGATTTTAGATATATTGAGAGCTATTTAATTGGAGTTAAAATATTCTAAAAGTATGCTAAGGTCATGTTTCATATCAATCAATATACTGTCATGATCATGGGTTTCATAAAATAAAGCAGTATCATCTGCAAATATTCTAATATGACCCTTGAGCGGCAAATAGGAAATATCATTAATATAAATGAGAAACAAAAGTGATCCTAAAACACTACCTTGAGGGACACCACATTTGATATCTAACATTTCACTTCCTACTCCATTTATCATCACATACTGTTTTCGATTTGATAAATAACTTTTCAATAAATTGTAAGGAATGTAAATTTCTGTAAATCCAAGAAAAGCGCCCCAACATATCTTTTTGAATCAAAAGCAGTATATATCATACTCCCAATTTCTGCCAATGCCAATTCAGTTCCTAAACCTTTTCTAAAACCATATTGGTAGGAATAAAACAAATTATTATAATTTAATAACGTTATTAAACGCGAAAATATTAATTTTTCAAAAATTTTATCGAATATAGAAAGAGTAGAAATATTCCTTTCTTTAGAATAGGAGTTACTTTAGCTACTTTTAAACATTTGGGATATACACCAGCTATTTAACTTTCATTAAAAAAATCAGACAACATGTTCGAAATAAACTCAATTCTACATTTCAGCGCGCAGCTATTAATTTTTTGCGGACCTCCACTTTCACCACTAATAAGCGAACAGATAAAATTGCAAACTTCCATTTTTAATTTATCCCGAGCAGGCAGTGCACTGTCAAAAAATACTTCGTATTTTTTTATTCAACCTGTGTAATTTTACTCTGCACACTGCATTTTTATTTGTGAACTGTGCTTACACAGTGCATACTCGGTTCTTCAAATTTTACTCTGAAATTAATGTCAGTGTACGAAGAGTGCGCAAAAAATTTTGCGAGTGAAGATCGACCTTAATACTTACACAAACATAACGTCTATGGAAAGTTTGGAATAATCATTTCCGTCCGATTCTAGGCAAAAGTCATGTTATCTCTTAATTTATGCGAAAAGGTTAAGTGGGAAGTTTCGTCCCGATATGCGGTTGATTTCTGTCCCAGTATATTTCGTAACCGGATAATTTATTAAGCTCTTAATTTCATGCTCGAACTAGCGTGACATGTTTCTGCTTTTTGTGTGGTGGCAAAATGACTAAATAATCCACATAAGAACATTAGTTTTGGTTATGTTGTTAATACGAGATTTGTTTTGGAAAACGTCAAAATTATACATATACAAATGAAAATAACACACAAGGACAGCGGTCCTTTTGTACATTTCTTATTAATTCTCCTCCTGCCCGGCGGACAAGAAGTCAAACTTAGTGTTGATAAAGTTGAGAGTGACATGAATGAGAAACTCCGCCTACCCTTCGAGTTTCTCAACAAGATTGAAGGGTTTACCTTTAGCGGGATGGCATGGCGCGGAAGTCCATGCCATCCCGCTAAAGGTAAACGCGATCGTTTTTTTTTGTTTTTATCCACGCCATCTGTTTTGGGGCCGAAGCACTCCCTGCTCTTGCACGGTTTATTTTTTCCGTCTTACTTTATGCATCCCTGCCAAACCGAAGACGTACGGCTCTAGGGCCGATTTCCATCTGCACATTGCAAGCTCTATGCCAGCCTATACTGACATGGAAGATGGGTCGGCCCATGAGTTTTGCACTCCAACAGGGGGTCATAGATGTGTTACATTTCATCCCCGATCGTAATCGGTTATGAAATTTCACTTTTGCATCCTGCCCCTATCGGGATTCGAACCCGGTACCTCCCGATCCAAATGCCAATGCTTTAACCACTGTGCCATTTGGTCCTGACTCTTGTTGATGGTTATGGCGAACGCGATCGTTCTTTTGATGAGAAATCTAAATAATAGCAAGGGTCTTATCAATGGAACACGCATGCGAGTCGCAAAAATAAACCGCTACAGTCTGAAATGTGAGGCGCTGTCTGGCTTCTCAAAAAGCGAGCGCGTTCTCATCACACGCATTAAACTCTCACCCTCGGAAGTCACCATCTCATATAAAATGTCTCAACTCCAATTTCCGGTCCAGCTCGCGTTCGCCATAATCATCAACAAGAGTCAGGCCCAAAGCGTGTACTTGCCGGCCCCCGTATTTACACACGGTCAGTTGTTTGTGGCGATGCCACTCATTTGACGGACTCAAGGTGTTGAGACAAGCGATCAATCAGCTTATCGGGAGGGGCGCATCACAATAAAGAATGTTGTTTGTGTAAAGATTCTACTCATGTAAATTGTAATGTTAATTCATATTTTATTTTCCTTTTGCACATTTTTTATTAAATATTTAATAGCGTATATGAATTTACTTTATTTTTGATAAACCTACATCAAATTTACATCTTAAAAAATCTTCCTAATTATTTGTTAACCAAAAATTCAATGAAATGTAATCACGTGACTGTTTATTCAGTCACAGGTCAGCTGTCTATCTATAAAGTCAAATGAAAAGGAACTTGACTATTTCTTAGTCGATTAAGATTAAACTAGCTGGCCTGTGACTGAATAATCAGTCACGTGATTACATTTTATTAAATTTTTGGTTAAGAAATGATTAAGAAGATTTATTAAGATGTAAATTTGGTGCACTTTTATCAAAAATAAAGTAAATTCATATACGCTATTAAATATTTAATAAGAAATGTACAAAAGGATAATAAAATATGAATTTACATGCGTAGAATCTCTACAAAACAACATTCTTTGTTGTAATGCGCCCGTCCCGATCAGCTGATTGATCGCTTGTCTCAACCATAAACACTTTGAGTCCGTCAAATGAGCGGCATCGTGAAAAGGCCACAAATACGGGGGCCGGAAAGTACACTTCTACCTTCTTCAAGCTTTGGCCCTAACTCTTGTTGATGGCTATGGCGAACGCGAGCTGGACGGGAAATTGGAGGCGAGACATTTTAAATGAGAAGGTGCCTTCCGAGGGTGAGAGCTTTATATGTGGCAAGAGAACGCGCTCGCCTTTTGAGAAGCCCGTCAGCAAATCACGTTCCAGACTGTAACGGTTTATTTTTGCGACTCGCATGCGTGTTCCATTGATAAGACCCTTGCTAGTGTTTAAATTCCTTATCAAAAGAACGATGGCGTTTACCTTTAGCGGGATAACATGGCGCGGATGTCCGGATCCTTCAATCTTGTTGAGAAACTCGACATGTAGGAGGAGTTCCTTATTCATCTCGTCACTCTCAACTTTATCAACACTAAGTTTGACTTCTTGTCCGCTGGGCAGGAGGTCAAGCACCTGCTGATTGATTAGCGCACAATCATCATTCTTGGGTGCAAGGGTGGCGTGCTCCTCGATGGTGCCCTCGGCTAGTGTTGTGTTGATGTCACCATACACGAAATCGATTACACGTCGGTCTTTGATTATGAGCGCGACCCCTGGCATGATGCTGGCCTCATCTATCATGATGAGTCGCGCGCTTCTCAACTTGGCAGCGTGAGAGAAGTTTGGCTTCATTGATGAACCGGCAGTTTGAAAATGTTGGAAATATTGGAAAAATATTGGAACCGGCAGTTTGAAAATGTTGTGTAGCGTACGTCCACCTTCCATCAAGCTCGTGGCGAATCCATTGAAGACGGAGCAAATGGACTCCAAGCCACGCCCCTTGGCAAATGCAATGAGACATTGCAATACAAATGTCTTGCCACACCCATCGGGAGCGTCAACGTAAAAGACCTTTGCTGACAGGTCTTCATTTGCACTCGCATACATGTTGTCGAAAGCACCATTACTAAATATTAAAATCTCAAAAGAGAAAAGCACACAATTGCCGTGGCGCGCAACTTTATAATCTAAATATTTAATAAGAAATGTACAAAAGGACCGCTGTATTTGTGTGTCATTTTCATTTGTATATGAATAATTGTGACGTACTAAACTAATGTACTTATGTAGATTATATAGTCGATAGTCGATTAACCACCACACAAAAAGCAGAAACACTTCACGCTAGTTCAAGCATGAAATTAAGAGCTTAATAAATTATCCGGTTACGAAATATACTTTGGACACAAATCAACCGCATATCGGGACGAAACTTCCCGCTTAACCTTTTCGCATAAATTAAGAGATCCAATGACTTTTGCCTAAATTCGGACGAAAATGATTATTCCAAACTTTCCATAGATATTATGTTTGTATAAGTACAATGGTCAATCTACACTCGCAAAATTTTGTCATGACGATAGAGTGCCATGACAAAATTGTCTTTTTACACTGACAGAACACCAAAATGTTTGTATGTATGTAGAATCATTTTATGTTTTCTGTTTTGTTCTGTATTGTCACGGTGTAATGACGGTTCAATACAAACATATTTTGTCATGGCATTCTGGCGTCCTGATTAATTTATAAGAGGTACAGTATAGGAAAAACGTTTCTTGGCTTTTACACCTATTTCCCGTTCACGTACCTTAATAAAACATATATTCTGCACCTCTATGAAAAAATACTTTTCACCTGATATATGTTTCATTAAGATACGCGCACGGGAAATAGGTTAAAAAGGGTGTACAAAGTAAAAATTAAGCGTATTAATATATAAGATTTCACATGTTTAGGTTTAGTATAGGTATGTTATAAGAAAGTTTTTTACCATCATGGAAATTAGAAATTATTTGAAGATTTAGTATGCATATAATATTCTCCTTCACCTAAATTTTTCTACCTATGTCGTTTCGAAAAATGAAATTTTGAAAAATGCCGTTTTGAAAAATGTCTTTTTAAAAAATGTCGTTTTGTACCTATGTCGTTTTGAAACATGCAATTATGAAAAATGCCGTTTTAAAAATGCCATTTTGTAAAATGTCTTTTTAAAAAATGCAGTTCAGACAAATGCCGTTTTGAAAAATGCCGTTTAGAAAAATGCCGTTTTGTACCTATGTCCTTTCGTTCCTTATGCCATTTTGAAATATGCAGTTTTGAAAAATGCTGTTTTGTACCTTATGCCGTTTTGTACCTTATGCCATTTTGAAATATGCAGTTTTGAAAAATGCAATTTTGTACCTTATGCCGTTTTGTACCTTATGCCGTTTTGCAATATGCAGTTTTGAAAAATGCAATTTTGTACCTTATGCCGTTTTGTACCTTTCGCAGTTTGGAAATATGCAGTTTTGAGAAATGTCGTTTTTAAAAATGTCATTTTAAAATATGCAATTTCGACCGGGACCCATAATTTTAATAGTGTATTGCAAGTGTTTGAAATCAAACACATAAAATGGTTTGAAATCGTTTGAAATCAATGAAATCAATTTAATTACTTCGTCATCTGACGATAGAAAATTTAGAATCGAGTCATCGGAACTTTTCAATGGTGAAGAAGATGACGATGAAGACGATGTTGTTGAAGATATCGATATTGATGATGAAGCATACGATGATGAGGAAGATAATAGTTCTGAAGATAATAGCACAATAATCTTTTAAATAACACTTTGAATAAAACACAATTTTTATTTTATTAAACACAACTTGCACTTACTTTAAACAATCACAAATATAATAAAATAGAAATGGCGCGACGTCATTTTTGACAATTTAACATGACGTTTAGTTTTTTTTTATATGTGAGTAAATGTCAACAAAAAAATCCAAAATTGTGTTCTCTGGCAAAAAATAATTGATCCAAAAATTTGGACCAATATTTTTTTGTCAGAGAAAATACGATTAGTTTCAATTGTAATGTTGTAAATATTAGTTTTGCCGGTTATATTCAAATATTCTTAAACTTTTATTGCAATTTGTGTATATTTTACTACTAAAATTTAGAAATCCATATAATAATAATATTTTAGATTATTTTAAAACTTTGCTTTCTGTCAAACTCGATTTTATTGGCCCAGTTCAGATTTGTTGGAAGCGGTATATTCCAATGCTTTGCTTATCACACCATTGTGCGTTAGAAAATTGTTTTAGTAAAGTGGAATAGTGAAAAAACAATTTTTCGAAGAGCATTATTGGAGAACATTAATAATTTATACATTCTAGTTTATTACTAGCTAGTGATATAGAATTCGGCTCATCCTTTTTTAATCAAATTGTACCCGAATTCAATGGCTCGATTTAAAAAAAATAATTACTTTTATGCGTTTCACAATATTTTTTATTATGATTAAAAAATTTATGTTAGAATTCAATCAAAATTATTAGTAAACGGTAACCACTTGCTGCCGCTGGCTGAATTCGAAAAAATAAGAATATTTAATAATCGTTATCGTTAGAATATTTAATAATCGTTATGCAGCTGTGCTGCATTGAACATTATAACAAACCAGCTCTTATCTTTGCGACCCAATCCGAAAAAACAGACAAAATCACTTGGGCAAAGTGCGCTGTCCAGTCGTAAACACAGGACAAAAGGGATATGTATGTAAATTTTTTGGTAACATTTTATTTTTTAAATAAGCGACATATGATGCCAACAAAACGAAATCAAAAATTTCTTTGAATTATTATTTTGAACCAGTTTATATTCATAGCCCATACAAGTATGATGATTGTGATGTCCGAAGAGCCGTTTATTTACAATTATTGATTAGTATTGTTCTAGATTTAAGTGAAGTAATTTAGTGGTAAAAATGTTATTTAGTTGTAATAAATATGTAACATACCTAAACTGAATTAAAAGTTAAATAAAGTTAAAAAAAATTTCAAAATGGATTGTAGTTTAAAAAGCTTACGATAAACGGGAGGATGGAAGGGAGTATGGTTTAACAAAATATATACCTTTGGCAATTCAGAAAAACTACTTATCTTTTTTTAAGCAAATTTTCAGGAGATCAGGAGTAAGATCGAAAAATTTAAACGGATTCAAAAATATTTTCAAACATACAGTATTAAGTTTGTTTGAAAATAATTTTGAATGCCACAGAAATTATTAAAGGTACTTTGAGTTGATAATGACGTAAACCAAAAGGTAGGGCTTATAGAAAAGACAATTGACTTACAAGCAGGTACGTTTTTCACTATTAGAATGTATTGTTTTGGCTCTCAATAGTTGTTTAATTTTACTTTCAACGATTAACATAAATGGCATCTCATTGAATACATATTAAACGCTTTTAAATTATCAAAATTGCTAATAAAGAGATCGTTTTTCCAGCCTTTTAAAGTGACTTATTTTTAACGCCAATAAAGAGTTAAATTTATTTCTCTTTGGGGGGTTAATTTTATTTTTATAATTTTTGTTAATTGCCAGACGTTGTGATTTCTTTTCTGTTTACCATGGGAAGCGAAAATCCATTAACTTTACTTGTCATAGGTCACCATTTCTGGACAGTACTTTTAATAAAATTTGTATGTTAATTTATTTTTCACGTCTATAAAATTGTCGTAAACTACCTATCGTAAAATGAATTATGTAGGTAGTTGTATTTCACGTTTCGAAGTTAAGTTCTCGCTGGTGTAAGCCAAAAGACGTTAAAGATAACGTCTGATTTCTAACCGTGTATCTATTATATTAATACTCTTAATTTGACAGCGGTGCTTTTGTACATTTCTTATTAAATATTTAGATTAAAGTTGCACGCCTCGACAATTGTGTACTTTTGAGATTTGAATATATGGTTTGGGCGCGTACGTAAGTGGTCATGTGATCCTGAGCGCGCTTCCCGTTTGTGATATGAACATATGACTTGGCACGTAAGTCATACTGTGTGCATTTGAGCGCGTTCTTGCCGTTTAAGATTTAAAAATTAACCGCGTATATGAATATACTTTATTTTTGATAAAAGTGCATCAAATTAACATTTTAAAAATCTTCTTAATCATTTCTTAACCAAAAATTTAATAAAATGTATTCACGTCAAAAGCTAGTATAATAAAAATAGAGTTGTTTTTATTTCAACATAATAAACATAAAGCGGTTGATCATACGATATAATGTAAGCACTGTCACTCGGTATAACTACGGTATGGCCTATTTCATCCACCTTCATTCGACGGTCCTCCAGTACCATTTTATAAACTCATTGGTTGATTTTTTTGAACAATCAGTCCTGGGGCGGAATCATGAAATACGACCGGACAAATTTAAACGGATTTAAAAATATTTTCAAATTTATTAGATTAAAAGTATTCAAATTTACTATGATGGATGCATACAACTTCTAGAAATGCAACTTCTATAATGTTTTAAGAGCAATGGCTAATCTTCTACAAGATTTTCGAAATTTATTTTGCTTGCCCCAGGTTCGTCGCCGTTTCATTTTATGAGATGGCATTGAAGTCTTTTATATTTAAAAATTGTAAAAATTCGGGAAATATATAATTATTTTGATGTGTACATGAGCAAGGTCGTAAAATCCGACCGGAAAAATAAATTGTTAGAAAATATTTCAATGGAGAAATACAAAAAATTCGCAAAATAATGGTCAAAGTTGGCGTAAATATTTTGTATGAAAACACAAATAAATGAAAGTTTAACCTAAAAATTGTATTCGACAACTAATCGAGCTCATAATCGAGCAGTTTTAAACGGAAATGTTGTACCGGTAAAAAATGAATTTCGGAAGTCTTGTAGGAGATTGCCATTGCTCTTCAAATATTATAGAAGTTGCATTTATACTTCAGTCTGCATCCATCATGGTAGGTTAGGTTTATTTAGGTTTCAGTGGTTTACACTTAGGCCATTTTTGGCCCATTGTGATACCACGCATTCATGCTACATCATTAACCCATTCACCTATTCACCTACTCACACAACTACAGTATACCACCTGCACATTGCAAGCTCCATGTCAACCTGTACATTGACATGGACGGTGGGTCGGCGCTGAATTCTGCACTCCATCAGAGGGTCTCAGTTGTGTTTATTAACATCACCGATTGTAGTTGATGATGAAAATTTGATTTGCATCTGGCCTCTGATGGGATTCGAACCCAGTACCTGCCGGTCCAAGTGCCGAAGCTTTAACCACTTGTCCGGTCCATCATGGTAAATTTGAATACTTTTAATCTAATAAGATTGAAAATATTTTTAAGTCCGTTTAAATTTACCGGTCTTACCGGTATTTCATGATTCCGCCACTGAACTCAACGTTGTTTTGCCAGTTTTAAGGGCTAGTTATATAGACGAAAACGAAACGGACTGAAACGAAATGAAACGGAAAGACGAAGGAGGCATGGTTATATAGACGAATTGATGAAATCGTTTTTTGACATTTATTGTAATTTTATTTATGTACATACAACATAGTCGTGGACGAAATAAATTGTTTTTGTGATTATTAATAAATATTCCTATAAAATGGATATGGAATTTTACTTATAAAAAAAATAAAAATGAGAAGAAATCGACGTGTACGGCGTTGGGGTGTTCTTCCATTAAATCAATCGAGGAATAAAATGGGATTTTTTAAAATAATCTTTCTAAAAATGAAACAGGAGGACTCTGAATGCGAGAAATTATAGCGATGTAGTATTAGTAAATGGGCACTTGTTGGAAGGTCAATGGAGAGATGATGTCACACAATCTCTAACTTCTGTTAGTCGGTTGGGGCAAAATCGATCAACCAATATTGCCTACAGATTGAGGGACGATTTGATGACTTATGTGAACGGGGTTGAAGCAGTGCCAAGGCAAACTAAAAATATTATAATAAATTAATCCTTTTAAATAAAACAAGAATTGCTTGTAATTTTATATTTATTTATTTGTATTTTTTGTAATAATTGTTGATGAAACCATCTTGATGTATTCTCGGCATTCCCTTTAAATACGCTTTATCAAACTCACAAACATGGTCAATGGGGGTCTATTTCGTTAATATTGTTCATTGCGTCGGACGGAATCCATTATTAATTTATTTACGTCAACTTTGACAAGTGCTATTAAGGATAACAAAAAATAACAAAACCGATAATGTATAACCGCAAAGACGAAACGAAATGAAATTGAATTGAATCAATTCTTCCGTCTGATTTCATTTCGTTTCGTCTACATAACTGGTCTAGTAGGTTTTCTGGTATTGAATTCGTTCGTTTCATTTCATTTCATTTCGTTTCCGTCTATATAACTAGCCCTTTACCCTTTTTAAAATCGAAAACCGAACAACATTTCAAATCATCAGCTTACCTTTTATAATTATAGCATGAACATATTTCAATTAAAATGCATATTTATTGCTATTCTTGTAATTTTCCTAACTGCATATAAAAGCTCATCATTATTTTTCCTAATGGTTTTATAAAATAAAAACATATTAAACCTTGATGGTAAAAAGTCTTACACTAGCAACTGGTGACCGCAAAACTAACAAGTACATCGCAACAATAAATAATTTAATTGAAATAGATATTTTAAAGTGGTATCGTTTTGAAAATTATTCAACCACAAATCTTTTCTGCGCGATTACTCAACATGCTAAAACAAAACAAAACAATTATCATTGTCCAAACTGTGATAATTTATTTATAAAATTTCCCTAAAATATATTTCCTAATACCGGTAATGCGCTGCTGCTACATTTTAGCTTTGGTGATCGAAGCCAATCAAGTGTGATATATACTAATATAATAATACTAATTTACTTGGGGGGTAAAAATCACTTCAACATAACGAACAAGTAATACTTTTGTTTTCATTAATTATTTTAATATTTTAAGATAAGTTCCTTATAAAAAACGTAAAGCAAATTCGATACAGATGAGTGATGTTTAATCAATTATTAATTGAAATGATATTTTTGTATGTTTAATTCAGGTGAGTTACGATTTTTATTGATTCATTCCAAGGCAATTACTAATTATTAAATCAACTTGTATTACGTGCTTAAATTTTGTATTGACATTATTTTAATGTACGATTGTAATGTGCTAGCATATAACCTTCATATCGCAAAGCGGATCTAAAATAGGACGATCAACTGGATGATCATTTGCTATACCTATTAAGTGATAGCATAAACCTTTAATTTGTGTGTATCGAAAACAATGATCGTTATGGAATTTGCTTCACTGGTGAAGTCCTCCAACCTATTGTTGTGAATTCTTTATATGCATCGAACAAAACGTATAAACATAATAAATTACCTTCACACCGAAATGGATCAGTAACGACACAAATTTCTTATAAAAATATGACTTTGAATATCGCGTTATCTATTATTCGTTTACCAAGCGTATTCACTTAATTATAATTAAACCCTTCCCGCCGGTAAATAGGCGTACAATTGTTTACAACAACAATCTTAATTTTATTTATATTCAAGTAAGATGCAGGCGACCAAGAATTATGAAATCATAAAGAACTCTGACCTAGAACTAAATTAATGCTTATGTAAATATGTGTTTATAATTTTCGGACGAGAACGTGTTGGCAACTTCTAAAATTGCATGTTAACCAAAAATTTAATAATAATAAAATTAAGATGAAGTTCATATTAAATTAGGTCTCTGTTACGTCTATACGAAATTTGCCATTTAAAAAAGGTTGAATGCAAATTTCACCGTATGTTTTTACTTTTTTGCGTTTGTTTTGTTTTGCGATATTGGCGATTTAAAAAGTTAAAATTCTTTTAAGATAAAACCAAAACACACATAAAAAATAATAATACTAATAAATAAAAACTTGAATTTTGGGTGTGTGTAGCAAAATTACAACAGAGACGGTGCTTAGTATCATGTGCATATTAAAGTATCGCGAATTTACAGAGATCGCAAATAATTCGTAAGCCGAATATCTCGTTTCCATCAAATATTCTCTCGCATATGCGATGCTTGCAGCATATACCATAATAAAATGAACAAAACATTTATTTATTGGTTCAAATGAAAAAGCAAAATTTTTGGAAACTTTTACGATTTCGTAAATGCGAGTTGATGCGTAAAAAGAATAAACGATTTTTGTTAACATTCCTGTCACAGAAGGCAATCGAATTGAATACGTGTAATATTATCAAAATCCAAAGGCATATATCTCTGACCACAAGACAAAATCGCTTAAGTTAATTTTATTTAATTTTCAATTATGATTGCCACGCCGATCATCAATCGACACGACTCGGTGTTGTCGTCTAGTTGCTCATTTTGTATTATGTAAAAGTGACTAACTATAGTCACTGAAAAAAGAAAAGCCTATTTTTGATGATTTTGTAATTAATGTTTTTTTTGACTTGATATGCAACCTGTGTATTTTCGACATTATTTCAATGAATTGCAAATTAAAATTAATGTATCAAAACAAATCTTAAGCTTATGTCTTATAATCATACGTTTAAAGCATAAACTATAGATTTGTTTTATGTAAAATGGACATTAAGCGTGACATGAATTTAATGAATATAATCCTTCATTTAAGAAAATCTTCCCTTAATAAAATGCGCCCTTATCCATGTTTTTATGTTAATACATTATAAATTAATATCTGATGAACTTAAATTCAACGACAATATCCATTGTAAGTATGTATTTGAGACATAAGGAAAACAAATATTGGTTTCCTTAATTTAAGGTCGATTTACATTATTCGTATGTTAAATAAATAATGATAGTACTATTATGTTCATTTCAGTTTATTTTATTAATATAATTTTAATATTACTTAACAAATAATTAATTTATAATTAATATATCGACATAGCAGGTGGCATATTCATTTTCTCCCAATAATAACATAAATGGTTGTAACGTCATCGCATATTAAAAATAGGTTGTCGTTTTTTTATTGATAACACTTCTTAAATTGTAATTTGTCCCACTTCCATAAAAAGGCGTCAGTTGAGTTTTGTATGGTTATTTTCCATACTATTTTTACCAGTTTTCCTGGTTACTCGGCTCGTGGGTTTTGAAATATGATGAAGTGCTTTCAAAATAGTAATAGCTTTAGACTCAGGAAAGAGTTAAATTTGTTTAACCGTCATGTGAGTGAAGAAAAATATCTTAATTTGAGTGATTAACTTTTTTTCCACGTTCGTCCAAGTTGTAATATTTCTCATTTTTAAGTATGATCGTAATCTATACCAATTGAACAAGCAGTTCTCATGAAATTTAAAGTTTTTATTGGGAGTAAAACATACAAAAATAGTCGAAAAGTGCAAAGGGTACCCGGGTACCCACGTCACTCACATTAGGATTAACTTATTAATAAGCTAAGTATGTATTAAGTTAATAGATAACTGGTGGGTATGTGTATGTATATTATAATATGTAATCTGAACCGTTTATTTTAAAAGTGGTATAACTTATAAGTCCATTTATTTTTTAGGTTCTGGCTTAATAAATGCTTGATACTGAAATAATTAAAATAATTTATTACATTTTAAATTTTCTTTAAGTAACTCCGTACTTACCACTATTGTTCGATACAGAATCAAATTCTTGAACCATAAATTTGTTTTTTATTTTTACTTTTAAAACTGGTAGATTTTTTTTTTCAAAATCGATTTACTCTTGCTCGAACGAGTAAATTATTATTTTCTTACCAGACTGTCAGCATCAGAATGGACATATATAAGCCAGTCCATGATACAAAAATTTCTCTTACAGATAGGCTCAATAGCTTGTATTCAAAATAACAACTAAATTGGTGAAACCAATTTATTATTTTCTTATATACTCAAACACATTAAAAACTTTAGACAGACAATGAGAAAATCACAAATTGAAATCTCTGAGTTATTGTAGTTTTAGCGAACTATTGTTAACAACATGAAATGTGTTTTTATTAAGGAGTTTGATATAACAATTTTTCGTGGAGTGCTTAGTTTACAAGAAAACTTAAGATAAGTTTACGATTTTTGTCATGTTTTTCGCTAAAACTGCAATAACTCAACAGAGATTTGTCGTACGTTAATTTTAATAGTCTCATTCTCAAAGTTTCTAAATTCCCTACAAAATGGCTTATTTGGATTCGTGAATGACACATCAGGATAGTTCGTTGGCAGTCTTAAGGTTTGGGATTTTTTTCTCGTTAAAAATATTTTTGTTTGACTCAAAAAAAAGTCATAAAAACTAAAATAATAAAAAAATTACATTTAAAAACATTTCACCAAGATACAAGCGTTTGAAAATAGGGTATTTTTTCTAAAAAAAATTCTGTTTCATTTTTTGCGCAGTGTATATATTGAAAAAAGTGGTTTCACCAAAACACATATAGTAGTGACAACCGGTTTCTATTGAGCCTATCTGATAGAATTTTTTGTATCATGAGCCAGTTTTTATAAAATTGGGCATTATTTGTTTTTTTGTTCCCCAGCTCCGTCTGCCTACCCATGAAAGTTTCCTTAAACTTCATCTCTACAGTAGCCCAACGTGTGTCCATACAACAAGCCTTCTTTGTTCTTTGTTGTTCTTTGTTTTTTTGTAGGTTTCATCCTGATCACTATTTGAGGATGATTCTCTAATATCTTTCTAATATGTAATGGTTTTATTACTTTCTATTTCTTTAAGAATTGTATGTATATAGATAATCCTTAAAGAAATAAAAAGTAATAAAAATTTAAAGTGTAATAAAATGATTACGAGGAAATTATAAACAATAAAATACTTCCTGCGATCAAATACTACTGAACTTTTCGAGCATTATTATAACTGTGTTCTACTACTCTACTTAATTATATTTAAAATTTAGGGATACTTACCAATATAATTTTCTCCCGTGCACTTTTTCAAACTTTTGTTATATAACCGCCCAGTTGGTCTTCGCTTATCAACACGATGATAGTTCTGTTCGGAGAATATAATGCATATAATTAAAATAATATAATAAAGAAAAATATATATAGAGACTAAACAACTATATTGGGGATAAAAATCTTAATTGTGGTCTGTTATGGGACAAAAATCTATGTTTTGAAATCTCCACGTATTTAAGTTTGTACTTAAAAATCGAAAATAAAAAAAATAGAAACATTTAAATTTCAGAGTTCAGATTCAGTATTCGGACCGATTAAGCTATTTTTGCTTTCTCTACAATTAATCACAATAAACGGGAAAATGAAATATTAAAAATTTACTTTATCATTTCCACGGTCGATCCTATTATATATACTTACCTTGTTTTATCCAAGAAACGTTACTGCTATATCATTTAAAGTTCTTTTAAAATTATCATATGACATTCTTACATAGCCATAATGGTGTTCTATTAAGAGTTTTCTTTGATATTCTCCCAATCTAGATGGTTTTACGCTATTGAAACATTTCCAAATTTATTGAATACGGTCTGTGCCCAAAAATTTACCCAAATCCTGCAGTATTTAGAAAAGAGGTTTTATTCTTGTATATGTAAGAGTAAAAGTTTAAACGTATTTATACTCAACAAAAATCATTAAATGCTTTACTTACGAAACGTGAAGTTGGTTCTTGTTTTAATAAATTTGATGAAGGTCTGCTGTCCTGAGTTTTAAACCACTGATTTACTGAACTCCTTACAGATGCGGTTGACCCTGATAAAAGTTCAACTTGCACTTTGTAACCCTATAAAATATTACAATTATTGTGAAATTTAAATCGTACAGCGCTAACAAAATAGGTTACATTTTTCTGGCACCATTCGATAATTTTTTCCCGAAGTCTAGCCTTTTGGCTTCCCTCCGAAATGTCTGGAAATATTGCATCAATGCCAGATTCCGATAAAATATTAAAATCCTCAACTTGATCATATTCACTTGCAAAAAAATTTGAATGTTTGATGAATGCTATAAGTACACCATTACGTAATATGAAATGATTACAAATACATACCAGCAGATTAGCCTTACAAATGAAGAAGACCACCCCATACATTCAAAAGTAACTCCAATTCATTCAATGGATGCGATTCCCCTGCGGGCAGTTGAAACGTTACCTCAAATAACTGATCAGTATTACCTTGTTGCTCATCGGCAATACGCATCACAATATTGTTGTTTGCAAATCATTCACACACACTTTAGATTTCGCCCTGAGTTCCGTCTATATAATTAATAATAGAAGTAGCAATTATTGTAGGAAAATATCTTGTTGGTAAATAATATTTGTAGTGTTTTCATACCTTTTACTTCAATCATCGTTGAATTCAATTAATATTAAGGCAATACCAATTCTAAAATATTTATAAAGTAAGCACAATTTACATAAGAAGGAATTCAAGTTTCGTTATAAATATGGTTACGAAGTAGAATATTATTATAACGGTAGATCACTTTGGACGGTAGTCCAAACGAGTGACGAAAGCACCTACTGTGCTGAAAGTGGAACTCGTATATATATATATATATATATATATATATATATATATATATATATATATATATATATATATATATATATATATATATATATATATATATATATATATATGTATATATATATATATATATATATATACAGCTAGTTTCGAACTTTGAGACCGCCATGATCATGTTATATACCATTGGAAAGGTCTTGAAAAGTGGACCCAATTATTGTATAAAAGCATGAATTTGTACCAACATTGAGTGGAGATATGACCTTCCGAAAATTCCTCCAAAAAATCAGTTTTTCGGGTATAACTGCCCCAAAATGTGCCCAATTATATTTCAACTAGCAAATTATGATTGTAGACGTCAATACCAATTCAACGACATCTCAAACGTCCAAAACGAATGATTTTGACCAAAGTTATGACATTTGGAATTTTTTCTATGACGTCATCATATAATCTTGCTTTGGTATATATGTTTGTTTGTCCGTACTTCTGTCATTTCATCTCATATTTTCAGGGTTTGTAGTACTTGAAATACTAAGCTCTGAACGGCCACTTTTGGCCATTTTGTTCACGCCCACAGCGCTGAACCTATTTGACGTACCCCGGACATATGCATATCGTAGGTATTGACGCCAGATATCAAATAGCATATAAAAAAATTAAAAAAAATTAGGGTGGAGGGTCATTTTGGCCAAAAAACTGAAAAATGCCAAATCGGCCGGCCACATTCGGCCAAATTGCTAAAAATTAGCCCAAGACTTTTGGTTCATATTTTCAGGATTATTAGCCACAAACCACACCCACAATATGACATCAACCGTTTGTCCCAGAAAACTCGTATATTTTAGATATTGACCTCCATAACTTAAAAGCCGCCCTAATTTTTTGCAAAATTTCATTTTTTGGCTCAAATGCACCCTAATATTGGTCCGTTGCGGTTCATAATGATAGTGAATCAACGTATTACAATGAAACAAATATAAATGCATCATATTATTATCATTGCTAAGAGAATTTTTACCAGTGACCCTTTTTTCATAACAAAAAAATGAAAAAACTGACAAATTGATGTGATCGAAAAAATCAATAAAAACAATGAACATTTGACAGTCTCCTTGCATAAAACCGACATTTTTTTAATCTTTATGATGATTTCTTTAAAAAATAAATATTAACTCCCCTCCCATCGCATGAAGATGGAATATCAGCGAGAGGGTAGCTACCATTCATTTTTGTTTCCAACTAACACACTAAAATATGTATATTTTATTGTATTGTTTAAGGAATCAAAAATGAATGGTAGCCGCATGCGGTTAGTGACAAAACAGCAAGAAACATGCAAAAAAAACTGTTGGATTACTCAATCGAATTTCTACCACAAACACATGCATCTGATCTAAATTTTTAATACTCTGTAACATGCACTAAACACTAAACTACAAATGTTCAGCCGATAGCCTACGAGAACCGGGTGTGTAATAAGATTACACTCGGCATGACCTGTTTGTGGCATGTGGTAAAGGATTCTGAAACAAAATCTACTAAAAGACTTCTACTAAAATCAACTAAATGAAGATTGAAAAATTGCATGCAAAATAAAAAAATAGAATCGTCTACCACACACCAGAAACAATACACCAGAACGTAAGCTATCGTGCTGAAAAAAAACTACCTATCTGTTCCTAATGATGAGACCTGAATCTACTTTTCAACATAAAAAAGATAATATAAGTCTTTACTATTTCGAGGCCAACAGCATGGTGAGGAGTCTGAAACGCAGATACCAATATGCAACAAACTACAGAACCACTACATACTTATTAAACTAGTGCACACATACGATGTACACATATATCTAATACAACTATCTGCCACTTGTTTGCGGGGTACCGAATTAAAAAAGTCTGAATTAAAAAAGTTCTTTAAAAATGAATTAAAAAATTTGATTTTTGTATGAACATCTGCTACTTATTTTAATTCATATTTTTAACCTAAAATTATGAATTATAAAAAGCGATTTAGAAAACTCAAAAATGAATTAACAAAGGCTTACACTATTTCATTTTTAAAACACCTACCTTAATTCATTTTCAAAATGAATTAAAAAACGCACATTTTATTTCATTTTATAAATTAAAAAATCTTAATTCGACTTTTAACAAATATTTCTGTGGTGGAGATATAAAAGGTAATAACTATTTTTCAGTAACTTTTCAGTACAGCATTTTTAAATTTTTTTAAAATGTTCCGATTTTTTCTGAAAAAATGCCCCATCGTAGGAACTTTAAATTTGGGTTAGTATTGGGTATTAGTAAGATGTCTCTTACCCACCTATGAAAATAAGCTGCACTCACATGGATACGGATATTTTTGGCAAAATGTGAGTTATGCCCTTTTATTATATTTGCAAATGAAAACAAGTATAAAATAAGTGAGTTGTTCCGGTTTAAATATTCAGATAAAATTAAATAAAAATGATAACTATATTTGTTACTTTTTATTTATTTTTGATTGATTTTATTGAAAAGTTTATTAACTTATACATTAACTTATAACAAAATTATAATGCAAGATATGTCAGAGTACAACCATTTTATAAGTTCAAAACAGATAAATAAATGTTACACGAGTTCATCTTATTACAATAAAAAAAAATTATATCTCAACCGTTATTTCTTATGTTCATAAAATTGGATTCATTAGATATATTCTTCATCGTCGTCCATTAAATCTGGGTGTACATCAGCATAATCTTCCGTGATTAGGTTTTTGTAGAAATCGTGAAATTCCGTGGCGATTAGCGGCAGTAGGTCCAACAAATCTTTTTTTTTACGGGAGTTGATAGGCACGGGTCCATTGTAGCATCGCTGAATATTGGTAAAATTGAGGTTGTCAATTCCTCGGCGCTTAACGTTCAAAGTTTTGAAAGGCTCTGTAGTACTCAATGAATTTTTATATCCTATTGAACCAAAATCTTTGGTATATCGTAACCATTTTACCGAATGCCATAAAAATCGATTACCTTCGGTGTCAACATTTCTAAATGATATGTGTGTTTTTGTAAGGTTCGCAAAATTCATAAAATCTTGTTGACTCATTTCTGTAGCGTGAAAAGTTTTATACGAACGTATTGACCGGACAAATTGATACCACTTACAGGGGTGGTGTATATCAATTGAAGTCATTTTTTTTTGCTTCTCAATAATTGCGTGATCTGAGTCACACTCCATGTGAGTATGTCCAACTTCTAGGAATTTGTGATCAATCGTATTGATGTGCGGTGCAGACTGAAGGACTACCAAAAACTTTGCAGATGAAAAACTATTTTTATTCTGTCCGGGACACGAATCGCTGTAGAACGTTAAAGAGCTTACTGATGATGGTAGTGCTTTTATATAATTGTATAAGCATGAAGCAATCTCATTCCCACCTCTATTGAGAATGCCCTCATGCCACATATGATTTACTACATTATTTGTAACGCAATCATGTACCGTCAAATTGAAGGTCCACAGACTACGCTTATAGAACGATATAGTTGTATTTAAATTCGGAGTAGGCAAGCACTTTTGAAGATCAAATGTGAATACTCCCTTTGATTTATCCAAACCGGCGGCAATTTTGTCATTTCGCTTTTCGCCATAGGCGAAATCAGCGAGTTATTGGTGAACGCGTTGTTCCTCTTAAAGACTCGTTCGTTGAGCGTTTCACATTTGTTACAAACTTCGTTACTTGGTTTCTTGAACTTGAGATTCATGGTCCTGAAAACCTTGCGATAAGTCCAGATTGAAACCGGGTTGCGCATATTTTGTGTATACAGTTTATACATTTGACTTAAGTTAAGATCTACATGCAGATATTTTTTATCTGTGTCACGTCTGGAATAATGAGACTCATATGCCGGAAAACTCTTTATGTGATCTTGAATCGATGCTATAATATTCTGAGGAATCAGCTTCGTGGTTCCGCAATGTTTGCCTCTTTGGTCCTTGAATACTAGTTCTGGTTGATTGAAGGTTTTGGTGGCAATTATCGACAAAAACTTTACAGTTTCAGCCAAAGTTTTAAAAAAACATTGCTTGCATGATTCAATTTTCTTGTCGTTTACCATTAAAAAACATTTACAAGAAAATTTTCGATTTTTTTTCAGTGGAACAATTGACACTTTAGTCGATTTTTTGTCAGTTACCTCAATTAAAGAGCTAACATTAGAAGCCCGAAGATCGTTAGTTCCCAGTGACCAATACTTTCGAAATATTATATTTTGGTCCTCACAAGTGATACGAGTATTACATTTTTTTCGACAATCTCCAAGAGGCTCACATTTTCTTTCAGATATTTCCATTCCATTTGAAGTTATGTACGCTTGCCCACGATTTCGTTTAATTTGCCGAGTTCGTTGACTTTCAACATTAAGGCGTTTTTCAATAGCAGCACCCATTTCTTCAATTGACATTTCAGGTTCATTGTCTGATGAAGAAGCTTTGTCAGCAGGTGGCTCAAAAATTGGATCTACATCGCTATCATTGTACATCGAATATTCTGAAGGGGATTTATCTGCATTTTGACATAATCGTTCCTTTTCTAATCTACTGGTACTCGGTAAAGCACAATAATCTTCATTTATTAATACCGGTGTATTTTTGTCGACAGTTGACTGCAAAATACTTCCGGATGAAGGATACTCACACGATACTGTGTTTGTGGTGGTAAAAATTGTCGATTTAAGTTTTTCTAACTCTTTACCAGAAATCGGTTTATTAATTATTGAGGAATATGTTTCCTGTTGTACCAACGGTTTATAAAATTGTAGATCAGTTTCCAGCGGCGAGGATAAAATTTTTTCTGAAGTAAATAAACGATTTCAAGAATGTACCAATATAGTATGTATTAGATTATTAGCAAATACTTACGAAGTCTTGTAGATATTTGAATTTATTCAAATTTGAAATATGGCATGTTTGTCGTTACCTCAAATTGGGAGTTTATTTTTGCTTTGTTTGTCGAGTTTCCAGCGCCAAACCTGTCGTAAACCAATGTGTTTTTCGTTACATTATGCGGTTGAACCATTTTAATCATTCGTGAACCTCGGGTTTCAATATTCAGGTTGCTAAAATTTCGTAGCTGTGGTTTAGTATTACTTCGTTGCATTTTAAATAGTGGTTTTAGAAAGTCTCCGCAAGAACAAACTAAAAAATTTGAAATGAAACATTAAATTACACTAAAAATGCAAACTATTTTGTTTTACTTACCAAGTAGTGTTTGGAAATTTTGACTTATTTTTTTAAACTATACAAATACAAAAAATGTATTATTATGAAAGATTTAAGAGGTAATAAATCACTTAATTTATAGTTTTGCGTGGTGCTTTAGTTTTAAAAGGTAATAAGTTGATTTACGATTGTAAGTTATGTTTAAAAAAAGGAGTAAAAGGGAACAAGTTTATATATTACCTTTTATATCTTCACGCACTTCGGCAAATAACTAGACGTTTCACTTTAATAACTGAAATTATTACTTTTAAATTCACAGTTTTATCCGTTTTTGAATAATTGGGTTTTTTTCAAACAAACTTTGAGTAGTTAAACATTGCAAAATTGAAACAAATTGAAATGTTACCTTTTTCATTCTTAAATATCTCGGTATCTATTTATACTAATTAAGTAAAAATTAAATTCCATTATGTAATTTTTTATGGAGATTTCAATTCAATGAAGAGTTATAAAGGGTAACAAATTGAGTTATTACCTTTTATATCTAGACCACAGATTTAGAAACGTGTATTATTTTGGGCTAAAGTTTACTTTACGTATACATCGGGAAAATCAGGTAAGGAGTATAAATTTTAAAAATTTTTAAATGCAGGATTGTTTATCAACAGTTTTTAGGAGGGGGAAGCTAAATTTTTCCAGAAAATTGTCCCATTTTCCGGAAAAATTTTCACTTAAAAATGCGTATTATTCTATTCAAACGACGTAGAAATGTGTAATCTTTATAAAAATTTGGATCTTATAATTGTACATATCTTAACAGTTTTTCAACAGTACAAATAATTTTTCCGGGACAATTTTTCAATTTTTCCAGGAGAATTTTGAAATGTTTTCAATTTTTTTTTAATTTAGTTTGACACTTAAAGAATTGTACAAATAAATTGTGGAAAAGCGGGGGTTTGGGGGCCAGCCAGTCAAGTAAACAATCCTGCATTTAAAAATTTCCAAAATTTATATTCCTTACCTGATTTTTCCGATGTATACGTAAAGTAAAATTACGCCTTATTTTGCATTACCAAATTTTTACGTGCCAAATTCAAATTCAAATTCCAAAAAATTTTCATTAATGAAAATAACATTTTTTTCATTTTATAAAGAGGCTTATATTATTTCATTTTATAAACACTTATATTAATTCATTTTAAAACTGAATTAAGAAATGCCTTTTCAAATTCATATTATCGAACTTTTTTTTTCGAACTCGATTTTTCAACGATTTTTCGGAATGTCAGTGCATTCTTCGCGTTTGTTTACATTTTTCTTTCTAGCTGTCAAAAACAACAACTTGTCAACGATTTTCGGAATCGAAACATTTCGAAAAACCGTTGAAAAATCGAATGCAATTGTTTTTTTCGGCACAAATTTGATATCGAAAATTTTGTGAATTGAATTCGGCTTTCATCACTCGAACATTTACCTCGTTAAGAGGTTTTTTATTTGATATATATTATTTCAAACATGCAACAGGTAAATTAGCGTAAAACTAATTACTATATGTTAACTTACAAAATGTATTATAATTAATTCACCTTTATATCACTTAATGGCACTCAAAATTTGTGGTAGCTATATCGGAAAACCCTTCAAATTTGATTGAAACACAAACACTATCACAACTGTTCTGATTATATCTATTTTAATTAATTTTGTTTTTTGATATATTTTTTCCAAATATTGCATTCTGCTAGTCACCAGTTATACGAGTACGAAACTAGAATAACCTCATAAAAAACTCAAGAAAATTGTAAAATAAACCGTTAGAAATATCCAAATTTCAAGAAAAAAAGTCGCAATAATGATGTTATTATATATCCTTATATTGAGGGATAAGTGCATAAATATTTGGAAACTCTAACATCAATTTTAAACTCAATTTTTGTTGCAATTTCTATGCTGTAAAATCATTAATAATAGTTCCTTATTTGCCTAAATGATATGTAAGATATTCTTTAAAATTTGCTGCAGAAACCTTACTTTAGGGTTAAGTTCATTGCCCTTGATTTAATGTTTTTTTTCCTGTTATCAAGGCATTTCTTGTAACAGCTTGACGAAAATAGTTTACATTATATTATGGATTATTTAACCCAAATTTGAGTACGGTACATATTTACATAAGCTTCGAGAGATTTTTCATAAAAATTATATAAATTCATCATTTTTTAACTAAATCCAATGAAAATTCGGAGTCTTTGAACTAAAAGTTGGTAAATCATCGAGATAAGGTGCAAACATATTCTCAGTGTTGTAATTATGTATTTATTAGCCAAAATTAACAATTGTGAATTTTATTTTTGTGTAAAATGATTGTCAGTTTCATTTGGTTTATGTTTTTTATATGGTTTGATATTTAAAATCAATCATAAATTCACATAATTAAAATATTTTTAAATGATGATTTCAAGTGAGTAATTTTTTTGTAAGGAAGAGGATTATTGGGCAAAAGTTGAAGTTGCAAGAAATAGAAAAAGATTCAGATCATTCTAATCCGTTGGAGTTAGACAGTTTTCTGTATGTATAGTTTAATATACTCTATATGGTTTGAGGATAAATATGTTAATCTTCATTTATTTTTCAGTTTTTTTAAGTTGTTCAGGCTCTCTAAAGATGCCTTTAAGGATTTATTGGAAGAAGTTCATATTAAAATGAAGGCAATGAAACGTTTATCGTCAGTACCAAATATTATAAAGTTGCTTGTTACCTTGAGATTCTGTGCTGAAGCAGTATACCAGACGGGAACAGGAAATAATTATAATATTTATAAGTTTAGCTCAACCAACCATGTCAGTAGTATTGAAGGAAATGCTTGAAATTTTAGAGGATATTATGCTCAAAATGGATTTCATTTCAATACACAAATGAGGAAAAAGAGAATAGAAACTAATTTTTTTTTGAAAGAAGTGGAATATCAGGGGTCATTGGTTGTGTGGATGGATCCCACATCAGTATAATAAAACCACGGAAGGACTTACAACATTTGTATTATAACAGAAAAGCCTAAATGCAATGATAGTAGGTGCAATAATTAAACGAGTGATTTCGATTTGTATTTAAATAATTTTATTTAAACCGATTTGCAATAATGAACTGCAAATCAGATACATCAATGCAAAATATGCTCGCTCTTTTCACGACTCCATGATATGGAATCTTTCCAGAGTAAAAGAAAATCTTCAACAAATGGATGAGCATGGAGTAAACTCCCGGTTACTTGGTAAATTAAAATATTTTAGTTAGTTTAGTTGTTTATATTTTGCTAACCATTATGTTTTTCTGAAATAGGTGACGCAGGATATCCATTGCGACCGTATTTATTAACGCCTTGTCGTGCCCCAAATACAAATACTGCAGAAAACAGGTATAACATAAACCATTCTAAAGGGCATATTATCATCGAAAGGACAATGGGTGTGTTAACAGGTCGATTTAGCTGCCTTATAGGTGCTCCACAACTACAATATAGCCCAGAAAAGGCAACACAAATAATCAACATTTGTACTGCATTACACATTCACTATAATGTATATCATTTGTAGAAGAAGAACTTGCACTGGAGGATACATCTGAAGAAAATACAAATGACTACGATTCTGAACCACTTAATTTGACAAATAACGAAGCAAATCGGAGCCGGATAATACATTTATTTTTGTAATTTATTATGTATTAGTTCAATTTGATGTTTAAAAGTGTGAAAGAAATATAATTTAATTCATCACATGTTTAATCACAGTATATTCTGTATTTCAAAGTCACAACATAAAATGTTTAGCATAACATTTTAATTTTAATATAATTCAATCAAGGTTAACCTGTGAATTTCCAACTGCTGTTGTTGAACTTCCAAAATTTTAGCTTTCAACTTCAATTTTTCAAATATTGCTTTTTTGTTTTATTTTAAGGTCTTCCTTATACAATTTTAACTTTTATTTTTCAATGGATTTTATAAAATCAAGTTTTTTTTTTAAAGTAATATGTCTTTTTAACAGAACTTAACATATCTTTCATGTGATACTGACAATTATTTGCCGCTAATTTTACTGTGATTTTATCCCATCACCTATTTAATTCGGGTTTGAAATCACTTCCCGATTTAATATAGCCACGGGCGATTTCTGGGTTTTTTCTCATAAAAATAACCAAACGTTCGAATTGCTGTTTGTTGGTAATTTTAACTCTAAAAAATAACGCCAACAAATTATGAAAATAAAAATTCATTCATTATTTTTTATGTATATTTATTATTCCAAAATTTAAGCTTACATTTTATAACATACAATTTCAATGCTTCACATTAACATCACCTCTTGCCGTGAAAAAAAAATGTAAACGATAGAAATGGCGTTTTTACGAAAAAAAATTGTGAATTATATAATTCAATTCAAATGTTTCCCCATTTTAATTGAAATTTCTCCACATGGATTTTTCCTTTATAAGGGAAGCAAAATTAAAAAAATTGGTCTTGCTCGTTGAATTATTTTGTAGTGCCGCACGTCCTCACAAACTGGTAGCAATAGCGCGGATTGTACTTTGTCAATTTATACTCCGGTTTTCCTTTTTTTTTCATTCGATCATCGAATGGTGCGAATTACACTCCATGTTTGTCACAGAGAAATTATTGAAAAAAATTGATAAAAAAACATTCTATTGTGAATAGTCCGGTGTGTGATACCATTTTAAAATCTGCATTAGAGTCGCATATTTTTCTGATAGTGGGTCAACAAAAAATTTTGAGAAACAAAAAAAGTTTACAAAACCAAAGTTTTCATTTGACAGAAGATAATGCAGCTTAAAAAATGATTTTATTGGGAGGGCACACTCTTCTAGATCGTATTAAAGTTAAATAAAAGAACTCTTGGTTTCTTTTCAATTAATTTTTTGGTGGACGCGCATGCAATTTTACTAAAAACACAAAAAGTGGAATAACTTTTGCACCATCAACAATTCGAAAAAACTTTACTTGGCTTTTTTTGTTGAAATGAGCTCTACTATCACCCCGCTTCGTTTGATACGCGAATTTTGGAACACCTTGTTTAAACAGTGAATTATGAATGTTTTAAATTTTTAATATTTTTTATGTACCTTTCGATCGTTCTGTGTCTCCCAAAATAGTTGGTATATTTTACCCAGAGTCAAATGAGCGTCTAAATATTTTTCACTAATATCTCTTCGCGTGTAAAGAATATAAGACGCTAACTTTACGGTTTTAGAATACTAACTATAACAGGGTGCCGCAATTGGAGGTATTTATTTCGTAATTATATCATTTTGTTCCAGAATACTTCATTTTTCTGATTTGTTCCCAGCGCGAAAACGATTCTACTCTCGCCTTGTGAAATATTGGTTTAGCAACGGAGCACGAATTTTTTTGGAAACTGAAATTTGAGTTTACGAGGTTATAGCTGCTCATTCGCCAGCCTACTAGATGCACAAATTGAATTATATTATTGTTTAATGTAAATAATAATAAAATTTAGTATTTACATTTAGTTCGTTATGAAACAACAGCAGAACTCTCAACTCTCAAATTTGCACAAAACTTTTATTATATTTTGTTTTGAGGTTCCAGGTGACCTCCTCTTCGATAACTTCTGTAAAGAGAATTTGATTAACTAATACATGCGATTTACTCTTATCTAATTCCCGTAATGGGTCTTCTTCTCCATTAATCCTAGTATATTGACGGCCACGATCCAGTTTGAAATTATGTAAAATTCTACTTACATCGCTGAAACTAATCAGCTGCTTTGGATTTTTGTCTTCTATCTATTATTGGAGGCTAGCCTTTGATGCAAGCGTCAAATTACAGAGTAATTACCACATACCAAAGAGAATTCCATTGTTACGTCAAATTTTCGATGTTGTTACAAGTTGAATCATTTTTCCATTGTACATTTACACAAAATATTTAGCTATTAACTCAACCAATTTGATCTATTCGCTTAATATTGCTTTATAGAATTGAATTCTATTTCACATGTTGAAATTATATTAGTATATCTACGTCACGTTAATAACGGTGCCTCTCGATATTCTAAACAAAATAGAGAAAAATCAGCATTATACAATAATACCGGATGCTAACCGCTAATTTTGATTCAAAGCTTCCTAAAAACTAAATCACGAGTTGTCAGATTAAGCATTTTCAAGATTTTATTTCTGTATTGAAAATTTAGTAAAATATGCGAGTGTACCTATCTTAAGTAAGCTTAAAATTTTAATCATAGTGCTCGTAGTTGAGGAAATTTTACTTCAATAATTACACAAATACCGGTTTTTCGTTACCGGTGCTATGTTCGCACTATATAAGGTACGGATTTTAGGATTCCTAGCATCTTCAAATGAAATACAGCGAATGAAAAGTTGATCTTAGGAATCGATTTCTGGCAAATGTTCCATATGCATCCTTCGCATATTTTTCGGCAATTGATAATTCCGTGCGATTCCTAAATGTTTATATAAAAGATATTATCAAGAAATACAAAAGATTTCATTAAAAGTTTTCCAACTATTATGTCGCTCAATACGTCTCGAGGCTGACATAAAGATGGCGCATCTAATAGAAACTTGTTATGTTTTTAGAAAGATCCACGACGAACGATGTCTGTCAAAATATTATGATAATCCGACCATTAGTTTACACTGTTGTTTTAGTAATGTTACTTTTGTTATTTTCAAAACAATGGAAAAAATACATGCCTTGTGTTAGCAATAGCTTGATAGTTGTTAGGACTCTGCTTCAACGAAAGAAAGCGTTAAACGTTGGTTTGCTGAGTTTAAACGTGGCCGTACAAATACTTATGATGTTGATGGCTCTGGTCGCCTGAATCGCAAAATCGTTTTGGAAGACCGTCAAGTGAAATTATGTGAGAAACCTTACATTTTTAGGATATCAGAAGGCAGCACATGCACTATTTTACGTGAATATTTGTCCGTGAGAAACAGGCAAGAGAAGATGTATTAGTAGTATTGCACTGGCTACTGGGGTTCCTCAATTTTCGAAATGGTTTGTGTATTGTTATCTTTGGTTACAATTATCTAAGAAATATAAATAAATTTATGCTAAACATATGTTGGTTTCCGAAATTTCTTCTTCCCAAAACGGCATAGTAAAACAATTAAATTTTCACATTCATAGAGTTTTTTTTTTCATTTTTTGTATTATTACAATTTATTTTCACATTATTTACTTTCAAAGGTACATTAAATTTATTTCCATTTTAATTAATTAATTTATTTATTACTTATGAACTAAGAAAACGATTAAAAGTAATGATATGTTTCTGTTCCATTCTTATCAATTATAGGAAAATTACATTTAAGAGTTTTTGTGGTTTAAAAAGTTAAAATTGTTTCTTATGTTTCTCTCCTCCAAATGAAATGAGTTAAATTAATTATACGTAAGTTGTAACACAGAAATTATGTATGTATATAATATAATATTTATTAAGAAAAATGACAGATAAAAGATAAAATGTTTAATTAATGAATGGAATATAATAAGGAAAGTTTCACGATCATAGATATAGGATATAAAAAACGTAATTAATGAACCATTGCATTTAGCTCAGTTATGTAAAAATGGCTCGCAATTTAAATTCCTCATTCAATTCTGTATAAATTTTACTCAATCATACCCAAACACACCCTATTCCATATATAAATCGTCATTTAACCATTACACCACGACATCTACATTCCACTAGTTAAAAACGATGAAATTATAACACTTTTATATTGTTCATTTCTGATTTGCTTTTTGCTTTTTTTATAACATATTATATACTTCTAACTAAAACTAATTTATTATTAGTAATATCATATTTAATAAAATATCAGTGCATTAATTATATAACAGTGGCTTTTTACTATTATATTCTTTATATATAATTAAAAATAATTTAATTTAAATTATATGTTTGTTTGGTTTGTGTCTTTGATCAAAATGTTAATAAATAAAATAAAATCTGTTCGAAAATGTTTGGCTTAAAAAATGTGTTATACAAAAAATGTTTGTAATAAAATTAATTCGTTGTTATTTTATATAAATTTTATAAATTCATTTTTTGGTTTTGTTAAATTTATTTATAATTTTAAATTTAATTAAAATTACATAACTTTTATAGCTATTGTTGTAATTATTTCTAGTAAAGTGAGATTTTACAAAGAGTAATATTACAAAATAAGGAAGTGATTTGCTTTTTGTCTTAATTTTAAATGTATTACGTGTACGATTTTATTAAAAATAAATAGAATAGGATCTATAGGATAAAAGATTTATTTTGTTTAGTTTTTATTTATTATAATTATTTATAATTTTTTTTTCATGTTTTTATTTTTATTTTTATATTTATTTCTTTTTACAATATCACAGCCTTTTATCACAAAAATGCATTTAAAAACATTAAAAAAATTGTTTGGTTTGTTATTTTCATTAAAATTATAATAACTATAGAATATAGATTATGTATTAGTATTTAGAGTAACTGGACATTTTGTAAGAGTAGAAATAATCAAGGGAAGCTTTATGAGTTACATAATTATATATTATGTTGGCATTCAAATAATTATAAAATTGCAGAAAATGGCAATCCTATATATTATACACAGACTTACATTTTATTTTAGTTTTCTACATTTATCTCAGTGTTTAAATAGGAAAATGTTTTCACTCTTCGTTCTGTGTGTTCTTTAAGATGTACAATAAAAACAATATGCGAATACATTCCATAACACTCAATCCACACGAAGACACAAAAAACCGGTCTTTTTCTTTGTTTTCCCCCGTTTCCTATATACAGGGTGGGTCAAGAATCACCATGTGGTTTAAAAATTTAAAGACTTTTTCGTTTTTGTATTCTTTTTTCAGATTATATAAATAACACCTGGAGAATAAATAATGGAGAGATTCACAACTGAACAAAGAACCAGAATAATAGAATTTTATTATTTAAACCAGCGATCAATTATTTGAACGCAAAGAGCATATCGTCGCCATTTTAATGTCAGAATTTTCCCCTCTTGATCGTCACCAAAAACATGGCACCGTAAGAGATTTGCCTCGAACCGGTAGACCACGTTTAATTCGCACTGCGGAAAATATTGAATGTGCAAAGTGTTAACGAAACACCGAAAACATCTACCAGAAGGCGTTCTGCTCAGATCGGAGTGTCTCGTACGTCCCTACGGCGAATTTAAAAAAATGATTTACTGTTATTCTCCTATAAGGTGTAATTGGTGCAAGAATTAAAACCTGGAGGTCATCGGCAACGTCTAAATTTTGCAGTTAAATTTCAACAGTTGGCCAGAAATGAAATCAACTTTATTGAAAATCTGATTATGAGTGATGAAGCTCATTTTCAAAGCCATTCATTGTTAATAAGCAGAACTGCAGGTTGAAAATCCAAGAGCCATTCATCAACGCCAATTGCACTCGATTAGGCGTACAGTATGATGTTACTTCTTCGAAAATGAAAAAGGAAGTGCTCTTGAAAACAGACCTGAGATGTTGTTTCAGCAGGATGGAGCCACTGCCCGCGACTCAATGGCACTTTTAAGGCAAATTTTTTAAGAGCGAATAATTTTCAGAAATTCGGAAATTAATTGGCCAGCGTGTTCGCCAGATTCGTCAGCACCCGACTATTTTCTTTGGGGTTACGGGTATATCCTTGAACTCAAGGTGAACATTGTTGCAGAAATTCGAACGCTAGAGCCACAAATTTTGAAAGATGTTATGGAAAATGCTCTAAAACGAGCCTTAGTGGGAAAACATTTTCATTTTGTATATTTTATAATCTGAAAAATAAAATATATATAAACGAAAAAGTTATTAAATTTTTAAACCGCATGGTGACTTTTGGCCCACCCTGTATAAACCGGTTTTGAAGAAGAATTTTATGATGGTGAATAAAATAATCGTACATCAGAGGTACCAGTAGATGAATAATTTCGATATTCATTGGAAAACAAAATCCTATTAACCATTGGCTTCAAGCGCCAATAAAATAAATATAAAACCAGGTACGCAATTCTAGAATCACGGATATAAAGACAAGCTTCCTTATACATTTAGAGCGAAATATACTGTCTAAAATAATAGAAATGGCAAACAAAAGAGTTTCAGTATTACAAGCCGAATGGAAACCAATATCAACAGGAGAATTTTTGCCACACATCGGTATTTTATTATTGGCTAGTGCTTATAGGTTTCGCAACAAGTCAACTAACTAGCTTGTGGAATTCTTCAACTGTCGCCCTATATTCACAGCTACTATGTCTTTGCAAATGTTTCATATACTATGTCCCGTATTGTAAGATTTGACGACAAAGACATCAGAACTGAGTGACCTCAAAGGGACAAACAAGCGTCTAATCAGGAGATATGGGATAAATGGGTTGAAATTTTGCCAAATCTTACCAGTGGACTAACTAGAGGGTATAATATAACATGTAATAATTTTTTTTTCGTCGTATCCAATAGCACAAAAGTTGCTTAAGGGACATTTGATAATGCTAGGCACCATCAAAAAAATAAAACAGGATTACCAATAAATTTTACGAGTAACAAAAAAGATGTTTATTCTTCAACATTTTTCTTCACTGAAAATGTAGCTATTGTATCTTATATACCGAAAAAGAACAAGTCGGTGACGTTAATGAGTACTATAAACAGAGACGCCGGTGGAAGTTCCAGAGATGACAAGGAGCCAAACATAATCCTGGATTATAATAAAACTAAAAGTGCCGTTGACACCCTAGCTAGATTATACAGATCACAAACAAAGTAATAGCGCCAATGACTTTGTTTGAGTTTGTTTTACAACATGCTTGATATCTCAGCTTATAATAGATTCGGGCTTTGGTGTCAAATAAATCCAGAATGATAAGTTAAAAAACTTTCAAAGACGTTTATTTTTAGAGGAGCTGGGAAGAAATATAGTAGAGCCATTGATTAAAACCCGACCTAGGATGCTTTATTACAGGCCAATACGACATATACATCAAATGGAGGCTCACTAGTCAAAACCGAGAAAGATGTAATTTTTGCTCATTATCAAATGATAACAAGACAAGTACAACTTGTAGTCAATGCGCGAAAGTTTTTTTTTTGCATTTAAGTTGCATGCACGTCATTTTGGCCCAACTTGTGAAAATACAGAGTAAATTTTTATATGTACTAGGACTTTTATTTTTTCTGTTTAATATTTTAATGTATTTTTATTATTATTTGCTGAATTCATGATTTAATAAAATAATATTTTTATTTAATTTAATGTGTTTTTCATTGTGCAAAATGTTTAAATTGGTTTAACGGCATTAATACAACTTCGAGTCATATTGACCCGAAAGACAAAAATTATATAAATAATTTGAGGAAAATAGGAAGATTAAACAAATTGTTGGACAAATCGCAAAAGCTTTGAATATTAAAATAGACGCTGCTACAATGAAATAGGAATTCTTTTATTTCATCAACTGCAATAACATTTTCTATTAGCAATGAAATAAAAAAAACAAAACGAGCGCCACATAGTCACCATGGAAGAAGAGGGTATATTGATCAAATCGATGAATTCAGAGACTTTAGTGAGATAGCTGAATTAATAGTTGCTGAAAATAAATCAAACATTTCAGTAACACAATTAAATGTGCAGACCATAAAATACAATTAGTGGCAAATGACTTACTAAACCAAGCTGATTTTAAAACCAATATAAAAATAATGCGTAATCTAGCGAAATATTGAAGAATCTACACAATTACGTATAAACATGCCTGTGTCATCTTTTCATATTGAACCAATGTGTTTGCTTATTCATATTTTGCTGCTCTCTTTTCTCGTTAGTTGATATTTTGAGTGAAAAGTTGCAAGCATATTTTTCAATAGTCGCATCGAAAATGTATAATCTAATCAATAGTTAAAATATTATGCTAAAGTACTTTTTTATGAAATTTTATTTGAAATGGCATAAATTAAGTAGACCAACTATTTTTAAAATTTCATTAAAACAGTTTGTTTTATAGTAGAATCGCAATATTACAGCTCGACAAAATTAGTAATCGACACATTTACAATTTACATAAAATAAAATACGCGTGCTTTCACAATGAAGCACAAGCTTACCGGACAAGTGGCGCAGTGTTTAAAGCTTCAGCACTTGGATCGGGAGGTACTGGGTTCGAATCCCACCACAAAATAACATCTTCTACAACCTATACCATTTCTATAAAAAATGGAAACATATACCTAATTGGTTCACGTAACTTCGCTGCGTTAACCAAAACGCAGCAAAAAGTCAAAACACAAAGAAAATGAAAAATTTACAAAATGTCAGGTAAATGGGATTCACTTTTAGAGAAAAGTGAAATTATGAAATACAATTTTTAAACTTGTAGAAATTATGATTATGCCATTGAATATAAGCGAACTAAAACGTGCCTGACAAAATATCCCACATGATCGATTTTTTTTTTACTATGGAAAAGTATAATTACGTAAGCCTGACACTAATTAGCACCAACTCAATTATTTTTTTTTTGTTATCATGGCCATATAAATAGCGGTAATGCCAACTCAAATAAATTTGCAGATACAAAATTAATTAAAGCAGCCTATTTCAAATATACACCAACAAGATAGAACTCAACTTACGATATGCTGGATCGATTTCTACTATTGAAGGATTATTGCGAAGCCGGAACGAATATGTGGATCCTAATATCCATGTGTGGAATTTTACTGTAAACTTATCGTGAATTATTAAGTCCGATAAAAGAATTACATGTTTTTTTTTACAAAAAACTGAACTAGTTATTGGTGATTTTTTAAAAATTGGTTGAATCTTTCGGTTAAAGATCTTACCTACAAATCGGCATAAAACTTACTTGAAAAATACACTTGGGTGCAAAAAAATTCCTCAATTTTCCACAAAAGTTCAAAAATATCAAAAAACATCCAAAATTTGTTTAATTTTTTTAATGCAGATTCAAAGTCTTCAATACCTATCCAGTGGTACCTTTTTTGTACTTGTACCATGCCAACAAAGTGATTTTTTGTCAAATGCATATAGCAGGCTTTCGAATTAAATTATAAAAATAATTCAACAGGATCAATACAACAGCATGCCATGATATATCTCGCTCGGAATTGTGATCATTCGCATATCGACGCTTAGCCTGAACGATCCTCAAGTGATTACGTCTTCAACCGGAGTAAAGAAATGTATACCACACCAGAGGTAGCTGCACAAGTGGTTGCACTAATTTATGCGGAGCAGCACCAAAGTGAAGTGGCTTTACAACTAAATTTGAGCCGATTTTCTGTTCGTCGAGTGTGGCAGAGATATCAGGAAACTGGTGATGATCGCTTTCTTGTAACAACTACGTTGCGAAATCGCCGTATGAATGCGGTTCAACTGGGACGGCGGCTCCAAAAAGTTCGTGCAGTCTAAGTCAGGCGGTGGACAGTTAAAAGACGACTTCGAGAAGTTAATCTGACTGTACACAGACCAGCAAATGGGTCGAAATTGACTGCAGCCCACCAACGAGCCTGTCGTGAGTTCATTCGAGAGCATTTGAATTGGACAGAAGAAGAATGGAGAACAGTCCTGTTCTCTGACGCGTGCAGTATGTGTTTATATGGCACCGATGGACGCGGAAGAGTATACAGAAGACAAGGAGAGCAATATGCACAATGTTGCATTGAAGAACGTGTCTCGTATGGCGATGGATCGTGCATGTTCTGTGGAGACATATCATTAGAGGCGAAGACAGATCTTGTATTCATTACACGAGCCAATACAGGCTGTCGATCAAGATGAATGAATTCTCAACGGTGCATTGAGGAAGTACTCGAGGAGTACGTCGTACTTTTTGCCGGGTTTATTGGTGAACATTTTCTGTTCAAGCAGAATATAGCGAGGCCGCATACGGCTGGTGTACCAGTACCTTCAAGAGGTACCAGTACCTTCAAGAGGTGGATGTGCCTATTATTGAGTGGCCAGCTCGAAGCCCGGCCCTCAGTCCCATCGAACTTTTATGGGACGAGTTGAAAAGAAGGCTTCGAGTCAGAGATGTTGGTCCAACGAGTCTCCAGGAGCTGCAACAGGCGATCGTAGAGAAATGGGAGGCGTTACCTCAAGATTTTGTGAAAACTTTGGTGAAATCAATGCAGCATGGAATGCTTCTTATTAATAAAACTGTTTTTTTGTTTATTTCCATGTTTTAATTCAATTTTTACCCCTAATTGTCATGCTGACAAATTCACAAAAACGTGTACCTCAGATGTTCACTCCCAAAAATCAGTTTGATGGCACGTATAAATACAAAGAAGGTACCACTGGATAGGTATTGAAATAGATTTTGAATCTGCATTAAAAAATTAAACAGATATTGGATTTTTTTGATATTTTTGAACTTTGATGGAAAATTGAGCAATGTGCGATTCTTTTGCAACCAAGTGTATAATAATTAAGGGAATAAGTCCCTAAGGCATCGCTAAGCCTAAGCTGTTTAAAAATTAAAATATAGTGATGGTATATCCCAGCCCAGATTTTATGCATAAAATATTTTATTTTTTAATTTCGATATTATTTTGATTTTCTGTATTCATAGATAGATATTATATGATAAGAATCGATCCACTGGTCAATAATGAAGGCCATATTTTATTAAAATTGCTAAATCTGATTTATCTTTTTTCCACTGATCTTATATGAATCATTTAGATTGTTAGCAGCCTGGTGCTGACTTGCTAGGTAAAACAAAACTATCAACAATCACACTTTATAGTGTACTTACAAACTTACTGTGGATGAACTTAATTGGGAACATTAAGTTCAGATTTATAGTGATTATATAAATCCATTTATGTTTACAAATAAATATTGCATACCAAATTACATACAAAGGCGTATCTGATGCTTAATAATTGATTAGTGCTATATGTTTCCGTGGGTTTGAATTACCATGTTTTGATGTGCCGATATCGAAATTTTGCCATTTTATTATGTTTTATCAATTCCAGTACCTAATACATATACAAATAATATAATTAAAAATGTATAATAATATAATTAATTACTAAGCTTAATAAATCTCACTTTACCTGTTAAAAAATTTAAATAATTTTAATTAAATTTAAATTACTTACATTTGTATGTTTTAATAAAATTGGGATTTGTTACAAATATTAAAATATTTGTTGATATGTAATGATTTTCTGTTCATTTATGCTTTGGTACATATTTCAATAAAATAAATAAATTTTAAAATTGTCTATTAAAATTTATATGATAAATGTGTATATTAATTATTTCTAAAGTTTATAACTAATTTTACAATTATGTACTATCTAGAAAACAAACAACCAAAAAAATAGTTTTTTCTAAATTGTACATTTAATTTTTATTTTTTTTTATTAAAGACAAAATAAATAAAAATTAGGTTTAGTAAATATATTTTATATATAATCATTTCAATAATTTATAAAATAAGGAAGAATTTGGGTTTAACTTTTAAGTTTAGAATTTAAAATTATTATAATTTTTGTTTTAATGAAATGTATTTTAATATTGTTTGTTTAGTATTAAAACAAAATATTTTATTTTGAATTAATTCGTGTATTTCGTCTATTTCTTTTAATAATTTTAAAAATTTGGTCTTTTGTTTTCTGCGTGCTATTAGACTGATTTTCCTCGATTGTTGTTCACTAAAAATATCCTAAAATACGATTACAGTTCGCTAAATGTCCTCGAATGGTGTTCGCTAAATTTCCTCAAATGGTGTTCGCTAAATTTTCTCAAATGGTGTTCGCTAAATGTCCTCGAATGATATTCCGAAAATTAAGCTACATTAGTTTTTTATTTTGATTTTGTAATTTTAAAAATAATTTTAAATAAGCAAGTTTGTAGTCAGTTAATGTTACCTGGTAAAAGTCTAATAAATAATTTTATTAGTTAATTAAAAAATGATAAATCCTATAGTACGTTATTATTTGATCTGTGTTAATTCAAACGCAAGTGCAAATGCAAGTCAAAAAAGAGTCAGCTATATCCAAATATTAGAAACATTTTTCTCCAAATAAAATAAAATACATTGTAACTGTATAAATTATGTTGTTGGGATTTCAAGCTATTTTCTGGAAAATTTACCGCACTATGAAATGAAGTTAGCTGAAATTTATTCTAAAAATCACATGGCATTTACAATTTTTTTTTTGTAAATTGGTATCCCTGTGTCAAAATTTGACTCGAGATAAACATATTCAAAGGAGAACAAATAAAACAAACTCCTGAATACTTTAAAAACTTAAATTATGCAGATGATATTTATTTTGATTATTATTTTAAGTTCCTGTTTTTTATGTGGTTTAATACTGGAATTTGCGGGTGCATGTCGTTGCGACAACGAATTACTCTATTTAGGATTAAAAAAGTAATCTAGCAATACGTAAACTTTTATACCAGTAAAGAATGATAATATTATTGCCTAAATACTCGTACTAAATCAAGTCAGTTTTAAGACGGGTTGTTTACGAGTTTAAAACGGCATACAATGTCCACCAGTATTAAAAGCAACCCAACATAAAATAACAAAAAACAAAAAATCAATCACAAAATTCAAAATTGTTTGATAACCAAGATCACCAACTACAATCCCAGTGAAGAAATGCGCTCCTGAAGCTCTTCCTTTTCAAAATAAAGGAAAGTGAACATCCTGGTAAACTTTGCAAACATTCTTACTTTTTCGACACACTCACAATGTAGCTTTTATCAGATTAGTAGCACTTTTAGTATTTAAGATATTGGTTAAAACGGTTAACGGAGTATAACCAGCTTTATAACGACTTAACGGTAACTAATTTCGAAAATCCTTTGTAGGATTTTGTATCTTAACAACTCGTGGCACTCTAATTTGAGTACATTTTTGTTTCTTTTAAAAACAAAATGATTTTCGTCACGGCATTTTACTGAAAATTAAAGGACCGAAGACATGTGATTTACATAATTTATCACATGCCTTACGTTTGTAGTGGGTTTTAGATTATTTTCTCTAACTTTAAAATATTTAAAAAAAAAACCCGCACGAAAATAAAACTAGGCGTAAAAAATACTTTTATTAATGTATGTACAAATAATAGTTAGGAAAAACTACAAAAAAACCCTTACCAAGAAATTATTGCGATCGATTTGTTTAATTTAAAAAACAAAAATTGTTTCTTGAACCATTTCTACTTGGGAAATACGGAGCAGTTTATTCCTAGTTCCAAATCGAGGTCTCTGTGGGGAAAAGGAGGTCTTAAAACGTGGGCTCTAGGCCTTACTAACAAAAGCCGATGGCTTCACGTCATAGTTTGATTTAGAAATCCATACCAAATAATTTCATGGTGGTTTTTCTGAATTTTAGAGTTGCTTTGTTCTATTTGAAGATTTGTCATAAATGTTACATATCAACTTGTTTTCTTTGTTAACCGTGGTCTTTGTTAACTCTGAAAATGTAAAAAGATCTATAGCTGCAACTCTACATAACGAAAAAGTTGCAATATTCTATAAATCCGTATTACTCCCGTTATGATTAAAATTTGCGTTGTAAATAATAAATTAAATTTTATATTATTCACATATCAAAATAAGAATGTACGTGAAACAATATAATTAGTACAGTTGGTGACATTCGGTTGTAGACATTAAAAAAATATCTTTTCAGAACGCCTATTTTGATCCACAATTGAGAGGCGTACCACAAATTTGTGTATACGTATACGACGTATAATACACAATTTTGAATAAGTGTGTTTTCATTTGTTACGTGTTGTTTTTGTGACCATAGGCATCAAAATTTATCGAACCGGGTGGAATTTTTCAAATTTTTGGTGCTTCCATCCATCCCGTGTTGAAAAACTGTTAAAATACAATGCTAATATCAAAATTTAAAAAAATTACACATTTGTACTATTTTGAATAAAATAATACGCAATTTGTCACCAAAAAAAATGGAAAGGTCAAAATTTTCCCGGAAAATGTGATTTTTTCTCGAAATTTTTGGCTTTCACTTCCTAAAAACGATAGATGCACAATCCTACAAAGAATTTTTTTTAAAAAATTTTCATCTTACCCGGTTTCCGCGATGTATACGCCATCTACACACTACAGACAAATTTTTTTATGAAAAACGCCATTACATACTATGATTTTTTACCCACACATTTGTGTGGTTTGGACTTAAACTGTGCCAACTTTTTTTTTTTTTGGTTGAAAAAGAAATATGTACAAAAAAATAAAAAAATAATTAAATTCGGTCCTTCGACATTCGGCCCTTTGATATCATACCAATGAAAAACCACGAAAACATCAAATGGCTTTAAATTAAACTCGGCTTTTTTACACAGAGGTACCATTGGTAAAAATATAAATATTTGAAAACTGTTTCGGAAAATGACAATTTTGTTTTAATTTGGTGCTGTAAAATCATAGAGCAAAGCTTATATTTATTGAGCCGAGTTACATTTTGTGAATCCCATTTTAGTACACATCGATAACTTTATTGCTACATAGCTTACATACAATTTGCACTTTAGATCATTAGTTCCAGTGGAGGACAATGAGCGATATTTTGCTTCGCTTTTGATAAATATATAAGATAATTCAATTTTTTACTTTGAAAACTTTATCTGAAAAATCCTTTAACTGTAAATATTTTTGAAGTTTTTCATTGAAATATTAATTTATTGTGATTTGTTGTTTGAGTGAAAAACAATTTTATAAGTTTTTAACACAAACACCAAATAAATTTTGTCTATGGTTTTAGTATGTATCTTCAAACTTGAAAATGATCTTTAAGTGAACTATTGGAGTAAACTGCAAATTTTGTGTGTCTCATATTTTCAAATGAAATTTTTCACAATTATTTATCACTAGTTACCTATCCATGAAAAATTTATCCTCCTTTTCAATACAATTGTTTGCAACATATCTCATTTCTAGATAATGAATATTTTTTAATTTAACCTGCACCGTTTTGTAGGTATTTTTTGAAAACTTTGAAAATCATAAATTTTGATCAGATGAATGAAATATTTAACTAAAACCTGAAAACATTTTAAAAATTTGTGCTAAAATAGTGAGTTTTGACGTTTCAACACGTGTTTTAAAGCAAATCTAAACATATATTAACTGCTAGTACGTATATATCCTACTGAGGGTGAATTCGTGTTCCGTGAAAATATCAAAAGGATTGTTCACTAAAATATCCTCAAATACTGTTCACTAAATGTCCTCGAATGGTGTTCGCTAAATGTCCTCGAATGCTGTTCGCTAAATGTCCTCGAATGATATTCCAAAAATTAAGCTACATTAATTTTGTATTTGGATTTTGAAATTTAAAAAAAAAATTAATAAGCAAGTTTGTAGCCAGTTAATGATACCTGGTAAACGTCTAATAAATAATTTTATTAGTTAATTAAAAAATGGTAAATCCTATAGTGCGTTATTAATATTTGATCTGTCTTAATTCAGTTCAAACCGTCCAACCATTTCAGTAGTACATAGTCTCTTGTAATACCTTGTCAATCTAATATACAATTTCATCACAAGAATAACGAGCATTGCAAGGAATTGTCCGCATTTTGGTCTATTTTAGAAGTTTGAGCCTTAGCCAAGTTAGGCATTTTATGTGCAATCAGTTGCAAAACATTTTCCACAATCACCCTCAAGGAATTACGAGCACCTTCACCATTTTAAGCCACGAGTGTGTACCGTTTCATTTAAAACACTTGTTTGTTGATTTTTTTTTCATTGGCTTTCTGTACTCAGACGTAACTTTAAAATCCCCTGTTTTAAATCAAAAAAGCTTATGAGAAAATCAAACATACTAAATAGAATACCAAATGTTCCCCCTTGATTACATAATTGATATTTTAAAACAAAATTAGCGAAAGCAATGATAACCATCTGAACTACATGTATAATTTGGTTAAGCTCAATTAGAAAGCGAAGGTAAATGCTAAGTACATATGTATACATTTTTCATCTATGACTTATGATTATAATCAGACCAGCACGCCTTTTGATATGTTTATGATATTTAAATTCGAAATTAATTAAAAATAAAATATTTTATAAATTTATAAGCATTTTGTAGCTTAGTACATTAACACTAAATGTTTTTGTTGTAAATATAATTAAATTTAATATAATTGTTTGTTTAAAACTATGTCACATAATAAATATATTATGTATAATATAAATTTTTAATAAATATAATTTAAAAATCAAAAATAATTTTTTTAATTTTTGTTTCTCAAAAAATTGAGAAAATATAAATAATTTTTTTTTAATTTAATCTAATATTTTTTAAACTATAGTTTTATATAACTAATAATTAATTATGGTATTTACATTAAAAATTAATAATATTTAATTTTAATTTATTATAAGTTTTAATCACATTTATGATATGTATGTTTTAGCTTTGGTTGTTTTTTAATTACGTAAATATAATTTAAAAAAAAATTAATTATAATTAATTTGATATTAATTAATTTTTAATTAATTCGTGATATGTTTGGATTTCGATTTTTAATTTACTTTTTTTTTTATTAAATTATTGCTTTGTTTTTCTTTTGTTCCTTAAATAAATTAAATGTAATAGTAGTTATGACGCTTATTCTTCAGGCCATCCAAGATCCTCACCGATTAGTTCGTAAAATTTTTGATTATGTTCTGAGAAGAATTTTCGCAATTTCGATATCGTAATAGGATTGACACGAGGATGTTTACGACCCTTGGTTTCACGCAAACATTTATCTGTGGTGTCATTTCGCAGACAGTAGAATCCTTTCGTTTCGTTAAAATAAAAATTATGATTACCTAAACGATGTTCGATGCCAAGAAATGTTTCGATTTTACGCAATTGGGACAGGGGATCATCGATTAATTGATCACCGTTTACGATCAGTAATTGTTCACGTGAAAATACTTCTAGCCATCGATGCAGATGTAAATGATACATAGAAATTGCTAACGGGCGGTAAGATTCGTTTACCGTACCATTTGGAAGAACTGCTAACTCCTCGAATGTTCTGTAAAAAAATGGTTAAATACACACAAAAAGGCAAAAAAATATGTTGATGTTTAAATACTTACTTCGAAATTGATGAAACAGTTTGTTGTGGTGGTATCGCTGCAGTTGCCGCATGGCTTCTTAATTGTGTGTAATCTGATATCGCCCTTGTTACTGGTTCACGGACAATCAATAAAAGTTTAACACTTGAATTCATTGCACGTACACGTTCAGGAACCTGATGTATATATAGATTGAGTGGATGAAAAATATAAATTAAATTTGTTATATAATACAGAATGGTGTATTATATTGTATTATCCTCAAAAATAATAATAGACAATAGCCGAGCGGTGGAATAGACAAATAATAAAAATTTAATTTGAAATAATGAAAATGTTCGCGAGTACATAGGGAATTTTACAATAGGCCGACTTTAACAATCATTCCAAACAACAATACGTAGACGGCATAAACATATAAAATAGGTCAAACAAACGGAAATGTATGGAATGCTTATGGCCTTATCAAATTTGTAAAAAAGTTTTTGTTCGTCAATAAGAGCGTTGAAACGAATTCTTTTATGATTTGAAAGGTAAAATCAATAGTTTTCGTTGGAACAGAATTTTTAATAAACTTTTTTTTTATTGAAATAAAGTGTGTTAATACTGGTAAGGTAATACTGGTAAGTCATTTAATACTCTTTTATTATTCACTTACGGTTACATAAGACTTCTTATTACTCTTCTATTTTGTTGTTTTAATATTTTTTTTTATTTAACCGTTCGGGAGGCGATTGTGAGATGTGGAGGATACCGGGGAAATAAAATATAGGAGGCAAGATCAAAAACTAGCAAAACCAGTACGTCGCTGTTGTTTGAAAAATGTGATATTGCATCATAGAAATTTGCATAGGTACACTGTGCGAAGGATATAATATATTTTAGTAGTGTATGGCGTTTATTTTCTATGTGTTAGTATATTGTAAACATCAAAAAAGTCGAATCAAATGAAATGAGGTTTAAATTTTCGGTACATATTTTCTGATGACACGATGAGTGGAGATGAGACATGTTTAACAAATATTACACTAAATAAAATATTAATAAATTAAAGAAAATTTATTTCTGTTCTATGTAAATAGGAATATACGGTCTCGTATTGTTAGCAAAATTATAAAATGAAATAATTTAGATATGTTGTAAATTTTAATATGAAAGTAGTTTTATTATTGATAAATATAATATATTTATGTTATTAAATTGAAATTTTTCTTCAAATTAAATTGGCTTCAGATTTCTAAAATTTAAATGATGTCAATCTATAAAAACACAAATAAAAACCAAAACGTTCATGACCACTTCCATGACTTACCGGTTATTTTTGTCCCATTTACGATTGTGCTGAGATAAATAGAAAATGTATCTAACGAAAGGTAGTCTGACAGAAGTGGAAGACGTGATCAATGCCATTTTCAGGGCAGAGCTGGGGAGGACTATCAATAGATATAGGATTCGCAGCGTGGGTGACTTAATGGACTCCAAAGAGAGTCAGTACTAAGCAGGTAGGCGTTTCGAGTGCGTAGTGGGAAAATAGATGAGCCTCTTAGCTGTCACTTCACATTAAAGGAGGTAATCGGAGAGATTACAACTAAACCTGAAGCACTGTAGAACCAAATCTAGACAAATGATGGTAGCTGTGGATTTCATCACAAGAACTCTGGAGTGAGAGGAATGCCTAACTCAAGATCAAAGGTAGATTGTCCGGCACGAACAGCACTACTGGTTCCAAACATCGGTACGACTACGACTTTTCGTCGCGCAGGATACCATAATATACGATATCACTTTGCGCTAATACAACGGCAGCAACCAGTACACCAATTTTGAGGTCGGCACAAATCATGGTCGAGCTCCGAAGACCAAGCAGCAAAATTGAATCTTGAGCAAGCTGAGGAGAAATATGTAAGAGAGGCGGTGGAGGCAATGATTTCCCCAACCATGGGGCTTAAGCTTCGGCGTGCGAGACGGTACAAAATGACAAAGAGGCAACTTTGACGGACTATCAAGCAGAGCAAAATATGCTGTTGGCCGCTAAACGCCCGAGAAGTCCCTTCCTCAGTGAGAGAATAGAAGTTTTGTTTGAATAAGAAGTGGAGGTCTCGACGTTCACCAAATATTGATTAAGGAAAGCTATTTTGACGATAAAGGGAGTAGAAGCCTCTGGCCCGGGTACTGATTAGTATATTAGATTTCTTGAGAAACTAGTTTGAGACATTAAATGGTGTGATTCACGCCGCTGCGTGATCCACCCAAACAATATGGTTTCGAAACCGGACTCTCAAACGATAGATGTGATAAATGAAGTAAAAGAGGCGATCGGTAGGTCGGAAAAACACAGCAAGTTGTCGTACATTGTCCTGGTTTTGGCACAATGACTATTTAAATGCATATCTTTAAATATAATTTTTGGTAAACTAATTTGTTTTATTGAAGTGGGCACCCTGCTGGGAATTTCTTATTTTATTTGGCAGATTAACAGTGAGAGGAATTGTTATATACAAATTGAGTGTTTCTCTCTTTTTTGCCGACTATCTAACTGACTGAAAGCACCGTCTTATCTATATTTATTCCTCTATTCGATTTGGCCGAGAATATTATATTGCTTGCAAATTAATACTTAATTTGTTCTACATTCTGCGACATACATAAGTTGGTGCACATACTGTACATCCACTAAATTAATGGTTGATTGTTTCCGATGCATCATTACACAACCAAAATTTATCGGCAAGCTTGGATGTTTAATAATAAAGTTACGGTAATTGCTAAAACGCGGTAAAACTAAGCTTGTATGTAATATATGTTCGTAAAAAATTGCAACCAAAGAATATTATTTAAATGTTAATTATAATTTTAAATAATTGCTCCACTACAGACATAACGTATGGCTTTACTTTATTTCAAATTTTAAATTGTACATATAAAAAAAAATTGCTCAATTTTGTATTTTTTTTTAAGATTATAATAATAATAATTTTTGGTATTTATTATATCATCTTGTAATGTGTTTTAAATACTTAAGTTCCTGCAAACAAAACTCTATATTGACTCTATATCGTGCCTTATATTTCCAGACACATATTTATTTTATTTCCTGTGTGGGCCAGTTATCATTGTTTCTACTATTATCATAAAGTAAATACATAAGAGTGATAATCTTAGTACAATAAATTGTCATATGAAATTTCAAATCGAAATATTTGGAGTTAATTTTGCGGCTATCGGACGGAAATAGGACGTACATATATACTTCAATATAGTTCTTTCCTTTTTTCTCAATTTTCTAAAATCAAAACAACACACACAAAAAATCGAAACATATATATTTGACATACATATGTGTGTGCAGAAAATAAACAGAAAAATTCGAATACATTTTTTAAAGCTATTGTAGTTGTATTGCATTGCAATACGTAGCCGCATCAATATAAAGAATAGAATGTCGTTACCCCAGTATTGTGTTTTAAATGCATGCATTTAAATGTACGCATTTTGCATACATTTAAAACACTTAAATACTGGGTGACGATATGTACACATAGCAAATCAGGACATATACACGTACATTCAAAATGATCGAGCATGCGCACATTTTGATTTTAATGTTTTGTGGAATACAAAATAAACAGCGAGAACCATATTACACAAAATTTACAATAAATACAAACACATACATACATGCAAATAAAAATAAGAGTTGTTCAAAATCGGAATTATAGAAATGTAAATATTATTAGCTTTTGTTTTACTTGATCGTGAATGAATGAAGGAGTACAAGAAATAATGCAACATGTATATTTTTTATGTTTTTCATTTGTAGATGTAGTATATTCGTATTAAATATTTAATTTTACGTTTATTTCATATGCGTTAGAGCAATGGAAAACGGATGAAATGGGATTTTTAACTCTTTACCTGTTTACGTCACAACTATATTCGTCATAAAGATAAAAAAAATTACAATCGTATCAACTGTAATTTCTTTTTCCAGAAGAAGGGCAAATTAAGATCATTTAAAAAATAAGTAGCTATGTATATACATTTTAGAATATTCATAATTAAGCAGGGAGAAAAAGTTTTTCGAAACAAAATTAAACAGTTAAAGGGGTTAAGTTATTTAAAAATTGTTTTATGAATAGGTTTTTTGAAGTAGCTAAATATTAGAATGGACAATATTATTTTTGATTAGATATTACTTTGGTACACCTCCAATTTTAATCAAATTATTTAGCCTATAATCTGACTAATCCGAGTTTTCGAATATCCCTAAATTTAGTGCAAGATAGCGCATATATTTATTTTAAGAGCTCTATAATTCACACGGTAAAATTTATTAATCTATCATTACTGTTCGATCCAGAATAATGAATATTATTTTTGTTTTTTGTGGTGTTCATTAAACGTTCGTTAATGGAGAATTACCTATGTACGAGTATTTATGAGTGCTCTTAACCTGCACCGACCATATTAGCCCGCCTCAATGAAACCTGTACTATAATTTTTTACACATTTATTACAATTTATTACAACAAACCCCGATTTAATTACAGTTACCATTTTCGAGGAACGAGTGGTCGGTTTAGCTTGTAATTAAACCTACACCGCCAAAATTGTAACTTGATGTAGCTGTGATATCATGATGGTTCTTGGACCAGAATTTTTTACAGATTAATTACATTACTTTAAAAGATCAAGATCAACCCTATATTTTGACTAAGGGTAAATTTCACCCCAAACGATTATTTATGACAAAAAAATCGATTTTACCAATATTAATAAATTATTACACCAGACCGCCACCAAATATTGAGTCAAATGTTACACCTTGGATCTTGTGGAGGGCAGATCAACCTTATCCAGGTGTGTAATAAATTATCTTTGTGTCAGGTTACACGGAATTGGCTCAAAACCGCAAAGGGTTCAAACGTCTAATTTAAAATTCGATTTTATCACCTTCAACAATTTATTACACCAGACCACCACCAGATATTGAGTCAAATGTTACTCCTTGTGTGGGGTAGATAAACCTTATCCAGGTGTATAATAAATTATCTTTGCGTCAGGTTACACGGAATTTACTCCAAACCTGTAACCTGACACAAAGATAATTTATTACACACCTGGATAAGGTTGATCTGCTCTACACAAGGTCCAAGGAGTAACATTTGACACAATATCTGGTGGCGGTCTGGTGTAATAATTTATTAATATTGGTAAAATCGATTTTTTTGTCATAAATAATCGTTTGGGGTGAAATTTACCCTTAGTCAAAATATAGGGTTGATCTTGATCTTTTAAAGTAATGTAATTAATCTGTAAAAAATTCTGGTCCAAGAACCATCATGACATCACAGCTACATCAAGTTACAATTTTGGCGGTGTAGGTTTAATTACAAGCTAAACCGACCACTCGTTCCTCGAAAACGGTAACTGTAATTAAATCGGGGTTTGTTGTAATAAATTGTAATAAATGTGTAAAAAATTATAGTACAGGTTTCATTGAGGCGGGCTAATATGGTCGGTGCAGGTTAAGAGCACTCATAAATACTCGTACATAGGTAATTCTCCATTAACGAACGTTTAATGAACACCACAAAAAACAAAAATAATATTCATTATTCTGGATCGAACAGTAATGATAGATTAATAAATTTTACCGTGTGAATTATAGAGCTCTTAAAATAAATATATGCGCTATCTTGCACTAAATTTAGGGATATTCGAAAACTCGGATTAGTCAGATTATAGGCTAAATAATTTGATTAAAATTGGAGGTGTACCAAAGTAATATCTAATCAAAAATAATATTGTCCATTCAAATATTTAGCTACTTCAAAAAACCTATTCATAAAACAATTTTTAAATAACTTAACCCCTTTAACTGTTTAATTTTGTTTCGAAAAACTTTTTCTCCCTGCTTAATTATGAATATTCTAAAATGTATATACATAGCTACTTATTTTTTAAATGATCTTAATTTGCCCTTCTTCTGGAAAAAGAAATTACAGTTGATACGATTGTAATTTTTTTTATCTTTATGACGAATATAGTTGTGACGTAAACAGGTAAAGAGTTAAAAATCCCATTTCATCCGTTTTCCATTGCTCTAACGCATATGAAATAAACGTAAAATTAAATATTTAATACGAATATACTACATCTACAAATGAAAAACATAAAAAATATACATGTTGCATTATTTCTTGTACTCCTTCATTCATTCACGATCAAGTAAAACAAAAGCTAATAATATTTACATTTCTATAATTCCGATTTTGAACAACTCTTATTTTTATTTGCATGTATGTATGTGTTTGTATTTATTGTAAATTTTGTGTAATGTGGTTCTCGCTGTTTATTTTGTATTCCACAAAACATTAAAATCAAAATGTGCGCATGCTCGATCATTTTGAATGTACGTGTATATGTCCTGATTTGCTATGTGTACATATCGTCACCCAGTATTTAAGTGTTTTAAATGTATGCAAAATGCGTACATTTAAATGCATGCATTTAAAACACAATACTGGGGTAACGACATTCTATTCTTTATATTGATGCGGCTACGTATTGCAATGCAATACAACTACAATAGCTTTAAAAAATGTATTCGAATTTTTCTGATTATTTTCTGCACACACATATGTATGTCAAATATATATGTTTCGATTTTTTGTGTGTGTTGTTTTGATTTTAGAAAATTGAGAAAAAAGGAAAGAACTATATTGAAGTATATATGTACGTCCTATTTCCGTCCGATAGCCGCAAAATTAACTCCAAATATTTCGATTTGAAATTTCATATGACAATTTATTGTACTAAGATTATCACTCTTATGTATTTTCTTTATGCTATTATTTCGAAGATCAATTTTTGTGTAGCATTTGGTGGAATGGTTCTGAACCTACAAAATATTTTTCTGTTTGTCCTTTTCTTATGATTTTAATCTTTGCATTCTGGGGCCGAAGCACTCCCAACTCTTTCGCGGTTCGCTTTTCACGTCCTACCTTACGCATTGCCTGCCAAGTCAAGGACGTACGGCTATAGTAGTTAACAAACAGAAAGCAATGCGTAGTGTACTAAACAACTGAGTATATACTGAATGAAAAATGGTCTTAGGTAAGACTTTTTGTCTTTGTTTTGAGTTTAGTCTTAATTATGACACTTTTCGTATTCTGCGCAATCTGAGTTGGCATTGGTCTTAAAAAAAGTCTTACGTGAGACATACACATTTGTTGGCCTTGATAGTCACAGACTGCGCGCAGAATACTAAAAGTGTCATAATTAAGACTAAACTCAAAAAAAGGCAAAAAGTTTTACCTAAGACCATTTTTAGTCAGTGAGTGTACTTCAGAATTTGGTGAATATACTCTCTCTCTCTCTTTAAATATACTTTGTACTCCCTTATAATTTGACCATACATTCTGGTGTATCTCAAGATTTCGTGCTTGCTCCGATGCTTTTCGTGCATTTTTAAACTCGTTGTGTGAATTGAATTTGGATAGAAAATTTATGGGAATGGTTCGAACCTCACAAAATGATCATTAGTCGGAAAACAAAAATAATGAAATAGGATTTCAGGGATAAATACGACACCAGTGGCACTATTCTGATAATTCCCCGAGAATAGGGAACTGGGGAAAGAATTTATATGTAATTTCTGTTCAAATATTTTTTTTCCGGCCTACTGAGCAAAAAAGTTTGATGTAAATATTTATAAATTGAATTTTTCCATATCTAAATTGGCAAGGCAAATTATTCACAATTTAATTTTGGTTTGAAAAAAATTAACACTAACTTTTTACCTCAGTATGCCAGAATTTTGTTTTTAAGTAGAAATTACATATAAATTCTTTCCCCAGTTCGCTATTCCCGGGGAATTACCAGAATAGTGCCACAGGGGCGGTATGTTGTACCATCAGAATTTTCAAATTTCGACTTAGTTTATGTCTCATATTTCTAAAGCAAAATGATATACGCTTTCACCGAAACAATTACACGCTTTCAACCTTTCCGTATTAACATGTTCTCTGTTCTTTTTGCACACTTCGACAGGCGTATCACTGGGCGCTTTAAGGACACCCAACAGTTAGGAACATGTTGAGTAAAATCGCAGTCAACGCTATGAAAATGTTTAGCACTATGAAATTTTCAAATCAAATTGGCGATGATTTCACTAATCATGATAGGGTACCTGAAAGCGCACACTAACAAAAATTTCAAGTGGTGTATAAATAAACCAATTGAGTAACCGTTAAAATAGAAATATAATGACGTTTTATTCGAGCATGCTGAGACCACAATAGAATAAAATAAAAGACATAAAATAAGTTGAAAGTCGAAAATTGTGATGATATACAATATCCCGCCCCAGCCTACTGAGTTTCTTCCTTGCCATATGGTATTTCTTGTACCTAATATCTTCCTAATATTTTACCTATGATTAAACCTACAAAAAACCTGCTGTAACAATTATTCATTTTAAACAACAGACACAACATAGTATTACGACTCCTGGTGGGGTCATAACCTTATTTCATTTGTACTTTTGTTCATTTTTTTTATATTTTAATTTCGTTGCAATCAAATGATTGTGCCTTTTACTGATTGCATTACCATCTGCTCTACGATATCAACACTAAAGTTTTTGTGTTATTGTGAATTGGCCTTAATCTTCTGTTTTAGCGAAGATATAGAGGAATATATTTGTTGTTCGTTTCTCGTTTTGTTGTGTGTGAATGATGTGTGGTGAGAATGAATAAGAGAGTAACGCGCACGAAAACCAAAAACACCAACAGAGAATTTTTTAGTCTAGTTTTTTAATTTGGAAAAAAAACCAGTCAGTTTTTAGTTTTTTTAATAAGTCGATCTTTTTTATATAGAACGATTCGATTTGGCATTCAAAACTTCTTTTCGAACGAATTTAGTATTTTGAATGTTAAGTTTATATAAAATTATAAAAAATATTTTTTTTTGATGTGTATCACGTCCGCGGGGATACCGCAACCCAGTTTTTAAAGGCAACCAATCGAGGCCTAATAGTTATTCATCGATTAATTCTCATTTATTTCCGCAAGTGAATTACACCAACATCTACTCAGCCAGCATTAAAATTTACAATATGAGTATGAGTGGTCGACACTGTGGCCACTCACATTTTGGTGAACGACCGGAAGACGCCCAACATTTATTTTGGTGAACGGTGAGAAGACGCCCAACATTTACGGTTACAGGTGGCGGTTCCAGTCGTTTTTTAATATTAGTATCGGTGGGAAGTACCGCAACGGCAAGTGGCCAGCCGGCCATTTACGAGTTTTTTATTTTATCGGAGAGACACCGCAACATACAGATGATCAACCAAGGCCATTTCTTTCATTTTCGGATAACGGCGGGAAGACGCCCAACACAGTTGTGGTTACGGCTAGGGCGCCGCAACCATATCGAGTTGAAAGGTACAATTTTTTGTTTAATTTTTTTTTGATTCTCTATTTAAAGTAAATTCCATTTAAAGTTAATTTTCATTTTTTTTTATTTTTCCATTTTTCACTCCGACAGAGATTTAGCGAACGCTAATGTCGAAAACGCCGTTTCAATATGCGTATTGAAATCGTACTGTGAAGGCGAATGTCTTGTTTAGACGGTCTGAAAACCATATTATGCCTTACACATAAAATGAATTGAAAGCATTTAAAAGAAGTTTCTAATTTTTTTTTTATTAAAAACCACCAAAATTTACCATTCCATCAAAATAAAAATAGGCGACTTCTCTTGGGCTCGGCTTTTGTTGGTAACGTTTTTCTTGGTCACATTGATTCAGCTTACATTTTGCAAAATATATTAATTTATGTGCCGTGTAGGACAATGCGAAACCACCAGTTTTAGCAATAGAGTACAATTCCACAAACTATGGATAAAACAGCTCCATTAATTGGTTGTCAAAATTATTCAACATCATCGATGACACGTTTTACTTTAATGTATTAAAGGACAACTTTACAAAAATCCTGAAGAATTATTTTGAAAATTTTTGTTAAATGTTAAATCCACATTTGGTTTTCTTGTTTTAATTTTTTATTTTTATTTAGTTTTTGTTTAAACTGAATGTTGTATCTTAAATCTGAAATCATACTCATACGTGTAACCATTGATTAATTATGACTTAAGCTAATACCACTGCGAATTACAACAACAATTTTTATATTTGTTGCTTCTTACACATTATAGAAGCAGAGCACAACTCACTTCATGTAGGTTTAAGAAGAACAAAGATAGACCCAATTAATCAAGGTGCTAGAAAGGAGTAAAACATGTTTTTGATTTATTATTTATGAACACTGACACCACTAGAAATTTTAACAAAAAAAATGAAATATTTTTTCCCTCTCTCTCAACTGAATATATATGCAATATACATATACGTAAAACAAAATATACAATAATAATGAAAATGTTTTTCATTCTGTTTTCATTTTTCCAGTCGTATCGTATTCCAACCATGTGTGTGTGTGTGTGTGTGTGTGGAGGTTGTATATGACATTTTCACAAATTTTACAAGTATGGCGATGGGAATATTTTTTTATTTGCACTGCAACATAATTTTTTTTTGATATTTTTCGAAACAAAATTAAAACTAAGGTCATTCAATGATAACTCCATTCAACCATATATTTATTGGGTTATATACTGATGGTACAATTGTATGTAAGAGTAAGTGAAATAGCAGTCGTAACATTTCAAAATAATATTTTTTTATGTAATAAAAAGTTGATATACAATACAAATGCAATTTTTATATGGGAAAAAACAACAACAATTAAATTGTTTGGTTTTTATGTTGCTAAAAAAACACTCTCGTGCAACTATGCCTCTATCTACATATGTATGACTAGTAGAGACATTAACGTAGCGGCAGAAATCCGAGTAATAATATCTATATCTATTCAATCAACGGTGTAACTCACAGAACAAATTTTTTTAATAAATAAATAAATATTTCTTGTCATATATAAGAAGTAAAGGAGATTTAAGATTTTTGGAACGAATTTTACTCATTCGTCTACAACCGTGTTATTCTCTTCAAAAAAGTCCCTATTATATATTACACACTGATGCCACCGATTGTTGTAATCCCCGAACCATTTCTGGAACTTGATGTTTGAGACAGATTTTAAGCTCTGTCAGCGACGTGTTGTTAATCTCATCTATGCTTGCATACAAATGGCCCTTTAAAGTTCTCTTTAGTTTTGAAAACAGAAAAAGTGACACGGGCCTTGTTTGTCCAATATGGAGTTCGTTTAGGACAAAAATTCTCGAACAAGCACTGAAGCGTGAAAAACTCCCAAGAAAAATTCTGGATATTTTATGGGAGTGAAGAGGGGAAACAATACTCTAGTAAACAACGTGGAAGAACACGTCCATAATTTTGTTACGAGTATTATATTTTAAACTTTTGAATTTTTATTTATTTATATTTGTCATACAACATCTTTATTTTAAAAAAAATGTTGATATTTTTGAAAACATTTTATTTTATTAATTTAATTCAGGTGAATTTTGCACACTTGATTTGTACATTCGAGCAACATAATATAATATTTGAATTTTTTGACTCATATAGATGGAAAATTTGTAAGAATCACAACAATCAGTTTCGAACGGATGAAATTATTGATTTGAAAAAACCAGTCTTCTCATCAGGTCGCAACGACCGATGTTGTATAACATACATTGGAATCGTGTCTGTGTCTATATAAATAGAACAATACCATGTATTTGTAGTACTCTCGAATTACTGGTTAGCCTATGAAATCGATTCTTTCATATATTCATCTATATTTCATTCTCACAATTAACTTTTCGTGCTTACAAATTTATAACAAAAAAAAAACAGATAATAGTTTTGTTTACTTAAATTTGATTACATAACTAGCAGAATTTGATTGAATTCAAGCCATAGTTGCAAAAGTTGTAGCGGAGATCAATTACAGAAATGATAACCAGTAAATTATTTTTATTTGTTGAAAAAGCCAGGATGCACTGGCATGGTATTAATGGTATTTACCATATGGACTGTATCATTGTGCAGGATTCTTAATTGTCTAATACTGATCATGTATTTTTTATGTGACTTTTGAATTTTTCATATTAATTCTCTCAATAAAATGGATTTAACTTTCCATCTACCCACACACAATTTTCTTTAAATTTATTCTGTTGTAATTCTTTTCTTCCATAATATAGGCAAACAGTTTATAATATTCAGGTTCATTGGTATTCTATCATCAAATAAAAATCCCACTTTAACGATTCGATTAAATTATTCTGCAAACAATACAACCATTAAGTTATATTACCATAAAATAAATGTATACATACGTACAATAAACAACATAAGTCAAATAAATAAGATTTTCTGGATTATTTTTATTGTTGTATGTAATGTGCACGGAACAAGTCAATCTGTAATAAAATTAATTCCGAAAAATTTTTATGTACCAACGACCGACATTTTCATTTATTAAGAAGAACTGTCAAATTAGAACACACTGGAAATTTGGTCATGGCCACCATTTTACTTTCGGTTTTATACTGAGTTGCTTTTCGGTCTGTGGACCATGACAACTAGACTAAATTGTACGGGTCATGGAGATATGGCGTATATCTTAATTTTATTATAGTACATGTACATGTAGGGTATTACCAGCAAATATTTTCGTACAATAACACATCACACACAATCACAAAAATAGAAAATCCAACAAAAAATTAATTTAATTTAAATTTTCAATTCCTTTGAGATCAGAACAAGTTATTCTTTGTATGTTTAGTGTATACGACTTTATACATAGTTATTTTACTTTTTTTTGCCCTACCGCCGCTTACCGCTGTTGGGTTTTCATTTCTCGCGCGTTCCTTGTCGTCAGTTTATTATATGAATTGTATAGTAAAAAAAAATTGAAGAAAATGAAAATACTAAAAGAAAAACTTATTCGTTTTAAAATGTAAGAAATTTTCCTTTTATTTTTCACATCGCAGCTTCACAATATGTATACAGTTTTGTGCCATCATTTATGTACACAAACATATAGTCTCTTATACATACTAAAAACTAGAAAACATGAAAACCTTCTTTAATGTATGTACCGTCTATTTATTAGTATAAAATATAGTTAAAAGAAAAATAAATCTCTACATCCCTTCCTACTCTGGCATCTGAAAAGTAAGCATTTGTGTTTTATACGTACTACGAATACGTATACATAGATACCGTAGACATAAGAAAATTCAAAAACATTCTCTGCTATATTTCAAGTCAATCATGATGCACTTTCTTGTACTAAAAGAAACTCAAAGTAAAACCGGTTACGTAAGAATTTTCCAGTATATTTGTTGTTATGTTATATAAGTGAAAAAATTATCTTGACACACACACACACAACAAACTGAAATAAGAAGGAGATGGTAAAACTGTAAAATACAAAAATTACTGTATGTCACGTACTAAATTTTGCAAGGAACATCTACTTGATAGAACAGGCGAGAAGTTTCGTAAAATCATTTATGCGATTTGGAGCTTGAATGGGAGTTCGAACAACCGGTTTAATTGTCTGTCTATACATTGAAATACATTTATTGTGCACGTACTTAAATAAGTGGGGGGAATCGATTTTTCGTTCTGAAATTAAATTGCACGACATTTTTTTTGTTTAATTGTTATAAAATGGTTTATCGAAATATGCATTTGATTATTTCGTAAACTGTGATGATAGCATTGGGCAGCGTGTCAAATATATTAAATATAAGTATTGGTAATTTTACTGTGGGAACCGATTTCTTTTTTGTTTGCTGATCCATCTATTTATCATAATTATCGTTAGTCCACCACTGAAATCCAATCGCTAGTGGTCCACTTTAGGCCTGTTGCACATTTTGGCTAAGCTAAGCTAAGCGATGTGAGCTATGTGCATAAAATTTGATAAATAAAAAATTTGAAATACATAAACAACACAAAAATATGGCGTTTAAAATGGTTAACTCTTTGAGTGCCAAAAAGCGCGATCGTGTTCCTCAATACATTAACCGAAATCATGTTGGCACTCAAAGGATTAATATGAATAAACACAAAAAGAATGACACGTGGCTTGCATATGCAGTAAAACAATCATACGCATGAAACTAACACAAACACAAATGCTACTACTGTATCTTTCCGGTTACACTCATTTCGTTTCACACATTTCGGCACAAAATCCGTATACTGGTTTAGGGCTTTCATCTCGGAAACGGTGTAAGATAGGAGAAAATTAGTTACAATGAAAGTTGTTCAGTGTCTAAGTGAACGATTAGAAGTAATCTTGATTCTGATTAGTTTAGGAGATATTGAGGAAAGTTAGATTTTTAAATTTGAAGTTATATTTTCTTTTACGTATTAAAACAAACCACAGTTTTCATTAAAAAATTTTGACCTCTTTGCAGATTTACTATTCCACTATATCACGAAAAAAAGTATATTAAAAAAAGTGTGTGTGTGTGTGTGTGTGTGTGTGTGTGTGTGTGTGTGTGTGTGTGTGTGTGTGTGTGTGTGTGTGTGTATATGTGTATGTGTATGTGTTTGTGTATGTGTATGTGTATGTGTATGTGTATGTGTATGTGTATGTGTATGTGTATGTGTATGTGTATGTGTATGTGTATGTGTATGTGTATGTGTATGTGTATGTGTACGTGTATGTGTATGTGTATGTGTATGTGTATGTGTGTGTGTGTATGTGTATGCGTATGTGTATGTGTATGTGTATGTGTATGTGTATGTGTATGTGTATGTGTATGTGTATGTGTATGTGTATGTGTATGTGTATGTGTATGTGTATGTGTATGTGTATGTGTATGTGTATGTGTATGGGTATGGGTATGTGTATGTGTATGTGTATGTGTATGTGTATGTGTGTGTGTGTGTGTGTGTGTGTGTGTGCGTGTGTGTGTGTGTGGTACATGGTGTCGTACAGACTAAATGTTGTTGGTTCTCTATAGCCCAGACAGATTGACTTAAGCTTCCATATTAACTTTTACGTTTTTTGCAAATATTTGGAAAATTATATCGTTTATGAGAAAAACGACCTAAATCTAACAGATTCTAAATAAAATTTGCAACAGTACCGGTGTAATTATCATCAAAACTGATTTTTAACATGAATTCTGCCCCATTATTGCCCAGTTGGATTGGTTGATCGGGATAAGACTTCATACTTAAGCGTTTTGTCAAAATTGAGAGATGTTATTTTTTTTTGGCCGATTAAACCCACAGCAGAAAATGGCAGCTTCCATAGGCAGCACAGAAAAATTATATTATTCATATTCACGCACAGAAAAATTAAATTAAATTTTAAATCAAGGAGCGACACAAAACACGTCTACTCCGTTTGAAATCCAAACTCTCTTTCTCTCATGACTCTGAGTACAATGATAAAAAAAAATAATTCACCTAAGTTAACAAACAATACAACCAATTGGGATCTATTCAAGAAATTAGTAGAAGATCGAACAAATTTCGGCGAACCAATTAGAATGAAGGTGCACCTGGAAGATGAACTAGAAATATTTAATAACAATATCCAACAAGCGGCTTGGGAAAGTTCACCGATTTCTCAGACCACAATGAAACATAACTATCCTCTTGAAGTCAGAGAGCTACTTAAAGAGAAACGGAAAGCTCGCAAAATCTGGCAGCACTCTTGCACTGCAACACAAAACTATTCTAAATTTTTTGGGCAACAAATTAAAACAACTAATAAAGGAAATAAGGAACGAAAGCATAGCTAAGCGACTACGAGGTCTTTCTGAACTAAAGGATGACGTGACGATTACTCGCTTTGGAAAGCAACGAAGGGACTAAAAAGAACCAAAATGCATGTGCCGCCTATCAAATGCGATGACGGATCCTGGGCTAAAAGTGACAAACAGAAAGTCTCTCTATTTGCTGCTTATTTAGAATAGACTTTTCAACCGTTGCCGAGACAAAGAGCAAATGTAAATACAACAGTCGTAAACAAAGCAGATGATCTTGACATATTGCATGTGACTTTATTGGAGCTTAATACTGAAATCATTAGTAACTTAAGTATCAGAAAAGCTCCAGGTTATGACCCCAGTTATTAAGGCAAATTGTGAAAGCCATTCCCGAGAAAGGTTTGCGTAAATTAAATCAAATAATTAATGCAGATTTCAGATTGAGATATGTTCCACGACCGATAAAAAATCATATAGAGTGATATCACTACTTCCAGTCATATCAAAAATATTTGAAAAACTGTTGCTGAAAAGACGCAAACCTATAATAGAAGAGAGATGATTAATTTCACCACACCAATTTGGGCTTAGAGAAAATCACTCGACAGTTGAACAAGTTCACAGAATAACGGATGTCATTGAGGATGCACTCGAGAATAAGAAAATATGCTCCAGTATTTTCTTAGATGTAGCTCAAGCTTTCGACAACGTTTGGCACCAAACTGCATCGAGACCTGCCTAAGCAATTTTATCAAATTCTTAAATCCTACATAGCTGATCGACATTTTAGAGTCAAATTTGAAAATGAGTAGTCTGAAATAAAAAGAATATCAGCAGGTATACCACAAGGTAGCGTACTTGGACCTATTCTGTTTATTCTTTATACGAGAGACTTACCGAATATTGGAGGTACTACAGTAGCAACATTTGCAGACGATACAGCTATTCTAGCAATTGGAAAAGATATTTCGGAAGCAACAAGCAAATTTCAAAGTACAGTTAACACGGTGAGCAACTGGACTAAGAAATGGCGCATCTCATTAAATGAAGCCAAATCAGTACACGCCAACTTTGCATATCAAAATGTAAACTGTATTCCCGTGGTTCTCAACTCAAACCAAATTCCATATGCAAATACAGTTAAATACCTTGGCATGGCCCTCGATGCTAAGCTAAGATGGAAAGAACACATCAAGAAGAAAAAAGAAGAGATACACATCAAATATAGAAAAATGTACTGGCTCATGGGTAGAAATTTTGAGCTCTCAATACACAACAAATTGCTTCTATACAGACAAATGCTAAAACCAGTATGGACCTATGGTATCCCACTTTGGGGTTGTGCCAAGAAGACAAATGATACAATACTTCCAAAATAAAGTGCTATGAGGGATTGTGAATGCCCCATGGTACATTAGGAATGACAACCTCCATAGGGACTTCCAGATGGAATACGTCACCGATGAAATAAAAAACCAAGCAAGGAAACACGTACAGCGCTTATCTCTGCACGAAAATGCAGATATGCGTCGTAGGTTGGACACCACTACGGAGTGAAGAGACTCCAAAGGCAGAAACCGCTGTAGCTGCGCAGTTTGATTTAGAATAAGAAAGTATTATAAAATGAGTAACCAATAGGTTACTCATCTTAATCCGAGAAATTAATTTAAGATACATAAATTGCTAGATGATCAGTTGTAATATTGTATAAATAAATAAATAAATTTATTAAATAAAAAAAAAATCTTTTGCTAATAATTTGAAAATTATATCATTTACGAGGAAAAAGATAAGAACTACACGATTGTAATTTATTTTTCAACAGTGCCGGCCCATTTCAGTTTCCCAAAATTTAAGTGGAAATGATGATTTTTGACAAAAAATGTTTTCAACATAAATTCGGACCCTGTACAGCTCAACCAGATTGATTGTTTGGGATACAATTTCATACATAAAGTTTTCCCATTAATTGCGAGATCCCAGCTATTTTTGGTCACCCAGGAACATCCCCATGGCAAATCTCGGAATTGGCGACCACAATTTTGATCGCGTTGAAAATTTCAAATACCTCGGGTCAGTTATAACATCATCAAATGACATGCAGGCAGAAATAAAAGCCCGAATAGCTGCCGCACATCGAGTTTTCTACGCCCAATCAAAATTATTGCGATCTAGAAATCTATCGCAGTCGTGCAAGCTCGCACTTTATAAAGCACTAATAAGACCTGTGCTGGCTTTCGGAAGCGAGAGCTGGACCATGACCACTAATGATTGTAGATTGTTATCAACTTTCGAAAGGAAGGTCATTCGCTCCATCTTTGGTCCAATTAAAGTCGCGAACAATGAATATCGGATTCGCATGAACCACGAGATAAAGCAAATACTTGGAGATTGCGATATTATCGGATTCATCAAATCCAATCGAGTGAGATGGCTTGGCCACGTTGCAGGTCCCCACAACAACGGATGACCAATAAAGTGTTCCATCAACAACCAGCCGGTGTGCGTCGTAGAGGAAGACCCCGACTGCGCTGGCGTGACGACGTCGAACAAGATCTACAGGCACTGGGATGTCGAAACTGGAGGTCGAGAGCGATGGACCGAGACGGCTGGAGGACCATAGTGCGGGCGGCAAAATCCCTTCATGGGATGTGAAGCTAGAGAGAGAGAGAGAGAGCTATTTTTGGTCGGCCCACCGAAAGAAGCAATTTTTATAGAAGCTTTTCGGTTTTTTATACGGAAAGTATATAGCCTAAGTATGTACCCTAAAATTAGTTTTGGAGTGTACAAATTTAAGTTTTGAAATATGACTAATTAGAACGGACATAGCCTATTTATTAACTGATCATGATGAAATTAAGTAACGTGGATGGCAGTGTGAACCGAGTCAAGGCACTACACTCCTGTCAAGGTAATTTGAGGTATGGTATGGTATAATGTAAATATGACAATGAAAGGATGTTTCAGGACCCAGTTTAACATTTTGCATGCAATTTTTTTCAGAATTAGTCAAAAATCGTTCGCTTTTTTGGTGAGCTTGCATTTCCGTGACTCCGGCATCTCGATTAGGTGTAAGTACCATGAAATTGTATATTGATGCCAAGGGTTTGAAAACGACTCGATCTATTTGGATGAAGGAATCTTTTAGGCTGCTTTTGTGAGTTTTCCACAGTGTTTTAACGATTCGTATGATGTAAGCGGAATTTCAATGTTAGTTCAGACTGTGTAGCTGTTTGCTGTTTCTCAACCCATTGAAATGAATATTTGTATTATGAAAGAGCACTTCAAATGTGAGATTGAAATTTGGTTTGGAAAAATTTAAAATTTAATAGAATTAAGTCGTTTGTCAAACTTATGTTGCATTATGCAAATTGGATTGCGGTTCTGATAAGTGGCCAATTTTAAGGGAACCTAACCATTTCTAAACAAATTGGAATGAAATTCAAGTTGGTTGTTAAAAGAGACATTTCTTCATGAGATTCATTTTCTCGAAAATAACCAATTAACTAAGATATTTTTTAACCGATTGGAATAAACTTCAGCTATATGGAACTAAGTCATTTCTCAATTGAATGAAGCTCTACCATTTCTTAACGGATTGGATGCAACTCTGTTTGTATGTTGAAAATGGTATCCAGATATGAGTTTCCGGTGTTTTTTTATAAAATAGTGCCAATGCCACCGAAAACGAAATTTAGATCCGGTAAATTACCAGGAAGAACAAGGATTGTCATAATAAACTATTATAACGTTTTAATCATATATTTAAAGAACAGCAACGATTAATATTATAAAGATTAACTTAATAAAAATTCAATATGTGATCTGATCCAATGGTAAGCAACACTTAAATCCCGCCGGTAAAGGCGGAACACTCTTGATGTACGGCTATACAAAATGAACATGGTTATCTGGACCCAAGAGGAGCGGCCTTAGAATTGACGAGCGCTTTCATAAGCTTATTGCCCAGAAAGGTAGACGTCTTGAATGTGAAAATTACAGGCGTAGCTCTGTTCATGCACTGCACTACCTACAAAGTTATGGCAAGTGTCTTAGTTACCAGACACTTTCAACCACCACCGATTTTGTTAAGTTGTTGAGGGCACAATCTAATCATATCAGTAACTCGAATTATCCTTCAAACAGGCATATCACAGTATCAATCAAAAATATCTAGTCCACCGCTTTACAAATTAAAATCATCTAGATCTATCTGTGAAATTTTATTCGGTGGAACAATATCTGACCAATTCGAACTAACCTTTTGTTTTCGACAGGAAAGAGTATTCACGCCTGTAATATTCAATCTGATGTTCAAATACATAATATAATAAGGAAGAGCAATATTTAAGAAGAGCAAGTCAGAGAGTGAGAGAGGAAGGATGAATTAACTTTTTTCGTAGATTTTTTTTTTATTATAAGTAAAACTCTTAAATTGTTGACTCTTAAATTGTTTTAGACATTTCGGTTGAATAAAATACAAACAAAATTTTCGGTCTGGCATCTTACCACAAAAGAGTTATAATATTGTAATGTTAGGGGTATTGATAAACTAAAGCTGCGACACATGCATGAAGTCGTGAACTTTTTTAAACGTGTTGTTTACTTAAAAGGCAAATAAACAAATCAAACTCCAACTTAATAAAATCTGAAAACATTTGAACACGATATCGCTCAATTTTAGTTCAGGTGGAGTTTATCCTAATTTGTCCTAAAACAACAATTAAAAAAAAAAAATTAACGGAAAAAATTAACTCGATTTTGTCCTAGACAATCCTAAACCTAGAACTACACTGTTTTGGATCAGATATTAACTGAACAGAGTAACAAAAAAGTATCAAGTTATTGACATGTATAGGGGACCAACGGATCTAGTATTACATGGTGTCCGATTATAACTGAATTAGAACATTATAAATTTTAAACAGTTTTTTCAGCTAGTGAGGTCAAAAGTCTTGTGAGGTCATTTTTATAAACCTGTAATCGTTAACGGTCAGCAGATTCCGTTTGCAAATAAGGCTTAATATCTAGGGATGACCTTAGATACCAGGCTCAGAAGGAAAGAGCTTGCTAAAAAGAAAAAAGATGAACTTAATATCAAATATCGAAAAATGTATTAGTTGCTCGGAAAAAATTCGGAATTGTCAACCGAAAATATATTACTATTATATCAACAGGTGCTAAAGCCTGTATGTACTTACGGAATACAGCTTTGGGGCTGTACAAAGAAAACCAACACCAAAATAATACAAACTTTTCAAAACAAAGTGGTACGTGGTATAGTTAACGCTCCGTGGTACATTAGGAATGATGATCTTCATAGGGACCTAAATATCCCGACGGTTCAGGAAGAAATAATAAAACTTGCAGTAATTCATGGACAACGTATTTATGAGCATGTAAATGAAGAGCTTCGTGGTATGTTGGACACTTCCCATGCAGTAAGACGATTGCAGAGAACGAAACCAATTGATTTAATGGATTAAGGATACCAGAGCAAAGACTACTTCAGTAAATAACCTATAAATGGAGCTGGCCAATGGACCTCTGCTCATTCACAAGTGACTAAATTAAGAAAGAAAAATTACGATGAATTTAGTATTCAGTTAATAAGTAATAATTTAAGTAATTAAGTAATAATTTAACAAAAAAAAAAAATATAATACACTAATGAATAAATTTGGACTTGGAAAATCTAGGGGAATAATGGGCTAGTATTACATATCTACTGGTATAACTGAATCTGAAAATTGGTATTAAGAGGTAATTTGAAAAATTCGACTTATTGAAAAATCTAAGGGAAAAGACAATCTTTTTATAATTTTTTTTTAAAGAAAGTATTAATTGTCCAATAGATTTAATGTCCTTTTAAGGTCAATTAATATCACCCATTCACACAATTACAGTATACCACCTGCAGATTGCAAGCTCCATATAAACCTGCACATTGACATGGACGGTGGGTCGGTGCTGAATTCTGCACTCCAACAGACGGTCCTAGTTGTGTTTATTAACATCACCGATCGCAATCGGTGACGAAAAATCGCTTTGCATCCTGCCTCTGGTGGGATTCGAACCCAGTACCTCCCGGTCCAAGTGGTGCCGAAGCTTTAACCACTGCGCCACTTGTCCGGTAAATTTTAATTTTATTAATTTTTTGTGATTATCTAGTACTGAACTAACCTTAATCTTTAACTATAAAACGTAGTTTATGTTTATCTTGTGAAATTGAAATATTTTTAGGTCTTATTTTTGCGGTAGGATAGGATCAATTTATTATCAATTTAATGTGTTCGGCGTATTTTAAACGTTTGTGCTATTTGGTTATTCATTATTTTCAAGTTATTTTATTGCCGGTCCTAGTGAAGTTAAGATAAATTAGATAAGTTATAACACACTAATAAGTTCCATGAATGAATTGAGTTCTCACCTACATGCGTGGATGGCTTAGTCAAAATCATAAATGTGTGGTGAACAAGATCTAAATATGGTGATTTTTACGCTTATGGCTTATGGCTGCCTATCCCAAAAATGTTTTCGGGTTCTCGTTCACCCATTGGAATAGGTTACAATATTTTCTACCAATTTAGTAAAAAAAGTAACATGATTGTAATGAATTTCACTATGGCTTTCAACATTTAAAAATTTTTCAATTTTTTCCTCAATTTTTGAATTTTCACAAATTGGGAGCATTCGAAAATAAGCGACGATCCCGATTTGTTTGAAAAATAAGCTAGAGTTCTAGAGATGTTCACACGTTCACGTTTGTATTTTTTGATATTGTGCACTTTCGACTATCCTTCTCCCGGTCCTTCCAGAAAAGTTTTTTAGTTGTATTGGTTTAGTTGTATAGTACAAAATGAAGCACCTATGATAAGAGTTGTAACTTGTTAGAAGTATTTTAAGACAAATCGTTATGCGTACTTCGATTTTGACCTTAGTATAGGACTAAAGCCGCAGTGTTCTTCTATTTTTTAAATTTTGACTATTGATTTCAAGCATATAGTACAGAACTTTATAAAAATTATTAATAAACGTTTGATATTGATTCAGAACAGAAGTTAGGGAGTGCAAATTTACTGATTTTTCAATTTACCGATAAATGGTTAATTTTGTAGGAGGTCGGTAATTTATCGAAAATTTACCGGTAAATTGAATTTAAATAATAATTTGAAACAGTACTATGCCTTAGGTATTAAACCAGTGAACAATTAATAAACCGCAGTGCTTGAAACAAATTAATGTACTTTTTTATTTTTTTTTAGTTTATCTGCCCGTTGGCTTTATTCTTCAATCCTTAATTTTAATATGCACTATTTGGCGCAGATATCTATGTCTCCATAATATTTCCCGGGCCAATGTGTTGGGATGTTGTTCTAACTTAGTTTGGTATTTTCTGCTTACTAACTTTATTACAAAAAATAATAAATAAATTCATTTCATAAATTTAAATTAATTTCACAAAATAATATTTTTTTGGCAGAATGGGGAGTCATTTGGAAGCTTCCATCCCATACAAATGATGTTCTAAGTGGCACGGTAACCGAAATATAATAATTTTAAGTTGTTTTTTTTAAATTACCCAAAATCTCGCCTTTAAATGGTTATAACTTTTTTGTTTGTAGTCGTAAAGGCACGAAACTTGAGCTTTTATTGTATTCTGCAATGTGATTTTATTCTAAATAAGTCATTATTTAATACAATTGATTTTAGAACAATGACTTATAGTCTTCCATATCCTAAAAAATGTGTAGAAGTATCAAAAACGTCACCATCTAAATGAATTTAAAAAAAGCTAATGCTTATTTTGAAATTAGCTTTGTTTTAAAAAATTCTCTAGTTATTAGTCATTTATTAGATTTTGTTCAAAATGATCTCCTCCATTCCGGAGGAGATTATTTTGAACATCAGTTTTTTGAATCTCCATGGCTGTTGTGCATTTCATTTTTCATTTTTTCAAATGCGGCACTTATCCATGCTGTATAAGATAGCAGAAAATTTGTGTTTTGCTATTCACCGCTAGAGGCATCACTATCACAGAAAATGAAATTTTTTCTGCTGATAGTGTTTGATATCAGCAGAAAATTTTTGAAATTTTTATGCAAATTATAAATTCTCAGCAGAAAGTTTTATGAAAAATCAAAGAATTTATAAAAATGAAGAGAAAATATATGTTTAAAGGTTTTGAAGCGATAAAAGTTAATTTTGTTTAAAACCCGATTTGCGTATGTGTGTAAGGTGTTTAATTCAGCCTCAGCTTGAACTAATTTAACACTTTTAATACACTTTTAATTCCGAGCTTTCCACGGGTGAGGGCTAATACCGGAATATTGTAATAAAAGCGTATAGTAGAGTTTGATTAGAACTGAGTAGTTCATTTATTTTTTGTCGTTTATATACAATTTTGATAGTTTCTTGTTGTTGTTTTTTACATTACATATGATCATATATCAATTACAATATTTTAATATTTTATAAACTCCAAAAGTGCAGAATTGCATGTAAAAAATTGATTATTTTATTTATAGCTAAATTAAAATTAACATTCTGTAAAACTGCATATTGTTGCAGTTAAATGACCCTGTTCATATTGAACATCTTGCGGCGCGGGTTTGGACGGGACTTGGAAGAACGGATGATTGGTTACGGCGGTTTCTTCGTATGTGGCGAATTATGACAGTTATCCCAACCGCAAGTGCTATCCATAGGATAAGATGTATTGCTGTATAATGATGAATATGATGAAAGTGCTCGTTGGTTGTATTCTCTTCTACCTCTTTCATAAGGGAGATTTGTTCTTCTAAACCCCTTGTATCTGGAGTGGTTAATAGCTCATTTTCCTCATAGTTTTGTTTAGATATCTCTATTGTTAAATCTTTTAAGTGCATCCCCTTTAAGTATGGTGCAATTCCGAAATTCTCGATGGTAGTTTCAAATCTATCAGAGGCCAGTATGCTTAAGTGATTGTCTCTAAGGGCGCATCCCGATTCTAGCTTTATTATTCCCGACCCTGATAATTGCTTTTGGTTTGTAACTGATCCACATACAACCGTCACAGTTGTTTCCTTTGTCATTACGAATACCCATTGATTTGGTGCGTATAGTTTTATCCAAAGGTTTGAAGTAACATTTTGGTATTTTATCTCACATATGTCTTGTAAATTGGACCTGTGTTGCAATATTGCGATTTCACAGTTGGTTCCTTCCCAGACACCTGACAGTATTGTTGGTATCTCGCATAATAGATGATCATCATTGATAATGTTGCATTTAGATATATCTCTGGCTGATAGTTGCGTAAAATGTTCATTTTGAATATCAACGGCGATAAATTCAGTTGTTGGCACTATATGTGCACGCCTTTCAGTTACTAATATATTAGGTACAGCTACTACTGAATAAATGTTATAGGACCAAACATATGATAAGGGAATTGAAATTTCGATTATCACATATGCTTTTGTCACTCTAGTCCTGGTTGTCATACTTTTAAATAAGTGGTCTAACTTGCGCAATCCGTGACCCGGAATTGTAATGGAGACTGGTATTTGTTTTCTTATAGATGCTATTTGTTCTTCAAGTTGTGATGGGCTCAATAAAAGTGGGTGTAAAATGTTTAGATGTGCATTGTGAATAACCTCTAGTATCGCCTCCTGCACATCCCGTAAACTTCCCGTGGCAACGACTAGTTCAAGGGATGTCATTAAAATAGTTAATACTTGTTGTTCCGTTACACGTGTGTTATTTATGTTTTTTTCTAAGTGCTGCAACCTCCTCTGAATGTTATTAATAGCCTGTACTGTGGCATTTTGGCTGTGCTTGAATAGTTTTACAGAGTTATCAATCATGGAGGTTTGATTCTTTATTAGCAGTAATAAATGATCTTCATTGGTTTCTATAGTTTGAAAATGTTCTTCATATTGATCTGCTTCTCTCTGCGTTAATATTCCAAACATGTCACCTAACACTAAACCTGTAGTGTCACCAATCCCCCGTTTCGCTCTGGTTACTTCTTTATTGGATGACATCAGTAATTGATTGCCTTCATCTATTCTACTCATTTGAGATCGTAATTGCTGGATTACTAGTTGACAGTTAAACCTCTCCATATCTATTACCGAATGTACTGTTTTACACATAGTTGCAAGTTCATCTATTAAGCGGTATGCTTGAGTTGTTTCTTCCCAATACGTATTTAAATTATACCGCACAACCAAAGTCCATCTCATGGCAACTAGCTCCATCTTACTGATTTCCTCAAGATATATGCCAGTAGAATGTTTGAAGTTCTCAATCTGCATCAGTTCTTTGGCGCTGGTGGTAGAAAAACAAATGCTCATCAGGGCCAATAATGCCAGATGAAGCTTGATTCCCCCTTTCGCCTGTCTTCCTGGTTGGCGTCTAACTGGGTCATTGGTGTTAGGTGTTGCTAGTTTTGCATCTGGAGTCTTATTTGCGTTAATTATTTGTTGTGACCATGAATTGTCTTCTTCGCTTGGTAGCTTGCACAACTTAGTGATAGGTCGTTTATAGATATTCTGGCTGCATTTTATGGACGCAATACGAACCAAGCCATCTGAGCCAGTATGCACCTCCTGTACTCTCCCCATTTTCCAACGTGACGGCGGCAGTGATTCTTCCTTCAGTAGAACGACATCCCCTACAACTAGATTGGGCTGACGTTCCCTCCATTTAGTACGTTGTTGTAACTGGTGCAGGTAGTCTCTAGACCATCTTTTCCAAAAGTCATCTACAATCTTTTGTACTAAATGCCAACGTGTTCTTAGCGTGCAAGTAACATCATTACTTTCTGGGACTACCTTTATTGGTCCGCCTATTAGAAAATGCGCAGGTGTTAAAGATTCTAAATTTTCCGGATGGTCATACAAGGTAGTCAATGGTCGAGAGTTTAAGCATGCCTCTATTTGAGTCATTAATGTTGTTGCTTCTTCAAATGTCAATGCGGTCTCACCTATGACTTTCTTCATGTGAGTCTTTACTGACTTTACCCCTGCCTCCCATATGCCACCAAAGTGTGGTGCAGCAGGTGGTATGAAGTGCCAGGTAGTTTCATCTTGTTGAAATACCCTTGCAATTTCTGGTTCTAGAGCTGCAATCTTCGTGCGTTGTTGTTTCAGTACTCGTTCTGCACCAACAAAGTTGGTACCATTATCCGAATAGATTTCTCTACACAACCCCCTGCGAGATGTGAACCTGCGGTAAGCTGCTATAAATGCATCTGTTGTTAATCCGCTGACTACTTCTACATGTAAGGCCTTGGTGGTCAGGCAGACAAATACCGCAATGTATCCTTTGTACGTGGTTTGACCTCTTCCTATCTTGTTCCTCAGTTGAATCGGCCCGGCATAATCAATACCCACCTTGCTGAATGGCCGTGATGGAGTTACTCTGCAGGACGGTAAATCACCCATTAGTTGGTTGAGGGTTACTTGTTTAAATCTTATACATGTAACACATTTCTGTATAATATGACGTGTCAGATTTCTACCATTAATTATCCAAAATTTATTGCGAACATTTGCCAATGTAAGTTGTATGCCCCCATGAAGTGTTGTAGTAGTATGAGCATCTTCAATTATTCGCTTGCTGATTGAGCTTTCCTTCGGTAATATAATTGGTTGCTTTTGATTCATTGGTAGTTGCGAATTTTGTAAACGTCCGTGTAATCGTAATATCCCATCCTTGCTCATGACTGGATTTAACGCAGATAGTTTGGATTTTTTATTTAATAAAATCCCACTCATCAATGCCTGAAGTTCTTTACGGAAGTATCGGTGTTGTTCAATCCTAATTATTTGGACTTCCGCGAGTTTCAGTTCTGGTACTGTCACTTCTTTCGACTGTCGCCGTTGTTTATGAACATGCACGTTTATGAACCTTTGGCAGTACACCAATATACGCTTCAACTTATGAATGTTTGAAATTTTATCAATTAATTCATGTAGCGCGTTTGCTTTAGATTCAGCGGTTATTGTAAGACAAGTGATATCCGCTGCGCTGTCCTGGTTGTGATCACCTTGTATTTGTGGACCCTTGTGCGAAGGTGATGATGGCCATGCATCAGAATTTTCCTGCAAAAATGTTGGTCCCGTCCACCAGATCGAGCCTTGTGAGGTGATGGTAGCCGCTGCCAATCCTCTTGTTGCTAAATCAGCTGGGTTTAGATTTGTTGGTACGTAATTCCATTGTAGCTGAGGTAAATTATCTTTAATCTGAGATACCCGATTGGCTACAAAGGTTTCTAACTTCGGAATATCAGCTCTTATCCAGCTTAAAACTATGGTGGAATCCGTCCAAGCGAACATCTTTACATCCTGCATGTTCATGGTATTTTTAGCGTATCTTAGAAGCCTAGATAACAGATGCGCTGCGTTTAGTTCCAGCTTCGGAACTGTCAGTTTTGTTTTGATTGGAGCAACTCTGGTTTTTGCTACTAGCAAACTGGTTGTAACTTGCTCGAACGTATTTGTGGTTCTTAAATAGACCACCGCTGCATATGCTTGTTGCGAAGCATCTGCAAATCCATGTAACTCTGATTTTTGTGTTGACGTTGTTTTAACCCATCTTGGTACCTTTATTTTGCTTAATTCATCTAATTCGTTCTTATACTTTTTCCATTTTGCTTCAATAGCTTCTGGTAGCTTGTCATCCCACTGTGTACCAGCTCTCCAAGTGTCTTGCATTAACAGCTTTGCTGTTATCGTTATTGGTGATAACCAGCCGACAGGATCAAATAATTTTGAAGAGTCGGACAACAGTAGCCGTTTCGTTGGTTCTTCTGTTGAAAGATTTAGCCTGGTCAGGTCAAATTCAAATGTATCATCCTCAGGACTATAGAGAATCCCTAGTGTTTTTATTATGTGGTTGATTTTTAAATTAATCATTCCTTTTGCTCGTAGGTGGTCAGGAACATTAGTCATGACTTCAGCTGAATTCGACGCCCATTTGTGCAATGGAAATCCTCCGCTCCGTGCAAGTCTTGTCATCTGTTGTTGAATGGTTACGACCTCCTCAACGCTGTCACCCCCAGTCAGTAGATCATCCACGTAAAAATCTCTTTCCATGATCCTTGCAGCTGTCGGATAGTTGTTCTTTTCATCTTCTGCCAATTGCATTAATGTTCTTACAGCAAGAAACGTCGCTGCCGTTGTTCCATAGGTAACCGTTTTTAGTTTGTATTCTCCTATTGTTTGTGATGGATTTTTTCGCCACAATATGCGTTGTAAGTTCTGGTGACCATGATGCATCCAGATTTGCCGGAACATCTTTTCCGCATCTGCTGTTAGCACGAATTTGTGTGTTCGCCACCTCAAGATGATGTCAATTAGGTCACCTTGAATTTTGGGGCCGTTCATCATTATGTCATTTAACGATAATCCCGAAGTAGTTTTGCTCGATGCATCGAATACTACTCTTAGCTTTGTGGTAGTACTTTCGTGGTTGATCACTCCATGATGTGGTATATAGTATACTGGATTGTCATCTGGATCATCTTTTGCCAATTGCATATGCCCCTGCGCTAGATAGTCTTCCATAAATTCGTGATATAATTTAGCGAATGGTTTATCTTTTAGAAATTTTCTTTCGATTTGCAGTAATCGTGCTACTGCTTTTTTTCTGGATTCTCCTAGCATAGACGGTTCTACTTTGAACGGTAAGTGTACCATGTATTTCCCATCTGGTAGTCGCGTTGTGCTTTCTGCATATAGCTTTTCAGCGATTGCTTCCTCCTGGGTATGTGTTTTTTCTTGCGGAATGGCATCATTTTCAATTAATAAGTCTAGTTGTTGCTTAATTGTTTTGGTTGTGACCATTGACAACATTTTATCTTCTTGGTTATTGCCTGTGCTGCCCATTATGATCCAACCAAGCTCAGTTTCTTGGGCAATTGGATCTTGTGGGTGTCCTCTAATGATGTTACTGTTTACAATTAGAGGATAGTAGTCAACACCGATTATTACGTCAATGCTATTGGACTTGTTGTATTGTGGATCTGCAAGTTGTAAATGCTGCAAATGTGCCCATTTGTTGGTATCAAAGTCGATGTCTGGAATATTATCCGTTAATTTTTTGAACACCATTGCTTCAAACTTAATTTCAAACGAACTCTGAAGCCTTGAAGATAAAGTTAGTTCGACCTTATGACTGCACACTCCGGCTTCCTTTCCTCCCATTCCTGAGATTTTAGTGTTTACTTGTTTCTGCGTAGCCTTAAGAAGATTTGCTGCCTTTGCGGATATGAATGACGCCTGAGAGCCTGGGTCAATTAATGCTCTAAAGAGCATGCATTTTCCCTCGCTTGTTGTTAATGCGATTAGAGCTGTAGGTAATATCGCAGGACCTAATTGTGTTGTTAAATAACTTTTAGATACTCGCTGCATGTCTGCGTTTGAATCGATGTGCAGTCCTGTGTTATGCTTTCCATTGCATATGTTACATTGGTTTTTCTGCCTGCATACATATGTTTCATGTTCTGCTGATAAACAGTTTCTGCATAATTTATGAAGCATTGCCATTTGCGATCTTTCACTGGAATTTAATTTCCTAAATCCTCCACAATCATTAATTTTATGTCCCCCTCGGCAGTAGACACAGATATTTGTTGTTGTTAAGAAGGTCCTTTTAACTATTTGAGCTTTGTTTTCACGTGAGGCGGTTGTTGGTAGGATTAATGGCTTTTGGTTGCCATTGGCCTCTAATGATTTGAACCTTCCTTCCAAAAATTTTAAAAATTCCGTTGTTGTTTGGAATTCCCTTGGATCTTCTAAGGAGATCTCATAGAGTCGCCTTGACTCATTGTCTAGTTTTTTAGTTAATATGAAGATTATTATTGAGTTCCACGATTCAATGCTTACCCCTGCGTTACGTATTCCGTACAAACATTCAATTGTTGTATCGTGAAGATTTCTCAGTGCCGCTGCAGACTCGATGTTTATATTTACTTGACTGAGTAACGTATTTAAATATGTTGAAATCAGTAGTCTCCTGTTGTTATATCTGCTATTCAAAATTTCCCAGGCGGCTTGGTAATTTTCTTCTGTTGGTTGTAGGTGGTTGATTAATTTGGCCGCAGCACCCTCTAACTGACCCTTTAGATAGTTAATTTTATGGGTATCACTGATCTGTCTATTCTCATGGATGAGTTTGGTGAATGTGTCACGAAATCCAGTCCACTTCTGGTAATCTCCAGCAAATATTGGGATTTGAATTCGTGGTAGCCGAATGTCCGTTGTTTGGTTTGTTGGTATAATTTTATCGGTTTCATCTATCCTCGTTGTTATTTGAAGGATTACTGATTGACACTTGCTATCAATGTTCTCAAAGTACTGTTCTGTGAAGTACTTTATACGTTGTTCTTCCTCATCAGTAACGAGCATGCAAATTTCCTCATGGAGTTCAGCTATTTGTTCCATGAGTTTTTGCATCACTCCAAGTGACAGTTTCATTGCCGGTTTTGGCCCAGTCACGACAAGGTCTTCGGCCTCATCAATCTTCCTGTAGAGACTCCTCATCCGAATCGTCTGTCGTTTTATTAATTGCTGCAACTCTGGATTCATTGTTTCCAAACCTGCATCTTTGTTGTTACTGGTGTTCGACTCTGATTGGCTTCTACTGCGATGATCTGGGGCCGGTGTAAGTGGTGGGCCGTTGTTTAGTTTTGCACGCATTATAGTAATAAATTCATTATATTTTCCCACTACACTTGTTACCGTTTTAAAGTACGGGTGCTCTAAGTTGACATCTTTCAGCTTCCTTATTTGCTCATCTGTTTCTAGAAACTTTGTATAAAGCTCCTTTAATTGTTGGATTCGGTTGGTGAGGTAAGTTTTTGTTTTCCTCTCTGGGCCATCCTTCTTATAATTAATACATATTTTATCAATCTGAGTCGCAAGCTGTTCTTGATTGAATGCAAGGGTTTCCATTTTTGAATTTAGGCAGTTCTCGTTCGCCAGTTGATTAATTATCGCGTGTTACTTGTTCTAATGTAGAATACGCGTTTGTTTTTGCCTGTTCTTAATGGCTCGAAGGACCACTGTTTAATTCAGCCTCAGCTTGAACTAATTTAACACTTTTAATACACTTTTAATTCCGAGCTTTCCACGGGTGAGGGCTAATACCGGAATATTGTAATAAAAGCGTATAGTAGAGTTTGATTAGAACTGAGTAGTTCATTTATTTTTTGTCGTTTATATACAATTTTGATAGTTTCTTGTTGTTGTTTTTTACATTACATATGATCATATATCAATTACAATATTTTAATATTTTATAAACTCCAAAAGTGCAGAATTGCATGTAAAAAATTGATTATTTTATTTATAGCTAAATTAAAATTAACATTCTGTAAAACTGCATATTGTTGCAGTTAAATGACCCTGTTCATATTGAACATAAGGACTCTCAAAATATACTAAAATCACCATAATCATCATTATGCAAATACAGGGCAACATCAAACAAATTGCCATCGTTCAAAGCACTCCATACAATACTGATGTGATTTTAATGTGAATGTTTTAAGTTTTTTAACAAAAGTGTTAGAAAAACCCCCCTGTAACTAGCCTGGGTGTATGTTTTTATGGTAGCTGAGATCATAATATATATACATGAGCAACATAAGATTCACACCTGGCGTCAGTAGCCTTCCATAAATTTTTGAAGTCATTTCAATATACAAGTTTTCAGTTTTTTAACAAAAGTGTTAGAAAAACCCCCCTGTAACTACCCTGGGTGTATGTTTTCATGGTAGCTGAGATCATAATCTATATACATGAGCAACATAAGATTCACACCTGGCGTCAGTAGCCTTCCTTATATTTTTGAAGTCATTTCAATGTAAATGTTTTCAGTTTTTTAACAAAAGTGTTAGAAAAACCTCACTGTAACTACCCTGGGTGTATGTTTTTATGGTAGCTGAGATCATAATCTATATACATGAGCAACATAAGATTCACACTTGGCGTCAGTAGCCTTCCATACATTTTTGAAGTCATTTTGATGTCATATGTTTTCAGTTTTAAAATTTACGTTTCTGTATTAGGCCCCCGTACACGTTCAATATTATTGCGCAATATTGAGCACTGCACAATAAACTTGATCATGTAAGGATAATATTGTAGGTTTGCACAATATATTGTGTAAAATTAAATTTTTTTAATATTTATTGAAGTTTGGGCAATATATTGTGTAGTGTGAAGCCAATATTGTGCAATATATTATATCGGTTGTTAAAGATTCGTTTTATTTTTTTAATTTCTATACAGCGAAATATCTGAAAGGAAAAAATATAATTCTAATAAAGCGGAAGAATAGGAATTTATAATAAAATGCATCGAGGTAAGAGACATTATTACATATTTAAATGCGTAATAAGGAAAATTTGTGCAATAATATTGAGCAGTCTTTAGGCTAAAAAAAAGTTTGCGCATTATTTAGCACAATAATATTGCGCAATAATATTGAACGTGTAAGGGGCCTATATTAGTTATTATACACAAAACACAAACATTTAGGCGTAAATATTGTTTTTTTCAAATTTCAAAAATTCCACCCAAAACTAACTATATTGTGTAATTTTAATATGTATATATCTCCAAAATTCCTCGTACCAGTACGTTTAAAATACCATTAATCATCACACAATTAATAAGGTGATGTAGATCATTATACTATATATCGTAAATATACATATACTTAAAACTAAATTGAAGTTTATTGAATTTGTTGAGATTTAGCGAATTGGTCATCATATCACCATACTCCAATTATGTTACTCCTAACAAAAGCCAATATATATTATGATGTTTAGAATTTTGTCATAGTTCTGGCATGGGCAAATATGGCCCCGAAACCTGTGAGTTATGATTTGCAGAATTATTGCAATTCAAACAATTACTAATCGAGATTTTGCCTGTTTCTCATCGATACCGGTATGTATATTTGCCCATGCTAGAACTACGACATAATTTTGAACACTAACATGGACATTGGCATTTGATATATCTTTCTGCAAAATAATCTGCAACAAATGATTGTGTTTTGTGTATAATCACTAATACAGACACGTAATTTTTAAAACTGAAAACATTTTACGTTAATATGACTTTAAAAATGCATGGAGGACTACTGACGCCAAGTGTGAATCTTATGTTGCTCATGTATATAGATTATGATCTCAGCTACCATAAAAACATACACCCAGAGTAGTTACAGGGGGGTTTTTCTAACACTTTTGTTAAAAAACTGAAAACATGTATATTGAAATGACTTCAAAAATCTATGGAAGGCTACTGACGCCAAGTGTGAATCTTATGTTGCTCATGTATATAGATTATGATCTCAGCTACCATAAAAACATACACCCAGGGTAGTTACAGGGGGGTTTTTCTAACACTTTTGTTAAAAAAGTGAAAACATTCACATCAAAATGACTTCAAAAATGTATGGAAGGCTACTGACGCCAGGTGTGAATCTTATGTTGCTCATGTATATATACATATATTATGATCTCAGCTACCATAAAAACATACACCCAGGGTAGTTACAGAGGGGTTTTTCTAACACTTTTGTTAAAAAACTTAAAACATTCACATTAAAATGACATCAGTATTGTATGGAGTTCTTTGAACGATAGCAATTTGTTTGATGTTGCCCTGTATTTGCATAATGATGATTATGGTGATTTTAGTATATTTTGAGAGTCCTTACACACATACGCAAATCGGGTTTTAAACAAAGTTAACTTTCATCGCTTGCCGGACAGCAGTGATTTTCAAAAACAATCAGCCCATCTTCTAAAACTGGTAGAATCAGCTCAGGTAGCTCATACTAGACAAATTCGAGATAAATATTTCCGAAAAGGCGTTCTGACACATAATATGGGTCGATAAGATTTCGACCAATAACACAAACCCAAACATTAATGCTAAATTTTCTTTAGAAAGAATCCTGCCTTTTCTTGTGTGGGTTTGTCCTTTTCTGTTCTAATGTTGCAGATTGTGTAAGTTCATAATTCCCTCACGATTGAAGTTAGATTCATCTGCTTTCAAAATCCTTTTCAAAAGGCTATCCTCCTCAACATCTGTATGCAGTATAAATCTACAAAACTCCAGCCGTCTAGTATTATCACCCTCTTCGAGACCTGGGACAATTAACAATTTAACAAGAAAAAAGTGAAACATCCGGGCACTTCCGGTAGCAAATAGTGAAATATCGACTGAATAGCACAAGGCAATTAACACCCAGTTTACTTATTTTTAAAATCTATCAATGACTTAAAAAAAATTTTTTTAATCCTGACACAAATAACCCCGACAAAATGGTATCTTCTATTTTGACCATAAAATGAATGATTTCTATGGCATGTTGTATACCATTGGAACGGACTAGAGAATTTTTCATAACGCAGCAATTTGCAATTTGGAGCATTTAAAGGAAGGATTTTGGGTTATTTAAAAAAAACATAAAATTATCATATCTAAGTTACCGTGCCACTTAGAACATCAGTTGAAGGAGACGAAAGCTTCTAAATGACCCCCCCCCCCCCTTCAATCAGCTAAAGCATTTTGCTGGTCCACCCTGTATATAAGTTCATTTCATTTCATCAAATAAAATTATTAATTTCATCAAATAAAATGAGACCTGTTTTACTGGCATATATTTTTACCTAAAAAATCGATAAATTTGTAAAAATTTACCGATAAATCGGAAATATATTTTATACGGTACAAAATGTAAACGGCAATGCACTCAAGTGTCATATAATGGTTAATATTTTCATCAGTTCAAAATTTTAATAATGTGTTTTGTCACAAATAATATTATTTACACTGTTGAACCTAATTATATGCGGGAAACATAATCGTTTGTTTTAGGAGCTTACCTTCGAGTTTGTGATTCAGAATGGCCCTCCATGGATCACACGTTCATGGAATCGCAAAAAGACTAAATTTTATTTGAATCTTTAGCTATATATCATTACTAAAATTTACAAAATTACAAAACAATTATTAAAAGAGATATTTTAAGAATTATACTCTATAATCCTTAAAATATTCTGGATAAATTCCAATCCTATTAAATTATTATCTCAACATTTTGTAATTATCCGCCATTTTGCTACATTATTTCTATCGCTGAATACAAAATATATAATTCAATAACAATAATAATCCTAATCTGATACGAGAAGAACAAAACAAAATGAAAATTTATTTCCATTTAATTGTCATAAATTAAATTTTTCCTCCTCAAACTTTTATTTCACTTCTTGTATGTTTTCAAGAAGTTAAGAAAACGAAATTTCTTAAAATTTGTCTAAGACGAAAAATAAAAAAAAATATAAGACATACAGAAGACTTTTAGAAGAGCACAACGGGAAGATATAAAAGTTTATATTTTTCTTAATGTTGCCAAAAATAACCGATTTTTCGTTCTTACAAAGATGAAGTGGTTACGGTAGAATGAGTAAAAAGCGTATCTACATTCGTTAAAGTCAACGATATTGTCTCGTGTTATATGACAATATAGGGATTGTTATTATACTCTAGTATCAATGTATAATATGCTACATACATAATAATGTAAACATGTTTTTGTCTTACCTCCGGCGTTACAAAGTAGCTAGGACTTTTCTCGATTGTTATTTGGCCACGAAATGAATGTGGCATTTTTTTCCGATACCATTCCAAACCCTTGATATAATTATCATCGCGATCAAAAAAATGTACTTCGCCGGCCGCTTTTTGAATTCTCGGATGAAGATATAGCATTTCAAGGAGAGCACGTGTTCCACATTTTCGTACACCGATTATAAGAGCCTGCAATATTAATGTACCCGTATACGTATAAAATACAGTAATAAAATCTATTTTGATATTTGAATTACCTGTGGTAGTCGTCGACTTGTTTTTGGAAAATGCACCCGATTTGCAAATACTAGCGGATGATTGATGTTAAATCCATTGTTTATACTATTACTGTTTATCGAATTAGGAACACGATTAGTTAGAATTGATATACGATTTTCAGATACTGTCGAAGCCGCCTGCAATAAAAACGAATATAACTATAACAACTTTGTTCATTTTGGAAGCGTGGTTTAATACTTACTTGAATGCTATATACAGCGTTATCATATAATACGTGGAATGTTAGAAAAAGTGATATTAGCATAACGGAGAGAAACACAGCTGCCAATTTAGGACGTGATACACCTACAACTAAGACACAATCAGAATGTGATGAATCGGGCCCAGCAGGCCTCATTGCTGTTTTGGGCAACCATCTGAAACGGCAAAAGTTAAATTATGAGTAATTTTTTTCTATGTTTTGTAAATAGCTTGAGTATACAAATCGAGCAATGGAAAATTAGGCAGCCTAAAATATTTCAGTTTAAATAATACACATCGCGATTTTAATTGGTAGTTGTAAAATATTACACTATGCAATATACAACATAATATTTTATCACACCGAAATGTTAAAGATTCTATAAACAATATTTCTCTCATACAATTACACTGCAGGGGCCGTATTCTTGAAATCGGTGGAAATTGCCCTAATTGGAATGTAATTTGCTTGAAAGAAAGCAATTGAAGAATACCTGTAGGAAGTTTAAATTTTATATCAAGTAGCTATAGAAATAATAGCCGCAGAAAAAAAAAGATAAATTAAAGATTTTCGCGGAATCGACTTTTTCTAATAATCGTCTCTTATAATTGTAATAATATTGCAATGATGAGAATAATAGTAAAATATCGTAAAAATCTGTAACTAGTTGTCTAATTTATGTCTACATATGGTAAACCAACACAAATTAGTTAATAAAAAATAGCAAGGTTGTAATGTTTTTGAGGAAAAATTAATAAAGGATTTCTCATAAATTTTTGATATTTTCATTTTATTTGTCGAGTATGTATCCCATCATAAAACACTGTTTAGTCAACATTCGAAATTTATCTTTTTCCTTTGTTCTGAAAATAACAAAAGTAGCGTTACTAAAGAGACCTGTAACTTGCAAAGTAATTGTCGGATTATCATACAATTTTGACACATATTGTTTATGCATGAAACATGTATTTCATTTCATTTAAAGTAGTGTATTCTAATTTAAACGCAAGCGTTTTTCCGCACGTCTGTTTCCAGCATTAGGATGGTATTTTCTAAAAATCATAAGATTTTTTTATTAGAAACGCCATCTATGTATCATCCTCGAACTTACTGAGTGACGTAATATAATAAAGAATTAACAATAGTTACAAAAACTGATTTTCATTTTAAAATAAGAACATGAATCACTTCATCATACTCTTTAATGATTAAAAAATCTGATAACCAAATTTAATTTGTGTTGCATAAGCATTTCTGTGACAAAAACGAGGTCCAAGCGATAGAAGTAAAATTTTACCACAGTCTATTTTTAAATAGTATTCATATAAATTGCGATTTGATTGGAATTTTTTTCCTTGTGTAGTAGTAATTCACACAGACTAACTGATTGGGATGTGCACCACATAGTTAAGCTTTATTCATAAATTGGGGGATATCAGTGAAATGTAAAAATAACCGATTCGCCGGAAGCGGCAGGTTTTTCGTTTCTTGCTATTATTTTGAAAAGTACGTTCGTCTGATCCGCTCCAAGAAAGTCCAGTATTTTCCACAATAAATATAGGCCAATGGTTTGGTATTGGTCCCTAGTAATGCATCCTAGCAGTTAATTAATTTTACAGTAACGAACAATATAAGTAAGGAAAAGTAATTGAATCGAACACAATTTAGGCATCCGCACTTATTAAAGAAACAACTCATTGTTTATGCATATCGATGCCAAAAATTGTATTTTTCCTAGTCCCATACAGTTGTAAACAATAAAAGGAAGTGTCTGACCTATGTACATCGAGTAGTAGTTTATTTGATTTTACTACCCATTTGTCTACAATTTTTTAAATTAATCTTTAATTTTAAAATAACTGTTTTTGCGAATACAGAACACACGCGAGTTGACGAGGTGAGCAAAATTTTTGTGTACATATATACAGTGTATAATACACAATTTTATATTTGTATTGTGTTTTTCGCTCGCTTGTATATGTGCATTCTATTCGTCATTTTTGCGATGGTACGCACCAAATAAATGGTTCCGGTTGAATCGGTTTGTTTTTTTTGAAACTGACGTCTACTCACCTCTTCTATTCGCTTGCTTTTGAGCGGTAAAATGAAGTAATATTTTATGTTTTAGGATTTTTAATATTCAAATGTGTGAATTATTTTCAATTTAATTCAGAAATATGAGGATAATTCAAATTAGTTCTAAAATTGGAAATGTTTACGCATAGAAACGTCAATCCAAAAAAATCAAAACAAGATCATATGCGCATGCGTCTCGCCTACTAATACAAACAAGATGCTCAATACTATATTTTTCCGGTTTGCTCACCTCGCGCTTGTCGCTTTTTGTACAAAATTGCCACATAGTGCCACTGCACACAAAACAACAGAAACAATTTTATTTTCAAATGAGTAAGCCATGAAAAGAACTTTGTTTTATTTGATGTTGTTGCGCTCAAATAGACGTGCTTTCAAGAAATTGGTTTCTCGTACCTAGATTAGCTCTTTTCAAGCATGTGATGTTACGTAAAGAACCAATTAAGCAATAAAACATCAATTGAAAGAAAGCTCGTCTAAGCCGACATTAGCTGTACTTTAAATAAAATATCAGAGGCTATGTAGCTTTGATTATTTCTATATTTATCATGACAAAAAATTGTGAGTCTGTTCACTGCGCAAAAAAACTTTACAAAAATTTTATTTTTCTACGACTACCATGAAAATTAGGCTTTTGTAAACGAAATTTAAATCACAAAACTATTACTATTATGTGTACCGAATGAAATTTGCGATTTATAAATGAAGAATTAAAAATAAACTAAGCCCTAAACCATTACCAACTTTATTATAAAAATAAACTGCAATATATGTATAGTCATTATTCTGTTTTATTGTTTTTTGTACATATTTTATACATTTTAAATTAAAAATAGTCATTCGGTCTTTTTATTAATTTTTCGATGAAAATTCACTTTTCCCGAATGGAAGCCATTAGCTTCTTCAGTGACTCTGGCAGATGCCCGTTTCCATCTGTACTGGAATTCTTCGTCATTTTTTGCAGCGTTAGGCTCTTTTTGCAATTCCTTTTTCACTCAAGCGCCAACATTTTTCGATTGGATGGTCTTCTGGCACGGCAGGCGGGTTACAATATTTGAGACAAATTAAATGTTATTGGCTTTCATAAAAACCATTGTTTTTGTAGAATAACGAATTGCGGCAAGATCGGGCCAAAAAATAAAAGGACTATTGTGTTTGTTTAAAAACGGCAACAAAGGCATTCCTTAATATAAATTTTGCCATATATAATCCAATTCATATCCCATTAATGTTCCTCATCTTTCTTTTTGAAGTTAATATTGGGGATCTGGGGGGTTATTATGTAAGCATTACGAGTACGAGTTACGAATTACGACTCAAACTAATTTTGACAAATTATGAATGAAAACAAGAAAAAAATAGATAGTACGACTATTGTCTCGTATTTATAAATGTGTACGACTAAAACAACAACAAAAAGTCGTAATTACGACAACTCAAAATGCTTTAAATAAAAAGGCCTTTTGACGTCATTTATCGTAATTCGTAACTCGTAATGCTTACATAATAACCCCCCTGGAAGTGTCGAGGAATTCATTTTGACGTAGGTCTCGTCGTCCGTTACGATAAAAAAATCTTTTCGTTCATTCAACCACTTGTTAAGATTATTTGCTCGATTTATCCCTCTATTAAATTGTTCAACGCTTCCTTTTGGGATTTTTGACTTCTTATATGTCCGTAGACTATTTCTGGTTTTAGCTCGTCCATTTCGAAATAAATAAAAAAATCACAATTTGACGTTTATTCGTTTGTTTCAATTGTTTTTCTACAAAATAACGGTAATAGTTTTTTTCTTATGCGCAGTAATCCATGAGATAATTTAAATTTGGTATACATTCAATAAATATATCACATCAGTTTACCTCAGTTAATTCAGATTATTCAGTTAAATCAGTTCAATCGAATGTGCCTATAATATTAGTACACATCCAACTTTTACGCGCTTGTATATTTGCGTTAAATTAACGAAACAATTGAAATGTTTCAACATCATTAGCCTGTTATGTATTGAATAACTTGTTTGTTTTAGTTATAACTACTGTCACCAATTTTTGAAAATAAGTAAAATATGTAGACTTTTAAATAAAATTTTCTTTATAATTTTTATTGTAGAACAAATATTGTGTGCATTTCGAGCACAAATAAGTTGCAAGTTGTTGCTCTCACGTAGTTGTTCAAAAACAAACACTTCGCTCGAGCAACAAACTATTATTTTGTGCTCTATAAATACGAATATCCCTTTTTCAACCAAAAAAACAACGAAAAATGGCTTAATTTAAGTCCAAACCACACAAATGTGTGAGTAAAAAATCATAGTGTGTAATGGCGTTTTTGATAAAAAAATTCGTTTGATTTGAAGTACAACCAACACAATTTTGAGTATAGTTATAGTGTTTTTTTCGGACGAAAATAAGTTTAAAAGGAAAACGCAAATGTGTAAGTTTGTTGAAAACACATACAAAAATAAATTTGGTACTTTTGGTACTTTTGCCGTACCCAAACAATTGTGTTACCGGGCAGCAAAAGGGATATGTACATAAGTATTTTTTGATAATTTCTCATTCACCAATATGTGGCGGTAATATACAACTTGTTGGTTACTTGCTTAGATTTTCGCCGACCAAAATGATATTTTTTAACTGTAGCTAAGAGTTAATTAACGATTAACTTTAGTGGTTGTTATACTATTAGTAGTGTTGTCTACATGGAAATGCTACATATATCACTTTGTTATTGATAATTGATGACGAACAAAATATATTCAGAGCAAAATTTTTTAAATTATTTCTCACCAACAAATTTCGTTTGGAACTCCAGAAACTGGCGATACCATGTATTTCAAACAATTTTTTGAGGAAATGGGAATTTCAAATATACTGAGCAAATGAGCACATCTGCAGTAACACAGCCTCCAGATGCAGGTTCTTCATTAAAAAGTTCGAATGCCAATATGAATTATTTACCTGCACGATAAATGGTGGACTACACCATATTTCAATTGAGTAAGGCTTATCACCGTCCCTTTCCGTCCAAATTCAACTTTATTTGAAATATAATTGCTACAAATATTAATTATCAAAATGTTCGCCATTACTATCTATGATCTTTTGCCATTTATCAGGTAGATGATCAATGCCTCCGCAATAGAAACTTGGTGGTTTCGAAAGAAAATAGTCATTGACCAATTTTTTCACATCTTCAACTTTCGCGAACCCTACTAAATTGAAAAAATGATTAATAATATGACGGTTAAATGATACCAACTTATATGTATATAAAAAAAAACAGATGGCAACATTGTTTCGCCGGCGACAAAAATAGAAATAGACTCTAAATATATTTCAACGAAAAAATCGTCGTCGCCTGCGTCGATGGTTGTGCTTGTATTGCATGTTTTTGGTGTTTTGTAACATGACAGGCGATTTCGCTCTCCACCTTCGCTCTTGCTCTGTTTTGAGCTTATTTTTATCGCCGACGAAACAATGTTGCCAACTGTTTTTTATATATATATCATTTAACCGTCATATTATTAACCATTTTTTTGAATTTAGTAGGCTAACTCCACAACGTCATTTGTCAAAACACAGAAGGTTATGCCGTTTGTGGATGTATTTTTATCGCAAACGCTGACGCTTTTGTTCTGTTAGCTACAGCGTTATCGCGGCGATATTTTTTATTTAATCATTGACGCCCGTCGTTGTCGCTCTTGTTCTGTTTCGAGCTTAAGGCGTTTATTTTTTGTCAAAATCTAAATTCGTACTAATCACGTAAAACCATATAAAAAATTTGACCCTAAATTTTTATTTTTTTTTCCGTTTGGTTAGTGAGTATTAAACACGAACCACACCGCAATGTATGAACCGGCAGATTCATTATAAGCAGTGATTAGTCGTTATCACAACTAACAAGTAGATCTGTCATTTCATTTTATTTTCTGACATTGTAGCATTTTCTTAATTATTGAGGGTGAGTTTGTTAATAACACCTGGAAGTCAATTCGCGTTCCATGAAATAATGAAAATGAAAAAAATTTTCATTTGCAATCGAGTAGGTTTGAATTACCCATGGGAAATTATGATTTCACACAGTGGGATTTAAAATTACGTGCAAATAATTCAAACTACTAGATTGCAAATGGAAAAAACTTTTCATTTTCATTATTTCATGGAACGCGAATTGACTCCCAGGCCTTTATCTCGGAATCGGTGCAAGTTAGAAAACAATTTTTTATAATGAAAATTCAGTATCGAGGGGCGTTTAGCGGTGATCGTGAATTATCTTGAAACTCAATAGTTTGGGGCCTATCGACCAAAGTTCATGTTTTTAAACCTATTTTCAGTGCAGTTAAAATATAAATAAACAAATAATTTTTGTTCATTTGTTTTGTTTTCACAAAATTTTTCTTGTATGCTTGTTTTGAAATAAAATAATTTTATCCAAATTTACCGTTTTGCTGAAACTAGAAATAAAAGTAAGTAAAATCAATTCGTCACTTAGCTGTACCTCAATTAAAAATTTGCTTAATAAGTCAATGAAGAATTGGTTAGAATAATTTGTATTTCTTGTTACATGAAACAGTGTTAGAACTTAGTGAAAATTGTTTTGCTGTAATCCAGATCGATTTCAGCTCATATCCCTGAAACGAGCATACTACGAAGAATTTTGTATTAACAAGGAATACTTATTTAGTTATTTTTGACCGCTTAATCAAAATGTTTACTCAAATGTATACATAGGTTCTAGTTTAAAAAGAGCTTTCTTCAATATCTTCCTCATCCAAGATCATCACAAAACGAGCCGCTCACTGAAAAATTTTCATTATAAGAAATTTTCTTCTATCTCGTGCCGGTTGGGGTTAAAAGCCTGGCATGTATTAGAAAATTCATCCAGTATATCACAAATAAAAACATACAGATCATTCATTGGGAACAATTTTCTGTCCGCGAAACCCGAGCATAATATTTCTACCCAAAAACACAAAAATTAGTATCTGATGTCGGGATCTCGTTTAGTAGCTTTAGTTAATTCGCCTTAACAACAATGTTATTGTATCACAATGGTATTCCTTTCACAATGGTATTCCTGAAACGGGCTTTTGTCTATCTCCATTTTCTTATTTATCTATATTCTAAACGTAAAAATTATCGTAAGAGGGCTTTCGAGTTTCTACACAAATACCAGTGGGCAAATATTGTGTTGTTGTTATTTTAAGACACATTTATGACCTAAAATAACAGCGTGCAACATTACCAATTATTTGCTTATAAGAGGACAATTTTCTTTATATCAAAAAGCACAATTTTTCATCAACTTTAGGTACGTCTGGTACATATTTCATGAGAAATCTCTGTGCTAGATACATTAACTATAAACGGCTAGACGTGGATGGTCGAATCCTTGTTAGTTATTTAACGAAATGTAGTCTGAAACCACGTCCGTATTAGACTTAAAAATTGTTGATGAGATTCATGAGAGTACCAACAGTTACAGATGATGAAGAAAGTTTATATATCCTTGGGTCGAATTTAATGCCGGATCAATCTAAACCTCAGAGTGAATTTATTAGATTTATGGGAAGCAAACATAAACAATTGTCGTGCTTAAATGAGTATCTGGCAGTCAAAAAAGCGTTCATCAATACACAAGTTTGTGTTGCTCTGTTACGGTAGAAATACTATTTTCTTTACCGGGTTTTATATTACTCCATCTATGATAACTTTATCGAATATCAATTTTGAAAAACTTATTTTTTGAAAAGGAAACCAGTGCTGACATGTTGTAACTATCACTTTTTTTGCTTCGATGCGTTTTCGATGGCATAACGGTATTTTTAAAGTAATATTTTTACTTCTAAAATACCGTTATTCCATCGAAAATGCATCGAAGCGGAAAAAGTTATAGTTACAACATGACGACACAGGCGTTTACTTAACATAATTTTTTATTTTATACGTATAAATTGAATCTCCCGAACCTGGTTGGATTAGTTATGTTCATATAAATTAATGATTTGTTTGAGTTATTTTCGTTATTTTTTAAATTTTTGTTTAAATTTTTATGAAAAAAATTTTCTTTTAATTTTCCAAACCTTTTTATTCCAGGGCTCAAACGGAGTAAATTAATTTGTAATTGTAATTTAAATTAAATTTCTACCAACGAAAATTGTAATTTTTATTTTGTATTTCCATTACCCAAATATAATGTAATGTACAATTATTGTATTTTAAATTCCAATTACCTGAATCAAAGTAATTGGTAATTAGTATTTCCATTTCTGAGACATTTGTAATTTGCCCACCCTTACAAGATAAGCATCAAAAACAACCCCGGTGTTATCGTGAAATATTGGTCAGTCTTTGGTCTTACAGTACAATCAATTAACAACACGATGAAGTATTTTTCATCGTCAGTTACTTAACAAAGGCAATTACGCATAATTACACATATACTAACTAGCCCATTACTTTCCACTATTTACAGCTCAACTTAATTAAAAGTAAAATTAAGTGTTTGCTAATTAGCTTAGAATCTGTTATTATTATAAATGCTTGAGTGTAAAAACTGATTTTGGTGAAGATAGAAACATTTTCTACGACCGAACTTCACATTACGCCCGACCTCAGAAACATTACGTTGAATATTCGAATGTTTACAAATAATACCATTATACAAAGTGACCATTTAATCTATTGTATCCACTTAAAAATGCAGAACATTAGAAATTTATGTGAAAACATTAAAGCGATTGTGATGATGGTTTGCTACGAACCTCCCTCCATTCCACTAAAAATGCGTTATACAATTTTATTGTTATTATACGCTTTTTATGTAATACGCTCGTATGTTATAACGGCGTATACCATCATCTTCTAAACACTGTTAACATCCAAAAAATGAAGAAACGTATAAATCTTTTAGTGAATCTCGTTTTATATTGTACAATATACGATAATTTATTACATTTCAACTAATTTTATAATTACAGCATGGCATGGAAAATCCTTTTTCCATTTTACCAATAACAATATTGAACATTTTTTTCCTTCTACCACATACATACACTCACACAAAAAACTTTCGAGTAAACGAACGTGATGAAAAGAAATTTTTGCTACGTTTTGCTGGCTCTGTATGTTCATATTATGGTTCGCCTTATATGTATAAGGTGGCTGATTATATATGTAATACATATAAGTTTATTATAGCCATTTCTTGTCTCCGTTTGTATTATGTATTTTGGTAGATTTTTATATAAACCATGCCCGGAGTGCGGGAGTCAAATTTTTAATGGAATTCTTTATATTACAATATTAATGGTATTTTATGTACATATAGATTTTTTTTATTGGAAAAATATAAAATATACAACTCAACAAATTATAATGAATATAAAATTTTTTATGGTACGTTAATCGTTTTAAAAAAGAGAAAATCTACAAACATCATAAACACAAAAGGACCAATTTTATTGCTACATCAAAAACTGTATCATAGAAAGTAAATTTTAATGTAATTAAATTTCATTAGAATACGCGTATGCCCTTATTTGCTATACATATATAAATATAACGTAAGTCCAGTCCCTCGATCTGTGGGGATATGTCCAAGTTCGAAATGAAGGAATGTCTAAGAAAAATGCACAAAGAAAACTGCGGGCCATCATTATAACACTAAAGTTATAGTATGATAACCATATAACGACCCTGTTTTTTTTTTAAACACAATAACAAAATAAACGAAAGTATGTATGTGATTCGTCATGGAAACCCTGTTTCAAGATTCAATTTTTTTGAGGAAAAACATTTTTTTCAAAATTGCTTAGTACCATAACTAACTATATAACCACAGTAGCCTTTGATTATATTTTTCTCGCTAAGCCTAATAAAATAATAAATATTTTAGTTTTATTCGGTCTGTTAAATAGGCAAATGCTTTATAAAAATAATGTCGTTTGGAAAATACTTATCGCCCGAGGAAAAAGGCATAATTTACGGTTGTAAATTATTTAAACCCGCTACTACTTACGGGACACGAAAACCCGGACGACCCAAAAAAGATGACTTGTCCACAAATACGAGCACTGGTTAAGCTGAATTATTAAGCGCCTGAAAAACGAGTTCCCAAAACACGATCCGTCGGGTTTTAAAAAATATTGGGCTTCAGAATTACACAAAAATGAAACAGATATCAAAATTATAGCCACGGTAAAAAACTGCACGATGTGAATTTGTTAAGGCAAATGTATGAGAAATCAAAGGTAATTAAACAATAGTTCTACATTGATTATAACTAACCATTATTAATCAATACGTGACGTTTCCGATGAAAAAAAAATTAATCGGAATGGGGCAGATGGTATTCAGTACTGTTAGAGGGGTCTCAGAAAGAAGTCAATGTATTTCTCAAAGCAAAATTTTGGTGGTAGGAGTCTAATGGTATGAGGGGCTTTCTGTACTCCGAATACACTCACTTTAGCCTTTCCATCAACTAGCATGAACGGCGCAAAGTACATTGTAAGATGCCGATCACCTCTTTTCTTTTCTGTACATTTCTCAAGAGGAAAACTGGATTTCCAGCTAAGATATCAAATCGTGATTAGTGGTGAATTACATACCAATTTCAGATAGGTCCGCTTCGTCTCCAGACCTAAATCCCATAGAAAACCTTTGGGGATTATTAGTTAGAAAGGTTTACGAGGGTAACAGACAATTCCAGACGACCATTGATCATTGATTCATTGTTTGGAAGTATGCGTTACAGAATTTCGCCGTTGGCCGAGAACAAAGGCGGTCGACGGCATATACATTTTTTAATTTTTTATTCCTGTTTGTACGTCTAATTTTTTTTCTGAAAGGGGTAAACCTAAGGGATAAACATTTTAAATTTATGAATTTTTTGTACGAGGACAAATCGAAGTGATTGATTTTATTATTATTTAAGTGTATTTCGTGACGCGAGTAAAGATTTTACTAAAATAAAACTAAATGATTTTAGTAAAATTTAGTATAAACTCCCATACCATCAAAAATTGACAAACAATCTGTGGTCACAACCAATAACTGTTGACTTAAGTCAATTTATTTGTATTGAATGAAATTTTTCAAATATTTTAGATATTTGCTTGAATTCTTTATGGCTATTTTTATATTGTCCTAAAACGCGACTGTATTTGTGCCTCAAACAATTCCTGTACATTAATTTATTATTTGCAAGTGGCTTATTGGTAAAAATGCTTTGGAGAATAAACTCGACTTGACCACAGAAATTACTTTAAAAAAAGTAAATGACGAATCTAGGAAATCCATATTTTAATTGCAATATTACAAATATTAGTTAGGCAAACGTATTAGATGGGCATAAAGCAACTATATAGAAATTAAAAACTATCTTGTTAGTATTAGATTGCTTTTATAATATTTATAGTCGATTATAAATCGCCCTTTGTGGCATTGAACAAACTATTTAAAAGGTTTCATAAATTCTCTAATATAAATGAGTTTCGAAATATTTACTTAATGTTTAGTTTTTATAAATGGTATAGTATTTTAAGTATGAAATTTTTATCAAACAGCTCTCTTATACTAATTTATCTAACAATTAAAAAACTTTAAATGGTAGAACATAGCGTCTAGCTGGAAGCAATAATCAATATTATTCTTACGTATCATACGTACAAATTAAATTATTTTTTCTATTAAATTTAAAAACCAAATAGACAAACAATTAATCCTATAATTTCTTATCTTAATACCGAAGCAAAGTAAGACAAATAATAAAATAAAAATACATAAATATTTATTCTTAAATAAGATTACATCTATTAGATTAATTCCACTTAATTAATTCACTAGCCAAGAAAATTTTAATAATGAAATAAATTTTTAAATCACTATACAATATATTTATGTACGAAGAGATACGAAGAAAGCAGGAAATACGACTAGAGATATTGCATACAAAGAGAACAACTATTAAAATATTCAGAAAAAATAAGAAATTTAAAATCTTGGAATAAAAAGAAATTACAAAAACCAGAACTTTTAATTCTAATCCTTTTTGTCCAAGGATTCGGTTTATAACGTTTTCCTCCTAAATAAACCACAGAAAGATAAAAACTGGATTATATATAAAACATTTATATTTGTTTACTAATTGAATAATTAGAAAAGTTTCGTTTACGATATTTTAAGTACATGGTACAAAATGAGCATACATATAGGGAAAAGATTTTTTGTATTTTCACGAGTAAAGCTGATATGAAAAGATTTTTTATTTTTATAAACTGGGTCACCGAAGAGTATAAATACCAACTACATACTATGCTCGGTACATGTATATACTCGCATTATGTAATATTCAGAAGAAAGCCAAAATGAAAATTGACGAAAAAAAAACAAGAAAAATTACATAAATTTTTTGTCGCTTTTAGAGATGAATAAAATTTCCATATTATTTAAAAAAATAATGGGTTATGTTATATTTTATGGGAGGGCTATACAAAAGTGTATTCGGTTGCAATGTAGGCTATTCCATAATACAATATTAACGTGAGTAATTGAGGTTTGACATATTTAACATTGTTTGTTTTCTACGTTTTATGAAATAAAATTGACCAAATTTTAAAATCCCCTAGGAAAACGTTCCCTTACTAAATTACTGTAGTACATAACTGAAATAATATTTTATTTGGAAGCCTGGCGGCTAAGTCTTTAGTAAATATTTCGAAGCAAAGTAACTGGAGCAGAATAATAATGAGAGACAGGCATTGAACAAGTGGTGCAGAGGTTAAAGTAGTGTGTGGGAGTTACTCGATTCCAACCAACGCAAAAAAAGCGGAAATGGTAAGTTTACATGTTAGTTTAAACGAGGATGGGATCACGTATACCGGCGTCAACAAAACAAAGATTATAATATAAGGCTTATTAGATTTGATGTGTAAAATTAATTCTAATTTTTATTAACATTATGTTTTTTGTAAAATATTTAATGAGCCAATAATAGTAATATAATATTTGTATTGGTTTCTGGCTCGGTTTTAAAATTAAAATTGCTAAGCTTTCCATGTCAATTCGACATCATTATCAAAGCTAATGAAATAAAAAAAAATTCTGTTACAAAATATACAGAGCCAGAAAAATTTTATTTTTTTGAATTTTAATAATACGTTATATAGAATGGCTGGTGATAAATAGGTAGACTTTTCTTGGTTATATAATGTATTTTACCAGCCAAAAATTCTCCAAATTAATTAAAATTCATATGAATCGAATTTTAACAATTTATTTTTTATATCGAAATATCGATATAAAAAATAAATTGTTAAAATTCGATTCATATGAATTTTAATTAATTTGGAGAATTTTTGGCTGCTAAAACACATCATATAACCAAGAAAAATTTACCTATGATTTGAATTTATAAAATAAAAAAATGTAATTATTTAAAATAAATTTAGAAATTTTAAAATTAAAACAACAATAAGGGGGACAAAAAACAAATTAGACAAAATAATTATGTTTAAACATTTTCAATATAAGTACAATCATTATTAATGTTTTAGAATTAGTACCTACTAGATGTAATATACAGCATTTCCAACATTGTCCTTTTTCTAAAATTTCGTTCTTTATTAAGTATCTTGACATTATCTAAATTGATTATATGACTTGTATTTTTAAAATTTTTTAAAGTGCATTCGTACTTTGTTCTTTATTTTGACGTCCATTCATTACAATTTGAAGTTATTATACTTCCATCTAACATTATCGAAGAATTTGTTCTACAAGCAGAATCTACTTTTAGTTTTCATTTTAATGAGTAAGACAAATTGGTAAGACAAATTTTTAAATTAGACAATATTCTGGTAAATAGTGTAAATGTTCTATTCGATAATTCAGTTAGTTCTAGTGAAAAATGGCTAGTAAACCTTTCCGATATTGATCTTCCAAACAACGTAAAGTTTATTTTAAGTTTAGGCAATAAATTTTGTTCACCTACTATTAATAATTATATTCCATTATTTAAAATTATTTCAAGTGTTGAAAGTGCAATTTTTGTTTTTCCGGAAAATGACCGTGCTGAAATTCGAAATCGTTTTATAAATATATTAACTAATTTTAAAAATAGCTCGTCGTCACAGAGTTTTTCAACCATTGAAAAACGTATTTTGTCATATGTAAAACAAACTAAAACGTTTTTACGTAATGATCCAAACATTTTAGTGACAGGGGCAGATAAAGGCAATGTGACAATAGTAACAACACGCAGTGATTATGTTGGAAAAATGATTGTTTTACTAAGTGACGAGACTTACAAACAATTATTGAAAAATAATTCGACTACAATAAATTCTTTAGTAAAAAATTGGCATAATGCAGGTAATATTGACATCAATATTCTTGACAAAGAAATAATTAAAAAGTTATACACCAATTGCACCTAAATTATATGGTTTACTTTAGATCCATAAACCGGATAAACCATACAGGCCTGTCGTGAGCTCTCTAGATGGTCCCACATACAGTTTATCGGTATTTTTAGGTAATATTATTAAATTTAGTGTAGGAAAAGCTTCTTCATTTGTTTTAAATTCCGAAGATTTCAAACATAAAATTCGAAACGTTATTATTCTTCTAAATTTTATTTTAATTTTTTTAAATGTAATATCTTTATTTACAAATGTAGACAGTCATTTAGTTTTGGATATTATCATTAAAAATTGAAGAAATATTAAAAAGAACGCAAAATCTAAATTAACGAAAGTCCAATTTCTTGAAAGTTTAGGCATTGTTTTAAATAATTCATAATTTACTTTTAACAATATTAATTACAAACAAATTTTTGGCTCTCCAATGGATTCTCCCATAAGTCCAATATTACTAACTTGTCCAATACTAACTTGTTAATGGAAAATTTTGAGAGTTTAGCACTAGATTCTTTAGATTTCCAACCTTCATTTTATTATCGTTATGTGGATGATATTATTACTGCTATACCCGAAAATAAAATTGATATATTTTTAAATAGTTTTAATAAAATTTACTTTCGAAAAGGAAGTAATAACAAAACTGCATTTTTAGATTAACTTTTGATTCACGAACCTGATGACAAAATTTCTTTCGATTGGTATCATAAAGATAGTTGGTCTGCCAGATATCTAAATTTTCATTCAATTCAGTAAATATTTTGGCTCAAAAATCTTAGAACTTTCAGATAATAAAAATTTTAAAATTTTGAAAGAAACACTTTTACAGAATCATTATCCGGCAAAATTAATTAATAAAAGTTTTTGGAAACAAAAAATTTTTGATAGTAATTCGAATGTTCGGCTTAGTACTGCTGTTCAAAATTATTTGTCTATATTCCATATATAAAACATTTGTATGAAAAAATAAAGTACCTGTTTTAAAATTACAATATAATTTCAAAATTGTTGGTAACTAAGCAATTAGTTTACAGTGGCCCTATTCGGGCTTTCCCGGGGAATTGGGAAATTATTTTACTGTAATTACAAATTGCACTAATTCCCAAATATTTATTCGCCGTTCTCAAATGTATATTCTGGCAAATAGGGAATAATTTTTTGGGGAAAATGTTTTTTTTGTAGGTGTTTATATATAAACTAAAACACATATTGCTGCCTTATTACAAGTTTTATTTATTTTTAAATATATATTTATTAGAAAAAATAATGTTTAAAAATTCGTAAATGTACGAATCATAATTCCCCCAAAAAATAATGGAGAAAAATTAACGTCAAAACTGCTATAAAATGGAATTATTTTCTCCCATTTAAAAAAATCCCAAACGCCAGAATACACTTTGAGGAATAAAAAATTCCAAACTGCGATTCCCAATTCCCAATTCCCGGGGAAAATCAGAATAGGGCCACAGGATTCCATTTTTTCAAAACTCAAGGATCCAATACCTATTGGATCCTTGAGTTTTGAAAAAATGGATTATATTCTTGCAGATTTCCATCTATAATTCAAATTAAATTCTAATTGATCCAATACCATTGAAAAATAAAGTAAAATTTAATTTATCAAGTTAAATGTGATTGTAATGTTGTTTATATTGGTCAAACCAAACAATTATTAGAAAAACGAGTTTATCAACATAAAAATGGTGCAAATAGCAATAACGAACAAAGTACGAGTGTACTTACAACTCATTCCAAAAATACAAGTCATATATGTAATCAATTTAGATAATGTCAAGATACTTGATAAAGAACGAAATTTTAAAAAGAGGTCAATTTTGAAAATGCCGTACATTAAATCTAGTACTCATTCTATAAACATTAAGAAAATTTGTAAAGTAAGGAGAATTTTCGAATTTATTTATCTCTCAGATTTCTTATAACCCGTTTTCCATATAACGCAACAGTGGTTTCCATATAACGCGATGTAAGTTAATATGATTTGTCTTATTTCTATGTGTCTCATAACGCGATTTCCATAAAATGCAGGTAATTACAATCGAGTTTCTTGTAACACGGTTCCCATATAACTCGGTCCGAATTAATCGCGTTATAGGAAAGTAGACTGTATAAAAATATAGGCATAACAAATATTAATTAATATATGAAACTATGTTCTTTTTAAAATTGTTTTCTTTTCAATAATGGTTAAATTTATTTTGTTTTAATTGTAAATACTCACACATTTTGTATAAAAACTTTTGTCATGATAATAAAAATCAATTACAAGATTATTAAAATTGTTAGCTTATTTTTTGTGACAACTCGAAAAAGTCATCTAATACGAATCGCGATTTAGTACTCACAAGTATTTGTCACAAAATTGTAGCAGAATTTTTAATACAATGTCACAAAAATTTGTCATTTGATCAGAATCTAGGCCCTGGGATCAATACCCCAACGAAATTACAAAAATGAGAACTTCCTTAGGTAGCTTCTTGGCAGCTTCGTTTCGTACTGATAAAAAGTTGGTCTACTCATCAGGTTGCAACAACCAAACTGCAAAAATCCAACTCTTTTATCAGTACGAACCAACTTTTTATCAGTACGAAACCAAGCTGCCAAGAAGCTACCTAAGAGAGTTCTCATTTTTGTAAGGGTTTGTGTATCTTTGTGTACACAAGTGCCCTGGAGTTAAAAGTTTGGGGGAGGGAAGTGCATTTTTCTACTTTTGTGGTAGAGATATTGTTAATAAAAGGCGTCTTTGTTTTCTGCGACGAAAACAGTCGTAAACATTGTATGGATGTCCATTAAAATAATATTTTGTACGAAAAGCCGAAAAAATTCTCAAACAATTTAAATTCACGGACGTTTATAAAAATCTTTTTTATTATTTTAATATTTAAATAAAAACATCAAATGAAAAAATTGTAAGTTTGATTTATGAAAAGGTTATCTTAGCTGAAAAACAAGCGCTCATTTTTCTTGCATCATTCTGTTTTTTCTTCGTTGTAACCAGTTTTTATCAGTGGCTATAAGCTTAGAACTCGTCCTAGAAATTATGCAGTTGGATAGTTTAGCTATCGTTAGAACTCATCCGCAAAATGATGCAACAAAAACCTGCGCTGCGCTAAATTTTACACCACAATTTATCAAAGGGGTTTTCTCGAAAATAATCGGTACGGTTAGTTATGAAATTTATTTCATACACGTTCCGTCTCAACATGTTTCATAATCTATCTTCAGCTTCGTTGTTCTATAAGATAGGCAACTGAGACACTTCTAAATTGGTACATTTTTTAGGTGATTTAGTTATACAACCAAATTTATAATTTGAAAATTCTATTAAGAATTATGATATTATCAGCCAGCTAACGTGTGATATGTACAACGGACTATTCTAATTAAAGCACACAGTGCTTTAAAGTATTCCAAACAGAATGTAATAAAAACGATTTGGAAGGTATGTAATAAAGTTTTAACAGTCAATTTTTTAGTTGTTTAATATTTTTATGTTTTATATATTTTCATTGCTATAGTTATTATTCTCCATTTTTAATTTATTTTATTTAATTTTTTACCGCAACTATTTTTTATGTAGATTTACATTCGCCTGAGGCCGTTAGTGAATATGTTAAAAATAATTTGTTAAAAAATTTTTTGAATAAAAATATATCACGGTGAATTTTTTTTTAACGTGGTCAATAATTTGGTTTGTGAATTAGTTAAAAAAATTGACAGCAAACAAAAATATGGATTCAACGTAGAAATTTGTTTCACAATTTTAATGATGATTTTGTGAATTTTTCAACAATATAGATTATCAAGTGAGTTAAGAACAAGTGAAAAAAGACGGGAAGGTTCGGAGCCGAACCGAATAAGTATTTTTGTTGCCTATAAAATAAAAGAAAATAGTTTTTCCACAAAAAAAATCACAAACCACCACACCTAAACATTATTACCACCCTCACCCACTATCCAAAACCCCAAAACCTATCTCACCCACACCACCGTATACCGCACCACCCATATTATCACCCTTTAACACCTCCATACTCACTTCCACACACACACACACACACACACACACACACACACACACACACACACACACACACACACACACACACACACACACACACACACACACACACACACACACACACACACACACACACACACACACACACACACACACACACACACACACACACACACACACACACACACACACACACACACACACACACACACACACACACACACACACACACACACACACACACACACACACACACACACACACACACACACACACACACACACACACAAATCACCCACACAAACCCTCATCCACCAAATCCCAAATTCCCACACCAAACCCAAAACGCCTCATCCCACCACCTCCACCTCCCATACCACCACTCCTACCACCCCCATAACTATGAAACCAAAATAGAATAGAAAATGAAAAAAAAATCTAACAATTTTAAGGAGGGGGGTTTACAAAACCCTACTTACCTCCGAACACCCTAAACACAGAAATGTCCAAGGGATCATTCCCAAGAATTGCTTGAACTTTTAGTGAAGAAATTAAGTTGATATCTCCATTCGTTCTCAAGTTATCGTACACACAGACGGACAGACGGCAAACCGAAACCATATAGTATTTTTTTAACAAAAATGTTTAAAAAAATCAAGAGAGGTATGTACGCATTTTAATATTTCATTAAAATATTATAAATATTTTCTTTATTTTAGCGGTTAGAGTATTGTTGATTGCGCATCCATTCTGACGATGTAAATGATATTTTAAATGGAAAGAATATAGAAATTCAAGAACACCTGCATCCGAAAGTTTTAAGAAAATTTTAAAATTAATGCCCGAAAAAGTCATGGCTGAAAATGTGAGTATGAGCTTGTGATATTTTTATACTGGATGGCAGCTGGATGTAGTAACCGAGTAGTTGGGGGCTTTATCGGAATCAGTCGGTAAGTAAAAAAATGAATACTCATTATATAATGTATATAATAATAAAAATTTATTGTTCGTAGCTCCACAGTCAAACCCATAATTCAAAAAATGCTGGAGTATTTTGTGGAGAACATGCGGCATTTAATAAAACCACCAACTTACGATGACCGACACGAAATTGAAGAGAAGTTGTGTAGACGCGTAAAATCTCGTATTTTTGGTAATGCTATAAGTGCCATTGACAGGTGCCAGATACGAATCAAATGCCCGGTGAACAAACATGACGATTACATCAACTATAAGTCATTCTATTCAATTCAGTTACAAGCCGTAGTTGGCAGCAACTGCAATTTTAATGATGTTTTGGTTGGTTTCGGTACATGACACAAGAGTATTTAAAAACAGTCCCTTATACAAAAGCGCCAGCTATACAAATAATAATCGGTATTTGCTTGGAGATAGTGCTTATCCTTGCCAATTATGACTCGGAGCTGTAATTACTCCATATAAAAACGTTGTAGGCCGACACAAAAAATTTAACACTGCATACAGTAGAGCTCGCAGCTTGTTGAATGCTCCTTTGAAATATTGAAAATGAGATGGCAAAAATTTTTTAATCGGCCGCTTGAATTAAAAATCGAAACCAGCATAAAGACGGTGTTTGCGGCATGTATAAACTGCATAATATATATTGTGTAACCAGTCATGATATAAGACTAACACCTGAAGTAAATGGACTTAAGGAGCAAATATATATAGAGGTCGATGAACGAAATTTTACGAACGAAAGAGATTCATTCAGAAGCAATTATTTTCCGCAATACACTTTTGGAACAGTTCGTTTAAAGCACAACATAATTTTTTAATTCATATTTTATTTCAGACCTCTTTAAAAACACATTTGTTTAATTAAAACTAAATAAAAAAAATTTAAAATAAAAAAAATAAACGGACAGTCCTTTTTTTATTCCTCGAATTCTGATGAAATTAACAGAGCATGGTACGCTCAGACGCCGATCTCGTCTTTGTAAATAAATTTCTTGTCTGCTTAAAGTTTGTCTTGATTTACTGCCACGAGATGAAGAAGGGGTTGAACTGAACATATCACTTCTATCTCCATCAGTGCTGCGAGATGTAGAAGGCGTCAGACCCATTTTTGATGCCAATAAAAATAATTTGACGTTTGAATTTTGAGAGAACGCTCATATACATTTGAGTGTACCTCAACGTTTTTCAATACATAAATATCGACATTTGTTTCATGATTAATCATGTTTTTCACTTTTTGTGTACTTTTATCATATTGAAATGTTTTCATTTTTTTCTAAATTAGGAATAGAACCGCCACGAGTTTCTACGTTTTCTTGTAAAAAAACATTTGTTAACTTACTCAACATTTTCCTTTCGATTATAGAACTCGCGCGAGTGAATCGATTGCGGATTGGAAATATATATACATATAAATAAAATGGGAAACAATTGCTCTCAATCAAAGTAGCCAAGAAAATTTGTATTGATTTCCATACAAATATTTTTTTATGATTCCCCGTACAAACGCAATAAAATAGTTGTGGATCTAAAACAAATTTTACACTAATTGCATGAAAATCCATAGGAATTTCTATGATACTATGATATAAAATTTTGTTTTGATACTATGATATAAAGTTTTTTTTTATATGTAGTTTTCAATTCGCAATCGAATCGCTCCCGGGAGTTCTTTAATCGACGTGTATATTTTTTTTCCTTGCGAGCTCGAATATTGTTCGATAGCACAACACATTTGACATTTCTGCACTCTAAAATGTAAATTTCGTATGACTGAATGAAATACGTATATCTATTTTTTTATTCACACCAAAAAGAGTGGTCACTCAAACAAGCCCACTCCACTCAAGAGAGTTCACTCAGAGTGAAAACTCAGTTTTTATTCACTCCCACTTATAAAATAAACACTCAGTAGCTATTGAGGTTAAGTATATTAACAAGTAGGTTTAGGCTTCGGGAGTGCAACGAGTATTCATCAATTAACAATAAATATTATTGTACTGATTAATGGGTCTCCTTTTGCCGTACTTCAGATATAAGTCAACTTTCCAACACTCCATATTGGGAATCATACAATAAATTGGTTACATATTATTATATTATAATATATTTGTGCGGATCATCAGCGTGATATTTGGAAAACATTAGCTTCTTAGTGAATAAACCACATTTACTATAAAAAGTTATATGAACGTTGTGATAGCAAAAATATTGTTGTTAAAATCTTTTTTAACTATAAAAAAAAGTTTAAATGATTTAATTTGCAATTTTTATAACTAAATTATTAAAACTTTTTTTAAGAATTTTTTTTTGAAAAATTCGTGAATGCATATTTAATATTAAGTGGATAGGAAAGCGTATATGATGAGAATATTAACGGTTTCATATTCAGTAATCCATAATAACACTGTAGGGTATTCTTTGGGGGATGTGTTTGGTGAGTTTTTCTTGCATTAAATATGTTGTTCGATATCAGTCGAAACTCGATTATCCGGGACGCTCGGAACCAGATGCTTCCCGAATAATCAAAAATTGGTTGGTTTGGTAGATTTTTTCAGTTATATAAAGAAAAACATAACAATATACGTAATAATAACAAGTTAGTCGTGCGATAAACAACCCTTTTACTCTCCTGTGTATTCCATGACGACATGCAAAACTGTTGAGAGTTTAAATAAAAAATCCCGGTTAATCAATTGAAATTTCGGATAAACAATGACTCAAAAAAGCGAGTGTAAAAAATCGCGGATTATAAAGGATTACGGATAATTTGATCCTGGATAATCGAGTTTGGACTGTATAAGATGTCAATGATGATTGTTGTTGTAAATTATTTAATTTTTTATAATTGGCGATCATTAATTAGTGAAGAATGAGGAGTGTCGTTGGAATGGATGTGATTAGCAAACCGACACGTATCTGGTTTGTCTGGTTTCAGACTCAACGGTGACAATGAACCCTAAAAATGTTCCAACTAATACCTACCAAATTGCTGCGTTCCGTTTTTTCTAGCAAAGTACTCACAAGTACTAAAAAGTAGATAGTAAATAGAACGCAAAGAAAAACAAAATTCAAAGCAAAACATAACCAAAAACTTTTTTACAATTTACAATTTAGTATTACATATATATATAAAGGAAATGTTAAACCAATAAGAAACTGGTCATGTCAGGAGGGAAAGACGTTAATAAGTACATACGAAAATAGGAAAGACGAATTGTTCAAGTGTAGGAAAAAAAATTGTTTTGGGAAACAATTTTAACAGATTTAGAGGCTTTAAATATTTCAGTAAGTTTTCATGTGACAATATTAATAACAATTAAATAATTATGTAATAATTAAATAATACGTATTTTATGAATTGTACGGCACTCCTGCGGAACAAGTAGAGATGAAATGGCGGAGTCTCTATCGGGCATATAAAAATGCCAAACATTGCGGAACTGGAACAAGCACGAGTAAATTTTTATATTTGGACGTCATTGATGCAATACTTCATGACAATCCAGCACAAATATTTCAGAAGACACTAACGATTTTAATGAAAATGTGGAAGTGTTAACAATTCTGCATGAGCCACAAGGTGAAGTTAAGGTTTAAAGAAGAATTATTAAGTGCAGAAACGGCTAAGGAGAAAAGACACCAAGAATTGATGGAATTATTGAAAAAGAAATGATTTAATGTGATGTAATGTAATTAAGGAATGCATTATTTATTTTTATTTATTTAAAATGTAATACAAAGTTTTGAATTTTTTTGATTTAACTTAGTAAATTTTTATTGATTAATTCATTAAATATATCCATTTTGATTCTCATATTTTCTTCTCCCTCAGAAAATGGAAGGTTATTTGTTTGTAGTTGTTCTTGGTATTCCTCCATTTCATCCTACACGTATCCCTCTAAAATGCACATGTTGTGCATAACGCAAGCAACTGCCATACAATTTGTAATAAATGGTACATTGAGCCTTTCAAAAAACGATTACGGTTTTTTGGGAGCGATTTTTTAAAAGACCAAATGCATTTTTACCACGATTCTAGAGGCTGAATGCAAATAGTTGAATTTAATTTTTACCGCGCTCAGAATTCCAAAATTTTTAAATGGGGTAAATAAATAGTCATTATCAGGGTAAGCTGAATCCCCTAACAGAATACCGTTATGTACCATCCAACTACAATTAGAGTTAACTATGTTACAAAAATATGAATCGCGATACATGCATCGACGGTGCCTTACAACAGAACGCTGTAATATTATTTGCGGTTGTAGAATGCCTCTTTGCTTTGCTTTGGACGGTTAATCCGAATGTAGCAATCGTCCATGGCTCCAACAACCCGCGGAACTACTTTCATTCTTAAAAATTCCATTTTCTGTTGGCCATTTGATGTATTGGTTACTAATGGACACAATCCATTCCACAACTCTATGTAAAACACGGAAGACTGAGCTTTTGGTGATATCAAACCTGTCAGAAATCTGCTTGTAAGTTTATGTGTTGGCCATATACCACAAAGTAATATAAATTTCCTTAGATGGCCCTATAGTTCCCTTTCAACATCACTTTGTTTCCTCTTGAATTCTGTATACAAATTTAAAACAAAAATGAAAATTAATACAGAATTTTTGACAGAATCCATTTGTTTGTTTAATTAATTATTTACCTATTAATTTGGCGACTATACTTCTTTTCAAGTGAAAATGCTTCTCAAATTCGGCGTCTGTGTAGTTTCCAATAATTACTATGTAGTTCTGTATGCTTGTTCTGTTAATAATTTCATCACAATCCGAGGAGGAAGATGAAGAAAACGAAAAAAAAACAGTCTAATAAACTTTTGTCACTGCTACTACTATCAAATGATAATGCATTTATTATCTATTAAGAGATTAATTCTAATAAGTGTTATTATTTAAAATCCAATTATTTTTCTCAACTTACTTGTATATTTTCCAGCATTTCAATTTAATTTTTAGTAACTTTAAGAAATTTTGACATTTCACATAACCTCAAAATTAACAAAGCCGCCTCTGAACGGTTTTAGTACCAAATTAACCTAGCGGAAATGGTTGACGTAACTACTACCAGCAAACTACTCATATACATGAGCAAGAGCAGTTGAAAGCAGTGCGTAGTACTTGTAAGTACTTTACTAGCGAAAATGGATCGCAGCAAATGTTAATAAATGTGTTGGCCATCAAAAATTGATACAATAAATTCTGTTTCTATTTTAGGTGTAAGCAAAAGGTAGTAGAACTTCCTTAACCACATACATAATATTATATGGTGAGGCTACAATAGAATTACTAATAAATTTTATTTTTTTTATTGAAGACTATGCGATCTATTTTGGGGTTCAAGGCACACCCTGCTCTTCCGCGGTTACGCTTTTCACGTCCTTACTTGACGCTTCCCGGCCAACTCGAGGACGTACGGCTATAGGACCGATTTAAGACCATCTGCACATTGCAATCTCCATGCCAGTCTATACTGGCATGGAAGATGGGTCGGCCCATGGGGGCACACTGACAGGGGTCGTAGATGTGTTACGTTTTACCACACATCGTAATCTGTTGATGAAGTTTCATTTTCCATCCTGCCCCTATCGGGATTCGAACCCGGTACCTCCTGATCCAAAGGCCAAAGCTTTAACCACTGTGCCATTTGGTCAGTACTACTAATAAACTTATCGGGGTAAGTTAGTAAATCGTTATTTTCCGCCTTTACATTAGAGTCAATTTCGAGCGAGTTACAACATATACATAGATAAAAGCAACAAATGTAATTTTATTGATTATTTTAACTTATTAAAATTCTTATTTGATAGATGTTACAATTTACCGAGAATTAGAAATTAAAACATGATTATTAGAGATGTAGGGCAATCAGTTAGTCATGACACCGTTACAAAATTTATATTCCACGAATCTCTTTAACACGACACGTTAATTTATTTACCTTTTGCAAAAAAATAAACATTATACCATCCCCTTGATAAAAATAAAGCGTGCTTAACTCATAAATCGTAACAATATTTTGTAATTTAAATCTTTTGGATTTGTTGTTTCATGAGTATTCTATGCTGAGATTAATTAAAAACCAGACGATTTTAATAACCATAAAACGATTTTCTACAAGAATAAATTGAACTTTCACCTAACTATTCTGACATGATAATAGTTCTATAATAGTAGTAGCTATGCATTATGATAGTAAGTAATATGGTATGTAGAGCAGCAAACAGAATAAAAAAGTAATTAAAATCTGAGAAGACTTATACTTATACGTATGGGGAAGGTAAAAAAAAGATTTAATTTCCTTTTCGTGTTATTCACCAAGCTCGGTAAAAATAGTAATAATGTAACATAGCTACTTGTAATTAATAATAATTTATTTTTACAATTTATATATACTTACAGAATATCTAATGGCAATTTAACCGAGCAATCCCTCAATTGATCGTATCTTTGTCGTTTTATTGGCATCAGTAGTTTTTTAAGTAGATTTTATTTAAATAAAAATTTTCTAATTTTCTTATAATGTATCCTTGCTGCTGCTGCTGTTTGTACTCCTGTTTCTGATAATAATTATAATGATGGTGATGACTATGGTGCCGACGTAGTTGTTGTTTTTTATTTGTTATCGTTTCCGTTTCCGATGATTCCATTAGAGATGTCATAACATTTATATTTATTGGATAATATACAAGTTATATCTGCTATTGATAGACATATATACCATATATCGGCTAGATAGATTTTGAAACACAACACCAATACAACAACAACCAAAAAAGAGATACTAAACGGACAAAATTCAATTTTCCCAAATAAACGAAATAAATGGAAATAACCAAACTACTTTACAACACCTCCAACACCACCACGTACATCAATTTTTTATCTTTGCGCTCTCTCTTTGTATAGGTATTCTTTGTCCTAGGTAGGTTAGGTAGGTATATATCTGGATATGAACACACAGTCAAATTGAATGATTTGTTACAAAAAGGATATTACAAAATGTTAATGATTACAATCGAATATCCGTTTTCCTCTATAACAATTTTCAATTCGCTTTATTTTATTTTTTGGTATGGTTAGTGTTTTTCGATTTTCCGATTTCTCTAATTTAAACCAATTGATTTAATCTCTTCCTGGTTGTCATCGCGTCGTTGTCACTAAAAGTAAAATAAAATAAAAATCAATTAATTAAATTAAATTTGTTACGGATTTTCAGTAGAAAAGGATTAAACTGGAAGTGGACGACATGGCATAGTACAACAAAGGGTAAACATAATGTACAGAATCATTCAAAAGAGACACTTGTACAATAAAAAGATTGTAAAAGGTCATGTATACGTATAGTGCCTTTGTCTGTGTGCTCGGTGAAACGAGTTTAATTTAAAATTCAATTCTTATAATTTATTGACGCACAAAAAAGGTTGTTGTTTTGTATTTGTTTCCCTTTTGATTCTTTCTTCGGATATGTATGTGTGTAAGTATGAATGTCTTTTATATATTATGTTTTCAATTACACACTTGTTTGAGTTCTTAAAAACATTATTTTTTCTTTGAAAAGTTTTCCTTTTTAGTTTTGGTGTGCGTCTAAAGAAAATATTTTTTAGAAAAGGATCTAGAGGAATTTTTACAATAATAAAAATGTATTAAGAATAAAATATTGTTACTTTTATGCTATTTTGTTAATTTTAATGGTTGCAGGACATTTCGGAAAATCATATGTGCAAATGAGGTATGAATGTTATTGGTATAACTGAACTAATAATGCTGGAAGCTATGTAAGCCAGGTTCTCATAAGTTTTCTGTACTGAAATTAAACTTGCTGACTAAGTTAAGATTTTTCCTAAAACATATTTAGGGCGGGGCGAAAGTTACGGTAAAGACGACTTTACCGTACAGGCTAATAACAACTCAACAAAGAGAAGCAGTAATTAAGAAAACAAATTAACTGAAATAATATTCTTCCTGAATATCAATTTAGAATTAGAACCTCACACCACATTTTGATATAGCGACATCTTAAATATATTTATTTGCAAATGAGTAAATACGTTTTAATTTTTACTATAAATGTAAATACACCTAATCACTTTTTCACTTCGCGGCAGATTGGTTCACGCAGACAACGCGCACAAAATATTTCCAATACTCATTTGTAGGTAAATTGAGTAGATTGGTGAATTCGTAAATTAATGTAAATCCATTTTATACTCTTTTTTCAAATATGTAAATTTATAACAATAAAATAATATGTACATATGTATATACATACAAAAATAGCTAAACTAAAATTTCATTAAAATAATCGTAAAATTTTTAATCGCTGTTATCGGTATCGGAAGTGAAATTCAACCGTTTGCTCTTTTTTAAGGAACTGTTCATTATATCCTTGCCATTTAGGGTTCGTGACCAGAGGATTTGGTTTACGAGCAGAGGTTTAAGTATTCGGTCTCCGGAAGCATTGCTGCATTCAAAAATACTTCTTTGTTACTTTAAAACCTTCTTTAAAACTTTAAAAATTGTACGGAAATAAAAATATAAAAATAAATTTACGGAAATAAAAACGGCATAAAAAAAGGATTGAGGTGAGCTGAATACGGCAGACAATTGGTTTAACTTTTTGAGTTGTAAATTTTAAATGAATTATATTCAAGAGCTTCTCTTATTGAGATTTTGAGTGGAATTAAAATGAAAAAAATGTACATACGATTAATTATGCTCAGGTTGTCATTTTAGAGTTTTCATTTAAAATTATCGGGATTATCAAATCCAAATTTAAAATAAAGTAAACAAATTTTCGTCACCATCTGGGGTATACAATATTAAACGGATTTTACGAGTTGTTGCTCTTCAGTTACAAGTTTGTTGATATACACATAGCCGTATTGATAATTTTAATGCCGAATAATTTCAATATTACCAGGCGAACATATATCGACGAAACTCTAACCGAGTTCAAATCAATGATTTCGTCTACAAGTAATAAAGCTAATATTTTGTGTAATACAGTTCCCGCAATTACAATACTTGATTCAACTGCAACTCGCCCAAGGTTCACAAGAATTTCGCATGATGAACTTTCTTAGTAACTAACAAAAATCATCCAAACAATAATAGCCTTCAATGCCAGCAATTTACTTTATTAGAAGACGACGTCCATCTCGCCGGGAATATCATTAACGAAGTTGCCTGACACAGGAAACTCCAATCTGAGTATCGGTAAAACAGCATCATCAAAAAGAGGGAGTTCATCCTCTATTTCAAACCCCGTAACCAACGCATAGGAGTTGTACCTCAACCATTACGAACAGTACCGAAATAGATGGCCATCTTTGTTACAGTATATTCTCCCTGAGAATAGTAGTTCCAGAGCCCATTTTTCCAAAATTGCTTTCTCCAAAGAATTCGCATTTTACGTAACAGACTCCTCATGGAGAATCTACGTAAAGTCAAAATACCCTTTTAAGTATGTGCGGTTTATCCAGCTCTTCGATGAACTTAAAGTAAAATTTGAACAGAGCACATCTTTCACCCTTCAACATTGAATTAATAGTAATTATTTTGATCAACTTGTTACGGCACCTTTCTTTTCTTTCCATTGAATGGTGCGTGGGTTAATAATTGCACAACAATATTAGTTGCAGTTTGTATGCACTTTAAATAATTATGTGTACGAATAATTTTCTGCTCCACTTATCTGTATATAAGCTTATTGTATACTATGCTGTAGTAAGGCATTACATATTCTTTCGTCTGTGTGTATCATATACTTGCCACTTGTGTATGTACTGCAGTTGTGTGAAATCGAATTGAGAGAAACCCGTCGTGTCAAATTATGTTTTACAAATTACAAAAATCATTTTTAAGTGAGAGGCGACCGACCAAATGGCACATTGGTTAAAGTTTTGGCGTTTGGATCGGGAGGTACCGGGTTTGATTTCCGATAGGGTCAGGATTCAAAGGGAATTTTCATCTACAGATTCCCGTGTGGAGTTGCCGAATTCCCATTGTGGTGCGTCCCCGCGGGTGGCGGATAGGAGAATGCTCTTTTACTGGTTTGCCGGAGGGTAGGTGGGAAATAAAATAACATCCGCGGACCAAATCTGGCTAGGGGAAGGAGCCCCAACAATAAACCAACCATTAACGCAATGAGTGTACAACCAAACGGAATGTACACCCCAGGTGGTACGGCAACTTTACAGTTGGCCAATCCACCCTCACACAAGGCAGGCTCAACGGATTCTGGGGGAAAACCATTGCGAAACCAGTTTATACCAAGCACAAGTATTTGTAGATCATCAACTAGACAAATGCATCTCAATACTCAGCAGGAAAACGAGAATGCGGAATGAAGTCAGAACGGAAACCAAGAAAACCACCACGATGTCACTAGAAAAAACGACGAGTTAAAAAAATCGATAGAAACAATGAAAATCAATGAACAGCTATTCAAAGAAGTCCAACAGCTTAAAGAAGAAATTGCTGTAATCAAAAATGACAATCAATCCAAAGAAAATACTATAGCTATCTATGAAACAGATGAAGGCGAATTGGCATATGAAACGAGTTTTATAGGAAGGCAAATTAAAACTCAACGTCAAAACAAAAAAAAAAGCAGAATCTTCGCCTGAAGTGGAACAATCAACACAGAGCGTCAGAAAACCACAACCCCAACGACCTGAACAGTCAACTACGGACCTAGTGCAGGTACATAAGAACGTATCACTGATACCGAAAGAGAGACGACTCCAACCAGTTAAAACATCCAACGTAATCATACAAGGCGAAATGCAGGAAAATCAGCCAACACATAAAGAGATACCACCTCCACCCATTAACATACTTAATGTTAGTGAATACGAAACAGTTGAAAAATTAGTGAAGTTAGTTCCAAACGATAAATATAAAGTCACTGCACTGAATAATAACGTTTGGAAAGGGAATGCACTTGATCCAGAAATCTACGGAATGTTATCAAATGCAATCACCGCTCAAAACATCCAATGGTTCACCTATGAAAACAAAGCTGAGCAACCAATTAAAGTCATGGCCAGAAGGCTACATCATACATGTCCAAACGAAGAAATAATTGAGGAACTTAGCCAGAAAGGATTCAAAATTCTAAGCGCTGTGAACATATTAAAGAGAAAGGTCACTATAAAAGCAAACGGCGAACGAGAAATAACCAAAGTTGGCCTCCCCCTTTTCATGCTAACATTTGACAACGTTGAGAGCATTGATAGAGTATGTATATGGAATCAAAGCATTCCTTAATATGAAAGTTAAGATTGAGACATTAAAAAAGAACCCTAGTAGCATGCCACAGAGTTCTCAACCTAGGATGCAATCCTACTCAAAACGAATCTCCCTAAATAGCGGCAAAGTAAAAGAAGGCATAACGTATGCACAAATGGCTAAGCAGAACGAAAATAACAGGAACGCTCCGAGTCAGGAAACCCATGTCCTGCAAGAAATACTTCAGAAACTAAACGCTATAAATTCACATCTAGCTGGCCGGGACCAAAGACTAGAATCTATGAGCGAGTTACTGAAAAAACAAGAACAGAGACTAGTAACACTGGAACATACATCGATGAGCCAAGATAAAAGAATAACGCATGTGTCAAGTAAAACTAGAGAAGTTATTGACTACCTTCATTCTAGTCCATACAAACTTAATAAGAAAAAATAATGACACACTATTTAAGAATTGCTATACCTGGAATGCAAATGGCCTAGCGCAACGCACTTCAGAATTAGAAGTATTTTTAAACACAAAAAAAATTGATACGATAAATGCCTAATCTCAGAAAGTCATTTTACCAGAACCTCGTATGCTAAAATACGTGAATATCAGTGCTATCAAGCTCTACGTCCAGCAGACAGAGCTAGAGGCGGGACAGCAATCTTCGTTAAGAACAATATAAAACACCACGAAGAATTAAAAATAGAGGAGGAAGCTATACAAGTAGCTACTGTAACTATTGAAACCAAAAATAACAAGAGCTATAGTATATCAGCAATCTACTGTCCACCCAGATATAACACAAACAAAGAAGACTACATCAAATTTCTTAAATCGCTTGGTAATAATTTTATTATTAGAGGCGACTTTAACGCAAAACACATATTCTGGAGAATAAATAGAACTAGTCCTAAAGGAAGGGAGCTATTTACAGCAGGCAGGATATTAAAATGTGAGTTTCACTCCAGTAGAAAGCCAACCTACTGGCCTACGGACCCAAATAAAGTTCCTGACCTACTGGATTTCTTTATATCAAGAGGTATCTCCGAAAACTATTTATCAGTTGAAAATGAAGAAGGGCTATCGTCAGACCATTCTCCAGTTTTATTGACAATAAGTGTGACGGTAATAAGGAAAGCAAGCCCTCCAAGATTAACAAATAACAAAACCAACTGGGAATACTTTCGAAAGCTAGTCGAAGAAAGCATCAACCTACATGCACAGATATCGAACGCTTACACGATAGAAGAAGAATTAGAAAACATCATTGAAAGTGTGCAAAAAGCGGCCTGGGAAAGTACTCCTGATCAGCAAGAAATATTACAAAAAAGTATATCCTATCCAGTTGAAGTGAGAGAGTGTGTTAACGAAAGAAGAAGAGCTCGTAAGACTTGGCAGAGAGCCAGAGCCTCTGAAGTCAAAATAATCCTAAACAACTTGTGCAACAAACTTAAACTACTTATAAAGGAGATTAAGAATAAGTCAGTTACAAGCTTTCTAAGTAATCTGACAGGTAAACCTGACACAGACTATTCCCTGTGAAAAGCCACCAAAGGTTTAAAAAGGCCTAAAATGGAAGTGCCACCCATTAGAATGGTTGATTGAACCTGGGCTCGCAGCGAAAAGTAAAAAGCTGATCTGTTTGCCGAACACCTAGAAAATACCTTCAAATCACCAATTGGACAAGCGGATAATGAATATCGTACACCTATAAGAAAAGTAGATGAGGCATCTGTGCTACCAGTTACTCTGAAAGAAATCAAACAAGAAGTAAAAAACCTCAAAGATGAAAAAGGCCCTGGATACGACTTGATAACGGGGCAAATAATCAAAGCTTTACCAGAAAAAGCACTAAGGAAACTACAGCACATAATCAATGCTATCTTTAGACTATGTTATGTTCCGAGACAGTGAAAAGTAGCAGAAATCACAATGATTCCAAAGCCCAATAAATCACTAAACGACAAAACATCGTATATATTTATTTCTTTGTTAACAACAACATCAAAAATTTTCGAGTTTCTCAAGAGATTAAAGCCAATTATAGAGAGCAGAAATCTTATACCAGAACGTCAATTTGGGTTTCGAGAAAGGCACTCAACGATAGAACAGGTACATAGGATTACTGATACAATTGAGGAGGCGCTGGAAAAAACGGAAGTATGTTAAGCAATAGACGTAGCCCAAGCAGTTGATGGCACCGCGGTCTAGAATTTAAGCTCCAACGAGATTTGCCAAAACAACATTTTCAATTGCTAAAGTCTTACATCAACGACCGTTACTTCCGGGTGAGACAGGACGGGGAATACTCTAAACTGAAGAAAATATTGGCAGGGGTTCCACAAGGCAGTGTTCTAGGCCCCGTATTATACCTCCTGAATACAAATGATCTACCAGACATAGAAGAAGCTAGAATAGGAAAGTTTGCTGATGACACAGCTGTTGTGACCACCGATGCTACAATAGTATCGTTGAGTCCACCAGGAAACTACAAAATGCTATTAATATAGTGGATAGCTGGACAAAACGATGGAGGATAACACTTAACGAATCGAAATCAACACATATCACCTTTACAAATAGGAAATTAGAATATATTCCGATTAGTCTGACTTCACAACAAATTCCATATTCTGATAATGCTAAGTATCTCGGCATGACGCTAGACTCTAAACTCAGGTGGAAAGCGCGTATTAAAAAGAAAAGGCAAGAACTGAATTTAAAATTCAGAAAAATGCACTGGCTTATTGGAAGAAACTCCGAACTGACAACGCACAACAAACTGCTGTTATATAAACAAATCCTAAAACCTATCTGGACGTATGGTATTCAGCTTTGGGGCTACGCAAGAAAAACTACAGTGAAGATCATTTAAACATTTCAAAACAAAGTACTACGTAGCATTGTGAATACTCTAAAGGTACATTAGAAATGACAATCTCCATCGAAAGCGCCTAAAATGAACAAAGACTTTAGAATTAGTGGTTCCTTGAGCCGCTTAAATCAAAGGACTGACAGAGCTGGGATGAACCGATAGGTTTCATCCCACAAGAGTAGACTACTAAAATAATAAAACAATTACTAGATAATCTATATGATTAGTTGTAATATTATACAGAAATAACGATTTCTTAAATAAAATAAAACTAAAAAGAAAATCTACAGATTACGATCTGTGATGAAGTAGAATACATCTATGACCCCCTGTCAGAATGCAAAACTCATGGGCCGAGCCATCTTCCATGCCAGTATAGGCTGGCATGGAGCTACGCAATTTGCAGATGGTGATACAAATCACACCTATAGCCGTATACGTCCTCGAATTGGCTGACAATCGCGTAAAAGTATGGAAAAATCAAACTGCGAAAGAGTTGGAAGAGCCTTGGTCCCAGAACAGACTGCAGTGATAAAAAAACAGTGAGAGGCCTAGCGAAAACAGTTGCAAAAGTTTATTTAAAAAAAATTAATCAAAATAATTTATATCGCTGAGTGCATGTAATACTCATATTTTAAAAGTTCCAGAAAATTATTTGTTAACGACATACGAACATAAATGTAGATTGTCAATTAAAATCATTGGTAAGACATCTCAATAAATTTAATTTAATTTGATAATAATTGGTGATACTGGTTTAAGACGGGTTTTCCGGTTTTTTCATTGTTTTCTACACCATATAAATTTAGAAAGCAAGTTCAAGGTAATCTAAGGCCGTTTACTTTCTAACCATAACAGGTATTTTACAAATTACCAATAATACCCCAATTAGACCAGACTGTAATGAAACAAACGAGCCTAAACTTTTGCCAGCAGGATTACCACCGGCATATTACGTGTATATGGGTAGTAACTGTACAACTATTGCAGCTATGCAGGAAGTTTGAAGCGGCAACAGTTGTTGATACACAAGTCATAAACAAATTAATTAATGTTAGATTTTGTTTAGTATAGTGATTATAATTTTCCACTTTTCATTTAAAACAAAAAATATTTGTATGTTTAGTTATTTAACTTCATAATACAAAATCAAACTTAAAAAAAATATCATAAGATTTTTAGTCAATTTTAGCATGCATATACCCACCGACGATACAAGGAGTATTCTTTGGATACGTTGTGGTGAGTGTATATTACAAAAACTATATTTAAATTCGAAAAACTAAAATCATGTTTGTCCTTTCGTTTTCTTATGAATAATAAAATATTAAAATTTTTAGTCTTATTACTTCTAAATATTTTTTTTTATTTTTCAAATTTTTTTTTAAAAACATAACATGTTCGGCTTAAATTTAACTAAAATGGTGTGAGTTATTTTTGAATTGGTGATGGTGATGAGTTAAGAGTTGAATCATGTACGTTTGCCGATCTCTTTGCTTAAATTTTTTCTTGTTGAATTCAGTAGTGCATTTATTGTGTGTTCTTCCATTTAACCTGAGTGTACCACCCAAGCTGCGAGTTTTACCCGATATTCGAAACGTGCAGTCACCAGGGTGGACGGTAACAATCTAGATGATGTGAAACCAAATAACACTTTTGAAATAAAAAGTATTGTACTGACTCCGGAAAACATCGCTGATTATATTTCATGTTTATATGACGACTGTTCATCCGGCCCCATGGTATTCCACCTATAGTTATTAGGAAGTGGTGTGAGGCGCGTTTTTCCCCATTGTAGACCTTGTTAACTTATCGTTACAATGCAGTATTTTCCTGACTTTTGGGAAAAGTCCTACACAGTTCCCGTACATAAAAAAGGTTAGCTTTTTATAAAACACTGTGCTAGTTGAAAAATGTGACAAGCTGGGCACCCGGGGGGTAAACCTAATTCGAGTACGCTGAATTCAATGGTGCTAGTCCCATTTCAAAGTTAGTCCCTGTTTTTGAGATATCGCTATCGATATGTTTTGGCTCTGAGTCAAAACATACCCTCATTTTCATGTTGATAGCTCCTGAACCGTTAAGATTTTTGTTATGCGTTCTTCAGCAAAGTTGTTGCGCAAGTCAAGACCAACAACTTTGCTGAACATATCAAGACCGAAAAAAGACATCTACATTCACATTTTTGTGTTATTTTTCCATATATGTGTGTTTTACTTAGGCCAAGGTTAGCTTGGAGTGGCACTTCCGCACACTTAGACCAGGAGTGCCCCGTTGTGATACCACAGGAACCTATTTCCCCTTTACCTCTGTTCAAAACCATTTGGAGCTATATACGTACCGCAAAATACCTCGCACTCCACATTTAGCGAGATCTGAAAGGCTGGTCACACTGGACACGCCCAAATACCTATGCCTTCTGTATGATAGTGCCGGACACGAGCATAGGAAGTTATCTAAAGTCTCTTCTTCCTTTTCGTCCATGCAACTTCTCGCATGTCCCAGCCTTCTCGCATGTTCCCCAAAAAGGCAGGGTCTTGTCAGTTTTGGCAAAATCTTCTCACAGAAGACCCCGGCTCCTACCTTGCCGTTTCGAGAAACATAAATATACAGGTAAGGCTAAATACAACTGGAATTCGGCATACTTAGGCCAAACAAGACGCTCATCTCAGACAAGATACAAAGAACACATCACAAGTACATAAAATCAAGTTTCGTACAACACCTAAAAACTGAAAATCATAGGTACACTAAATTCAATAAAAATGTAACCATTTTGCACATAATTAAAACAAGACTGACCAAAAGACAGGTGTACCAATTTGACTCATGAGTCATTTGTATACTGTATGTATACGAATTTCTCATGAGTCATGAGCCAAATTTCGGCCAAAATTCACACCCTGAAAATATACAAAAACACCCACAATTTACTTCGCGACAAAAGCAACACAAAACCCCAATAAAATTTAGGACCTTCATAACTTAAAAACAAAGGAGGTACCAAACAGCAGCGCCTAGTTACAGTATATAAAGAGCTTCAAAATAAATTATGTAACAGTAGCAAAAAAAAAACCGAAGAAGAGATTATTCTCGAAATCGATATTTCTAAAAAAGTTAAAAAATCGGCACAATAAGTAAGAACTAAAAACTGTAATATAAAATTAAAAATAAAAAGTTTTTCATCTACATATATAAAGTGACAAAAGAACACAAAATAAACGAATTTTTTCAAATCAATTGAGAATAATTCACTGGCTTTTTGCACTGATATCCGAGGATTGGGATAATCCCGAAGATTGGCGATTGTTTATCGATTCCTCTAAAGGCAGCTTGAAGGCAGTTCTTCTTCACGTTACCAACTCAAAGAATTCCATTCCAATTGCACTCAGCACAAACACAAAGGAAACCTATGCATCAATGAAAAAAATCATTGATTTGATTAAATACTGGAATGGAATGTTTGTGCAGATTTAAAAGTGATAGCTCTTTTAAGTGGCATGCAATTGGGTTACACTAAAACATGTGTTTTATGTGCTTATGGGTTACTCGTTTTAAAGGCGACCAATACAACGAAGGGAACTGGGCTTTACGTGAGAACATAAGATTGCGATACGACCACTTCATATCAAGCTTGGAGTAGTTAAACATTTTATAAAAGCGCTGAATCCAGATGGAAATGCGTTCGTCGAATTGCGTCGCATTTTCCCACGGTTAAGTGGAATGAAAATAAAAGAAGGTTGGTGTTTACATCTATTCGAATGTAAGTTTTGATCAAATGAAATTTCATCTCGCATCTTGTTTTTTATTACAGAAATACTTAATGGACCAGATATTCGTCGTCTGATGAAAGATGATGCATTTGAAAATGCTCTTAGTAAACGAGAGCTTGTGGCATGGAAATGTGTAAAAGAAGTTATTAAGAATGTTCTCGGAATTAACCGAGCCGATGATTGGCCCAGATATATTGAAAATTTGCTCACTGCTTTTCATAATATAAACGTTAGAATGTCACTGAAAATACATTTTTTGCATTGTCATGTGGAAAAGTTCGCCGAACAATCACCAGCCGAATCCGATGAGCACGACGAGCGTTTTCACCTAGTGACGGCAAGGCTCGAACATTGGTACAGCGGCAAAAAGCTAGATGCACTCTTGGGTGACATTTGTTGGAATTTGCAAGAGGAAGAAGAAGACGATACGAACAAATCAGAAAATTAAAATTAAAAGTTAAGAAAAATGTTAAGTTTTTAGGAAAAAATTAAGAAAAATCACAATAAAATCAACTGAATCAATTTAGTTTGAGCCGATGAGATGTTTATTCGATCGATTTAAATTCAATAAATGGACAAAAAACGATAAAAAACTTCTTTTTCGTCGAAATGAAAAGCAAAAAATATAATAACACAAAAATGTGATTGAAGATGTCGTTTTTCGGCCTTGATATGTTTGTCAAAGTTGTTTGTCTTGGCTTGCGCAAAAACCAATAACGAAAATCTTAATGGTTCAGGAGTTATCAACGTGAATATGAGTGTATATTTTGACAAATTTTTGACTCAGAGGCAAAATGTGTCGAAAGCGATATCTCAAAAATGGAGACTAACTTTGAAATGGGACTAGCACCATTGAATTCAGCATACTCGAATTAGGTTTACCCCTGGGTGCCCAGCTTGTCATGCAAAAAAAGTTTGCAATTCAAGCACAGTGATAATTATAGACGTATTGCTAAATTGTCGTGTCTGCAAAAACTTTTCAAACGCGCCATATACAATCAATTTTATGAGCTCTGTAAGCCAATAATAAATATCATGCAGCATGACTTTCAAAGAGGTAAATCAACAGTAATTAATTTGGATGTTTTCGTTGCTATAGAAACATTTGCGCTTTAGGAAATAGTAAACAGGTCGATACTGTAACTCGTAAACAACTGTACTGTACTCGTAAACAAAGATCTATTGGCTTTTCAGCTTATAGTTTATTATGGCTCAGCTCCTACTTAACATAGTTTGTCGTGAATACACAATTCTTTTAAAATCTGCGTTATCTGTGAGCCATACAGCCACCTTCTTCAAAGCGAAAAATTGAATCGATCGGGTTGTCTAAAAACTGTCGTGTATAATCAAAAATCATTATTACTGCTTAAATTTCAGAAAACCAACAAGGTGGACCCTTGTTAAAAATTTAATCTTCATTGCAAAAACTGAAAAAACTCATACGAAAGCTGCCACACCTGGTACTACTTCGCATAGCACTCCCAATTTGTGGAAAAACTTTAGTATGAAATTTTAATCCGCTGCGTAGAGATGCGTATTTTTGGTGAAATAAAGTTTTTTTTATCAAAAATTTATTTTTAATCGTTTTTTCGTAAATGCTATACACTTCTCACAATATTTGCAGAAATTGAAAAAGCTTCTATGAAAGCTGCCATTTCCAGTGAAACAACTGACCATTCGGAATAAAACATCATACTAAAGTTTTTTTCACAAATTGAGAAATCCATGTGAAATGTGGTGGAGCGTACCAGAAGTGACGGTTTCCGTATGAGTTTCTTCTAACTAATTTTTCCGAGTAGTATGAGTTTTTTCAATTTTTCCAATGAAGGCTACATTTTTAGCAACGGATAACCTTGTTGCCTTGTTGGTTTTCTGAAATTTAAGCAGTAATAATGATGTTTGATTATTCAAGACAATTTTTATGATAATATCTGGTAGATTAAATTCTTCGCGTTGGAAATTAAATGTGTTTTAGAAATTTATGTACATTTGTCATAAAAGAAAGTCGGGTATTGGCCACAAAAATTGTACTCCCCTTTTTTATTTAAGGAAATGTCGTGTCCCCTTGGATTTTTTTTAAATGATGAAACTGCTAGCGTCGAGATTAATTATAATCAACGTTTTATAAAATATTGTGTTGAAATTTTAGGCTTAAAATGAATTTATTAATAGAATATAATAAACCTGGAGTCAAGCTTCCCTATCCACGCTTACATAAAGTTGAAAGTTTAAAAAGATAGAACAATGCAAACAAACCGAAACTAATAAAAAGATTCAATTCTATTAATTTTTATTGGAAGGGGGATTCAGTAAAGGGTTGTACATATTGAAAACCACCAGCAGCATAAAATATTACTTTCAATTGACAAATAAAAATGATACACGAAAAATCTCGTAAGCAACAAATTTAGGAAATCCCTTTAATGGATGGATAAATTTTCCTTCTGTGGTCATTCGGAAAACCTATACAGTTATGACAAGATTATGAAGTACATTTGTATAAAGAAAGCAAAGTACATAGAGAGGATAGGACTACATGAGTATAGTAACGTACAAGCCCGCCAAAAAATATGCAAAATTCTTGCGACGGGTGCGTATTTGGTTTTACTAGTGGCAATTTAACCGACATACAGGATAGTAATGGTGTTTTAAATTGTTATCTACCTAATTGGATGTACACGCCTCTTGTCCAGGGACTGTTTACAAACTGCATTTAATAATACCAAATAAAATAAATGCAGAAATAATCGATTTTTCGGGCCAGTATAGGGTCTCGACTAGTCATTCTGGCACTCATATCATTTGAGCATTATTTGCTCTAGAGAATCGTACAACTACCTTTGGTCACCAGATTATATCCTGCATATCAGCTATAAAGAAATTGAACGAAAGAGGATGAAGCGAGAAAAAGTTACAGAAGCGGAATACTAGAATTAAAAAAAAAATGTATTAGAAGCGGTTTCTTGATTATAACCCGATAAAATGCAACACGACAAGTTTCTAATATACAAACTTTGCCACTAAATTGTATGTTTTAGATATGTTAAAAATTAAATTAAAGGTTAAATTATAGTTGTTTGATTGTTAATTTCACATAAGCTCTTCAATAATTTATAAACACGAAACTCGCATAATAACATTAAACATAAAGCTGCGGAAATATTAAATCAATTTTTTTCTAAAATTAATTTTTAAAAGTTCTCTGTATGACAATAAAGTCTTTCAATAATATTAATATTGAATCATCGAGTTGAGGTTATTTTCTGCCTATATTAGAAAAAATACAGTTTATAGATATGTATTTACATATCTTTACCTATCTTTATGATTTTTTTTAGTATTCAGAATTCTAAAGTTGAAAAAATATGAAAGTGTCAAACCATTGGTCAGATAAGTAGAAGCGCCCATCAACATACTAACAAAGGGTTGGTGGCCTACTACCCATGCGAGAAACGCCAAATAGGTTGTGAAGCGCTCACCCGCGCAAAAAACGTCATTGCAGCTAGTAAAACATTATGTAAATGAAAAGCGCGCAGATTAAATGTTGGAATACATATGAAGTTAAATTTACGTTATAATACGGGAGGATAAACTTTTTATTTAAAACACAAAATGTTCCGCGTGGGATTTTGTTGTTTCCACCGAAAAATCAATTAATACAAAAGTTACCTTAAGACATAACCTATCTATGTAAAAAGTTGAAATCTAGGTCAAATTATTTCCTATATACGTACATAATGTGTAAATGTAGGTAGTTCATGATTCGTTTTTACTGTACATATACCAAGGCCAATAAGGAGTATAAGAAAAATTCCTAACCACCTACACATAACGACGACTAAATATAACAAATACACACCTACACTGTTCCTCGTTTGAACCCATATTTGAACTTTTCGAAAAACGTTATAATATACGTCATAATATAATTTTGGGAAATGATGATGTTGACGATATGGATACGGCACGGAGCTTTGTTAAGATTTTCTCGTTTCCATAGTATTTTTCAGCATCAATTCTTATTAATTTCAATGTTTTTTATTTTAGGTGTTTTATGTTACAAAAATCAATTTATTTTGAATATACATAGCTAGTGTACATATAATCTAAATATTATGAATTTTTTGTGTTTCATACATATAATTGGAAAATTCATTTCCCTCTTACGTACCTAAATATAATAACGTCGACGTTGCTTTTTTGTATACTTATGGTTCAAATCTACTTAAAAATACAAAACCAAACATTTTTCATTTAATTTGAAAAATTTGTTGGAAAACAAAACCAAAAAATAAAAAAAATTAAATTAGAGTTAGGTAATTACTTAGTGGTTTCTATATATCCATAGTACACGTGTACAGATTAATCGATAACAAGTTTTTCTTGTATACGGGTAAATTAATGTTACCATTTATCTTTAGCTCTGAAAGTCTGAACACTAAATTCATAATATGTTTTTCATAAAAAATATATTAATTTTCAAATTGCATTTATGCTACATAGCTTTTCATAATCTAATATTAATAAATTCGAAAAAAAAACCTTCATACCACCGTCAAGAAGAAAGCGAAAAGGTGGATTGGAAAAATTGCTATCGGTAAAGATTAAAAATTTCAACCAAAAGAGAGAGAGAGAGAGAGAGAAGAGAGAAAGCGAACGAAAAGGACAAAAATAAAAACAATGATATTGTCCAGACAATGTCTAGCTGACATCTAAATAAAAGTATCCTTGAATCCTTGACACAAATTTCATTTATTTATGAAAACAATTTTTTCAGTATGCAAATATTATTTTTTGTGCCATTTCATAAAGCCTTTCATGTACATATACAAGGTTTTTATCGATTCTTTTTGATGAATACTTTGTTATACACAACACACATAATAAATGGTATAGTTTTATATTAGGGTTTAGGCGAGGATTTATTTTTTAGAGAAATACGAACAAGATTTTGTTCAGCTTTGTTTTTCATCATGTGCTAAATATGTTCGATGTCCTACTTCAAAAATGATGCACATAAAACAACCTATACACTTTATTGTTGTCCTTATGACACGTAGAAATATAAAACTCGTTTAATACACTTTTTGAATTTTTAAACTACCTATATTATACATGTCGTTGGATTTCCTAGAATTAGATTACAGAGAAGTAAATTAAGAAAGAACGCAACAGAAAATTTTCAAAACACTTGAAACTAGTGTTTTATGGCGCTTCTCTATCTGAATTACCGATGACACCGTTTGTTTGCATTATTTTCAAGAGACGTTAGCGATATTTTATTTGCCAATTCACAACAACAATGCTATGTATTCAATGCCAATTTGGAATTCGTTGAATTCCTACAGAGTTGATGGTATTGAAATTCAAATTATATTTTTTAGTAACTGAGCTTGTCACTAGAGTTTACCAAATTATATTCTTTGTTCTAAATGTTGCCATCTTGTATATTTTATTTTGATGTTTTTGACATCTCGTATTGATTTTTTACGTTAAACATTTTTAATAATATTTACATGCATACTAATAAAACTAAATAATATTTAGTTTTCAACAATATCGCAAATGTCAAACACTATCAACTTTCAAAACAAATCACGAGAATTCATTAGCCGTGTTCCATTGTCGTTAGCAAAGTACTTGCTAGTACTTGTGAGTAGATGTCATTGAACATCGCAAATTTGTTAGTTAGAAGTAAAACATAAGAAAACAAAAATTTTGATTGGTAGTTATGAGTAGAAGTACTTGCGAGTACTTTACTAACCAATGGAACGCGGCAATTTTTTGCTTCTTTTGACCAAAAATTGAATTGAATACCAATTTCAATTATTTGATCAAATGAAATGCCACTGTTACTGATTTTGAATTTTTGAACGAAGAGAAGTAAATATGAAACCATGGAAACAGTAACTCAACAAGATTACATTTTTTAAATAACTATTTACGTTTGTCGCCATTTTGGTTGTAAAATTCAACTTCACTCTTTTCGATTATTTTCATTTTTTTGGTGTTCACTGACTAAATTTTCAAATTGTTCAAGTGATTTAAACTAAAAACAGAAAAGTTCAAAAATTATTCTATTATATTAGTGGTACAAGCTAAATCCATTCTGGAATAGAATAAATATTGTGCTCAAAGTAACAATCAAAAAATTTATTTTTATTATTAGTTGGTAACCATTACATTTTGACGTTTCCCAAATTTTCTTATGACAACATTTGCTTCAATTTTTTCAAGTGCAATTATAAACGATAATAAATGGACGTTATTAAATAACATAAGATAGTACGACCAGTTCAGAAGAAACTTGTTCACGTTCACGTAAGCCATCGTAAGTACAATTGTAGAATGATTTGTAAATATTTACGTTTACTATTAACTGATACAAAATTTATTTTCATTAAATGTAGTGCTCCACGGCGAAAATGGTCGCGAATCGAAACGCGCACCTTACTTGTATGTGTACATGGGAGGGAGGAATTTCATCATGTGTTAAAGAAGAAAAAACATGTGCACGTTAATTTAGTGGAGGATATGAGTAGTGCGGGAGTATCGGTACGTGACATTTTCATCAAATGTATGTGTTTTATTATTATTTATCAATATTTTTAGAATAATCCATTTACTGCGGATGAAATCTATATATATAAAACAAAGTCGGGTTAGTTACACCATTTATAACTGAAGAACGGCTGGATCGATTTTTATGATCTTTGTTTTGTTGGATTTGACTCCGTTCCGAATAGCATAATAACTATTAAAACATTGGAAAAATTCACCAAAAAAAAAGTTATCAAGAAAATTCATTTTCTCATATATTTAGTACATTCTGTTTTTTTTATTTTGTTCGTCTCAATACAGTGGTGGTTTAGGAAAAAAGAAAAGTCGGAAAAACTCAAAAGGGAAGCCCCAAAAATCTAATAAAAAAACCTTTTTTTATATGAATTTTGTAGGTGTAGTTTCTATGTGACGAGTGGTGCAGTGGTTAAAGCTTCGGCGCTTGGACAGGAAGGTACTGGATACGAATCCGACTAGAGGCTGCATGCACATTTACCATTATATTTTTTATCCAATTTTTTTTTATTTCATCTACTTATCTATATATATAAAACAAAGTCGGGTTAGTTACACCATTTATAACTGAAGAACGGCTGGACCGATTTTTATGATCTTTGTTTTGTTGGATTTGACTCCGTTCCGAATAGCATAATAATTATTAAAACATTGGAAAATAAAAAAAAATGAAATGGTGTAACTAACCGACTTTGTTTTAAATGGTAAATTTAACCATACCTAAACCATCCGCTTTATTCGTTCTCGCACCTAACAATAAAACAAAAAATGTCGTATATCACAAGGTGTTACAATGAAGGGAATCGACTCAATTGCAACTCACCCAGCAAATAGTTTAAAAGAAAGTAGTGCAATAATGCTACGCGAACCATTTCTATTCAATTCAATAAAACGAAAGCCTTGCTGCCACGTGAATTACATTCATTTCAATGTAATTAAAATATATTTCATTTTGATTTTTGTAATTTCATTGAATTTAATTAATTTGGAGTATTCATTTAATTTATTTAATCTTAATAAAAAACTCAATTTTATTAAGCTAATAACTTTAAAAAACATTTATTGATTTTGAGGTGGTACGAAGTTCGCCGGGTCAGCTAGTTCTGAATAAAACAGCTGTGTTTAACAAGAACCGTACCGAGGCTGCACCTTCAGTCGCTCCATTTATCGACTTACTTGATGAAATTTACGGTTATTCAAGTCTCGGTTCCGAAGCCACGACAAGCGTGACGAGTACAAGCAGTATTGGGATAGGCAGGCGAGATGCAAATCCACCAGTTGAACAATTGCTACACGATAATTTTGAAGCGATGATTGAAATTTCTATTCCGGAGGTGGCCGCGGGAACTTTTTCCCGGAAATAAACCCACCATTGGTTGAGACGTATATCAAAGGGAGAATAATACCAAGAAAAAAGCTTCAATTTAAAGAGAAAGCTTTAAAAATAACCGAGCGTAATAAGTTTAAAAAGATTTAGAGAAAACGAAGCTACGCAATGAGAAGAGGCGCTGAGAATTATTAGCAGCTTTAAGAGAAGGCCATTAATTAAAATTTTAATTTTTTTATTAATGAAATATTAATGTTATGTACCTATATTAAATAAATGAAATATTTGAATTTTTTATTGGATTTTTATATTTATTCGTTTATACCCCTATTATGATTTAATGTAAAGTTCCTTATTTATAAGTTCGTCTATGGGATCACTTGCTTTCTTTGCATCTTCGTAATCATCATTTTCACCGATGCATATATTATGTACCACACACCACGCAATCGTTATATTAACCATGTTCCTCATGTTTGTGTGTTCCGTAAAATGCAGCAACCTACGAAATCTTGTTTTGAATAGCCCGAAAGCATTTCCGATTACGATCTGGGTTGACGAATGTAAGTAGTTAAATTGTCGATTTGTTTCCGACAGATTACCAGTATCTTTAAATAGTGTTACCAGCCACTTTTTAGCCGGATACGCTAAATCACCCAATAAATAGGTATTGTTAGGGAAAAAAGACTGGTACACTTCAGTAGCCATTTGATATAAAAATGATCGACGTAAAACGCGACTGTCGTGCAAAGAACCGGGTTCTCCGCAATATACATCAACAATTTTTTTTTTCGAATCTACGACTTACAATCTGCGGTTACAAAACAAATGACGATTTTTTGAAGCAGCTTTTGTTTAAACATGTGTTTCATCAATTGCACCGAGCACTCCCGCTAACATTTGAACCCGGCTGTCGTGTTTGGTCCAATCTGTTTTTTGGCTATTCCAAACAAGTTGCCTAACTGCCGGTATGTTATGGTATTAGCAATATACCACAAAAAAATTCAAATTTCTCGCTTCTCTCAGACTTTCTCTCTTCCACCGTGCTGGTGTTTGGGGCACATGCCAGACGACTTGTATGCTTCTAAAAATAAAATTTAAAATTGGTTGTCATTTTTTTTATTTTATTTTATTTTTAAGAGTTTCAGCAGTGTTACGAGACAATCGAAAGTGCCTGTTGAAATCGACATCGTTGTATAAAGTAATTGTGTCAGCAAAATTTTTAACTCTGGAATGAGTGACAAATTCTTCTTCGCTGCTGCTATCCGATATAAAAATATCTTCACAATCCGATGAACTTGACATCGGTTCATTATTTTCGATGATGCGCTACAAGTAAAATGCACGGTTATATTTATGTCTTTTTGGTTTAACCAATCATGAAATATTTACCTGTATTAAAATTTCTCGTCGAGTCATTTTATCCCTTTTTCAACCAAAAAAAAAATGGCTCTATTAAAGTCCAAACCACACAAATGTGTGAGTAAAAATTCATAGTATGTAATGGCGTTTTTGATAAAAACATTCAAATAATTATTTAATGCTATTATTATTATATTAAGTATTATTTAGAATCGAAAGTTATTTTTATTCGTGTTTATTAAAACTAGCTGTCAACGAAACAAAAGTCACTTTTATATTTGCATTGCCAACATTTAAAAACAAAAGTATTCAATAAAACTGTCCAGGATGGTGAAGATTAAAACTACAGGTAGAATAGAATTATTCTATACAAGCAAAAAAGTTAGTTAAAACAATTCCAATTTGGAATTACGTATATGGGATTGCTGTTGCAAATTTCTCAAAGTAAGCAGCTATTGGCGATTTTCATCGAATGTAGATAGCGTTGGTTTCTACGTATACAAGGGGGGCGAGAATTGTCAAATCCATTGATATGACAGTTTTAATCCCCCTTGGTTCATAGCAAACTATGATTCACATTTTGTTCACCAGATGTCAGCTACTTTGTTGGAAATCGTGAACATCCAAGTAATATTTGTATTTTCAATTTTCAAGGACTGCTATATTAAATAAAAAATAATAATACAAGAGAGCATATTTACTTTACATTTTTAGTTACGAAAAATATACATAGTTTTAACCCAAAATTGAATAGGAAGCAAGCATACATTTTATAGATGAAAAATATCAACATAAAAAATAGTTTTTTTTAGGAGAAATTGGAGAGAGCGAAGACTGTCACATTTATTTTGGTTTCAAAGTTACTCCTTAATAAATTTATTGCTATGGATTTCGTGGAATATTTTATAAATTAATCAGTAGTTATTTAATTAATCATCTACATAACATAATGATTGATGGGATCAGTATCAGTCCTCGTATGTAATTGGAAGAATATGTTGAAACAACATGTAGTAAAATGGCTCCTTTGGTTGGGCTTGTGAGAAGACTCTCATATTATGTGTCTAAATATGTTCTGAGATTAATGTACTTTGCGTTTGTTCATCCCAGAATTCTGTACGGGATTATTGTTTATGGCACTCCTAGTTACACTAAGCTAAAGAGAGTTCAGATAATACAAAACAAAAGTTTGAAGGCAATTTCGAGACTACCTGCACGTTTTCCTACGTTAACTTTGTTTGAGAAAAGCTTGAAGCTATATTATCAAACTCTTATAGTAATAAATAATTATATAGTTTAAATTTTAATTTTTGCTTATTGTTAATGAATTATTGTTTCATTTAATATTATTATTCATAATTGTGTAATTGAATTTTTTTAAAATTGTGAATACATATGTATGTACTTATATTGCTTATGTATATTTTAAAGTTCATTTATAAAGTTGATTCCCCTAAAAGGGCACGAAAACAATTGGGAATCGACTTTGTAAATTATAATAAATATTGTAAATTTTTGTAATTTTGTAAAAAAAAAAAATGAATTTATTTAGTTTTTGAAAGCCCAATAAAATCAAAGGCCTGCTACAATTAAATTGGGGATTTTATGCATATTGGGGTAGATACTCGATCGAGTAGGAAGCAAGCAATTTGCTAGCCAAAATCCTGGCTACTCAATCATTTTTACCAAGTAAATTTGACTTTCAAATTATATTTTTTTATAAAATTTTTGTTTATTTTTGCAATTGCACAGTAAAAAACACAAAAATGTGCTGTTAATTTTTGTGCAGTACTGTGCAACTGAAAAAAAAACAAAATTTTTTTGAAAAACATAATTTGAAAATCAAATTTCCTTGGTAAAATTGATTGAGCAGCCATGTGCTTGCTTGCTAACCGATCGAGTATGTACTGCATTCTATTGATTTTTTAATCGATAAAATTTCGCTTGGTTACCCTACTCTCTATAGGGAATATGCAAAATAAAAAAATATACCAAAAATTCTGCTACTACATAGAATAAATTTTATTTCTAAAAGCAAATACTTTCTCAACAAACAATATTTTGCGTATAGTAGTTTGTTCGACCATCCGGTGAAATCAAAGGAACTGGTTGAATTTGTATAGATGTAATATCGATATTTTTTATAATAAAAAATTTGTCAACTTTAAAGCGTTTTATTTAAGTGCCAACAATTTATTTCAAAATTCACAATTAACATTCATATACTCGTATCTACATAAAAAATATTCTACGAAAAATTATTCAGCAGGAAGTAGGAAATGATGAGTTTTGATAAAAAAAAATATTTCCCCAAAATTCGGCATGTTCACAGTTCAACCAGATTGACTATTCCAAATAAAACTTCATACTTAATTTTTTTCCATTAATTTGTATGAGGATTAAGAAATTTGGTGGAAATGTGAGAGCCGGAAGTGGCCGCTTCAACGGAAGGTTTTTCAATTTTTGCAATAATGTTGAAAAGTCTAGCATTTACAAAAACTGACAGAATTAAAAAATTTCAAATAAATATAAAAATTAAATTTTCAACAAGGGTTGGAAATAATGATTTAATCACAATACCGCTTTACCAAAAGTGCGGTAAGTTTAATTCTTCGTTTTACAAAATCAAGTGTTGCGTATTCGAAATCTGTGTGATACGTGGTAAAAGAGAGTATTGGGTGTTGGCTACAACATATTCATCGCTCCATTTTTTTGGAATGTTCCAAATTAAACTTGTATAACTTGTATTTAATGGAGTTAAATTAGGAGTGGAGTGGTGGTTTATGTAGATTGTAGACCATTGATTCTTGCCAAAGTTACCACGTACATTTGTAACATGATAAGACACTTTACATAACATTGATCCATATTCTCATATCAAAATGAGATGAAAACTCTGTTTCTCTACACTCTAGTTCTCCGCGGGCAGTCCCTTGAAAACTATTGTATAATTTATAACGATTGCTAGTTTTTGTGTGGAAAATTTTTATTGTCCAGGGAAATGATATCCTAGGGTGAACGATATATTATATTATGAATATGAATACATAGGCAAAATGAGACGTACGAACAGAAAAAATCCAATATTTCAGTATATCATCATCATCATATGATAGAAAAAAATTTAGCCACCACATCATGAGATAAAACATACATTTTGGGGTGCGGGTAAGCTATATTTTTCGGTCTTTAAAATATATAAATTGAAAATAACGTAGCCTTGCAAACAAAAATATTACAAAACCTCCCGAAACAAATAATGAGATTTATAGTTTTTTTTAAATAGTATTTCATTGTAGTTGTTGAGTTTATAAGGTGGGTGATAAAAATCGATATCACTTTTATTCTAATTTAATCGAGCATTCAACTATATTCGTACGTGTATAAGTACTGTTTTTGTGCGAAGGAGTATAGATTCGTAAACCATAATGTGTTTCATATTTTAATAGTTCTAGAGCGCTGGGACAATTTTATAGATTTACTGTTATAAATGGCAATAGCGCGATAGTTACCATCAGGAAATCGATCGATTTTATTGATTTTACAATTTTTATTACGCAATTTATGAAAACAAATAAAAAATTTATACAAATTTCATGTGCGTAGGTTTTCATTATACCGTTCATTTTATTACAGATTCCTTTTCAAACTTTTTTTTATTTTATTCTATATATGTATGTGGGTGGTATTAAAAGCGCACAGATAAAAAAATACAACTCCCACCATTACGTAATCCAATTTTAGTCTAATATTCCTACTCAATCCAAAACAACACAGTTTTTTTGTTATGATCAATCAAAAATAATTTAACATCGCCTTATGCCACCTCGTACCACATATCATTACTCCAAAAAAAAATTAATCAAATATGATTATGGAAAACATTTTTATGGTTTCCCAACAACAATAGAAATTAATTCTTTGTTTAATTACGTCAAATATACAAGAATCAATTATTTTGCAAATATTTCATTTTAGATTTGTTTACTTTTGTTATTAGTTCGTTCATTTGTTTATATACTAATAATCAGATTGTAAAATATCAGATTAAATGCCAATCAGGCAAGAATTAGATATTGTGAACAAGTCCAATAAATCTTGCACGCAAACAAGATATAACTACTCAAACTACTATACAAAATCTATGTAATACCTCTAACATTAGATGATGGTTTCGTCTTTGTAAATATTAGAACTATGTAGAATTACCTTGCCCGGCATTCGTTTTTCTGATTTTCACTTGTTGGTTATTGATACGCAAATGTTTAGGTAAATAAACTGATAGACTTTGGACAGTGAAGTATGTATCTTGGTTTGAGTATCTCCTTTATTTCGTGGCGTCGCGTCGCCATTTGTTTGTTGTATTTATACGAAAGTTGCAAAACCCAATTTTTTTTTACAAATTTTTCTTTATCTTCTGTGTTCTATCAACAAGTTCATTGGCAGTAAATTAAAGGAATAAATTTATTTTCACGATAGAATAAATGATTTTTTTTAACTTGAACAGGTTGCCAAAAAAATTGGAAACAAAAAAGTTTGCATTTTATTTTCCGAACATGAAAAATAATTTTTATGTATGCAAACAGGTAACCATTTTATTCTAGTTTTAAACAGGAAAAATTAGTTGAAAATTAAGTCTAGTGAATACGAGTTTGTTTTTGAGAAAATAAATAGTTTTCCATGTTTTACGGTTTTTAATAATTAGAATAATTTGTCAGGAATAATTGTTACCTGGTAAAAGGCACGTTATTTTATTACTTTATTTTTCTTATCTAATTGTCCATTCAAGCAGGTTGTTAGAAATATATGTTGCTGTTATGAATTATAAATAACCTTACTGTATTATGAAAGGCCTGGGGCTTTAGATGTACGAGTATGTCCTTCTTTCTGCTAATTGATGATGTAAAAGTATTATGTGGTGGTTTTGGATTAAACTTGGGAGGTATAGCATCAAATAAAAGTCATACTCAACTTTACGTTGTTTTTGTGTTTTATGGCTGACCTATGGTGACCATTTTTTGAGGGTTTGCGATTTTACTTAGGCTCGTTCCTAGATGTTCTCTATACACATTGTAAATAGTTGAAACAAAATACTGTGTGTTAATCATTTTATGGGATGAATCCTTAAAAGCATTGTAAAGGTTATGGATTTAAAAAAATTAACACCGATTCTGCGTTCAATTAGACGGAGATTGTTTTTGTGTCTAAATCTCTAGATTGAGCATGAAAAGGTTGTGGTAAAGGTTGCTATAAAGCAGCAGAAAGCAGTATGACTACGCAGACCGAGCCTTTAGCGTACTATATAATCGGGCCTCTTGATAATAAAAATTAATTGGCACAGACGTCCTTTCTATTTGTATACTATGATTTGATATCAATGAAAAATATTGTGTTTTCACAAAACTAAATAAGGCTTTTTAGTTCGTGCGTGTATCGTGCGTTGTTTTTTCACAACGTAGTATGGTGGTCAGTGCAATTTATGTGTTCACACTCTAACACATTTTGACAATACGGAAATCTTTTCGATTTTTATTATCATAAAATAAAGATTAAAACATCAAATTAGTGAGTAAATTTTTATTTATGTACGAGCTTAAAATTTCAAGTTTATTTAATAATTTAAATTAAGTTTTAATTATTAGCAGAGCTTACTGAAAAAAAGATAAGGGAATTACCAGACAAATCCATAAAACTAATAACCCACACTCATTAAATGTGTAGATTACGCTTATAAGTATAGGATCTAAATAAAAATGTACACTAATATTAAGTATTAACATTGGTTAAAACTTAAAAAATGTAATTATCTTAAGATTTGAACACTATTTGATAGTTTCTTATGTAGAAAGATTCAAGAATAAAGCCATTGGCGCACCATTTAAAAAAAAGTAGAAAAGAGCTTTTCTAAAACATTCTCTTTCGACTTCCCAAATGATAACCTTAAATATAAAGATAGAGAATGAACAGTTAAATCAATAAAACAAAATCGAGTGAAATTATGTAATTTTAGATATTTATTTTGGTAATTAACGCAAACTTTCTTGATTCATGCCAATTTGCAAAAGCACATTAACAAAAAATTCAATATCGAAATTCAATGGAATATTTTTTATTTTAAAATAAACGTCAATCGATTTATTCCCATATATATTAACTATATCTATAAATGAATAAGTTACAATGAATGTAGCGAATTTGGCCTTCCTACATTCAAAAAATTCTAACAGGTTTTTTATTAGGTTTATGTTGTCAATCAAATACAAATTACAGTACTTATACAAAGCCAGGAAAAGTTGAAACAAATCGATCGTTGCAAAAATTTTCAATTATTTAACAAAAAAACACCACATATTGTAAATTTGGGTCTGCTAACTGTTCTCGTTTAACACAATTTTGCTATTTTTATAAATTTTAAACAAAATCAAAAAAGAGTATTGACGACGGAATTGAGTACAGAATACAAAAAGTATTGAAATCAATATTAATTATTCTTCTATGGTAAAATTGCGAAATTTGTGATGTGGCTTGCAGCAATTTAAAAAAATAGTTTTAGAAGTAAAGGTAATAAACGAGGTTTGAACGTTTTATAAAACTAAAAGACTTTAAAGAACGAGAAGGAAACTAAATAATAATTATTTCAGGCTTACAAGTTTCATTATTAGAAATCGATTTTGAAATCAATATAAAATACTGTTATGACACATAGTCAATTGATTCCAAAAATTATGATTTTGAATTCAATTCTTTAATATTAGGAGAAGGAAGAGAAAATATGTTTTATGCCTTTCGTTGGCACAATTCTATAGTCAGTAATAATTAAAAATGTATTTATTTAGTTTAATCGTTATTGGCGCGAAATACTAAGAATGGGTTTTGCCGCCTCATTGAGGTTATATAATCAAAGTTATTATTCGAATTATTGATTTTATTACTTTTCTTTGCATCCTGGTCTCAGAGTGCTGGATGAGGTATACTGGCAGGTATGCCGGATGGAAGGGGGGGGTGTAATTTATCATCTTTCTTTTTGATTTGTTCAATGTATCTTATGCTGTTCCCATGCGGTCATCATTAAGGTAAGCAATGGTTGCTTGACGTTGATGGTGAGGTTGTTGTAAACATGTTCGTCCTACTTTTTTAAGTAGATGCGTCCAGTAATTGATCTGTACTGTAATTAACAAATGATTTTTTTCTATTTTCAATTTTTTTACGGCAACCTATGAAGTTATAAACTAAGGAATGTGATCCAAATAGAATTCACAACTGGGGAAAATCTACAATTGAGATATCTGAAATGTAGACCTACAAAGGCTGCACACTTAAAAACCTTGCTGCAATTTTTAATGCAACCCTTGCATCAAGGCTTATACGATGCAATCGTGCAGTTGCGTCTAAAATTACCGCAGTAGTGTATTAAAAGAAAATTTCTATATAATCTGGGGGTTGACTATTTTTTAACAAATTTATTATAATTCGCTAAGGCATTGTGTATATTTTTAATATAAAAGCTTAAAATATTTTTCATATATTTGCTGTGTAAGGACGTCAATTGATTTACGTCAATAAAGTTGGAAAAGTAAAAAATTGGAATCTGTGGAATTTGCCTTGTAGTTTTAGTTTTAATACAAAATAATATTTTTTAATACAAAATAAATAATAAGTGTAATACAATTAATTGGGAATTTCTAAATTTCTAATGTAGTGTGCTTGTAATTATAATTAGTAATTATAATTACAATTAGTAATTGTAATTGTAATTGTAATTATTGAAAAATTTAACACGATGGCCAGTTGTGATAGAAAAAATTCCTTGTAAGTACATATATTATTTATTATAAATTAGAAATGCCCATTATTAATATGCATTTATATAATTTACATATATTTTTAGTTCACATCGGCGGGCTTGGACGTATATGGAGACATGGACACTACCAGTTTTCGCCATATCTCAGAAAGAGGAATTTGGTCATGTTTTTAAAAAACGGAATGTTTATAAACATTTAGTTGAAGATATGATTAGCTCCAAAGGTTTCGGTGCGTACTAATTTTATTGTATTATGTTTTTCATTGATCCGTGATGAAATTTAAGTTATTATATTTTTATAAGTTGTGATCGGATCCATTTAATAATATTATTTATTGAAACCCAAAATGGTTTTTTAAAATTATTTTTATATTTCGCGTCCCATTTTGACGCATCATCAGAAACTACAAAATTGTTTAAATACATAAATTAGAAAGGTTAGAATTTAAAAATATAAAAAAATTTAAAAAATTATTTACCAAATTAACATTACAGAAATTATAAATAACAATTTTTTATAAAATAAAGTATAAAATTAACATTATATGTAAAATTATTTTCTTTTTCATGTTATATATGTATCTCAGTCCACTCAACATTTATAAACATATCTCACCAATACATTAATTAAATTTTCTTTTACGAATTTCATAATTTTTAGGGTAAAACAGATTTGATATACAGTTGTCTAATAAAGTACGCTTCACACAATTTTATTTTGTCAACATGAAAAAGAAAATAATTTTATATATAATGTTAATTTTATACTTTATTTTATAAAAAATTGTTATTTATAATTTCTGTAATGTTAATTTGGTAAATAATTTTTAAAATTTTGTTATATTTTTAAATTCTGACCTTTCTAATTTATGTATTTAAACAATTTTGTAGTTTCTGATGATGCGTCAAAATGGGACGCGAAATATAAAAATAATTTTAAAAAACCATTTTGGGTTTCAATAAATAATATTATTAATTGGATCCGATCACAAGTTATAAAAATATAATAACTAATTTTATTGTTTTAATTTTAAAATGTCAATTAATGTTTGATTTACAATAATATATTTTATGAAGATGCGTATACGGAACAGCAAATAAAAATAAAATTGGCCAATTTGCGAAAAGCTTACCGCCAAGCATTGGATAACAAATTGTTATATGTGAGAAACTATTCTGGGTATCGCCATAGCAAAATGTGTTCTATAAAACACATTTACTGACAATGTACATTGTGAACTGGGGTTTTGTGTTGAACCAAGTTCATCAGGAAGTTGTGCCTTTTTATTGGGGTCGTGGTGGTTACACGATGGCGTGGTTGGTTTGGGGAGAGAGACACATTGGTTTGCTACGATCCAATCCCAAAATTTCCGGTTAACCGAAGTCCAAAACCTATTCCCAAGATTCCAACCATGTTAGTTACCGGCTGTTGTTAGGTTCATGGTAGCGGTTGATGCAATAAACGAAACGCGAACAAACAACAAGAAAAAGAGAGATAACAACATGATGTACAACGCGATACCATACAGAGACAAAAAAAAAAACAAAAAGTATATAAGGCGAATAACGAGTTTATTCGAGAGATTGTTTTTTGGAGTTTTGTTTTGGATTTTTGGCTGTCAGGTTGAAATCTAGTGGATGTAAAGTTTTTTTATTTTGGATATCGTGTGAAGAAAAAAAAAAGATTCACAGCGGGAAGGAAGACTACCGAATCGTAGCAAGATTAACGTTGAATAGTAAAGTAGCTGGGAATTATACACAAACCGGAAAGTGTTGGGAAAACAGGGAAACAACAGCACACACACCTCAAGTGAGGACCGCCATCGCGAAATAAATAAGTGTTTTTTTTTGTTATCCGTTTTTGTAGGACGTTTAATACGTGTACAGTGAAAAAGCGGAAAAAGTACGTGATACATAAGCTAGTGTTAATCAGCCCAATATATTGAAACGGGTACACCTGGTTCGAGCGCGATTGGCAGCGTAAAAGCGGAGTAGGTGGTTATAATCAAACCGAGTATTCCGCAGTCCAAAATATTAATACGGGGGCACAAGGTTTTGGTACGAGGGAGCAGTCGAGGAGGTGCTGTTGACGTTCGCGAGAAACCGAGCGGCGAGCAGGTATAGCAACAACAGCCGGTGAGTATACGTTCCTTTGCTTTCTACTTTTATTTTCCTAGCTTATTTTCCGCACGTGGGTAGCCAATTGGTTTGTCTCCCTTAATCACCCACGCCGGAGTGGACCGCTCGACTAAGCAAGCACGGGCATCCACATACGCGCTAGCAGGCTCTCTGGCTTGCCAGAGTGGCGCCCAACAGTTTTATACATACTTAGCCTGAAGGGAGCTGATCACGACGCCACCCACATAAAACATTTGCCACGGGAACTTACCTTTTTTTTGTGATCTGTTTTTTAGTTTGTTTATTTATTTCGAGCACTTGTCACCAACCACGGGGGTACAACCTAACAATCAACAAAACCACAATTTAACCAAACAAAAAGGAGGAAGACAAAAATTGTAATCAAGTCCAGAAAACAATAAAGGAAATGAAATTTGTAACCGGCCATGTGGCTGAATTCAATCGTTTTGTTTTTATATAAGCCTGCCCAATTTTGTTACTGATCTGGGTAGATCGGTTAGCGCGTTACAACATATGCCTGCACACAATTAAACATATTTGTATGCATGTATTATCTATTATATACCGCGTTTCTAAACAAATTTTGTATGACAAACATTTACCTGGATTATGATTTTTTCCTCCAATGATTCCGTATCTATACTCGTAGTATACGTAAATAGATATTTTTTATAAATTTATATAATTTTCAACACACGAATGTCAAAATCAATACACGAATGAAAATATTTGACGTTTTGTTTGATTGTTAGCATTTTAGCAACCTTTGGGAAAAAAATATTAAAATTATCTCCGAGTGGTAAGCACCTTAACTAAAAATTCAATTTAGCTTTCGTAAATCTAAAAAAAATTCAATTTAGCTAAACTCTTTCTCAATTTAGATACATGCAATTGTTGTTGCAAATTTAGAAAATTTACCAAAGAAATACAGCTAATATAAATAATATATATAATTTATTTATTTATATCAAAATTGCGGAAGCTGAAGTGATCGCTGGAAATGATAGTTTTTTTTTATAGTTAAGAGTTAAACATAAATTAAAGTGGTTAATTTAAGGTTAGTGTGTTTTAAAAGAGTAAGGCTGCGGTTACATTGGATGCGAATCAGCATGAAAATGTATTCTCAATCAATTCGTAAAAAATTCAGTCGTACAAATTCATAAGCTAAATTGTTTACATTGGCTGTGGCCGAATAGTCGGGTAAATCAATTACTGCGGTAAAAATCTATTTTAGTACAGATTTGTCAATCAGTTTGCCATTGAGTTTTTCAAAAATAATTGAATTTACCGAAAAATTTACTTAAAATTAACTTTTACCCGACCATTGGTACATAGCCTTTAGGCTAGTATAGTCGGGTAAATTGTTTACTACGGTAAAAATCGGACCAATTTTGTCCCACTTAATTAAACTGACCAATCCTTCGGTTTTGTTATATGTAAAAAAGAGATTCGATTCATGTCGCACATGTGTGACCGCGCATTATCTAAAATACAGTTCAAAGACAAATTTTCTTTTCCGAAGCGCACGTATCATGAAAAGTGCAATAACGATTGCTGGACCGGCATCGCATCGATAAATGGAACAGGTATGAATGGATTTTCAATTTAGATGGAAGACATAATATATTCAACAAAGTACGTATATTAAATCCGATAAGTATTTCCCAATCATACGGGAAAATAATTCAATACGAATAATAACAATAAATGAAAATTGAATGGTGTAAACAGATTAAATTACATAAATAGTTCATTATGCCAAGCTGCGTGTTTGCCGAAATTGGCATATTCTGAATTCCGGTCCATTTCACAAATCTTAAAATGTTGGATTTACGAAAAAAGATAACATTTCATTAAAATATTACCGGCATTAGGGAAGCAGTAACACTGATAAAATAGAGGCATTTCTGGCTCACAACTTATTAATCTATTATTTAGCAAGGAACGCATTCATTGGATATAATCAAGGTGAGGTTACTAAGACATTGGGGAGGTTTGGTTTCGAACTAATGAAACATTGAATTTTTTGTATTTAAAAAACTCGGTCGTCTCATCAGACTGCAGTGACCAAACTACAAAAATTTTGAAAATACTTTGAACTAATCAAAGTATAATCACAATGCCTTAGCGAATTTTAATGATTCGCTACGCAATTCTCAACCCCTTCGTAACCTCGAATTTTATTGTATTTAACGCATACATGCGATTTCTATATGAAATTTTGGGTTATTCTGGATAATAGCCAGATAGTGTTTTTAATCAAGGTGAGGTTACCAAGACATTGGGGAGGTTTGGTTTCGAACTAATGAAACATTGAATTTTTTGTATTTAAAAAATTCGGTCGTCTCATCAGACTGCAGTGATCAAACTACAAAAATTTTGAAAATACTTTGAACTAATCAAAGTATAATCACAATGCCTTAGCGAATTTTAATGATTCGCTACGCAATTCTCAACCCCTTCGTAACCTCGAATTTTATTGTATTTAACGCATACATGCGATTTCTATATGAAATTTTGGTTATACTTTGTGATTATACTTTGATTAGTTCAAAGTATTTTCAAAATTTTTGTAGTTTGGTCACTGCAGTCTGATGAGACGACCGAATTTTTTAAATACAAAAAATTCAATGTTTCATTAGTTCGAAACCAAACCTCCCCAATGTCTTGGTAACCTCACCTTGATTAAAAACACTATCTGGCTATTATCCAGAATAACCCAAAATTTCATTGGATATGTGCTGGAACTTCGCACAGTATAAAATAAAATAATGCATGACTGTAGTACGATGTTTAACAAAATTCGTCCCTAAACAATATTTGACAACATTTTGACAATAATTTGTTCTTCAATGTGAAACAATCTAGAATCGAATGCAAATATGTATTTGCAAAATAGCATAGGTATGAACCAACAGAAAGATACAATTTTTTTGAGAAAACAAATTACAATATTATAAAGTCATCCATAACTGCAATCATAAATTTAAAAGACACTGGGGTAGACTCTCGATCGGCTAGCAAGCAAGCAATTTGCTACCCAAAATCCTGGCTACTCAATCAATTTTACCAAGAAGAAAATTTGAATTCAAATTATGTTTTTCAAAAATTGTTGTTTATTTCGATTGCACAGTAAATTTTGCGGTTTCAAAAAATAATCAGGAAATCTTTGCGTTGTTTTACTGTGCAATTGCAAAAACAAACAAAAAATTTATAAAAAATATAATTTGAAATTCAAATTTCCTTGGTAAAATTGATTGAGTAGCCAGGATTTCGGCTAGCAAATTGTTTGCTTCTTACCCGATCAAGTATCGACCCCACTATGAAAAAATCGAACATTGTTTATCAGAAGTATCTAAGAAGTAGACAGACATCGAGTTACCTTACTCATAACGGTTAAACTCTTCTCAACAATTCATAAATAGTTGCTTGTTCTACTTCAAATACACTTAACACAGTATCGTTTTAACAAAGTTCAAAATGTATGCTATGTAGGACGATTTTTTGTAGGCTTCGGATATAATTTGAGTTAGTTATAGGATTCTTCAATTGTCAGTTTTTCCAATAAACTGAGGGTAACAATTTCACTTACATCAATATAACATCGCTTGACTAGAAGCGAAGAGACGGAAATACAGTAACAAACCAGGATTTTACATTATTTATTTAATAAATATTGTAATTTGTCTTAAAAATTATATTTTTGTAACCGATATTAACTGTTTATTTGCCAAACAATTGGTCGTGAAAGCGTTAAGTGACGCTGGGAAAGGAAGGTGCGTGGTTTAAATAGCCCCCTCACTTCCCATAGAGATAGGTCGTAAAATGTTATTATTATCACATGTGTAACGCTTGCCGACAACTTGCTATCTGTTTCATAACCAATATATAATAACGGACACAGTTAGCCCCGGCTTGCGTTAGCTGAAATTACCTACTCAGGGACTACATATGGTCTTGTGCAGCGCCTTAAGCTCAGGAGCTTGGGAATGGGTTTGCGGAGTTTGAGCAAATCAGTTTTAGACCATATTTAAATAAAAATAGATTCGAACAAAAATCATAAATCATAATTAAGAAGAATTTTATAATCGTCCGTGAATTTAATGTGCTCAAGAATTTTTTCGGCTTTTCGAACAAAATATTTAGTTGTAAATATATAATATAAATAGTCGTAAATTTTGCCCGAAAAGCCGAAAAAATTCTTGAATAAATCATAATGTTATAATTCTACTGTAATCTAACCCGATACAGCATTGATCACACTCGCCTTGTATACATACTTACTCATTGAATTCCACCCTCATCATTGATAATTGTTTATCTCATTGTCACTAAATCAGATTTCATGAACACAAAAAAAAATATAAACAAAAAAAGCACCGTCATAATTTTAACAACCACCCAAAAAAAAACTATTCATGAAGAGAGATGCAATTTACAGTTATGAATGAAATTACTAATGAAATAAATCATACATTCTTTTTATTAACATATTTAAATGGAAATTGAAATTTAAACAACAAAAAAAAATCAAGCTATACCCTAACTTTTAAACAAAGCTAAAAAAAATATCAAGTACAAAGTTATTTAATAAAAAAATATTATTTCTATAGCGCTTACGATGTGTGTTATTTGACGACCTCCAATTCTGTTGCCCAACAAACCTGGGCACAGTGATGCACGTTTTTTTTGTTAGATGTACATATTTATTTTTGACGTCTGCACTTATATCTATGTAATCTTATTTATTTTTATAAATGTTACTAATTAATGGAGATCATTATACGATTTCTCTCTGTGTTAACGTATTCTTTTTTTTTGTTGTATTCCTTCATGATTCCATGCACAATTTTTATTTGGGTACCATTTGAAAAGCGATATTTTAAAACGCGAATTATCAAAACGTGATATTTCAAAACGCGATATTTCGAAACGCGATATTTCGAAACGCGATATTTCAAAACGCGATATGGTACAAAACAGGAGTTTAGGATCGGGTTATATCAGGCGGGTGTAGGGGAAATTTAATTAAAGTTTATAGGAATTTAAAAATCGATAGGAGCGATAGTATATAGGATCGGTATCAGGTGGGTCACACACTCCCGTCGCTTTGCAATGCATATTCTGTACCATATCACGTTTTGTACCGTATCGCGTTTTGTACCGTATCGCGTTTTGTACCATATCGCGTTTTGAAATATCGCATTTTGAAATATCGTGTTTTGTACCATATCGCCATAGTTTTTTTCTGTCTCTTTGGTTTAATTTTTACGACCAAAAACCAACATATTAGTCACCAAAAAAAAAAGTATTTAATTTCTCCTCTTTTTTTAACATTTCTATATAGATATATTTATATAAACTTTGTTTTTTTTCTGTTGTTACTTTAATTTTTATTTGTATTCACAGACCACTATGCACGGTAAAATTTACTTTTCATCTCCCGTTCAAATTCCAAAAATTATTTTTCATTAATTGGTAACAGAACTTGATAACAAAAATTACATTAACATCTTGTTGATTGTCACACCATCTCTTGGATAAATGATTGTGTCATCTATTCGTATACTTAATTTCCCTAATGAAAAATTTAAATTTCCCCAAGTTCCCTAGAAGCATAGAAAGGAGAGTTACACAAGATCACTGTTTTGTCCAGAACTCGGTGCTGATCTATGGTTCATATTAATTTACAGGTTGACATGGAGCTTGCAACGTTCTGATGCTATGCGGTAATTGTGTGAGTGAATGAAAAACCGAATATTGCCTGGCTTTAAAAAGTATATGCATCCTAAATTTTCTCAGACCATTTAAATTTTTTTTTTTAAACGTCTGTTAACGCGGTTGCATTTGAATTCATTGGGTCGGGCTATTTAGATGGGATTTCAATTGACCTCAAAATGTCCGCGAAGCGCGAATTTTAAAATTTGTACGGCGAAACTAAAAAGTTTTTTTTTATCTTAGGGTTACTGTTATGAATAGCCTAAATTAGTGTTTTTTTTAATTGACATAAAATTAGATGTACCTATTATTTAAGTGTCGAATTAGACCCCACACCTCCACTATGCTTTTTTTCTAGTCATTTTTATGCGTATGTGGTATGAAAGCTTTGGAATGGTTTTGAATTTTTGTTTTCGCTTGAAGGCCAGACATTAAACCATGTGCCAAAAAGTGATAAAAATCATCGTTAAATTTCTGTCGCATTTTACTTAAACGAAAGTAATTCTAAAAATAAAACGACAAAACATAATACATACACATTCACATGCAAGAAAACAAGTATCATTTAATTATTTCATTACCACCAACATAATAAAAACAAAATCAATTTCCATGTTGTTCAGTTATAATATTACTAATTTTATGGCTATTTTCGCTTGTATTTTTGGATTTAAAATAGAAGCATAGAGAGAAAGAAAGTACAAAAAAATATTACAAACGGAAAAATCAGTTACAAGAATATGATAAAACTTAAAAAAATCGAATAAACCAACAACGAACAGCAAAAAATAATATTATGAATCGATATTTAGCACGCAATTTCTACCATTTTTTTATACAAATAGTTTTACTAATAATAATCATTATAGTTTCTATTTATTTTCAGCTTTCTAGGTTTTTTATTATATTAACCGTGATTTATTGAATGGATGATTAGTTTATATGTATTATGAAATAGTTTTGATGCTCCCTACCTACAACAACAAAATATATAGTAAACTATAATGTTACGTATGTCCATGAAAATCTACTACCACCAGGTATCGCACATAGGGATATCGTGACTTTGTATTAGGTATCATTCGTAAATTTATTATTATGTATTAAGCATTTATGTACATAGTTCATGTATGTACGTACTTACTCGCATATACACCTGTAGTTTTTATTTATTCGAATGATCATGAACTACTTTTGAATGTTGATTTTACAATAAAATTTATTGTGGTCAGGTTTGTTTACTTTTAATTGGAAATTATATCGGAGTATAGTAAGCATGGTGTTGGGTGGTATTTTTCTAACTGCCTGATGTACATATATATATATATATATATACGTCAATGGTACTATCTACATACATACATGTGTTTATGTAACTTCAATAGAATTAATCAAAATAATTGAATGGGCGCCATTTTGAATTATTATTATTTATTAAGGAAACTAAGGCGGATTCAGTGTTGCGTTCTTTCGTTCCTTCCTTCCTTCTGAACTTTTTTAAACCAATTTCATTGGTTAAACATGACGTTTTTTTCTTGTGGTTTTTTTCAGCAACTTGGATTGATTTAAAAAAAAAAGTAACGAAAAAGAATCAAGTCAAAAATTTATTTTTGTATGTATACTGTAACAACCATACACATTTGTGCCTTCCATTTAAATCGTTTTCGTCCGAAAAATAACACTATAAATATAATAATAGTAAAATAAAAAATATGTTATCAAATAGAAATAATTAATACGTTATATAATTTATATGTTTTTTTTCAAAAACAATTCCGATTTAACTAAGATCCATTTCAATCTGGAAGACATTACAACCTGTCATTTTTACATACACATCTGTGTGGGTTGGACCTAAATTGAAGCACAAAAAATTTGTATCTGGCAAGAAAAGGGATATATATACACATTACCTACACTAACATTTCTATCTTAGTAAGGTAATTGACAAAATCTAAAGACTTTTATAAGATTCCACACGAAGAGATTGCTGGTTGGTTCGTATAAAATTTAATCTATTATCTTTAACTCTAGCGTAGCAATAAACTAAATATTGCTGGAATAAAATTGTAGTGGTGTAATTTTGTTTCGGATTGCAGTGGCATTTTCCGAAGAATGATTCGTTGGTCAGCCATATTGTCCATTAGGGGAACAAAGTGGGATTTTATTGGACCAAGGTGTTTGGATAATGGATTAATTCTTTTCATGGTTCTAGAGTCAGCTGGATGCACCGCGATCTGAAACAAAAATTAATGCAACATCATCAGGATTTGTAGGAGCATTGTAAACACGTTGATCATCGTGTAAATTTCGCAACTTCTTTTTGATAAACATCTCGAAGTTTTTTGTAAGATAAGGATCAGGAGAATTTTGAAGCATAGCATAAGGAGAATTTTGAAGCATGTTAGAAATGATTGTCATTATTTCATGCAAGAATCATTAGCTGGATTGCTCATACGAATATTTATAGTGGTATCTAAGTCATGGATAAATAACTCTGCGTAAGCTATATCTCTACAGCGATCGTAGCAGTTTTCTGAATTTAAAGAGAGTCATCTAAAATTTTTACTTTTATTACCAGTTCCTACAAATAGATTTTTCAATTGCACTGTAAACTTGTCGTCTCTTATTAGTAAGTGTGATAATTTCACATTATGACAGCTTTTACTTTTAATCTCCTTACTAAAAAAAAGGACATTGCAGTGACTACATTGGACTTACAATGATGTTAAAAAAAATTATCACTACCAAGAACAGAGCCCTTAAATAGTGACTGTCTTCTGCGATTGTTTTGAATAACAGCATTTCTGTAATCCATACTACGCTGGAGTAATTGCTCGCGATTATTTTCGCGATACCGCCTTTCATGTATCCTACATCTTTCACGATTTTGTGACATGATAATTATACTAATTTTATTTTATAAATTTAATACAATTTATTTTACACAAATATGTCCTAAAACATTAACAATTTTCTTAACTTTTATAATTTTAATTTTGTGATTCTTGGAAATTCCAACAAATGTCACCCAAGAGTGCATATATAGCTTTTTGCCGCTGTACCAATGTTCGAGCCTTGCCGTCACTTGGTGAAAACGCTCGCCATGCTCATCGGATTCGGCTGGTGATTGTTCGGTGAATTTTTCGACATGGCAATGTAAAAAAATGTATTTTCAATGACATCCGAACTTTTATATTATGAAAAGTATAAAGTATATTTAGGCGCGTACATTATGGCCAGCCTTTCAGATCTGGCGGACTGTGGAGTGCGAGATATTTTGCACTACGTACGTAGCTCCGAATGGGTTTCAACAGGGGTAAAGAGGAAATAGGTAAATGTGGCATCACAATGAGCCACTACTGATTTAAGTGTGGGGAAGCAAGCACTACAACCTAACCTAACCTAACCTAACCTTGGCCTTAGTAAAACACACATATATGGCGGATGTGGTTTTTCGGTCTTGATATGTTCGGCAAAGTTGTTTGTTTTGACTTGCGCAGCAACTTTGTTGAAGAAAGCATAACAAAAATCTTAATGGTTCAAGAGCTATCAACGTGAAAATGAGTATATCTTGCTAAGCATATCTTGACAAATTTTTGACTCAGAGCCAAAATATGTCGAAAGCGATATCTCAAAAATTGGGACTAACTTTGAAATGGGACAAGCACCATTGAATTCTGCGTCTTCGAATTGGGTTTACCCTCTGGGTGTTCAGCTTGTCACATTTTTCAACTAGCACAGTGTTATTAATGTTAAAAATTTAAAACCTGAAAGCCTGAAATAAAATCACAATCTAAATTCCAAATTAATACGTCTATCCGCAAGAAAGACATAAAATGAATTGAGATTAAAATTTGGAAAAAATATCTTCTTGCTGTGTGAGATATAAAAAATGTACACCACACTATAACTAATGCTGTATGCATACTTGTGGAAATTGTTGCGGCACTAATATATCGCACTCGCTCCGCAGGGATGAATATATACCTGCGGGAGCGAGTGCGATGTATTAGTGCTGCACTCATTTCCGCAAGTGTGTATACCGCGTAAAACGGTTTTAATATAGCACGTGCGTGAATCGATTGCGGATTGAAAATGCATATAAAAAATGGAAAACAATTACTAAAAATAGTAAAAAGTAGCCAAGAAAATGTGTATTGATTCCCATACAAATCGTATTTTATGATTCTCCGTACAAACACAATAAAATATTTCGTTCATTAAGGACCAATACCTCCCATCATCCATTTTTGTCATAAATGAGTTGAGATAGATATTACGTCAATTTTTTTACGACAAATCCATTCGATTCGAACTGAACGAAAACAGTCCTGAAAATATTCCAGTACTCGTACGTCTTTTTATTTAATTCTAAGACCTCGTAACATATTGAGATGCGCAGCAACTTCTATCGTCCATTTCCCGCCAACAAAAGTGTAACAAGTTTAACTTGTTTTTAATTGAATTAACAACTTAAATTAAGTTTTATTGAGTTTTTATCATTGAAATGTCGATTTAAATTTATTTTTTCTTTTGTACGTTATTGTTCGATTTTGTTTTTCTGATACGAGGTATTTTCACATCAACTAAAATGAAAAGCACAGGATAAATTATGGTAGATATGGCTTTAGCCAAAGCAAAAATTAATATAGAAGTGGTTCCAGATAATATTCAATGTGTGCGAAATGCATTCGAACCTATTATAAACTATGATATAGAACGAATCTCAAATGATCACAAAGAATATTCGAATGAACCTGTTGCCATTACTCGGGGAAACGAAAATGGCGCGCCCATGGTAATCGATCTGTTCATGGAAACAAAGTGTTTCGGCGCAGATACTAGTTTATCTCCAGTTGACGAATTTTCAATTATTTGTGAGTTGGAGATCGAACCAGCCAATATTATGTGTTTACCAACACCAACAGAATTACAGGATCCTTCCAATAATGATTCCGATGGGCTTGCTTCTATGGGCAATGATATATCTAATCCAAATCAAATCAATCCACTTTTGTGTTTGGATCAAAATGATATAGAATTCTCCGTGGATGTTCCAATTTATGGAAACATGGATGAGGGAAGAAAAAGGCGTCGCATTGTTGATTTCAGTATAGATGGAAAAAAGAACAAAAATAGATTGCTACGATTAGAGGGAAAATCTTATTTGGGCTACTATCGAAAAGATGGGAAGATCAAACAAGACACCCCGAGAAACCAACGAAAACTAGGACCCACATGTAGCTAATATAAATGTGTCATTTCTAAAGAAAGACAGTTTGGATTGTTTGATGAAGTTGAAAGAAAATCTATATTTGATACCTTTTGGTCTATTACTGATTTTACTCAACGTAAGATTTGTTCCTTAAAAACATGTTCCTTAATACGTTGTCGCTAGGTTCTTACACATTCCAAAACTGGGTAAGATCAGGCAAACCAACCTGTGCTTTAGTAGCCAATGCAAGTAAAAAAGCGGCCACGTCATTTAGACGTAATACGTCACGAAAAATCGTATTTCTTCACAGTTTTTTAGAACAATTTCCAAACCTCCCATCGCACTATAGTCGGCAGAATTCATCGAAAGTATTTCTTGAGCATAGTCTCGACTCGATACAGGATGTATACAATTGTTATATTCAGGAATGGCAAGCTCAAAATAAGTTATCTGTATCAGTAACGGTGGTTAAACAGGAAATGGATATACGTAACATCGCACTGTTCACTTTAAGAAAACATCGATGTGACACCTGCTGGCAATTCGAAATAAAACAATTTCTATTGGAAAATTATGAAGACCATCTTCGGAAAAAGAACAGTACTCAGGAACAAAAGTCCGAGGATAAAGAATTGGTAAAAAAAGAATTGTCCATAGTGCTCACGATGGACTTACAGCCTGTAAAAGTAGATCCCTCATTTCAAGTCAGTGCCGTTTTTTATAAAACGAAATTAACGAATCACAATTTTACCAAGTATAATTTACAATCATTGTAAGCTACGTGTTATTGGTTTACGAAAATTGATTCCCCACTAGACGCATCAACGTTTGTTTCTTGTGTGATTGATTATTTGGAAAGACATTGTCTAGGAAAAAATTTACCTATAATTATATATTCAGATGGCTGCACGTATCAAAATCAAAATGCCATTTTATCAACGCTTTACTTCACTTCTCTAAGAAGCGCGAGATTGCAGTGACACAGAAGTTTTTATAAAAAGGTCACAGTCAAATGGAGTGTGACTCTGTTCACAGCACGATCGAACGCAAACTTAAAAACAAAGATATATTTCTTCCTTACGAAAATATCCAGGTATCACCAGGCGCTCGAATAAAGCCAGATCCATACGAGGTTATTCCCCTCGATTATACATTTTTTATTAGAGAGAGCAGAATTACATTTTTGAAAATTTTAATAAAAAAATTCGTTCAAAAAGTTTAAAAAATCACTCGATTGATTTCGACTTGTTAGGTCATCATCAGGACTATCTACACTCCTCTCCCAGTAGATACTCCTGATGATGACCTAACAAGTCGAAATCGATCGAGTGATTTTTTAAAATTTTTGAACGAATTTTTTAATTAAAATACATATTCAAAAATATAATTCTGCGAAATAAAAAACAAGTGTTTAATAAAATGTGTTTGTTAAGTTATTGATAATAGATAATGTAATTAAATTTCTTGACAAACAAAGATACAAAACTTGGAACGGGTTTACGTTACAGATACTGGGTTAGATACTCCGGCTAGCAAGCAAGCAATTTGCCAGCCGAAATCCTGACTAGTCAATCAATTTTACCAAGGAAATTTGAATTTCAAATTATATTTTTTTATAAAACTTTTGTTTATTTTTGCAATTGCACACTAAAACACCACAAAAATTTGCTGTTCATTTTAGAAGCCGCAAAATTTACGGAAAAAAACAAAATTTTTTTGGAAAACATAATTTGAAAAACAAATTTCCTTGGTAAAATTCATTGAGTAGCCAGGTTTTTCTCTAGCAAATTGCTTGCTTGCTAGCAAACCTACCTCACTATGATTTAAAATTTTGCTTTATGTTTTGTTTATTTATTCTCTCTCAAACGATGGCCAACATATTTTCTTGGCTTGTGTATGATTGCTCATATTAATTTTTTACATAAAGTGTGTTGTCCAAAAACTTCGTATTAAAAAAATAATCAACTTTACCAGTCGTCAATTGATCATTCTTTCCGAGGGAGGCAGCACGAATACAGAATAGCAGTAAACTTTTGCCATTATACTTCATGTTGTACTGTGTGTTATTGCATGTTGCATAATTAAAATCAGATGAAATTGAAGTATATGTAGTTTAAGAAAAACATAAATGTTGGTTGTTTATAACTTTTTTACTATCAAGAAACAATTAAAAGTGATAAACCATTAAGATTTTGTTACGACTACGTGTTCGTAACTACCTTTATATTTTATTCCCCTCGATTTGTGTCTTTGCTTAATCGGTTGGGTGGTTTGTGGCTTCGCTTCCGGTATTAATTGTTTTAGTACACCTTGTTTTGGTAAGAAGAAATACAAATTGAGAGCGAGACCAATATGCATCGAGTGTGTGCAAAGGAAAACGCTCTAGAGAATGTTTTTTCTTATATGCTTCTCATTTACATCAATGCGAATTGATGTAAACGAAAAACAGAGAAGAAAGAAGATTCTTCTAGAACGTTTTGCGCGTCGTTGTTTTATTTTAGTGTGTGAATTTTTTTTTTGGTTATGCCTCAACCAGTCAGACTTAAGAGCTTAAGTTACCCGCCGATTGCACCACTTCGGTTAGTGCTACAATCACCATTTATAGGCTTCTCGTCACAAATAAACAACTGACCTCTAAAATTTTGGTGGTCGTACCGCTCTTCTAAGTGGTCCAAAACAGAGCACAACTTAAAAACTTTAGTCTGACTGGTTGAAGCATTAGGCAGTCAAGTTTTGGATTTTGTATAAAAAAGTCTCGCTTTGGTTGGATAAACGTCTAGTTTCGAATTTATAAAAAAGTTAGCTTCTAGTTTTTTTTTAATTTGATAAGGTTTTGCAGTTTATTTTGAATGAATAAAATAAAAAAAAAAATTTGTAATTTAATTTTATATAAAACAATAAATTCAATCACTTACGAATATTGTGATTAGTGATTAAGTGTAACCTCATTTTTGTTGAATTGTTTATGTGGAGTGTGTAACTGTACACAACTCGGAATTTGAGCTGCTCTGACGCAGATAAAACCAAACTACGGATAAATTAAAAATATTAAAAGAAGGTTTTGGTCTTGCTTTAATTATTTCAGCGTTAACTATATTACCCAATTCTGTTTGAGTTACAAAAAATATTTGGGAAACTAACCGTTGGTGATAAATTTGATTTTTATAAACTAAAGAAAAAACTGAAGAGAAATTTACAAGGCCAATAGAGGCCATTCGAGTTTTGTGTATTGGAGAAAACTATTCGGTGAGCCCCCGCATTCAGTGGGTACCGATTACTAAATACTTCAACGGTACCGTTTTTCTTCAACGGGCGACGCTTTTATCACAGGGCTCCCGCAGTTTTCAACGGATGTTGCACAGAATTTTTCAACGCGGATACTCAACCTTTTAGTTGCGTATCGGGGAGAAACCCCGCAACGTACGGGTAGCCAACCTACTATTCGATTTTTTTGTTTTTGGTATGGGGGGAATATTTTGTGGTATCGGGGAAAGGCCCCGCAACGGTACGGGTACCCAACCGGCTATTCGTTTTTATTTGGTATCGGGGAGGGGCCCTGCCACAACAACGGCACCAAGGCCGCCACGCTAATTTGATTTTTTTTTTTTTTAAAAAGGTACAGTTTTTTTATTTTTTATTCATATAATTTTTTTTTTGTTTGGTTTGTTAAATTATATTAAATTCTGAAATTTGGATTGTAATCGAGCGCCGGATAACGTCGACGGTCGCGCGGTCGGTGCGTATTGTTCTTGCTTCCTCATTCTTCTCGAAGTTGTCGTTTATTTACTAAAAAAATGAATTATTAAATTTTACGGATGTGCGCACCAGGGCACCCCTCTTCCGTTATAATTTTCTTAATTTTTTATTGTTGCTGTTCGTTCCTCAGGTTCCGGCCGACAAATTTCGGCGGAACTCGGGTTTATTATTTTTTTTTTAATAATTTGCGTTTTTTTATCTAAACTCTCTGTAATCACGGTGTAGGCCAGGTGCCATGCAAGCCTGGCAAAAATCACCGTGGAGGGCTCTGCATGCACTTAGTGAAATCTGCAGGATGGCAGTAGGCATCCTGTAACAATTTTTTTTGTATCTGACTATATATTTTTCAGTAAATGCTTCAATAAAATATAGTGATGCTTTAATGCTTCAAATAAAGAATAGTACGACATTGAGAGTTTTCCGAGAATTTGATAGATAATTTCGAATTAATCGATGTATGAGATAAAAGCTCTATAAAAAGAAATATTAAAGCTGTGATACTTTTATATATAATACCATTCAATCAAAAAATATTATTTATCACACCACGAATAAATTTAAATGTTTCGCTAGATTTGCATGCAAGAAAATATTCAAAGCTCTTTCTAATAATAGTTTATAAATTGAAGTGAAATTTGCGCATTTCACATGAACAAAATAGACTTGTATTAAGCTGGTATACATAGAAAAAACCAAGCGTGCAGGGTTTTATAGTATCGACAGTTTCGGTCTAAATAATCTATACCAAAAGTGGCTTAAAATAAAAACTCGTTTAAATAATTAAGCACTATGTGATATATGCGAAGTTTTTATATTCGAGGCTTATTCAACGTATATATGTATCTAACATAAATACACCATACGTATATTGATTTACATACAGTTCCTACATACATTTAACAAAATATTTTGAATTCTACAGAGTCAGTTTTGAAATAAATTTAATAATATTTTTTTTTCGATTTCGTACCACAACCCCAAATGTTACTACATGTAATAAAAACAAAAATTGGCAATCAATAGAAAAATCATAATTTCCTTTTAACATTACTTTTTCTGGAAAATTAGACGTGAATATATTCTAATTTTTTATTACCACGCTGTGTTGTATATCAATTTTGATAACCAAATTTGATAAAAATGTCATCCGCACAACAAATACGTTAATTTATCTAACCAATTTATTTTAACAAAATAAAAAAAATTAATTTACTCAACTAACAATTTTTGAATATTGTTTTACCTGCTGCTACTTACTTCTATTTAAGCCTATTGTTTGTTGTATATTTATATAGTTTTGACATAACGCAATTAATCATAGAACCACCAAACCCAAGTTTTTATATTTGTACATTATTAGTATACGTGTACGAGGAGTATATAATAGTAGATTAGTCGGTTCGTTTTCGAAATGATAGTTGTATACAATAATGAATTTAATTAAAACTAAATTTAATCGCACGAAACATACTATTTCGTAATATGTTTTGCTCAAACTAGACATTATTTATATATTCAACCCACGTGAAATACGAAGTTCTAGTTGATAAACCACATTGCAATCATATCAAATAAGGTGCATGAGTATTTTAAGAAAATCCCACTCAAAATAATGTTATGTATAGCATGCTACGCAGACTGTAAAATTAAAGTGATAAAACAAAGAAAATGTTTCAGCTATGAGTAAAACGATTTCTCGATGTGGAAAATTGTATTTTTTACCCAACAAACGAACTTAAAACCCACACAAAAAACTGAATTTAGGTTACTCGGTCAATAATAATTTTCATGTTGTATTTTCGCCAGAAGTTCATCTCTTCCTTTTTACAAATCATGATATTTTATTTATTTATGTATGTAGCGCAGTAAAACAGCAAAATAATCATGAAATATGCACTTCATTTTGGTTTTCGAGCTTTAAAAAACCAGGCCACTAATTCATGTCACAAATAAATTTCCACCTCATCTTGTTGATAATGGGGCGCGAGTAATGGGTTTTGATGATAATTTAGATCTTTACAAAAACATATTATTATTTAAAATGGTGGTGGATGTTGGTTTTTAATTTTTTGCTTTTTAATAGCGAATAATATAATTTTAAGATGAAAAAATTAACAACACAGTTTACTTTTACTTAAAATGAAAATCCACTTTATTGTTCATAACATTATAAATAAATGGATCTGTGTTTTTATGTTGTTTGTGCTAAAAAGAAACTGAATAAAAACTTTTATTTCTCTATCCTTTACATTCAAGTTGAGAACAGGGTGGTGCAAAAGTGAGGCTCACGAGTATAATGTTTATTTATATATTATTTGTTTGTTTTTGTGTTGTAATTGCATAACGCGTACGCTTAATGTGAAAATCATAATAACATCCCTTATATACAATTAGGGCTACGGCTTCTATTAGTACATACTATGTATATAACTTATATAAATATACCACCTCATATTCGATTCAAGCTATACAGAAATGTTGCACGATGTATTTTATTAATATCCCGCATTTGGCAGAGCTATAAAAACTTGTCTTAAGCAAACTACTTACATTTAATATTTTAATTGATAGATCTTGAGGTTCTTTAATGGGATAAAATGCAACAAATCCCGTGTTCTATAATACAATATCTTAATTTTATATCAAGAGTTTATGCTTGTTCTATCAACATTTAAAAGCGTATAGTAAAATTAAATTACAGCTCTTCTTTTGTAGAGCTGTAATTTAATTTAAAATTGTAATTAAAATTAATACAAAATAATATGAAACAGAAATTTATCCTTTAAAATAAAATTGAGATAAGCTTTGCTTAAACGTCCATAAAGTAATGTTCTAATGAAATAAAAGATTATATGCGATTTTCTAAATTATTTAAACAAATATGTTTTGTAGACAAAAAAAATTATTTTATGTACCGAATCGTATATTAAGATAGTTATTTTTACCCTAGATACAAAAATAACTATTTTAATATAGAAATATATACATTCCACCTAAATTGCATAAATCATCTTACACAATGTTGTACGATACAATTATGGAAATTACCAATTTGGTTGATCTATCAGACATGTCGATTTTTATTTGCGTAACTGGAACGAATCGACTAATAAGTGTTGCCATGTAAGATTGAAGCAAATCAGAATTATTGTGATTTTTCGATTAACTTAGCAATCGTGAATTAGTTTGTTGTTATATTTTGTCACAAAGCAGTCAGTTCTTCTGTCAGAAAAACTATATTGGAGTTTATTTATATTCTTAGAAGGGATATTTCGCCGAAATTTCGAAAGTAATATGAGGGAAATTCAGTAATTGGTGTAAATATACATATTTAACTTATGTGTAAATTTTTATTAGGAATAAACTAATTAAGGGTGTTCAATTTTTAACTGCCGCTGTATGTGAAAACTAACAAAAATAAATTTTTGAATAATATGCTGATATTACATATTTTCATTTATATACAAAATTGATTTGCCGTAATAGTTTACTATTAGAAATATATTTTTATTCGTGTTTTATTAGAGGTTTAGTGAAACAAGGCTCTTGTCGTGAGCTAAAAGGTCATCGATAATAAAATGGGGTTTTTGCGACAAACGTCGATTGATAGCGACATTCATAATACCAATTTTAGCAGTCATCGTAAAATCGACATCGACACGACAACCATAATAGGGGTGATTATGACAAACGAGTTATTCCTGTAAAAGTGAGTTCGGTTATCGAGTACCTGGTGTTAAATCTCGTGAGATGCAAAATGAACTAGTCCGAACCTGGGACGTAATTTTACTAATGAAGCAGAGCTATTTAAGAAAGAAGAATCACCAACTCCGTTTGTTATTAATGATATAACAGGTGGGGCAAAAGTCCCGCTACCATTTTGATTGCGCGCCATCATGGTTATGTGACGTTTAGCTCAGTTTCGCTTTAACCATTGTGTTGTGTAGACGCCCAAATTTTATAATGGATAAATATACGCCACAAAAACAAGCAGAAATAGTGACAATATTTATTGAAAATAATCGTTCCATTATTGCCACTCTGCGGAAATTTCGTCAAAAATATCCTAATCGTCCAGTGCCTCACAAAACCACAATTTATCGTTTACACGCGAATTTTCGACAGTACGGCACGACAGCAGACAGACCTCGTTCTGGAAGACAACTGACGTCTCGTAACGCTGAAAATGTGGCTCTGGTGCGCGATAGTGTTGCAGAGTCTCCAGAAACATCAATTCGGAGATGTGGTTCCCAGTTACACATTTTTGCACGCAGTTTAAGGCGAATTTTGAAAACTAATTCGAAAATGTTCCCGTACAAAATTCAATTAGTCCATAAATTGCTACCGAGAGATCATGATCAACGAGATGAATACAGTAATGCAATCCTAAGGCTGTCTGATGAAATTGAAGATTTTTCGTCTAAATTGATAATGAGCGATGAAGCCAATTTTCTTCTCAGTGGACACGTCAATAAACAGAACAGTCGATTTTGGGGAACACACAATCCTCAATTAATTCATGAAACATCATTGCATCCACTAAAAACAACTGTATGGTGTTCATGCTGGAAACATTAGTGGTCCCTATTTTTTTGTAAATGACCGAGGTGTTGAAGTTACTGTTACTGCTGAACGGTACCAAGACATGATTCGAAATTTTCTTGTGCCTGAAATGGAACAGCAAGGACTAGAGGATTTGTGGTTTCAGTAAGATGGAGCCACAGCACACACAGCCCGTTCAGTTTACCATGGACAGCCAGATCTCCGGATTTAACAGCACCAGACTTTTTCTTATGGGGTTTTTTAAAATAAAAAGTTTATGTGAATAAGCCCCACACGATTCAACATCTTAAAGACAATATTCGTCACGAAATTGAAGAAATTCAGCCTGAGATGTTGCAGCATGTCATGTAAAATGCCTTAAAAAGATCGAAAGTTGCATAGCCGATATAATTTTCCAATCATAACGAAAAAAAAATGCAAAGACCAGATAAACTTTTTATGAAAACTAAACTTACTTATCTTTTCTTTGAACAAAGTTATACTCAATCAAAATGGTAGCGCGACTTTTGCCCCGCCCGTTACAATATAAAGCACTCGAAAAAATATTGGAAAACAATGTGAATAACAGGTTGCAAAATTACCAAAGCCAGAAACCTTATTACAACTTTAAAAAAGCCAATTCAAATAACTTACAACATTTTGAACAAATAAATTCAAATACCGAGTTTGATATGTAGCAATGACAAAATAGAATCGTGGAAAAATTTTATAAAGATTTATTCATTCCCGTGCCTATAAGCAACCCGAACAAACACGCTACAAGGTATAATGACCAACTTATCAGTCTTAGAAACAAAAGAAACGGCTTATAAAGAAAATCTCCAATTATGTTACTGTACTTGATAAACACATTTTATTAAACACTTGTTTTTTATTTCGCAAAATTAGTTTTTTTGAATATTTTAATTAAAAAAGTAATAATAATTCCTAAACCAGGTAAACCAGGAAACGATAAAAAATCATATAGACCGATATCACTACTTCAAGTCATATCAAAAATATTTGAAAAACTGTTGCTGAAAAGACTCAAACCTATAATAGAAGAGAGATGCTTAATTCCATCACACCAATTTGGGTTTAGAGAAAATCACTCTACAGTTGAACAAGTTCACAGAATAACGGATGTCATTGAGGATGCACTCGAGAATAAGAAAATATGCTCCAGTATTTTCTTAGATGTAGCTCAAGCTTTCGACAAAGTTTGGCACCAATGGCTTAAATTTAAACTGTATCGAGACCTGTTTAAGCAATTTTATCAAATTCTTAAATCCTACATAGCTGATCGACACTTTAGAGTCAAATTTGAAAATGAGTACTCTGAAATAAAAAGAATATCAGCAGGTATACCACAAGGTAGCGTACTTGGACCTATTTTGTTTATTCTTTATATGAGAGACTTACCGAATAGAATAGTGTGGCAACATTTGCAGACGATACAGCTATTCTAGCAGTTGGAAAAGATATTTCGGAAGCAACAAGCAAACTTCAAAGTGCAGTTAACACGGTGAGCAACTGGACTAAGAAATGGCGCATCTCATTAAATGAAGCCAAATCAGTACACGTGAACTTTACAAATCAAAATGTAAACTGTATTCCCGTGGTTCTCAACTCAAACCAAATTTCATATACAAATACAGCTAAATACCTTGGCATGACCCTCGATGCTAAGCTAAGATGGAAAGAACACATCAAGAAGAAAAAAGAAGAGTTAAACATCAAATATAGAAAAATGTACTGGCTCATGGGTAGAAATTCTGAGCTGTCAATACACAACAAATTGCTTCTATACAGACAAATGCTAAAACCAGTATGGACCTATGGTATCCAACTTTGGGGTTGAGCGAAGAAGACCAATGTACAAAATAAAGTGCTACGAGGGATTGTGAATGCCCCATGGTACATTAGGAATGACAACCTCCATAGAGACTTGAAGATAGAATACGTCACCGATGAAATAAAGAACCAAGTAAGGAAACACGTACAGCGCTTATCTCTACACGAAAATGCAGATATCCGTCGTATGTTGGACACCACTAACGGAGTGAGCAGACTCCAAAGGCAGAAACCTCTGGAGCTGGGCAGTTTGTTTTAGAATAGGAAAGTATTATAAAATGAGTAACCAATAAGTTACTCATCTTAATCCGAGAAGTTAATTTAAGAAAGATAAATTGCTAGATGATCTTTGAATCAGTTGTAATATTGTACAAATAAATAAATAAATTTATTAAATTAAAAAAAAAAAACGTTAACTAAAAAATTTGTTCAAAAAGTTTAAAAAATCACTCGATCTGATTTTTGAACCGAAATATTTTGAACAAACTTTTTAATTAAAATATTCAAAAAATCTAATTTTGCGAAATAAAAAACAAGTGCCTACGGCAAATAGCGTAAAAAGTATTATGTTCGCACCTTAAGGGATAGAATTAAAGGAGATCCATTTTGGAGCTTTTTAATACGAAACGTGAAATTGCACGAGCATGAAAGTTTAAGTGCTAACACGCGAAGCGAGTTTTGCAATCATTCGAGTGAAAAATATATTTTATGCATAAGATACACCAAAGATGTTTTTGCCTCTGTCTAATGAGCTAATGAGGTGGTGAAAGAAAAAATCACATTTGTAATTGAATTTTTATTTTATGTTCGATCGAGTATGCGGTTGTCCTTTAGCTTTCCCTACCTAGGGTGTAACAAATTTTTGTCTACTCCTGCAACTAAAAGCAGCCACACAAAGCCTAAAAATTATTTAAATAAAGTGAGAAATGGTAGTTTTTATTAATTGACGATGTATTTTACATCCTGTAAATTATTAAAAAAATAAATATTATTTTTACAATCCCGGAAATAGTCTTGTTTTATTTCTGGCGTTTTCTTTTTACAAAAAACTGGCAAAAAATTTTAATGTACATCAAAACTTTTTGATGTAAATCACATGCAGCGGCTTCGGAACATATGGTGCAGAGGTTAAAGCTTCGGCACTTGGGCCGGGAGGTACTGGGTTCGAATCCCATCAAAGGCTAGATGCAAATCGAATTTTCATCATAGATTACAATCGGTGATGTTAATAAACACAACTAAGACCCTCTGAAAATTCAGCGCCGACCCACTGTCTATGTCAATGTACAGGTTGACATGAAGCTTGCAATGTGCAGGTGGTATTCTGTAGTTGTGTGAGTAGGTGAATGGGTTAATGATGTGGCAATGATGTGGAATGTGAGGTATCACAATGGGCCAAAAATGGCCAAAGTGTCAGTCAACCACTGAAACCTAACCTGTGCAATACGCTTCAGGTATTCTAATTTTCCAAGGCTATTTCTTTTTTATCACTCTTTTTATTTTCTTGTTCCTTTGACTTCTTTTTTTATTCTTTGATAATTTTTCCCCAGATTTTACTTTTTCAATAAGAGACTTTGCCAAAATCAATTCTTTTGACAAATCTAGTATAATTTTTTATAGTCCAGCATGCCGCTTACCCACAACAACTTTAAGGCGACGATGCCAAGCTTCAACACAGTTTTGAGTGCGTGGGAAGCCTTTGGCGCCATTTCCATAGTCGACAACAGACCAAAATCCAGGCATATCCCTCTTTCGATTTGGATGACTCACAAACATAATTTTGTTTGAACCATGTTGCAATATTTCTCGCATCATCATCATCAAATAACGATAAAATATTGAATATTAATATTAAATATAAAAGATTGATTTCGGTTAAATAAAAGAAGAAGAATGAGAAATATTTATAATAAATAAAACTTGAAATCGAAATTATATTCTTTTTATATTGGTGTTGTTTTGCTGTGCATATACAGTACAATTCACCACCACACGAATCTATTTATTAAAGTTCTTCTCTAAAATCACGGCATCATAAAAAAATGAACTTCTACAGTCACGTCAGTATGTCTGTACACCATAAAAATTTACAAAAAATAAATCAAAAGTAGGGGATTTTTATTTTTGATTTTTATATCTGTTGCCATAAAAAATACTCAGCTTGATATTTTTCAAGGGGAAATTGTAGCAACTCAGCAAAAACAAAAAAAAAATGGAAATACCATTCTCACAAATAGAAATGGCTTGTTACCGTCTCTTTTTAATTTTGTACAAAATCTTGTAATTTTCAATGGAATAGCGCTATTACTTACTGGCTTAGTTAACAAAAGATTAATAAATTAAAGCTTGGTTACAATATAGTGGAATGCAAAAATCAAAACACCACAAGATGAAGTAGGCGTAGTTGTGCCTATCAAGGATAACCTTATCAAACAACAATAAGGATTACTTTGGAAAGAAGATATGTATTTGCAAATCACTCCTGGCGAGGCCGCGCTTCCTATCAGTCTGCTTTTTGATGAGCAATGTGTAGAGAACTTGGTTTTCCGTTTATTAATTTTTGGAAATTTCAAGTTCAAGAACGGTACGCACGTCTTGCAGTTCATGTGGCAACTAATGAAGTAGGAAGATCAGACCGACCTAAAAGTGCGAAGATCAGACCGACCTAAATGGGAAATTGCAAACGAGTTGTGTTTATTGTTATGTTTCGTTGTTATTCATTCCATCCAAATTAGCAAATTAGAATTGAAATCTTGGGTTTCTTTTATATTAAAAAAATAATTAATATTTTTAAAATAAAATGTTCGTAATTCATTCCGCTCCTAAAAAATAGTGCGCTGCCGTTATTCATTTAATGAAAAAGTAGTTTAATTTAAAATATTTAAATTATTTTTCTCTAAGTAAGTAATTCAAACTAATTATTTTTTTGTTTCTACACGAGTAATATCATTCACACCAAAAAATAAAATTGTAAAATCATCCCCAACTAATAGATATAACCAGGGAATGCAGTTTTGTGGAATAAATCAATATATTACTGTGTTTAAACAATTAGCTATGGGTGTATAAATGTGTTGTGCTAAATTAAACGCATGATCAATAATTTATGTGCGTTAATTGAATATAAAAATGAATATTTATTATAATTATATTCTGTGTTGGTAATATCTAGTAATTCAATTCGCATAAATTTTAATTTGCCACTTACAGTTGTTACTGTAATTATCCAGTATCCTTCCAGTTTAAGGTGAATGAATATACATACCAGTGGCACTATTCTGGTAATTCCCAGGGAATAGGGAACTGGAGAAAGAATTTATGTACATATATGTAATTTTTAAGAAAAATTTTTTTTTTTTTTAATCGTCCGTGAATTTAATTTGTTTAAGAATTTTTTTCGGCTTTTCGGACAAAATATTATTTTAATGGACACCCATACGATGTTTACGACTATTTTAGTCGCAGAAACAAAGAGGCCATTTTTTAACAATATTTCTACCACAAAAGTAGAAAAAATGCGCTCCCCTCCCCCAAACCTTTAACCCCAGGGCAATAGTGTACACACCAGGGCAATAGTGTCATTTTTGTAAGGGTTTGTGTATCTTTGTGTACACTATTGCCCTGGGGTTAAAGGTTTGGGGGAGGGGAGCGCATTTTTTCTACTTTTGTGGTAGAAATATTGTTAAAAAATGGCCTCTTTGTTTCTGCGACTAAAATAGTCGTAAACATCGTATGGGTGTCCATTAAAATAATATTTTGTCCGAAAAGCCGAAAAAAATTCTTAAACATATGTAATTTTTATTTAAACTTTTTTTTGGCATACTGAGGTAAAAAGTTAGTGTTAATTTTTTTGAAAACAAAATTAAATTGGGAATAATTTTCCCTACCAATTTAGCTATGGAAACTTTTTTACTTTTTTCCTCGGTAGGCCGGAAAAAAATATTTAAATAACACTTACACATAAATTCTGTCCCCAGCTCCCTATTCCCGGGGAATTACCAGGATAGTGCCACAGCTGCATTTGGGATTTGAAACTTGTGTATTTACTACAGGCCCCGTTTCATGTTAAGGGTCGCGTTATTAGAGTTATTTTGTTGGCAATTTTTAAAATTTTACAAAAGCAGGCCTTATTACTTCAGACAATCAAAGAAGATATATCATTTGAACTAAAAAGTAAAACAAAACATATTTCTGATAATTCTAATGACATTGTTTTATCTGTGCTTTTTCGTTGAACTGCGCCTGCGTATACGCAAAAAAAACAAACACAGTAGCACCCCGGCATACGACCTTAATTCTTTCTGTCGTATATCTTTTGTATTTCTCACCATAAAAACTAACCAACCTAAAACCGAAGCAACCTTTCCCATAAATCCATGTAAAAAGAATTAATCCGTCACCATGTGAAAAATTTACCTATGCTTATAACTTAGGAAATGGGTTAAAAAAATATTTAAACACTAATTATAGTTATTAATAGTTATAGACTAAATTAATAATGAAATTTTTTGTATATTTTTTATTTTAAAATTTCTGCTTATTAAAAACATACGTAAACATAGGTAAAAAATAAAAATAACCGAGTTTTGCGTCGTATAAGAATAGGGTCGTTTACCGAATCTTGCGTCGTATACCGAACAAACTTTCCTCAGTCATAAAGGTCATATATGCCCTTTATGGCTGAGGAAAGTTGCAAGTTTCTCGTGTACCGGAGTGGTCGCATACTAGAGTTCCACTGTATCTTTGATTGTGTTTAAAGTTTTATATATTTACGTATAACGAAATATTTCTCTTATAGGTTGTCTGTGCTATTACTAAACTTATGATTAGCCACAGTAAATTAATCCAGTTAACCGATATACATAAAGCATTTCCATATTCACAAAATACTGAGAAAATTGTGTATACATGGAAGTATAGTATGAATGGATATATTTTATAAATTTGCATCAGCGCGACCATTTATTTTGTACACAAAGAAAATAAGCTTTGTATCAATATTACCCTCTAGTGAATTATATATCAAAATTTAAAAAGCAAACAACTGGAAAATAAATCGCTTTGCATCGTTCCAATTCACTTAAATAATTTATCACTTAGGACTTTAGGAGAGACAAACGGTTTCTTTATAATATTTATTGAGTGTCCTGAAGAGACAAAAGAATGTTGCAAAAATTATCATACATACTAAAATCGACTGAATAAAATGGCACCTTTAGACCACCATAATATTATAAATTTAATTTTCATTCTATTTTAGTATTTAACTAATAAATAATATAAAAATACTGCACACCATTATTTTGTTAACCTCTCCATAAAACCGACCCCTCTATGTGCACCATTCATTCATTTGGCTACGCTATGCTAGTGTCAAATTTCAATGATTTATTTACTGTATAAATAAAAATGTTATGTTTCAAAATAAAATATTTTTTATCGCGGAATATTTTTATTTAATATATTTCGATTTATTTATTTATGTCATCTTCATGGAGTTCATATTCAAACAATGAGAAATTTGTGAGAAATATTTTTCGGGTTGATTTTCGACAGCGAGGTTACCATAGTGTGGGGATGTAGACGTTAGTGGCGGTGGTGGTAAACATTGTAGTATAAGTATCGTGGGTTTCGTTGGAAAAATATAACTTTTTGTTGTGCTAAGCTGTTTTACTATTGACGTGAAGTCATATGTCGTTGGCCTAACAAACGAAAATAGATTTATTGAAGGAAATCATTTTACATGCAGGTAAATTTATATTATTTATTTATTTAATAAAAAAAAATTAAAAAATCTTTATAAAGTGGAAACCGAATTAAATGCCACAAAAACGTAGAGTTTTGTGACGTGAATTGAAAACGAGCGACACGGAATAAGGGCACGTTAAGCGGTGAGATTTGTTTATATGCGTATCTTCAAACGTATAATCTAGTCATATAGAGTACGGTTTGTTAACATGCATAGTGGATATCACTGAACATCTAGTCAGGCACAACGGAAACCACGAGCCTCAATGAAGCAACAAGAAGCAGTGGCAATCTATCCAGTCAGCGATAAAAGCCGCAAAACATATAAGGGTCTTCATCGAAAACATCAGCTTCCAAGCGGAAAGTTAAAATCGAGAGCTAGTTTGGAAATGACAGAAATGTTGCTAAAGACTTCCTGCCAAGATTCACGGACTGTCGAAGTGCCCGTTATCCGAGTCATTACTCCTACAGGCGAAAATGCATTTGTTCGATAGAACCAGAGTAGATAGCAGCTATTAATAGATTAAAAAATCGCTAAGCATCTGGTCTCGATGAAATCCCCGCAGATCTATTATAAGTTGGAGGCGCTACTCTTTACCTAATCTACATGATCTCGTAGTGACGATCTGAGGCCGGAGTTGCCTGATGAGCGAAAGACCGCACTCATTTGTCTGCGGCATGTTTAATCGGTTTAATTTGGCACTCGAGTAAGTATTAAGGAAAATTTTAGGAGAAATCGACTACAATTTTGACAACGTGGAATACTTTAAATATCTCAGGTCAATTATAAGATCAACAAATAGTATTCTGGCAGATATAAAAACCCGCATAGCAACCGGACATCGGATTTTCTATGCACAGTCAGGTTGTTGCGATCCAAATATATTTCGCAGTCGTGAAAACTAGCACTTTATAAAGCAATTATAAGAACTGTGAGAATAGGAACTTGATCATCAACGAACTGTAGATTACTATCTACTTTTGAAGGAAAGGTCATTTGATCCATTTATGGTCCAATTAACGTTGCGAGCAATGAATATCTTATTCGAATGAACCACGAGATTAAACAACTTCTTGAAGATATTATCGGATTCATTAATAACAACCGAGTCAGTCATCTACAGCCAAATTTAAAGATCCCCATCAAACCGTATAATAAAACAACGTTTCAACAAGACCTACCAGTAATGGGATGTTGAAAATGGGGGGAGCAAGCGAAAAAACAAGAAAGCTTGAGGATCAGAAAAAAAGAAATCTAGAGAGAGAGATAGTTTACTTCTTATAACAATATCAGATTCAAGGGGATTCCAATGTTGATTTTTTTGATCACTGACTGTTCAATTTAATTGTCACCCGAATATAAATTATCGAGAACTCACGAAAATGGAGGATCGCTCTTTGATATTAACTTCAGTAACTTGCTCTTTCATTTAAAAGATTTTTCTCATTTTCCAAGAATTGCAGATCGTGAGTTGGTGGCTGCTAAATTTAACATTTATTCAATTTTTATCAAAATCGTTAAAAACAAATATTTTTCGAAATAAATGGTATCCGGGCTATGCCGATGGACCTCGGTATAGAAACCCCATATTACCGCAAATTTTATCAAAATAGACCAAGCCGAAAAAAATTAACAAATGGACTTGGGTCCCACCGAAGGTCCCCATAAACGAATTGATGGATGACCCCCTAAACCAATACCTATAAAATCAACACCCATCGCAATAGATTCTTGGTACTCGAAAAACCCAACCCTTTATTATCGTATTAAGATTAAATTTTTAGTTAATAAAATTATCCAAATTTTAACTCAGACCAAAACAATAAATTTATTAATAATAAATCAACTATGCCAAGTAGCATCTAAAAGTAAACAAAAACAGGTATGTACATGCATAATCAAGTTTAAAGTTATTCGAAATAAGGATAAGAAATATTGAGGAAGAGTTTTACAAAAAAAAAGGATTTTACCTAGGATAAATATTTTCTAAACTGAAACAAAACGATAAGAATGAATGTTATATTTACAACACAATGCCAGTTGATGAAGGTACACAACATAATGTATTCCCAATCTAGTATAAGACATAAGAAGAGTGGAAGGTGTTATGTTACGTGTACGGGCACATTATATACCATACATTAAGTATGAGACTTTGCGATCGATAATTTGATTTTCCGGTTTTGTTTTATATTTTTTACCATCCTTTTTCTAATTTTTCAGTACAATATTCATTTCTGGTACCTATCTCGCCGAGAGGGCAGTAGCTTTTATTTTTATATTCATTTGTTATTGTTGTTGTTATAAATTCGCTCGAATATATGATGTGGAGAGATCATATAATAATAACCAGGTTTTTCAGTACTTTTTGGTAATGTAATGTAATTTTTATTTTCCCAACAACAACACCACCGAATATAAAAATACGACGAAAATGAAGAAATGTTGATTAAAAAGTTTTCTTCTGTATATGTTGTGTTGTGTATTAACAATTTTATATTTCGGTGTGCTTTCTGCGCTTCCCTAATTGAAATTTGAAACAACACAGAATAAACCAAACACAGACAAGTATAGCAACCTTATATAATACGAACGAGTACGCATAGTACATTGTACATGTTTTATAATATAAAGACATAAATTCGGTTTCAACATAATTATGTTAATTGTATTTAAATATTGATGTTGGTAGGTTGAAGGGATTAAATAATAATTTAAATAATAAGGATTTATTTTTGACTATTCATATCTACATAAGTATGTTATATACTGTAAAAATACCGAAAATGTACTGATTCTCGTAACATATAAAATATTTCCATAAACATAAACGAATAAAAATTTAAATTTATGATAGCTTTGTTTGATTCATCATACATGATGTATTAATGATCTGCCATTGTTCTCTGTCAGATAAAATAAACATAAATATATAACAATAATAACAAAAGGATAATTGAATTTTAATCAAAAGTGTCTCGTGCTATTACATTGTATTGTATGTAATGTATGGTGTAGATAAGCACTCAGGTATCAAATATTAATAGTTAAATATATAATGTTGTGTCGGTATATTATAATACATGAATCTCCAATTATGGCGCGTAAGGAAATTACACGAAATAATGCAAGGATGCTTCAAAACCTTATTGAGTTGTTTTAAATCGCGGTGAGAATACCAAGAGTTTGTTTGCTTCAATACACACACAATGTACCCATGATGCACACCAATGATTCTATCGCAATACTTAAAACCGATCTGCTGTTTCAATAAATTAAATGAGTTTGAACAAAAATTTTAAGCATATATGTTTGTAGGAACGACAATTGCCTGCCGGTGGAAATTTAGAGGACATTTACAATCTTACATCATGAAGCAAATTTTACATCATATCCGAGGCACCAAAGGTACCTTACTTGAAAAAGATTAGTAAACCTATACATAATCCAAAATCTCGGTGATTATTAGATTATTATTTGGGTAATAAAACAATCTTATGTACCTAATTGAAAGTACATAGCCGATTTTCTGGCAAATGTTGGTACCGTTTGGAAACAAAAACAGCTTCTTCGAAAAAGAATTTATCAGTTACAGACACATTCAAATGCATTTTTTCGAAAGTGATGGTCGATGTCATTGTACGCAAAACGAATTGCAATTGTATTGCCGGAAATGAAAACAAATGTGCCAAAATATGAACGCGCTTGGTACCGAAAGAATTTTACCCATATTTTGGAATACTGGGGCCCTATTATGAAACAGGTCACATATCGCATTTTTTGCGGTTTTGCGGATCCGATTCGCCACTTACGTTTCTATTATGAAATGCGATTCGCATATCGCATTTCCTGTATGGAAATTTTCATTGGGATTTTTTTTAATGTCGTTACAACATCTGACAGTTCTTATAATCATAATTAACTTTTCGTAATGTTTTTGCACTTATTTACTCTTTAAATAAATATTAATATGGACTGTGTTGATTTAAATATAAATAATGGTGATGATGATGAAGAAGGTGATACTTGATACTATAATTGGCTACGTCAATATTAAAAATAAATGTTTAACGAAACACGGCAAATCCCTTTGAATTATGTGAGAAAATATACATTTCTACTGCACGACAACAATAAAAGTTTATATTTTTTACTTTTAACAAAAATGACAATTTATAATACCTTTATATTTAAAATCACGTATGTGTATTAAATAATGTGATATCCGACTGCTATTGATCATTCGCATTTGAAAAATATAGTGTCGCAAAAATCCGCCGTACCATTTTATAATATGGCGTTCGCATCCGACCTCACCCGCATTTTTGCGAAAATATTAGTCTATAATACCAAAATGCGATATTGTATGAAAATGCGAAATCGCATTTTTTTCATAATACGGCCCCTGGTCACAATGAGAGTGCATCGCTCTAATTATGAGCATCATAGTTTATTATGGCAGTCAGATGCGTGTTCTCTTTATAGAGCATCCGTGTCAAATGACAGAGTTCGCAGTTTATGCAGATTCAGCCGACTTGGCAACAGCAACACTCGAACAAAACGATTGATTGCTGTTAAAGCAGCAGCTATTAGTGATATTTGGTTAATGTTAAATTCCAATTTGGCTTCCAAATATATCGCATCCGATTGTGTAACCGTGGACAAGAGCCCCATAGAATGGGGCTTACCCAATACATCCCATCAAAGCCTGCGAAATATGGTCATAAAATATTTTGAGTTTGTGACGCGAAAAAATCATACCGTATCACAGGCCAGCTATATACAGGTAAAGGGCCACATGGACCAGAAAAGAATCAAGGGCAAAGTGTTGTTGAAGATTTGTACCAACAATTTAAACGTTCTGGAAGAAATTTCACCATATGGGCAACTTTTTTTGCTTTGCCCTTGCACTTTTGTTGTTATCGTGGCAATTAACAATGGTTGGAATTGGAACCAAAATAAAACTTGCATCCCAGGCAGTTTTAAAAAATTCGCCGCTATGTCTGATCCCAGCATGTTCGGATTCAGTGGTGATGGAAAAGTGAGCATTTGTTCGTACGTGCCCATATGGAAAATTTTATTGTAATATGTATAGCTGTTTTAAGTTTTAATAAAAATACTTTCTTAATTTTGTGATATATTTTTTTATATTTTATATCTGCTTTTCATCAGGTTGATTTAAAACTTTTAAATCAACCTGATGATGAGCAGAGAGCTCGAAACTAGTTATTGTTGTTTTTATATAAAATATAAAAAAATATATCACAAAATTAAGAAAGTACTTTTATTAAAACTTAAAATATCTATAATTATATTGTGATAAAGCGTATGACATTGTGTCATATATGACATATGACATATTGTCACAAATAAAGATGTCAATATATATTGTATTCTCACATTATTATCGACAATGTACGCAAATAATAACACGGACGGCGATATCAGGAATAAACTAGAAATGATTCATTACTATAATGAGAACAAAGGCGGCGTAGATAATATAGGCAAAATGGCAACACAATATACAACAATGCGAAGGACACTTCGGTGTTCGCAGGCCATGTTTTATAATATTATCGAAGTCACAGCTCTGCATGGGGCGCATCAGTTTTTTCTTCAATAATATCGAGAGACTCGATATCTTCGAAAATAGCTGTTATGATTTTTTCAAAAGTGTTTTTTTTTGATAATATCGAGTCATATGATTTATGATGTAGTTTTGTTTAGCTGTGAAAGAAACCCCGTCAAATTTTTTCAACACCAATTTAATAATAATATTGTTTAAATTAAATTTTAATTTTAACTCACATTTCCTAAACTTATATTTACCCATTTTTTTTATTATTGAATAATATGAAACACGATCATCGTCACGTTGAATACTAACTAGTCGCATACTAATGATATTATCGAGAAAAAAACACTATAGAAAAATTTCATAATCACTCATTTTCGATAATATCGAATAAAAAACACTTTCGAAAAAATCATAATAGGCTCCCAGGTCGATTCTGACTTTTCTATATGAAAAATGAATTAGGAAGAATATTTGCATACCGTTTTTTCCAAAAATATAATTTTTTGGCCTACTAATTTAGGAAATATGTTTTACTTATCGAAACTGGTAGTAGTAGTCTGGCATAGTATGCCAGAAAAAAAAATTTGCACAAAAAATACTATAAAAATATTTATCCTAATTCCTTTTTCTTACAGGAGGCTGGTTTCATATATAATTTATTCTGAAAATAATCCGGTTACAAAATCAACCCACAGCCATCGCGCGTCCCTTCAGGATGTAAACAATTAGCGATGCCTTCTATTGAGGATCGTGCGAGGAATCCAAAAGTGATTACCCAATTTTCTTCTCAATCTGGGATACAACGTATGATAGGCCGGCTGATCAAGCAGCTACATCAACAGATCAAAATGCACGCTCCCATGTTGGAAAGTGCTTCGTTTGTAGATTTGATTTTTGAACTAAATACATTTGTGTTGCTTTGGCTGCTTTATAACATTTTCCCCGTTATATAAAATTATTTCACCGTATAAATTTTTACACATAATATTGTAGGTACAAATGTACCTCTGCCGCACGTTTAAGTGGTAGTTTTGATTATATAGTAGTATGTAGTTTGTTTCTTTTTATTTTTCTTCCATAAGATTCCCAAAAAGCCAAATTCTGATAAAGAAAAGACCAATGAAGGCTAAACATAAGTTTCAGATTTGTAGCTAAATTCCAAAGTAAAAATATTTAAACTTAAAAACGAAAAAGGGACAATTGTACGTTGCCATGCACATAAAGGTTAAATAAAGTGTTACGAATTTAGTTCGTCCCAAGTACAAGCGTGGTGGTCATCCCTTAGTTATTACATTAGGTTTCCTCTATTGAAATGTACTTCACCCAAATATTGGCACCACTGTATTTAATAATTCATTCAAACTAATAAAGTCCCGTTATTTGTACCGTACATTGGTTCTTTTTGTGATTATTTATCTATTCGTTTTCGCAGTTGTTGTTCATGCTAATCTATATCACTCGTGCGTGGTTAAACTCTCAAGTTGTAAGGACGTTCTTTAAAGTAATTATTTGCAAAACACTAGTTGATTTTGATTAGGAGTGCCTGTTTGGTACTGTTTCTGAGATGAAAGATTTAGCATTAAGGCTGTATGGTACTCATTTTATCAAAATAAGGGTTACGCGCAAATCATCTAGTGGCTACAAAAATTTAGCTAATGGCATAATTTTTGTTTTAACGCAAAGCTAAAGGTATTTTTGAGGGATTAATACATGATTATTTTAAAATTCCGTATATTTAATCCGCAATTATTATTTAAAGTTGACGAATTTTTAAAAATATTGCCATCTTACGAATCGTTTTATTCTATTTTTTTCCACCAAATTATGTTTGTTTTTTATATTGGCATGTACAGAATGATATTTTCGAGGGATTAATTCATGATTATAAAGATTAACACAAAAATAACAAAGATATAATTAAAAAACGATCAACATCACTATATTTATCGATTGAAAACGATAACATATTTTTGTCATGTACAATTTCTCGGCTGAAAATTAGTTGCTACATTCTAATATAGATGGCTTACTCAAAAATGCCTAATAAATCGAAAAATTAGCGGAGACACAATTTGAAACTTATCGTTTGGTGTTTTTATAATAAGAAAACAGATGTTGAATTTTTGTTTTATTTGAGGTACATAACACATTCAAATTTAAAATATTATTGTGATAATTCTATAATTAATCATAAATAATATTATATAATTTAAGAAAAAGTACGTTCTGTAAAACATTTCCGTTTAGTGCCTTATTGTATATAGATATATATTATATATTATATGTGTATATAATTATATATATAATAAATATATATATAATAAATCCTTGAATCGTCTTTTTCTATTTTTGTATATGGTTTTTTTCAAAATGTGTGTAGTCGGGCAGATATGGTAGTAGTATTTGTGTTGCGCGAATTGCTTTACTGCACATGCAAGTCACGTGTCATTGTTTTTGTTTATTCATAACACGAAAATTTTTTGTGTTGTTTATAAGACGGTGTTACTTTTTAAATAATTTATGTATTTTCGATTTTTTTATACTTAGTAATTAACATTTTATTTTTAAAATTTAAAGTAAATTTATTTATAAAATTTTACTAATAAGTATAAAATTAATTTATGAGTTTAGCCGATAAATTATTTCAAATTGGAATACCTGATTATTGAAATACTTTCAAAATAGAAACAGCTGTACCGACCAAACTAGGTCTTATACAAATTCAAAGTTAATATCTAGAAAGGTACAACCTTCGCCTTACGAACAGTGGGTCACACTCCTTTATAGAATTCAGTTATGCCCCCCACACGTCAAAATATTTCTCTACATTCTTTTCACAAAACCTCTTAAAATAATTGTACATACTATCATGAAATTGTTTATTGAATTATTTAACACCATCTATGGCCTTTCTAAAGTTATACTAATTTTAACCACTTCTTCAGTAGAACCGGAAATATACCAGTTCAATGTAATCGGTAAATAAAATTATTAAAAATTGGAAAAACCGACGAATTTCCTAACCGTATAACAGGATAACTGAAGGTCACAAAACTTAATAAGAATATACGTGTCTGTTTTTCTTGTCAAAATAACACTCGATAATGTACGAAATAAATTTCGTACGTGGTGCAATGGTTAAAGCTTCGACAATTGGAGTGGGAGGTACTGGGTTCGAATCCCATCTAGATGCAAATCGGCTAGATGCAAATCGAATTTTCATCATCGATTACAATCGGTGATGTTAATAAACACAATTAAGACCCTCTGATGGAGTGCAGAGTTCAGCGCTGACCCACCGTCCACGTCAATGTACAGGTTGACATGGAGCTTGCAATGTGCAGGTGGGTATACTGTAGTTGTGTGAGAGTGGGTGAATAGGTGAATGGATTAATGCTGTGGCGTGAATGCATGGTATCACAGTGTGCCAAAATTGGCCGAAGTGTCAAACCAGTGAAGCCTAACCTTAAAGAAAGGCCAATTATCTACCAATATCTATATCAACAGCCCAAATTTAGAATTTCTTTCTCTTTTTACTTTGGTTGTATAATAAAATCGAAGATAAAAGGAATAGATTTTCAATTTAAAACGTGATGTAGTAGGTCTTGTATGTAAGTATATGAGTAAGCTGCAAAATGTTTTATTGATAAGGCAAGGTAACCACCTTGAATGCCATTTATGTATAAAAAACAATATTGGTTATACGCCCACCACGGCTTCGTCTACAGCCCTGTCTACAGCCCCAAACATCATATTTTCGATGACCTTTTCCAATAAAAGCGGATTAACGAACTTAATTTCAGCTCAAATGTTGTTTTTAAGTTGTTGAATTGTTTGTGGATGATTAGCATACATTTTACTGTTTAAATAACCCCACAAAAAATAGTCAAGTGGTGTTAAATCCGGAAGAGACAATTTCTTGAAATTATGCGATCAGCAAATTTTGTTAACAATAAATGGATTGTTACACCACTTCCGTGACATGTAGCTCCGTCTTGTTGAAACCAAAGGTCGTTGACACGCAATTTATTCAATTTGGGCTACAAAAGCCCAAAAACCACACCAAACAGTGGAGGATTAAGTTCTGCTTCGTGAATAACATGGAAATTTTTCGCTCCGCAAATTCGACAATTTTGCTTATTCACATATACCCATTAAGATGAAGCTCATTTGCTTCATCGCTAAAGGGATTCTTGAATCTTGATGAAAAACCTTCATTTCGTTCAAGCATCCAATTAACAAAACGACTACGATTTAAATGGTCTAATGGCTTCAATTTTTGAATTAGTTGAATTTTGTATGGATGAAGATCAACATGCAAAATGCGTCGTAACGTGATTCGTGAAATGTTTAGTTCTTGTGAACAATGCCTGGCTGATGGGCTTGGATTACACACACTTTCAGTAACAGCTGGCACTGCATCAAGAGTAGGGACTAGATGAACAAGCTGAAACGGTCTACAACCTTCCACTGATCCAGTTTTTTCAAAACGATCCATAATTTTGCCAATTACACGCTCAGTAAGACGTTCATATCGACCAAAACTCTCACGTAATTTACGAAATGTTGTTGTTTTTTAACGAAATAAATTTGGGCAATCAAAACGCGTTGTTGTGTTGTTAGCGACTCTAGGATGATATGTGACATTTTTTTGACTTTTCATATGTCAACGAATTTTGTAGAACAGATAACATTAAGTACTAATTTTTTTTTTATATTTTTCGAAACAAATTAAAACTAAGGTTACTTCATTCACCTAGGTCCTAGAGTCTAGACTAGGCAAATTCACTGATATTTTCTATCAGCGTAGATGTTTATATAAAATACCCAAGCATACATCGATACCCTGATAGAAAATATCAGTGAATTTGCATACTGTAGACTCTGTCAATGATAACTCCATACAACCTTATATTTATTTTGTTATATACTGATGGTACAATCAGAGCCTGTACAATTGTGTGTAATAAGAGTAAGTGAAATAACAGTCGTACCATTTCAAAATAATATTTTTTTATGTAATAAAATGTTGATATACAATACAAATGCAATTTTTATAGAGAAAAAACCACAAAAATTAAATTGTTCGGTTTTTATATCGCTAGAAATAAAAAACCGCTGTCGCACCACTATGCCACTATCTAAAGGGTGTCTCTACAAGAGCGCCGGATTTAAATTTGCTGCCATTTTGTTAATACAAGTCGTACGGTGACTTTTTTTTTGACATTTGTCACGTATACAGACCACGCGATTTAAGAATATGGAGAAGTATTCAAACCAACAACGTTTAATTATTGTAAAAACGTATTACAAAAATCCTGAAAGTTTTGCAAAAACAGTTCACCAATGACGTCAAGTTTTCGGTCGCACTAATGCGCCAAATGAATCGGCAGTGAGGCGTTTAATAAAATTTGAGACCAAAAATTAAGGTGCTGGATCAGAAGATCATTGTTCGTCGTCGTCCTTGTCGGTAGCTTTATTAAGTACCTTCTCCATTTCTGAAGATAGTTTTGGAGCGCTTGATTTTGGATTTTCTCTCACCAAATCCAAAATCTTTCACTCGCCCTGGTTGGAAAATATTGCTTTTCGCCCTGTTCGCTGCCCGTTTTCAGCCGATTGTGTGACGTTGAATCTGGATATTATTTGGGCCCCTGTAGAATGATTTTGGCTAACTAATTTTCCAATTTCGCACATAGATTTTCCAATACGTTTCATATTAATTACTATTTGACGATCTTCGTTGGTAGTGTGATTTCTGACACCGGCCAAACAACTCGCAACCATTACATTTTCATTCATAATTTATGTAAATGATTTTAAAAAAATTCAAGGATCATACTATAAGTGTATGATAATTTTCGTTCCAAAAAATTCGTGATTTTTTCTTGTGTTTTTATTATAAATGGTAAATGACATTTGATTTTGTATTTTTGGATTTAATTTGTAAAATCTAATTAATAAAAGCTGCAAAATAAGTTCCATAATCCTTATATTTTGTAAATTTTTCTCAAAAATCAGTGTGTGATTGAAAATCATCATTTTCGTTACTAACTGTATGTTCTCTCTCTCTCTCTAGCTTCACATCCCATGAAGGGATTTTGCCGCCCGCACTATGGTCCTCCAGCCGTCTCGGTCCATCGCTCTCGACCTCCAGTTTCGACATCCAAGTGCCTGTAGATCTTGTTCGACGTCGTCACGCCAGCGCAGTCGGGGTCTTCCTCTACGACGCACACCGGCTGGTTGTTGATGGAACACTTTATTGGTCATCCGTTGTTGTGGGGACCTTGCAACGTGGCCAAGCCATCTCACTCGATTGGATTTGATGAATCCGATAATATCGCAATTTCCAAGTATTTGCTTTATCTAGTGGTTCATGCGAATCCGATATTCATTGTTCGCGACTTTAATTGGACCAAAGATGGAGCGAATGACCTTCCTTTCGAAAGTTGATAACAATCTACAATCATTAGTGGTCATGGTCCAGCTCTCGCTTCCGAAAGTCAGCACAGGTCTTATTAGTGCTTTATAAAGTGCGAGCTTGCACGACTGCGATAGATGTCTAGATCGCAATAATTTTGATTGGGCGTAGAAAACTCGATGTGCGGCAGCTATTCGGGCTTTTATTTCTGCCTGCATGTCATTTGATGATGTTATAACTGACCCGAGGTATTTGAAATTTTCAACGCGATCAAAATTGTGGTCGCCAATTCCGAGATTTGCCATGGGGATGTTCCTGGGTGTTGATACAAATTTGGTTTTGCTACTGTTCACCTTCAAACCAAGTCTTCTTGCGCAGCGATCGAGCGGCACGAAACTGTCTTTGATATCGCTAGGTCTTCGGAGAAGAAGCACGATATCATCTGCATATCCAAGAATTTGGCCTGATTTATTAAATATACAGCGCGAAGTTTCGATGTTGCTTTTCCTCACTACGTACTCAAGCGCCAAATTGAACAGCACAGGCACAACTGTATGTTGCTAATACTTAAATTTTGGTTCGATGGGCACTTTTTTAAGCCGAACTTCTAGGAGGCCCTAGATGGTGGACCGGTCGACTCGTTTCCGTTACATTGAATTGGTTGCTGTGTTTAATTAAACAAATACAGCACCATAGAGTAAATAGAATCAAAATAAATCCAGGTTTGTTAAAAAATTATATTTTAAGGACTTTCAACCATGCACTTTCCCTCGTTTTAAATTACATTTGAAGTTCACAATGAGTGTTGCTTTAATAAAAATATTGCTTTAATAAAAATATATACAATGATTCACGAATTATTTTTCAAGTAAATATTTAAAAAGCCAACTGACCAAGTGGAAAATGTAGTAAGTGCAGTAACTCTCACTAATGACGGAACTCGTTGTACTTTGAAAAACTTACCGAGCAATACAATAATGGGCAAAGCGATCTTCGACAATTTCTGTAGCAAGCATATTCTGTCAACACAGTTGGCTTTTGAAGAATTATCTTATTATAACTGCGAGTTCATACGACGGATAAAAATCTCGGATTTTTCTATCCCAGATTTTTTTTTCAATATTTTCAACTTTTTTATATGAAAAGAGGCGTACCCGTTGTATAATTTACGTGATGTAATTGGTTAAAACGATAGGATAGTAAAATCCGAGATTTTTATCCGTCGTATGAACTCGCAGTAAAACCTTCTGAAGTTAAATTGGTTGTTATGTCAAATTCAATTAATCGGGCACTAATTTATTTTTCATATTTCAATTATATTGTGTAAATTCATCGAGAGAGTTTATGATACGATTTGAAATAAGAATAAGCTACCGTGAATTTTTGCTGTCTATTCTAGCGTAATTCTCTAGTGTAATTCGGCCAAATATGAGTTCCAAATCTATCACCATGTTTTGAGGAGTAGTCGATAGTATTAGAGACGTGCTTAGAACAAATGTGTATTATTTATTATTATTAGTCCAGCTTATTAATAACTTATAGGTGTCTAGTTTAATTTCCTGTCATAGATAAAAGCCAGACACTTCGGTCTATTTGTACTGATCAAGCTGATTCTATTCCACTGCATCCCATTCAAACTTGCCTTGTTGCATTTCACAGCTATGACAAATATAGCTCCCATATAACCGCTACTTCATCAGAGTTATATTATGGGGTATATCCTCTATCCGGTCGCAAGTTAATTATTTGCGACCAGAAATATGGTTACTAGATTTATTTTGCCATGCCAATTGACACATTTTTTTAAAATTAAATTTGTTTTGCGATTGTAAAGTAGACATCTACGAAAAGACTGCTACGCATTTTCTGAGGTCGCAATCTTTTTATGTATTTCTACTTTACAATCGCAAAAAATAATTTAAATTTAAAAAAGATGTAAGAATTGGCATAGCAAAATAAATCTAGTAACCATATTTCTGGTCGCAAATAATTAACTTGCGACCGGATAGAGGATATACCCCTATATTACTATTATAAACGAAAACTTTAAATTGCGACTGTTTGACAAAATTGAAAATAAATTTAAAATTTCATATCGAGATTTAAAATATCAAAAATTCATAATGGTGTTTGCCTTTTATATAATATGTATACATATGTATTTATACATATTTTACTACTAAACGAAATTTGAATTATTTTCTTGCAATTGCTTCGTTTCTCGTTCATAAAATTTCATCCCGTTTATGTACGCAAAACTAATACTATCAGAGTTTCATAGCAATCAATACAATACACAAAGAGCACAATAACAAACTAAAACAAAAACAAGTATGTATATAATAATATATCGTTCAGCACATGGATTCTGTTGCCTTTTTACAATTCAACTTGAATTTTACCGGAACGTAATAGTAGTGGTGTGCATATTGGTATATGTGTTTTGTTTTGTTTTGTGTTTTTGACGTCATTTAAGAACACAAAATAATATGTTGAGTACATAATTTGTGAATTTAAAAAATTTCACAACATTATGTAAGTTAATAAAGTGTTGTGTCCCTATTCCTATATAGTTTAATTTAATTCCGAGTAAATAAATCAAAACGTAATTACATTTATCATCAAAAAATTATTATCATAGTCAAATGTAAACATAAAAAAAAATTTAAGCATTTGTCCGTCTTTCGTCTATCATTTCCATTCCATATTTCTACTAACTAAACAACAAAAAAAATAACATCGATGCGATCGACTGCAAGAAGACAAGAGAGAATAAAAATATTTTTCAAATTTATTTATATGTATTTCCTCAGTTAACACGTTAATGGCCGTACGTATAATACTTGTTCCGACTATCACACACATGCTGTGTGAGCGGCAATTAAAGTGTTAATTCACTTTATAATTTATTAATCTTTTTTTTTTCAATACTATTTCCATAAATAACACATAAAATATAGGCAAATGTACCTACAATTAAACTGGGAATATTAATTTTATTAAAAACAATAATAAAATTCATTTTATTTAAGTTTTATCTAAATATAAATGAAACATTCACAAAAAACATATTGAAATCGAAACTATTTTCTTAACATGTCATTTTTTCCTTTGCTATCGAGCAGAGGAAATGTATTGTTTCCTCTACCGATAGTATCATTTATAAAATCGGGTCAACATTTTGGCGAAATTTCATGTGGATTTGCACACACACAATGATACAAAATGACAGCACACAATATTAAAAGTGTATATTATACACTGTATACGTACACAAAATTCAACTTGAATTGATTTTGAAAAGGCAACAAAATCCATGTGCAGATGAAAAGAACAAAAAAAAAATGTTTAGCTTGGACACATTTTTGTGCATTTAAATATCGACATCAAAACAGATTTTTTTTCTGAGTACCATACAGCCTTAAATTAGTGGTTTTAGTATAAATAATTTAAATAAAATATGTGAAAAGTTAAAAAGAGCGGGAACCAATAATTGAAACCATAAATACTAATATTCTAATTATTAGCATGGGATGGAAATAGTTGACTTGGTTATCCAATAATTGACATCTGACAATAATTGAATGCTTTTCTAGTGTCAATAATACAATACAGTCGTTAATTTACAATAGTTTTAAAAATGCCACGAAAAAAAATACATACGATGAGAGCCAACTGCAAAAAGCTCTCGATGAAACCGGCTGCAAAAATTTATGGGATTCCCAGATCAACTCGCTGTAAAACGCACGCTGTAAAATTTTTCTTACAAGAAAATAATCGAGATCATTCATTTGGTAAAGAAAGTCTACCAGGAAAAGACTGATTTAAATCATTCTTAAAGTGGCACTCGTCTTTATCATTTAGAGCGGCTGACCCAGATTCAACTGTCAGTGCTAATGTAGCGGCCACTGATTTATTTGGATGGTTTGACTCCATTGAAAATTATCTACTAGAAAACGACCAGTTTTCAATTTTGGATGATCCAAGTAGAAATTTCAATGGAGAAGAAACGAATTTTGTGATGTGCCCTAAAACTAAAAGCGTTTTAGCGGCGAGAGGTTCAAAAAATATTTACGAAGCTTAGAGGGGTATATCCAAATCCAATTTGACCGTAATTTTTTTTATTCTCTGCTTCGGGTATGATGACTTCACCTATGATGATCGATCCATAAAAACGAATGTGCGATGAAATAGGAAGCACGATTCCCAGATACCTGGGGGTTTGGAACTAATGAAAATGGATGGATGACGATACAAACGTTTTATGAGTATATCTCAAAAGTGTTTTATCAGGATGTTGTTAAAAGAAATACTCAATTTCCAATCATTCATTTCGTCGATAGGCAAAGCACTCATCTAACTTTGCAAGTGAGCCAGTTATGTGTGCAATTGAGAACTATTCTAATTGCATTATATCCCAACTCAACTAGAATACTATAGCCGGCAGACGTAGCTGCGTGGAATAATGCCGTTCTGGAATAGAGACGTAAGAACCCCAACAAACAACTAAAAGGAGAGTTATTTGGTCCATTATTGAAGGAAGTTGTAAATAACTCCTCTTCTTCTGCTACATTACAAAATCGATTCAAAGCCTGTTGCTTACTTTCATGCAACAAATAGGCCATACACATAAATAAATGCATAGGTCGTCATCAACATCGAAACTGATAGAAAAAATTGGCAACAACCATTCAAATTACGGATAGATCGGAAGAATTCAAACATCTACATAGACTGTACAACTTCTTCAAAGATAATAAACTCGAAAGAGAGATACAATAAAATATAAATAACAAAGCTTCGCAGACAGATTTTAATAGTATATCTGGTGACGTTACGTGCATAGACATTGCAAGTATTAACGAGGTTATTTACTGTGAACAAGGAAATTAAAATATAAGTGATGACCATTGCTCGAGAATCATCGCTGACCACCTACATATCAGAAAGTGTTCCTGCTGAGGATCTTACAGGTGCCTCCAATTGTTCTCCATACATTTTACAAATTCCAGGTGCTTCATCTGAAGCGCCAATAAATGCCATAATTGATTGGTTTTTAGGAAAAAAGGAATCGAAATCAGAAATCAGTCAAGATGCAGCATTTTCTACATCTAGCACATTTCACCCACAAGCCAGAAGATATACTGAACTGGCCAGAGACACCACTAAGAAAAGGATGTAAGTCTCATCAACGTTGTGGATTAAGGACGAAGAAAAGCGAAAAGAAGAACGCACAAAAGTTCAGTTGGTCAAAGAAGAGAAGAAAGCGCAGCGAATTGAAAAAAAGGTACTGAAGGAAAATGAACAAATGGAAAAGAAATTACGCAAAAAGGATAAACAAAACCTCCAAGGAAAATAAACAGAAACCTAAAAATGTGAATCCGAAAAAAGTCGTAGCCAAACGAGTAATATTAAAAGTACACACGAAAACATCTGATGCTCTAGCATCTCTAGAAATTTGTTCGCCGCAGTAAAACACAATAGATACTAGAGATGAATCCAGGTCAACACACGCAAATGTAACATCAGCTGTTCTAATTGCAACAGAAAATTATTCACCACAAAGCGCAATTGTACAAACTCAAGAAAAATCCAGTCCTACAGGTGGAACAAGCGACTTTCACCTGTAGAACTGAATTTTTCACGCCTTTCGTGACTTTTGGTAAACTGTTCGTGTTGAAACCGTACTTAGTAATAAAATAAGAAATTCTTTCTATTTTTATATAATTTTATATTTTTACTTATTAAATTAAGTTAAACATTAATTTAAAATTTAAATAAATATTAAGTTTACCATATGTATTTGGTTTATTATTATAAATTTTCATTACCAAAAATGGAATGGAAAATTAATAAAATATAAACTAAATAAACTTTCGATTATTTGTGATAATAATTATTCTAATTTCTTACAATAGGAGGCCGGGTTCGGGATATATTTATCCCTCTGTTAATCCAATTTTTAAGTATATCAAACCATTGTGTGAAATTCTTATATTTGGTCATCTGCGACTAAATCACATGAGACTTTAACATCAACATCAATCGATTCAAAGTGATCGTGAACATCTTCCATTTGGTTTTATTTTACTGAATATTAAACCATAGTTATAGCATTCTACGTCCAATTCTGAATCTGAAGCTTAAATTACTAAATTAATGTTACATTTTATAAAAAAAATTTTGTCGTTGCATGTTGTTGATTGAAAAAAAATGCGGGAAATGAAATAATTTGTACATGTTGAATTAACTTTGATTTAAGTAAAATTTCCATTTGGCTTTGTAGAAATAATACAAAAACAAACACTTTTCTAACTAAATTAAAGTAAACACCGATTAACTTAGCGAATTATATTAAAAATGCAAATAAAAGTTCAACATTTTTGCCGATGTAAATTTAACACATCATTTTACAACCTTTACTTTGCAAAATGTAAATTTTTTTCAAAATCTCTTTCTAAATTGTTTAAGTAAGTTCTATTTAATATTAATAAATGACGAATTTTTATTTTATGCAATTTGTAGTGTAAAAGGTTTCATTTCGACAAATAGCTTGTACATATCAAAAATTGTTAGTTTAACTTATACGAGTACTATAAGTTAACTTATCAAATTTTTGCTTAACATTGGTAAATAATGTATAATATTATGTTAGTTTAATAATTTTAAAATTATTTATCCGATTAAGTAAAAATTGCATCGATTAATTTTTTGAGTGTACTACTTGAATTAGAAAGCTTAGATGCATTCAACGCAGAAAGTGAGAGCGCCATGAATTCAACCCGCAACAAAGTCGATTTCCGTCGATTCTCAAACGGAGCTATCAGTGTAAATACTAGGCACTCTGTTAAATAGTTAGTGAAGACTTTGGAGAACTATAGGTGTCTCGGTAGCTAAACTACCGAAAAAAAGTTGCCAAAATCAAATACAGGCAAAATATCGATAAATATCGACTAATCATTTGATTTCTGGTATGCATGAGTTAAAGTAATTAAAATTTTGCCCTAGGCCCTACATTTGAACCAATGTTTCAATCGGTCGAAAGGCGGTGGTACTTGCCGTGCCTATAGAATGCTAGATTGCAGCTGAAGCAAAATTAAATTGGTCTGTTAAGAAACGGTAGTGCTCGAAGACACAACTTCTGTAATGTCCCGGCAAGCCATTCCCTGTAGGGTACTACTAAGTTTTGTAACACTAAGTTTTTGGTTTAGAAACGAACACAGAAACTTAACAAACTTCTTAGTTATCTTTGATGTTTGCAACTTGCGCACAGAACCAAGTGAACGTTTCTTCGTTACTACATTTGAGATATGAAACCTGACGATTCTACGGGGTCGAGAACTCGCCGGCTTAATTTCAGTTGGCTGAGCTAACGGTTTTCCTCAGCAAGTTTAAGATCTGGTTGTAACATTGGTTTTCCTAAAGTGCTTAGGTGAAAAGGTTCTAAGAACTTTCACTCATTCGATTTCAACAAATCCATTTCAGCTAAAGTGCTAATCTCAGAAAGGCAACACGCCACACCAACAGTACCAAGGTCATCGGATCGGCTCATTATCATCAAAGCATTTAAGAGACGAGTAGCAATTAAATACTGCTTGATTCGATGGTACTTAAAATCTATAAAATAAATTAATGAAGAGCGGTTAACAAATAAAATATAAAACACGAAAAAAAACGTTTATCACATAAAAAATTAGAGAAGAAATACGGAATAGCGGGATTATACTGGTATTCGCTTCACAAAATTTTAACTAACCCTTATTATAGAAAATAGGATTCTATAGGCATTTTTTCAAACATGTCCACTGACATAAGCAAGTCCTGACCGTATATATGCCACAAAATTTTAATTTTCGCTACTAAAAATCCCACGCCTTACTAACATTTAAACTTACATAAATACTCAACGTTATATTTTAGCCCCACCAAAATAAAATGGGGTTTTCTGATTTGTTGAAGTTTTTTAAAAGAAATTTTATTTGCATATTACATTTTAATTTTTGGATTATCGTACATTTTTATAACATTTACACTCTCTTGGGGTTGGCTAAATTTTAACCAATTTTTGAGATGATATTTCTGGCCGAATACACATTCAATAATTTGAATTCTTTATTCGACATGTTCGTTAAGTGTGTTTTCCAAACACCGTGAAAATACTTTATTGGAAAATTTTTTATTTAGTACAGCACTTATTCAAATTTAGATTTCATTAATTAAGTTTTGATAAACCTTCTATAAGGGTAAGTAGCATCGCCATATCTGTTCGAAAACAGTCTCAATTTAAATATGAACTTTCTACTATCCAGAAAGTTTTACTAAAAAATTTATTGTGGTCCTTGTGAAATCAATCATTGCGACTTCGCAAAACAGCTAGGGTTTCTTTGGATTACAGTATCATTTAATTTCTCTGTATCCATGTATGATGTTAATCATCGTCATAAAAGAGATTTATCTACTAAAATCGTAGCTGATGCTGTACTTAGAAAAATAAATTCGAAGCCGTTATTGAGTAAAATCTTAAACATAAATATATTGCTAATTATACGAGAATTTGTGTAACTTAAAGTAATTTCATACTTAAAAAATTTTAGTTGGACCTTGTAAATAGCGTTAAAGAATGGTTAAAGGTGGAATACAATACAATTCCATCCCATCTCGTATGACGTGAAATATTGCGATAAATGCTTCAGCCAGTATGAAGAAAATACTTTTTTCTCATCTAGTAAAAAATTCAAATAAATTTTCCACTTTTCAAAAGAACGTATACATTTTAAAACAATGAACAACGTAAATAAAAAAATTTGTTGTAATAATTTAAAAGTGTGCATGTACGTACGAGTGTATATGTCTAGACACCACCGCTCTATAAATTTTTTCGATATGTGTTTGAGTATATATGGATTGCACATATATGTATGTACGTCTCTAAAATAAAACGCTTTAAAATCTTCGAATAAAGACTAATAATTTGAAATGACACCACAAATATAAGCGCAGGATGATTCCCGCATCTCTCGTGAAACTAATAAAATTTTATTTCGATTAATATCATCTGTCTTACTATATACATATAAGATTACTCATAATAATATATGAGAGATGTTATATGGCAAGCTGAACCTTACATACCTGCATCAAAACTACACGTACATGAAAATTTGATTCACGCTGCAGATGGGAAACGATAACATTAGATCTGAAAGTAAAGACGAATAAAAAAATTATGAGCTTTTGTACTTTTATGGAAAAACACATAAAAACACATTATTCACGAAAAAAAAATTTTATCTGTTTTCTCTTGCTTTATTTTAAAATTTTCCAAACCATTTCCATCTTGTATAATATTATTTTTCATCATCTCCAAATAAATAATGCAATTTTTCATTGGTTCTTTATTTTTTATTTTGCTGATATTATCGCTATTTTCCATTAATTTTTCTTTCATTTTCATTGTTTTAATTTTATGATCTGAAAGTTTTCTCGAGCTTTTTCAACTCACACCTCTTTATGTATCCACACACATATTTATACGAACTTATTCCTATACACACTTTCTGATAAACAAAAGCATTCAGAGGGCAAAAACAAAGAAATGATCTTCATCCTACGAGTCTTACATTTATCATTTTCATGTTTTATGGAAATAAATAAATAAAACAAAATAATAAAACGAAAGGATAAAAACAGTTATACCATTTTCTTATCAATGCAAAACGAAAGCGCGCACATACACACACACACACACACACAAACAAAAATACTATATGAAGAACAAGAATAAGATGTTATTTTATATTGTTACAAAAGTAATTCAAGTGCTTGGTTCTTTTCGCCTCTTCTCTTCTCACCCCGTCCAGTGGCGCAAGAACAAAATGTAAAAAAAGGAGATAGGATTTTTTTTTATTCCCATTTGATTGTTTTACAATATATTTGCCATTTTATGGCCTACAATCCCTAAATTGTTGATAATATTTTTGACACATTATATAAACGTAGCCTGTGTGTATATACAAAGTGACACCATCCGTTTAGATTAATGTGTCGTTTTACATTTTAAGACATTCGATATTTAGTCAACGTTTGCTGGTGTTCTAAAAATACCACAGCATTCATTACAACAATAATATGAGATTGCTCTCTTTGTATGGTTTCAATGATTTAGATTATTTACAATAATTTGAATTTTATTTTTATAGGAATAATGGAAATCTCAATAGATGAGTGATGTTTTCAACTTTTTTTGATCGCTGTGGTCAAGACCTTTTGTACCGAGAAAGCAAATTCATGACATCTGTCAACTCTTCGGTTTTTGTTTTCTTCGCGGTCAGTTTATGAAGAACCTATTTTCCTTCATTCTGCACTTTTCCTATTGCATGCAATCGAACTGATATTGCTTTTTGAGTAACTCCTGAGTGACTGTTCTCCAAGTGTTTTTTGAGTTTGACAAATTGCCATCAGGAAATCATGCAAACCACTTTTTTACTGTTGAATGACACACAGAACGTTCACTTAAAGTCAAACTAATGAGTTCCATAGCTTGAGCAGCATTTTCTTCATTTGAAAACGGAACAGAATGCAATAATAAGAAAGAAGACTGAAATGATGCTTATCGACATCCATCTCTTAAAATTGAACACGGAATGACAGTTTGAAACTGACTGAAACTTATGTTATAAAAACAGCAATAACTAAGCTACATATATCAAAAATGGCGGGTGATTTAGAAGCGTCAACTATATTTTAATGGAACTAATTTCAGAGCCGTGTTTTTACCGTGATTTGAGTTGTTTCTGTCACAAAAGGAAAGAAAATTTGAAAAATGTCTTGCAGTAATTGCTGTTTTGTTTTCTGGTCCATTATTGGCCTTACGTACCAAATTAATTAAAGTTGTGTGTACAAATTTATGAAAATTTTAAGTTAAATAGTAGCAGTGTCAGTTATTTCCTTTACGAAATCTCAAAATCCCTTTAAATATCGATAGTTAATTAGATCTCGACAATTGGTTGCAATCCGGTGGCTGAAATATATACTGTTCAAATTCCGAAGGGTTTTGATTTATTTCCGTAATGGTTGCCAATGCTATTTATGACCTCTGTGCAGTTTGTATATCATGTCTCAAAATGTCGATCCCTGATTATACGTTATTTTAGTGAGGGTATAGAGTACCAGACAGTACTGCTTGACGCGTCATTAAATTTATGTCTACGAGCCATTCGACACGGGTTGTCAAAGAAGCAGCTTCACCTTCGTTTCTTTCCCCGTTTACCCATGATACCGGTTTTAATTGCGACTCATTTTTCAACAAAACTTTTTTTCTGTGAAGCAGCTTCAACAAAAATAGAAATGAAACAAAAAAATTTTTGTGTTTAAATATAAAATATGATTTTAATTTAGCAATAAAAATCTATTACGACTTATTTTGAAGCGTGAAAAAGATTTCATTTGACAACCCATGTGGAACGGCTGTACGGTTTTTCGTCTGAACTGTAGACGGTAGATATGTTCGTAACAACTGATAATCAGAATATAATGACAGAAGTTATAAAAAACAAAATATTATGTTTCGAAAGATGAAAGAGAAAAGATGTACTTTTTTGTTTAGCAAACAAATTTTACGTGTGTTTTTTCATGTACATACATGTTGTTATTGCTGAAATTGTTTAATGAAATAATTATGAATATTTTTGCAATAAGGTAATAAATTCTCGGTTAAAAAAGTTTCGAATTATAATTTTTAATTATTCAAAAATTACTGCTTTTTTTACCACGAATGACGTTTCACGGGAAGAAAATTAAAAAAAATACAAAGAAAAATATTTCCCTTAATTAATTTAACTGATATCTAAAGTCAAAAATTGGAGCAGTCGGCATAAAATGACGTCATATAGCAACATTTTAAAGCAGTGCGGCCGGTAGTATTCTAGGTGCACTGAATTAATACACCCTGTATATTATAACATTCGTTTACTACCCGATTTTGGCCTTTTTTCAAAAAAAAATATCATCGCATAATGGCGGCTTTCATATTCTAGAAAGGTGGCGTCACGTTTAATCCTTTAAGCTCGACTACACTTTTAGCCAAATAATAACTTATTTAATTGGAAAAAATATATTTATTATATTTTATTTAATTCATTAGCATAAAAAAATAAAAGCAATTCATACTGCGGCATAATGGAAACGTTTCTAGTAGAACTGACCACTGGGAAGTTGGCGAATTGAATTCAAATTTATTTTAAAAGTTTACAGCGTATGGTAACGCAACAAAACAATTTCTTTTATCATTCAGGTCGATATCATTCAAACCGATATCGCACGTAGAACATTTTTTAAATGATGCTGTGTGGTCCGTTTCGAGTACTACATTGAGCGCATTTTACAAAAGTTGATCTTTTTTGAATATGACCGTTTTTATCATAACGTTTGCATTTCGATAGGGTTGTGCAAATTTCGTAGAAATAAAACGGCTTTTCTATCAATCCATTTTACTTAAACTAATCCGCTTAATGATACCTGCCAATCATAATCCCCTTGTTTCAATGTTTTGTCACTGATCAATGCCGGCATTCCTTTTTTACAGTCCCAAACACGCATATATTCCATTATCCAACCAGTATTGTGGAAGTGGTACAGAATCGAACAAGTTGTCGAAATAAATCTTGTGATATTTTCCGGCAATACATTTTGTGAGATCGGTAATTTTTCATTCCCAAATTTTTTCACATGTATATCGTTTATTTTGCCGGTGTATATTACAAATTGACATAATGTACATATTCAGTTGAATCTACTCGTATCCTAACCTTATATCCTCGTTTTATATAGTTTTCATTGGCATATATTGACGAATGCTGGATCATACATCCACCGATCTTTTTATCGATTGGAAGGAGTTTGTGTTTATTCGCCATATAATTAATAGTTAAATTAGTTACGTTTGTTCTATTGATGTCTTGTACAGTTAAATCATTATTCTGTTTTAATAAATATTCTGTATCTGTTAAAAGTCTTATAATAAGTTTTGGTGTGTTCATGCCAGAAATGCAAATTTAGGCCCAAAACCTAGTATTTTTTTAGTACTTAGTACAACTTTGGGTATATTAACGTTCGCGAGTTAAACCACAAAATTCGGTCCATAGTTAATATCTGGTGTCGGTTTATTCAATTTGTTATATTTTATATGTAACCTATTATTATTACCTTTAAGTTGAATCAAATTATTAGAAGATATCTTGTTAAATAACAATTAAAAATCAACACCAGTTACATAATTAAATAATTTATAAAAATGATTTTCCAGAATATCGTTAGTTCTGTTTATGTAATAATTACAGATTTTAATATTTTCCTTTGTGTTGTTATTTTAAAAAATAAAAATTTGTATGACCGACCAAATGGCACACTGATTAAAGCTTTGGCGTTTGAATCGGAATGATCGGGTTCGAATCCCGATAGGAGTAGGATGCAAAAGGAAATTTTCCTCAACAGATTACGATCTGTGATTAAAAGGAACACAACTACGACGACCCTATATCGGCGTGTAAAACTCATGGACCGACTAATTTTTCATGTCCATTAATATAGGCTGGCATGGAGCTATGCAATGCGCAGATGGTAACTTAAAATCGGTCCTACGGCGTAAAGTAGGAGGGGGTAAATGAACCGCGAAAGAGCAGATAAATGATGGAGTGGTTTTATTTTTACTTATTTTTTATTATTTTACTTCCGATTTCTGGATTGAACTATGAATTAATATAATTTTGTTTTTAAGGTAATTTTATACACATTTGAAATAAATTAAATTAAATTTGTAAATAAATTTTTGTTACTTCTTGAGACAATTAAATGTTATCCGCGAGATATTTCTGTGATTTCCTGGCATTTCCATTCAATAGTAGTTTTTTTCTGACGAAATTTTTAAATTTTGACACACATTTTTTCAAAAAAAAAAACAAGAAAGAAGCTACATTTGATTTCCCAAACATCTTTATATTATGGTTAAATTGTTCATTCTTATGTATGCATATAATTCTATTTACAACAAACACAGTTCTACATCTTCTCTCAGTAACTCTCTCTCTCTCTCTGGCATTATATCCCATCAAGGGATTTTGCCGCCTCAAATAAGGTTTCATAATCATATTTTCATTTCGGATAATGAGTGATTAATTCATTGATCCTAAACCAGCCGTGAAATTTTTTCCTTGTCACCACCGGGAATCGAACCCGGGACCTCCGGTCGCTGGAGCAAGCATGCTAACCACTTTGCCACCGGGGCGGCAACTCTCAGTAACTGTAAAGCTTTAAATAAATCAGTTTTTTTATTAACCTCCCAAGAAAATAACGATTTCTTCGGTTAAATAATAGAAAAATTATAAGTAAGAATAGCAAACAACTTTTCGAATAAACCCCACTACTCACTTCATATTCGTTAAGCCCAATTTTTTAAGACGTACGTTGACTAATTAATGATAAATTAAAGAAACAACGGTCATCCATAAATTAATATTATTATTATACGAATAACGATCTGAAATAAAAAAAACCTACAATCCCTCATCCCATATATCACAAAATTTCATTCATTAAGTAATTAAAGCGATATTGATTCGACCTAACGCGCGCGTAAAACTAAAATAGAAAGGAAAGCTCTCGTCATTAGTAATTCAAATTGAAAATAACAAAAAAGTACGTATAATACAATCAAAATTGACTAAAAGCGTCTTTCGTTCGCATTTCTAATTTCTTATGTAATTATTGGATTTTTGAACATGGCTGGATACGTAGTAAAACGAAATATATTATATCGTATCGTAATCAATAATTTAAGCAAAATAACTTCACGCATTTCGTTATTGAACACGCAACTGAAATACACGGAAAGTAAACTAGAAGATTCGTGATTTTGTTTCTCCGTTTTTAGTGCTAAGATATAAATTCAACCCCATGCTTAGTCTGAATTTGATTGTGGAATATAGTCCGAATTTGATTGCGGGAGATAATTTTACTTTATTTTATGTATAGTAAACCAAAGTATGGTGTTCATGAAAAATTTTGACCTCGAATTTTTTGCAGATTTTCTATATCGCCGAAAAAGTATGTTTTAAAAAATTTGTGAGTGTGGTGCTGTGTAGACTAAAAGTTTTGTCAGCTCTACAGCCTAGGTGAATTGACTGATCGGGGTGAAACTTCATACTTAAGGTTTTTCTATAAATTGCGAAATACTAGTGAATTTTGACTGAAATCTGTTCACCGCAAATGTAGTTTCGTTCATTGCAAATATAAACTAAAATATTCAATACATTAATTTTGTAACAATACCGGTCCAGATCAGTTTTGCAAAACTGTTTCCATCAATAATTGTGAGTGATCTGGATGAAACTTCCTACTTAAGCTTGTTTCATAAAGTATGAGATTCCAGTGATTTTTCGTAGTTGACATCGGTCCACCGGAAGTATCACCTAACATTAGAGCCTTATAATTTATGCATATATTTTCAAAACTATATACATATATAGCTTTGCGAAATAACGATTAAAAACCAAAAGATTTTTAATTAAATTCCAAACGAAATTAGTACAGATCATTTTATAATTTTAAGCGGGAATGACGAGTTGAGATAAAAAAAACATTTTTTCACCGAAATTTAGCCTCTCTCGGAATAAAACTTCATACTTAAATTTTATATATTAATCAATTAACTCCTCCATTTTTATAATCTGTGTAATAATTTTTCGGTTCTACATAGCACTTAATTTTAAATTAGTTTTAAGTTCTAACATAGAACTTAATTTTAAATTTATTAAGGTTTAAAATTTTCTAGAATAAATATTTATTCTTAATGTATGTCACTTTTCATTTGTTTGTAATAACGCTCACTGCATAGTCGGTGGCGATGAAAATGTCTTTCAACATTTTTTTAGGTTCAGAAAGTAATCTATTGACAAATATTCAATCACGGCTTTCTAATTATTTAATGGTCATTTAAGTGATTATTTTGTAATCGAAACGAGAAAAAATTGAAAAAAATTAATTTAAGATTCAATATACCAAGTATTTGTGTGAATCGGTTATGCATTAATCTTTGTTTGACTATAAGAACCTTATAGTTAAAATTAATTTGTTAGAAATTTTAAAAAATATTATTTATTTATTTTAAAGAATTTGTTTCTTATAAACGGAGGATCATACAAAAGACCGCGATTTAAAAATTATAGTGGCATGCACTGGTTTTCTAACTTTAACGTTCAAATACTCCAAAATATTAGTAGCTCTACGAATTATATCGAACCTATTAAGATTACTAAATTTATCTAAAGCATTCTTAACACAATTCACAAAACCGTAAAGTTTAATCGACAATCTAATATTTTCCTGCACTTTAAAAAATTACATTTTGAAAATTGAATATTATTTTGATACCTCTCATTCAATGCCGTGTTATTGGCATTAAATGCTATATATTCACATATTCACAATAGGACACAGAACCTGTAGAAATATATTTATATATTTTTGATATTAAAAAGAAATTCTGTAATAAAATGTCAATATATACAATATAACATTGTCAGAAATCAATAAGCACCGCAAAAATGAAATTACGTTGTGAATGACAACAAAAAATCAAGTCTAAGAATCTGTCGGATATTTTGAGCTGAACGAGTTATAACAAGTATATGTATATGACGAATTTATGGACTTAATTGATCAATTTAACATTAGTCCCTTTGAAATATCTGAAGAAAAGATCGAACTTATATAAAGCACCCAGCGGCGATCGTTGTGTGACTATTGGTTCAAATTAGGATTAGGACATATAACTGCTTCGATATTTAAGCGAGCATATCATGCAAAAAAGGCGATTTTCAACGAATTTTTTAAAAAATATATGATATCCAGCTAATATGATAGCAATGACAGCAATAACTAATTGGCGATAACTTGAAATCAAACTATAAAACCATTAGGGCTTTATCAAAATGAACACATAAAAAATTAACTATTTCAACACTTAGTTTAGTTATCTTGAAAGAATAATTCGCATTTTATGCTCCTTCACCAGAAAGCATATGGAGCAGCAGTTGTTGCGGGAGTATAGCTGTTGAAATAAAGTGCCCTTACTCTTTTGTTTAGGGCGCCCTTTTGACATACCATAGAAGAAACACTGTCCTGTAGCTTTGAACGATGATCCCAAACTACTCCATGGTTTCACATTATGAGAATTATTTTCTAGACCTATTACAAGAGTAAAACCCTAATAAATTTATTTTTTATTCACGGAAGAATAAAAAATAATAACGTCATTATTATTGTATATGATTATATGCGCTATCAAAGTTGCAGTCGCCAGCAAAATTGTTGAAACCAAGATAAAAAAATTTAAAAGGTAGGAGAGTACGAGGTTACTTTCAAATTATAGCTAAAACTAGATTAAGACGTGGTTTAACTAAGCTAAAGTCAGAATTAGAAAGCGTTCAAAAAATGAGCCAATTTTAACTTAAGTAAGTTAATGATTATTATGTTGATTATATGATTTAGAGAATTATGATTGAATGAGTAGAAAATTATGAATTCGATGTCATAAAAATAAATTAAAAAAATAGGGAATAGGTAAATAATTAATTAATATATCAAAATAAATCAAAATTGTGGTACTTCGTTTATGTTTGATTTGTATTACCGAAATAACTTCTGCTCTTAGATCATAAAAGATTAAACTACCACGGCAGGGGCCATGTGTCCAATGTGAGCGAAAGGTCCTTGACGAAAGTCTTCTCATTTTCATAAAATTCACAGTGATTTAAAATTGTTAATATAGATAAACGGAAGAATAATCTACAATAATACCGAGAATAATGGAAATAGGAAACCTTGTACTGTAGAACTAGAGAACCACTTCGGATCAAATCTCCTAGTCAGTTCGAATAATGAAAAAAGGTTTAAGTGGTATTCAAAGTAAAGGCAATCGACAGGCAACTTATTGTTACAGTGAACATAAGGCTTTAAATCACACTCACTAGTCCAACACCTGCCTTTTTAATACAATTTTCAATATACCTATTGAAATTGGCGTTTTCAACAAATGTAGCACCGAAATCCATAATCTCATTGCCTCATTGCAATATTTCGCTGTTGACTTTGTATGAAGTAATTAACGGATCTTTTTTACGATAAAACATGACTTTCCATTCTTTAATATTTAAGTATGAATTAAATGTGAATTTCGATCACATCAAGAACATGAAACGTCATCTTAATAATGCTTGAACCAATTTAGGTAATGGACTTAAAACGAATCCAATGTGAATAAACTCTGGAGTGCTTTATGATGATAGATAGGATCGAAAATTTTACTGATATCTTAGTAATGTTTTTCTACCGTTAATTATTTCACTGGTAAGTTTAACCCGATTAGTCGATGTGGACCAGCCGGGCATAAATCCAGGCATTTTTGTTGATATAAAGACGTGCTATTGTGAATTTAAAGTTGTTGCATATAACTAATTCAAACAATTTAAAAATTGATGTGGAAGTTTGTTGTTCCTATCTGTAGCATGTGATGTCATCTTTTTTACCCGATAATTGGTGTAGTTTTTTTTTAACATTTCAGTTTTGGGGAAACACGCCGATGCTTAAGGTGTAATTGAATAGGTAATATAATGAAGTTAGTAAAATGTTAGCGGACTTCTTCAGCATAGATGAGAGTATATTGTCAGAACCACTACCGTCTCCAAAACCCTTTCAAGCCGATAAAATTGATATCTTATAACAACAGGGGAGTTATTGATACGTTTTTATTACTGGGTACTTTGATTTGATCTTGAATTTGATCGGTATACAACCTGAATTTTCTTAAAATTTGTAATTTCTTTGATTTGAAATAATTTTAAAATTCGTTACTATGTTGTAAAAACGAAGTAGTTTTTGTAATTGAATTTGTAAAATGTGCAATTGCATGTCCGATGGCTTTCCGATAGAAAAAGGGAATTATGCAAAATATTTTCATAGTATTTTTGTCATAAATTTTTTTTTTTTGGCATACTATGGTAAAGAGTTGGTGTAAATTTTTTCAAAAACAAAATTAAAATGGGAATATTTTTCCTGTCAAATTTCGGTACGGAAAAAATATTTCCTAAATTATAAAAATTTAGATCAAAGTTGATGTCTCAGTAGGCATTTTTGAGAAATACGCTATTTAAATATTTTTGGTAATTCCTTTTCCTATAGGAAAACCAAAAACGACCTGCAGGAAAAAGCAATTAGGAAAAACATTTTCATAGTATTTTTGTAGCAAACATTTTTGTTCTGGCATACTATGGTAAATAGTTGAAGTAAATTTTTTCAAAAACAAAATTAAATTGGGAATATTTTTTTGATCGATACGGAATAGTATATTGTATAATTAGGAGGAAAAGTACTGTATTCCCAGACGATAGTGGAAATTGGCAACCACGGGAGTCCGGGAATGCACTTTTCCTCCACTATTTTTCTGCACTATTTTTTCTCCGATCGGACTTTAAAACGAATATAAACCCAAAATAATTTTTAGTATTATTCATTAATTATCATATTAAGAAATCAAAACAAAGTAAAAAATCGAAATTAACATAAAATTATTGCTTAGTTAGCCACGACATCATAAGACATAAATACATTTTGTTTTTTTTTTTCAAAAGTTGTCAAGTTTGTGTACCTATTTGATTTATAAAAAACGTGTGAACGAAGTTTAAGAGATATGGACAGTGAAAGCGAATTATCCTTATCTTGTACCCCGCCGGATATAGTGGAAGCAGCTAATTCAGCTACATGTGATTTACTCCCGCAAAAATCGAAGGAAAAATACGAAAATGCTTATAAACGCTTTATGGATTATCGTCAATCTAAACACATCAAATCATTTTCGGAAAACGTCATTCTGACGTATTTCGCTGATTTATCTTAATGATCTCTCTCTTATAAGTGTACTTTTATTTCTTCTAAACAATTAAAAATCCATACGGGAATATATTTCCGGCCTAGGCCAGACAAAATATTCTCGTACCATTATTACTCGTTGCTTAGCAACAAATACAACACACTGGAATCATGAGCTTTTCGTTTCGAAAAAACAACGGAAAGATATATTTTTCCCACGATCGGAGAAAAAAATATTTCCTAAATTATCAGTAGGCCAAAAAATGATACTTTTGGCAAAAACGCTAAGGAAATATTTTTCCTAATTCCTACAGGAAAGCCAGAATTGACCTGCAGAAAATTAAATTCGCCAACCACAAGAACTAAATATGACTAGCTTGTTGTATTAATAACTTCATCAATCGCATCGATTCAATTTGCATAACGATCACTTCCTGAACGAGTATTTTGATCCAAAAATAATAACAGGAGAGAAGAATTACCGGAACGCAATAGTGTAGAATATATGTATTTTTGTATTAGTAACAAACAAATTTTTTCGGACGTAACGTTTTTATTTTAGGTTATTAATTTTATATTTTGTAAATTAACAAATTTTATATCTCTTTTGTGGTTTACTAACAATTGCGTGGGTACGGCAAAAGTGCCATGTCAAAAATTTATTTTAGTTTGTGTTTTGAACTAACTTACATATTTGTGTATTCCTTTCAAACTTACTTTTGTTCGAAAAAAAACACTAACTATACACACAATTGTGTTGGTTGTACTTCAAATCAAGTGCAATTTTTTATCAAAGACGTCATTACATACTATGATTTTTTACTCATACATTTGTGTGGTTTGGACTTTAATAGAGCCATTTTTTGGTTGAAAACGGATTTTTTATAAAAAACAATTGTAAAACATTTCGTGTTCAATAAAACGACACGTAAAAAATAAATTCACTTTCCTCAAAACTTAGCATAATTTTGCTTTTGTCAAATTCCCCATCAAGATACCATGGGAAAATGTCACAAAACAGGAGTGGAAGCAATAAAAATTTGAACCGATTCCACCCGGTTCGATAAATTTTGATGACTATGGTCACAAAAACAACACACATACGTAACAAACGACAGCACACTAATTCAAAATTGTGTATTATACGTCGTATATGTATACACAAATTTGTGGTTTCATCTCCCAATTCTGGATCAAAATATGCGTTCTGATTGAGGTTTTGTGTATGCTGCATAGATGATTAGATTTGGATGGTTGATTTTTATTTGTAGCCCAACGTGATTGACACTTGAAGGATCTAGATTTACTGGAGTATTCCAGAGTTCAGATGTGCTGCTATGTGCACGCTGTCACTCGATGTCTTTGAGATTTATTTGAGAGAACGATTGAATCTGAAGACAATGTAATCATGGCAAAAATCTGTCAATACACCGTACGCCGGGTTTTCATGAAGTTCCATAAACTAACTAAATAAGGTAATTAGATTTAACACAACAGTATAAAAGATGCTCATATTAGCCTATCCCGATTTTTCGACTCCCGCACCAATCGACGTGATCATGCGTGCAAATATGTTTGCAGATTTTGTTGAACGTAATAATTCCGCACCAACCACACTGAGAGAAAAACACTGTCCCATGAAAAAAATTACCAGCGATTAAAAAAAATGCTATCGGCATTCGATAGTCAACCGATCATAATATTTATTATAATGATGGTAACTCCATTATAATTTGTATGCTGTTAATTTGACAGTATACTATCAGAAAATAATAAAATAAAATTTCGATTCAATAAAACGAATTTTTTATATAACAGCATAATTCTATAGATTCGATCTAATGAAAGACACATAAAGATAATCATTTCTGTCAAAGTAGTTCCATATGAAAACACAACATTGCTTATTTAGAAATAATTTCCGTTATTTATGCAACAAAAATATTTCTATATGAAATTTTGGGTTATTCTTAGTGATAGACAGATATTAAAATCAGATTTTTTTTTACATCGAGGTGAGGTTACCAAGACGTTGAAGTTGAAGTTTGATTTCCAACTATGAAACATTGAATTCTTTATATTAAAAAATTCAGTCGTCTCATCAGACTGCAGTGACCAAATCACCAAACTACAAAAATATTGAAAATACTTTGAAATTACATACAAAGTATAATCACACTGTCTTAGCGAATTATTTTGTTTCGCTACGCAATTGTCAACCCACTAGTAACCTTGAATTTTATTGTGTTTAACGCATACATGCGATTTCTATATGATTTAATTAATAATTTTGGGTTATTATAAAAATAATAAAAAAAAATTATATCGAGAAACTCCTTTCAAATTTGATCGTTAATGACAAAAACATTACAATTGTTCTGTTAATATGATAACATGTTGATCGTGAAATATTGGTTGCTAATAAAATAATTTATGGTCATATCAATAAACTACGATTAATATGAAAAATTGCTTGTTATGGTATCACAGAACAGTATCATTTTATAGCAATAATTACAATTTTAAACTTTCAATACGAAAGGAGAATTTCTCTCAGTGCAGTAACTCAAAACTCATAAATGATATGCAATACAATGTCAACAACAACTAGGGCATTTGCAAATAACAATGCCATCTTTGAAGATTAAAGGGAAAACAAATTAACGAACTATAAACAAGGAAGAAGAATGCATAAAAATGCTAGGAATTATGTGAAATTTACAGAACGATGAATTCGAGTTTCGAATTCATTACATCAGAAATATCTCAAATATTTGATTCAGGATGTTTTGTCTGACGATTATTATTGGAAAACAAATGTTTCAATATTTTTGGATAAAGGGAATTTTGTGGGACTTAACACCCCGATTCTGAAGCACAGTCAGTGACTGAAAAATGGTCTTAGGTAAGATTTTTTACCTTTATTTTGGGTTTACTCTTAATTATGAGACTTTCGTAGTCTGTGACCAATAAGACAACAAAATATATATGCCTTACGTAAGATTTTTTAAGCATTTTTGTTAAAAAAAATGCTATATGGTTTCGGTTTGCCGTCTGTCCGTCTGTGTGCACGATAACTTGAGAACGGATGGAGATATCAACTTAATTTTTTCACTAAAAGTTCAAGCAATTCATGGGAATGATCCCTATTGACATTTCTGTGTTTAGGGTGTTCGGAGATAGGTGGGGTTTTATCAACCCCCCTCCTTAAAATTGATAGATTTTTTTTATTTTCTATTCTATTTTGGTTTCATAGAGCATATGAATGTGGAATAATAATATATCTCGTCTGGATGTGGGTTTGTGTAGGTGGTGTGGTTATGGGGGTGATAGGAGTGGTGGTATGGGAGGTGGAAGGGGTGGGATGAGGCGTTTTGGGTTGGTGTCGGAATTTTGATTTGGTGGATGAGGGTTTGTGTGGGTGGTGTGTGTGTGTGTGGAAGTGGGTATGTAGGTTTTAAAGGGTGATAATATGGGTGGTGAAGTATAGGGTGGTGCGGGTGTTTTTTTGTTTTGAATTGGATAGTTTGGTAATAATGTTTAGATGTGGTGGTTTGTGGTTGATTGGGGTAGTTGAGATATGGTGGATTGGGATCGGGTGGGGTGGGTGTAGATGGGGTTAGGTGGGTGTGGAAGTGGGTGGTCGTAGTATTTGAAATACGCAAATCACACTGCATAGAAGTACTTTATAGGCAACAAAAATGCTTATAGAGTTCGGCTCCGAACCTTTCCCGTCTTTTTTACTTTGTTTTGAGTTTAGTCTTAATTATCACGCTTTTCGTATTCGCATAGTCCTAGTTGGCGTTGGTCTTAAAAAAAAGTCTTACATAAGACATATATATTTTGTGGTCTTATTGGTCACAGACTACGCGCAAAATACGAAAAGTATCATAATTAAGAGTAAACTCAAAATAAAGACAAAAAAGACGGGAAAGGTTCGGAGCCGAACCCTATAAGCATTTTTGTTGCCTATAAAATAAAAGAAAATAGTTTTTCCACAAAAAAAAATCACAAACCACCACACCAAAACATTATTACCACCCTCACCCACCATCCAAAACCCCCAAAACCTATCTCACCCGCACCACCCTATACCGCACCACCCATATTATCACCCTCAAACACCTCCATACCCACTTCCACACACACACAAACCACCCACACAAACCCTCATCCACCAAATCCCAAATTCCCACACCAAACCCAAAACGCCTCATCCCACCCGCTCCACCTCCCATACCACCACTCCTACCACCCCCATAACCACACCACCCACACAAAACCACATCCAAACGAGATATATTTTGATTCCACATTCATATGCTCTATGAAACCAAAATAGAATAGAAAATTAAAAAAAAATCTAACAATTTTAATGAGGGGGGTTAACAAAACCCTACTTACCTCCGAACACCCTAAACACAGAAATGTCCAAATCAATAGGGATCATTCCCAAGAATTGCTTGAACTTTTAGTGAAGAAATTAAGTTGATATCTCCATTCGTTCTCAAGTTATCGTGCACACAGACGGACAGACGGACAGACGGCAAACCGAAACCATATAGCATTTTTTTTAACAAAAATGCTTAAAAATGTAAATGTAATAAATAATACCATCAAGCATAACAGTGAAGATGCAACAACAGCGTCCTGATTGATAGAGTAAATCAGCTGTCAGTCAATGATGCTTACTACCCCCATAAAACCCAAATGAACACAATGTTTTCCATAGAATTCACCTTAAAATACTCAAACCAGTCAGCCATGCGAATAATAGCAAACTATCCCACAATTAATCTCCCCCACTAACTTCAAGCTGTGTTATGGAAAATCAAGGACCACCGGGTCCAGTTCCCTACCTAGTTATAAACTTGATGATGTTTTACAAGGTTACTACAATACTATGAGGACAAACATTCTTGTCACTTCGAGCAGTCCGGAAATAGAATATAAAAAAGAATATGGAAGAAAATCAATCATACCTGTCGGGCCACCTCTGTACTATAAATTACCGCAGATATCATTAAGAAATTTATTAAATATTCTGAAATCATTTCCAAATTAAAAAAAAATAAATCTCATTTACAATCCTCGATAGAGAATTATTTGTGAATTTATAATTAGTCTGCTTTCATTTTATTCGACCATGTTTGAACTTGTAAATACTTTATAAATATTTGTAACTCTTGATGCCCTTAGATTATTAACATTAATAAGGAAACAGATTTGCTTTAAGAGGACAAAAATGTATCAGCTGATCCACTTCTTTTGTTTACAGAACCAGTTTCATTCACATGGAATAATGTAAAATAAAAAAATGTTAAACTGAAAATTGTTATTACTCGTATCTAAGTTTTGCTAAAATAAATAAATAAAAAAACAAATTCGAGTTTACTTGAATTTAATTTATTTTGTATTTAAACAGAAATTAATTTTATCAAACTGTATAACACCAAAAATTTAGGAAACTTTTAGTAAAAACTTATGAAATTTTTGCGCGTAGTCGTGCATCTTTAACTGTTCTTAAACTAACAAATAAAATTATTTGTTTGTTCGTTTTTACTTGCAAACGGCCAAAACCAACAATTTCTTTTTTTTTCAGTTTGCTTCTCTGATTGCTTTCGTCGAAGTGAGAATTTAAAGGAAGACAGAATTTCTCGGGTTCTTTTTAGTTTTCCGCATTGTTTTTGTTTGTTTTAGTAACAAACAGTTTAGTGCTTTTTTTTTTTTTTTTTTTTTTTTGCGGTGATCGGAAACGTCCTGCTGCGTTTCTGATCTCTGAACTTTAGAGATTGCTATTACAATCAAATATTTACACCATTTAAAAAAATGTTTGAATACTAATCGATCGTCAAGGTAAAGAATACGTCATAAATTCATTTAGCATTGATCAATACCCGGGCCACACTGCATATAGTCCAATGGCAAGTACAGATTTAAATCGTACATTGTCTTAAACCCAGATAATTTAATTTGTTATGTGGCTCCTATTTACAACACATGAACTGAAACCAGTATGTGCGAAATGAGGACAACGTAATCAAGGCAAAATCTTTCAATACACCGTACGCCAGGTTTTACTGAAGTTTGGAACATTTCTCGTTCTTTCGTAATTGATAGAGTTAGCAAGTCTATCTTGGGCTGGTGATTAATAGCGAGCTGGACTATTTCGTATTTCGCATTCATTCAGTCGAGATTAACTTACCTTAATCCGATTTGGGGTGGTGTTGCGAATTATAAAGTGAAAAAGCTAGAGATTTTGCAAAAACGAGTTCTCAAAAACATTATTAATGTTCCAGTAAGGTACTCAACTAAGAAATTTTTTGACGAGTTTCAATCATTAAGGTTTTTAATTTAAAGAGAGCTACTAATTTTTATAAATAAAATATATATGACTGTAATACAAGAAAAAAATCAAATTTTGCCGTTAACTATTTTAGAACAATGGCTTCAAATAATAATATACTGTATCGAGACTCTTGAAATATAATACTCTGCCTTCGAAGCTTAAGAGCATTACAAACTCTACAGAGTTTAAAAAGAAAATAACTGAATACTTTAAGACGTACGAATCGGATATTAAATTTACTTTGCGCAAGTAATAAGAAATTGAATTGTGTAAGTAACTTATTAAGTAACATTTTCTTTTGTGTAAATTTTATTTTTAAAATTAAATTTATCATTGTTAAAATGAAGTTTAAGTATAGCTATGCTGTAAGCACATACTACTAAAAAGTTGCGTTTTAACCTGATTAGGTTCGAGCAACTGACTTGAATTGTTAAATTTATATGCAATCTAGTAAAATTGTTGTCTAAAAAATACAATAACGAGTGATGTACCTCTCATTTGCAATTTTAAAACATTCAATTTGGTAACCCTTCAGTTGTAAATTAGCAATGTTCACATAACGCTTATATATAAAAAATAACATTAACACGTTCGCGGACGTGAATGCTATAGCATTCATACACCTTTTTCGTGTTTTAACACTTTCGCGCAAACAGTCATTCAGTTTTTTCCTTTTTTAAGAAATAAGACGACATATTTGTCAATTCTCAACAATACATTCTTTTCCGCGACGAAATATCATTGCAATTACAAAAGTTATCAAATTTGTGTTAAACACATTTTGAAAGCGTCCGCGAACGTGTTAACGTGAAGTAATTGTGCAAATTTAACCAAGAAAAGCACAGCAATCGTTTAGCGCACCACAAACAAAATACCACATAACAAACAGGCTAATGCTTGAAATAGCCGCATCCGCACCCGATCATGGCAAAATATTTACATTTTAATTTTTTGGATACAGTTTAAAATTTTCAGTGAACTTGTACCCACGTATTTAGAGACGTACACATATTATATATGTTTACAAACAAAACGTATAGATACGGTAACATAATGCCTGAATTATATAATAAATAATGAGGGGACAGACATAACTTCCATTGTCTTACAACGTAATTATCATAATAAAAAAATTATTCTTGATCCTTTAAGCAATTATTATCGTAAAGATAAAGTTCTAGATAAATAATATAAGAATACTCTACAAACAAAATGAAAAAATTACAATAACAAATCAGAACATTGTGTACATACAATTGTATCCTACCGCCGGTAAAAGAGAAATTTTAAATTCTCTAAACGATGGCGCCCACTGAATTGATAATAATTTAATTTTCCCGAAAAATTTTATTTTTTTCCAGTTTTCTGTTTTTTTATTATTATTTGTTATATTTTATTTTTTCGTCCCAATTCAAAGCGAGACAATGTTGTACAGTCAAGTATATATTGTTGTACAGTGTACACATAAGAAAAGGATAAAAGTAAAATAAATATATAGACATTTTTTTGAGAGCAGATAAAATATAAGGGGCATTTTGTGGAGTGGAATGGTATGGTTTTGACATGTTGTTTTACTATTATTATATAGTGTGTGTATAAATGTATTACACACTATTATGATCAGTTATCTGTGTGGTGTGAGTTTTTACAGGAAAGTAAAACCGAGAAGAAAACGAAAACTTAGTTAAAACAATAACAATGATGGGTTTTATACGAACTTGTACATCCACTACTCAGCTAAAATACCTTACGGTTATTTTTAAAGTTGTACTTGGGTTGAAAGCAAATTGCGATTGAGGAATACGGAATATTTTGGGGGGTGGTGGACTGATGATAGTGTCAGAAGAAATTTTAAAAGGTTAAATGGAAAATTTGTATCGTAGTTGATTTTATATTATTACACAATGTTCCGGAAAACGACGTGCCAAATTAAATTACAACAACTTGTTTTTGTGCCTGTGTACCCTTAATTAGATTTTATTTTGATCTCCCAACTCATATTCCCAAATCTGTAATACTTCAATTAAGAGTTTAACTGTAAAAGTCCTTTTTTGTGAATCAGTGGGTGTATGGTTTTTTCCTTGTATCCTTCATTAGAAGAGACACTTTCATTTGCCTCAAGTTGATATTAAAAATTATTAGGATGTCTCGTCTCGTCTATGTATCATGACAAGTTATTGTTCAAACCTACAGGGTCGGAACAATGACATATTTTATAGTTAATTGAGAAAGACATTAATTCGAAATATTTTTGGCATTTTAGAAAAACTTTATTCAAATCAATCATTTTAGATCTTCTCTTTCCAATACTCATTATTCCATACATCTAATTTGTCTCCATTCGTGTAACAGCTTAACCATGATTTAATCATAGATTAAAATAGAAAAATTGTCACATTTATATTCAAAATGGGGTTTGGTGTTAGAACAGAAGAAAATAAGATATCATATCTGTCTAGATTGATCTATGTATTATGGTATTTTTTTGACTTTGCTGCTATCGGTGGTATGGTAGTTCTGATAGAATTACGCAGAATCCATTTTAACATGAGTGAACACGAGATTTCGTTTTGTTTGTTTTTTCTTGGCTTTTCGCGACTAATTATTACAAATTTCAATCAATATGGTTGATTATATAGAATATCAATATATATAATATGGCGTGATTGGTGTGTGGCGAAAATTGTAGAAAAATATTTATATGACGTGTCGATTTTTTGTTCCTATAATTTTTATATTTTATACCAGAAAGGATGTCAGAGAAGGGTGGGACTTAAGCACTTAAGAAATTAAAAATAAAAAGAAATGTGAGTTAGATTATTATATTATTATATGGTATATGGTGTTGTAATTCAAAATTAAAAAATAATTTGACTTAATGTAAATTTAATATTTAATGCTTTTGGGGAGAATATTTTATATGTGTGTGGATTTGTTATAATTTTCGAGCTTATGAAAGTTTACAGAGTTTAAGCACGTTTTTTACCAAAATTATACGGGGTTATAATAAAATAAATTAATTTATTCAAATTATATGTTATCATTTTTGAAATTTTCTAATTTGATAAATTTCAAGTCGTGACCCATACAGTAAGAATTTTTTATTTGTGCTTTTTTTCAGTTTCAGTTATGAGACGATTTAATCTGTACAATCCACTTGGAATGATAAAAATAAATAAATGTAGCACATTTGCGATACATAGCACCTCCGCTTGAAAATTGTTGAATTTCATAACGAAAGTTATTATACAGTGCGATCCATTACTATGTAACCACTCGTTTTTCCTGATTTTTTTTTAAATAAAATAATAATAATAATAATGCGAAATGAAGAATGGTACGAAATACACTTAAATAATAATAAAAACATTCACTTCGATTTATCCTCGTACAAAAAATTTATTATGTGCCATAACTTTATTATCACTTTTTATTAGACGTTCAAACTTCAATAAAATAAAATAAAAATCAGTCGGCCCCCGTTTGTTCATGGCCAGTGCCAGGTTCCTGTTAAGCACACTTCCAATCAATGAATCAAAGATTTCGGGCGATAAGTCGCTCCAGGCATTTTTAATTGCTAATTTCAACTCATTGGTGGTCTGGAATTCTCTATTACCCTCGTAAACCTTTCTAACTAATAATTTCCAAAGATTTTCTATAGGATTTAGAGGTCTGAGGAACAAGTGAAACAATCTTAAATATGGTATGTAATGCTCCACAAACCAAGATATCTAATTATCTAATTATCGCTTTGATAAATGTACAGAAAAGGTAAGAATTGGTCTTCTAAGACGCCAAAGCACTTCGCGCTGTTCAATCTAGTTGATGGAAAGGCTTAGCATACATAAAGAATACAACCCCCCCCCCCCCAGTCTACAAAAATACCACCACTATTATTCGCTTTGAGAAGTGCATTGGTTCCTTTCTAAGACCTCTCCAACCTCCATCCAGATTAATTTTTTTTTCATTCGAAAAATCTCCTATTTATTAATTATGGCTACATAGTTAAAATAAATATAGAACTATATTCTTTCTACTACTTTTGGCCAGTCTAATATTTGACCTAACAAACTCACGTCGTGCAGCTTTGTGCCGTGGCAGTACTTTTGGAAACCGGTTTCATTTTTGTGTAATTCAGATGCCCAACACCTTTTAAAGCCCGACGTTTAATCATGTTTTGGGACACATTTAACTGTAAATCACTTTTCAGGCGCTTAATAATTTTAATGTAATTCCACGGCTGCTTTAACTTGCCTTCGTATTTGCTGGCAAATCATCTTTTTTTGCGTACTCCGGTTTTTCTTGTCCCGTAAGTAGTAGGACTTTTTAAACAATTTGCAACCATTATGTGATGGCGGTCTAATCTTTTTCCGAAAAAAACCTTCTCCGAAACGAAGTATTTTCCACGTTTCATTATTTCTATACAGCACTTGGCTATTTGACAGACCGCATAAAACTAAAATGTTTATTCATTTATTCGGCTTAGCGCGAAAAATATAATCAAAGGTTACTGTGGTTATATAAAAGGTCTTTTCAGAGGTTCGCAATTTTAAATAAAAATAGAACAAAGCAAAACATTTTGAATTCAATGAAACTAGCTTTATTGGTTCGATAATTTTATGCCATTAACGCTTGAATTTCGGCCATGTGGCCGCCACGGCTGGCGCGTAAATGGCGTAATCTGGTAATTTTCACACAGTTCGCCGCAATTACGGCCATCGTATCTCGCTAATAACTCGCCGAATGTTGTGTTCCAAGTGTTCAATCGTCTCTGAGTAAAGATTTTGTTCGAAAACTGATAGTTTTTAAGAGAGTTGGGAGTTTTGCTATAGTGAAACAACCTACTAGAATAGATACACATAATTAATAATTGTTGTTGTTTTCTGTAAATAATAATTAAATTTTATATTTACATCTAGTGTGCTAATGAAACAAAAGAAGAACTTCTGTCTATCAAGTCGCGGCTTTCGAACAAAATTAGTATACTGGTTTATTGGCAAGTGACTTAACACATCTCTAAAAAAAAATAATGTAATGGAGTTAGATCACATGATCTCGGTGGCCAACTAAAAGGACCATTACGCGAAATTAGTCTTTCATCAAATGTTTGTTTGAGCAAATTAATTGGTTAATCGGTTGTTAAACAAAACAGTGTTGCCAACTTAAAGATGTGAACCTCTAAAAAACACCCTTTAGTTATGAAACGGATTTTTTCTCGACGAACCACCTGCATTTACATTTATTTTGTTGGCATTAATTTCTTGAAATTAATGAAGATCTAGAACTATCAATGCATTTTGACTGAAATAGGTCTACCGGAAGTTACAGCTTCCATATGAGCTCTCTCGCTTTCCCACAAGGAGTAACAGCTTGAATAGGAACTTTTTCGTTTGAAAATTGAATTGTATTTTGAAAAGTATCTCTATATATTTTGAAAAGTATATATTTACGAGATTAACAGCTTCTAAATTAATTTTGCAACAATACCGAGCCAGCTCAGTTTTTCAAAATTTAACCAGAATTGACGATTTTCATCAAAATCCGGCATTTCTATATTACTTACCAGGCGGATTGACTATTCGGAAACTTTATACTAAAGTTTTTAGGAGAATTAAGGTTTCAATAACTCTCCAGTCAGTTTAAAAAAAAACCGTAGTACTCTATATACTCGTATCATGTAGTTAGCTACTCCTACAGCCACTTTCAATCACATTATCCGTTGCCATAAGAATTTCAACGATTTCTGTTTAGTGTAGCATACTGTCTATAGTGACATACTGAAGAAATATGACAAATTCATCTCAGGATCAGATAAACGAAGTCTGATACCAGCCTCACCACCACTAACTAAACCAGCGGTGAATATGATCAGGTCCTCCCACCTGAAATGTGAGATGGAACATGATGTTCCTCCCCGGGTTTTCAGTAATAATCACACTAAATCATTTCTCGAAAGAGTTTCTTGTGTCCATCGAATTAGAGAGCATGCAAGCCGTTGGGATCTTGCCTAGATCCCTCCAAAATCGATAGGTCCAATGGCACTATCTACCAGAGAATGGTTCCCGTAATTCCATAGGTTTGTGAATGTTACACACTTTTAATCCAAACATCAAGATCAAGGAAGAAGTCAAATACAATCTCAGATGCAGCAGTCTGTATGATATGCACCAGCCCCATGAATACCACGACTAACAACCAGTATATGTATTTTGGTTTCAAACCCCACGACTTATCAAATCTTCATCTATACATTTCCAGTAATTGCTTCCTTGCATTTTTCTTAAATATGTTTTGGCCAGGTAAGCTTTGAATAAAACCGGCTCTAAGGTACCTAGTCTCCGAAGAGAGTGGAATATCACAATTCTCTATTTTTGGATATTAAGATTTAGCAAAATCTCAATTGTAATTCATCGATAAATCATTTTCACAGCACCAAGATATGACTATGTGATCACCATTTAGATATGATCATAAAAAATATTCGTACATTTGCTATATCAAGTAAGGTGATGTCATCGGCGTATCCCAGATAGCAAAATCGATTGTCGTTTAAACTGGAGTAATGTTAGGCCGCAAGAGAGGCAGCAAAATTTTAAAGTTAGCGATTATTTTCCTGGACGTGAGTATACTATACTAAGTACTTATCGAATAGGTGCTCTAAACAAGGACAGATTTTTAAAGCAAGGTCAAACATCATCTTTAAATCTTTATACCTTAAATATATATGTAAAAAGTGATCTTAAATAAATACCAGTGGCTTGGAAAATCCATCTGGGCCTGGTGTTTTGAACTTAAAGAAAGAAAAGACCAAGAAGACACGCCTCATCTTAATCTTCTTCCAGTCATCACTTTAGCTGCCAGTTGCGAGTCTCTATGACTTTTTTTCTGATCGTAGAGTAGATTTTATTCTACTGTTCTTAGATCATCCTTATTTACTGGGAAATGTTTATCAAATAATAGAATTAGAGTTCCCTGATTGGTTATCGTAAAAATCCCGTCTATCTTCTCTCAAGACCCGATAATTCGCTAGTCAAACACTTACTAACGCTGAGAAAAACTATGACACGATACAAATAAAGAAGTGTAGCCATTATTTGGTCGTTAAATTATTTCAGATTTTTTGTTTACGGGAGGAAATTTCGAGTCACAACCGATCAACAAAACCTATTGTATTAATGTATCATGAAAAATCCATGAAAACGTCAAATTATATAAAGGCGGTATACAAGCCAAGAAGATAATATCGAACAACCACAAAAATTAGCCTAATTAGCATTAGCCTAAAATTCACGCGAAAATTAACAATTTCATCCAGGACTATTCGTCATGGCAACGAAATAAAAAATTCGGCCAAACGACACAACCAATAAGAATTACCACTTGGTCCCCCCAAAAAACCGATAGTAACCAGTGGCTTGGGTAGCCAGTGAAACTTATAAAATTTAAATTAAATCAAATACATTGTTTAAATAACATTATACCATGAATATCTAAAACCCAAAATCTTTTAAATTTTTATAGAATCCGTTCTTGACTACTACAAAAAATACAATTTTTCCAATGTAAAAAAATTTCCATTAGTGGTGACTGGTGACATTATATCTTAATTCTCAATTTACCTACCCCACGCATAAAGATAAAATATAAATATTTTTAAAGTAGCACGTAATGGTGTACCATCTTGACAATACAACAAATATATGCATAGAAAATGGTTACATTTAGCTTCACGTTATCCTTTTATCGGATAATATTATTTGTCATATTATCCTTAATGTAAGTAATTAATTTAATCATTTCCTCTTCTCTTCAAACAGTATGAGTCACAAATGTATAATACAATAACAAGACACAATTTAGAAAATGATGTGTATGTATACCGATTACCGAAGCAAAAGTAGGAGAAACTCGGAAAATCTAAGTAAAATTGTTTCGCATTAAATCGCCCAAGATTCAATTTTTTGCGTTTGATTTTGATCGTTTGTTTTATATGAATTTATTCATTTGGATTTTTGAAGCAATATAACAACTTAAGAGTAACCGTTTTCTTATGTAATTTCATATTTCCTTGGTTATGCGTGCTCATTTGCGGCTTGCCACCCCCACATTGTATTTTGTACATTTTTGTCTTTATTGTAAGTGGTAGGTAAAAATCTATACTTGTTTTTGTTGTCTCACACGCAAAACGTGCATTTAGTAAGGGAATACAAATATATTTATATTAACTGTGTGCTTCCAGCACTTTAAAAGCGAAACATTACTTTCAATATTTTAAGACATTTTCTGTATGTATCGCGCATCCATTCGCAAGATTTTTTTTTATTGTTGTTTTCTTTTCATAATAAAAAAATAACAAAACAGAAATGATACCTACACACAGCACATTACTTTACTAAAGTTTCCCCTAAAGATTTGGATAAGACGGTATATAGCACAAAAGAAGATGAAGAAGAAAAACAAAAATGGAAAATCTCACTAAGAAAAAAACAAACATGGATGAAAATTAAGTAAATTGTATTGGGGATGAATGTAACCATAAGAATAAGAATTTTTATATGTTTATCAATAAGTGTATATGTGTGTGTACTGTATTGGGAGCTCTCTATAATATAGTGATTACAATAAAAATAGTCATTGTGATTTGTAACATTTTCTCGTCTTCCCCAACCATCTCTACAAATCTTAAATCGAAAAAGGAAACTGTATATCGAATCGCATTAAACAGGACTGTACAATATAACGCGTTGTATGAAATTATCCTGTTTATGGTGGAAGGAAATTCTGATTAGGGTAGTGAGATAATTTGTTGGTCGTTTGACACATAATAATGGACCGTTTGTTATAACATTTATTTCGTATGGTATGGTGAGTGGTTCACTGGGATTACTATCGTATGAGAATAACTTTGATGGACAGGTATATCAAATAACTTTTCCACTGCGGTAACACAATATTAGCATATTAATAATATATAAAAAGAGAAGGAGGAGGGGTTATTTAATAAACTAATATTTACCGGGTTTTAAAGTTGTATAAAATAAGCTATAAATCGTCTCCCAGAGAATGACATATTGACTGTAGTTAGTGTCAATGGAATTAGAATATCAAGGTTTATTTTTAAAGCATACTTATTTGAAATGAATTTGACTTTTATTTAATTTATTAATGTTTGATGAAATATAATATAATTTAGATAGAAATAATTAAATTGGTTCCATTTTAGTCCATAGTTTGAACATCAAAAGATTCAGCATAATACTCAAACTATACACTCCCGCGATCAGAAAATAAAACACGTCTTTCACACTTAAAAAAGCAATCGTTTTGGTAAACAATTAGCGCATGAGTTTCCGCAATAAAAAGTAACCTTTCTCCCAACAAGGGAAACAAGTAATAATGATTGTTTGATACTAGCCCCCAATTCACAAAAACAAAATAATGAGTATTTTTAAAAGTGCACATATCGTAAACCGCTTAGTAATTAATATTATCATGCCGAACCTGACAAGGATAAATTCACAATTTACATTTTTCAGTCTTTACAAATATAAATTATGTGTCTCTTAAAAGGATGAAAGAAAATGAGTTTTCGTTTAAAATGATTTACTTATTCAAAAGCGGAATGGTTAAGCACTTTTTAATATTGCGATATGCATTTGACCTTGGAATAGATTGCAAGGGTCATGGTAATTTTTAACCTTACGACCCATACTTTTTATTGTGGAATCGTAAAGATAAAGTTAATTGAGAATTTCGATGAACAAGCGGCTGAAACGGTTGAACAATTTCAGTGGTTTTGTTTTGCAAAAACAAATGTAATTTACATTCTATTATGTTATTTTGCTCTAGTCGCAGTAGGCAGTCTATTGATTGTTTTTTTTGTACAAAAAGTATGGCTAAGTGGTTTATTTAATGACACCCGTTGCATTTGAGTTTGAAGTCAAAATCACAGTCTTAAAAACCAAGATGGGCTTTGCCTGATTGTTTCAAGGTCAGCCCCGTTTAGCAATTTAATATAATAGTTTTAACCCAGATTAAAATAAAATGTTTTTTCTAGGAATAGAGCAGTAATTTTGTTTCATATAGAACGTATTTTAGGTGAATTCATTTATTTGTGACCATTGCAACGGCAGCGACTACAACTGTTAGGCAATAAGGCGATTACTAAAATGATTTAGATATAGGCGTTGGTTTGTAAAGTTTAATCAAATTAAATCAAACAAAACCACACAAAACTGCTGGCCGAGCTATGTCCTACAAAGTGTATTATAGGTCGTCAACTGGATAAGCTCGGTAACCTCACCAAACTCTCTCACTTTAACCAATTATAAAATAATTCGAAGGATTTTGACAGCAATTTGCTACTATCCTATATTCTATAAATAAAATTTAGTCAGGTATGATAACTGGATAGCCGATACTCAGAATATTCACACCATAAAAAAAAACTGATGATTTTTGTCTGGTGGTAAATTGTCTCTGGTGTGGTATAGAAAACCGCCATCTTACGGTAATAAAATAATAATAAATAATAATAAAATAATAAATTTCGATGTCTACTGCACTCAATTGGACAGTGTAAGGCAATAATTCGAGTCAACCGGTTCGATAAATAATCAGCCAACACCCATACGTCACCGAAAGGTAAAGTCTGCTGAAAACATCGCTACTGTGCATAAGAAACTGGCATTGCCATAATCGTCAACGGCGAGCGCTACCAAACGATGATAAGCAACTTCTTGTAGCCTAAACTGGATGATATGATACCGACAATATGTGATCCCAACCGCAAATAGTAGCATTATTAACAACCCGGAAGATTATAACCTCGAACAACGTGTGTGAATCATCAAATTTTATTTTCATAATCAGTGCTCGGTTCAAGAAACGTTCTGCGTATTACATGATTTTTTCCTCGCCACAACCGTCCTGCCGATTGACATTGCTTTCTAACAATATAACCCTGAGGTTAGTGCAATGGGAGAAAAATATTCATCTCTGGTTCAAATTCTCGATTCTTTTGGTCCTTTGCCCGTTTTGTTAAAAGAAATTTTACTAGAAAAACTTAATATATCAAACCTCTAATAACTATTTTACCTGTCAATGAAACAGGTGTATTCTTCAATTTGGAAAACGGTTAATATTAGTATTAAATCATCTCTTATACAAACTATATCAAGCGACCGACTGCTTTGTTATTTGTTATGTCGAAAGTAATGGTATTCAATTTACAGACTCTTTAGAGACGCATGTTCCGCTTTTCGATTTTTAACACAAATTAAAAAAAAACTGGTCTACTGGTGAGCTCATATAACTAACATCCGCCGCACTATTGAGAGCGATGTATTCGTATTGAAAATTTTTGGAGCATCTAACGTCGTTTATTTGAACTTTTCAAAAGCATTTGACACTTTTTGGCATGAATTTTTAAGAAGAATACTTCATTTGCTGAATTTATATGCCTCTCTTATTCCATTCCAGCAATGAATTTAGCGAACCGAAAAACCCAGGTTGGTTTGGAGGTAAATGCAGATGTGCCAGCCACAAGGATTGTCCTTTTCCCAGACACTATTGTTGATTTACATTCATGACATATACTGACCTCAATAAATTACGACATACAATTCTCAAAACAACAACGAAGACGATGAGCAAAATCGCTTGTCAAAAACACCGAAAACATGCAATACAAACGCAACCATCGAAGTTGGTGACGACGATTTTTTCGTTGAAATAAATTTAGAGTCTATTTCTAATTTTGTCGCCGGTGAAACAATGTTGCCAACTGTTTTTTATATATAAGTTGGTATCGTTTGACCGTCATATTATTAAGAATTTTGTTCAATTTAATAGCCCAATGTCCCAACGTCATATGCCAAAAGCACAGAAGGTTATGCCGTTTGTGGTTGTCTTTACGCCGACGCTTTTGTTCTGTTAGCTACAGCGATGTTCTGTACGCTCATCGTTGTCGCTCTTGATCTCTTTCGAGCTTTATTTGTTGAAGAAACAACAATGTTGGCTTCCATTTTAAGAATCAACTGAGCAGAAAGTAATTAATGTCTAGAAAGTTTACCAATTCTAGAATGTAGTCTAACATAGCCGAATTTAAACCTAGCATAGTCTTTGTGTCTAACGAAGTCGAACTTAACCCTAGCAAATTTCAACCTTGTCTTTTCTCCAAGAAAGTTCTACAACACTATTTTGTAACTATAGGTATTGGGATTCACAGCTCTTCCAGAAACAAATCACTAGGTTTCTGAAGGATTTTCATTTTTTTCCCTGACCATAATACACTGATAAAATTATTTTATTCGCGTCGTTTTGTTTTCATATCCGGTTTGTTAAAATAGTTTAAATCCAATGTGTTAATAGAATCTGCGAAAATAAATTGGAACGGGCTACAAACGTGAGGCATGTGATAAACACTGTAAATCATTGCTTTCACTCTTTTCATTTTTAATAAAAATATTGTCATGATCAAAGTCATTCAGAGAGCTCTCCCTTGGCAATATGCTTCTATATAAAAATAGATTTTTAAATGGTAATGGACTATTTCCTAAACCTTAATAAAAAAACAGAAACAATAATTTTGTTTGACGGTGTTTGTAAAACTATGCAATAACGAATATTCATAATATGCAGAAATTCTATAAAATATTTTCTCGAATAAATTTTGCTAAGATCCTTATAAAAGTTGCAGGGGTTTAGTATGCAGAAGTTCGAAGTGACATAATAAATTATACATTCATTTGAGAAAATTAAGGAAGTCCCCGTGATTTTTACAAAGCTCAGAAGAATTAAAGCTAAGTACTAAAAACACTTTTGAGTCACGATCCAATCTGGTGAAAAATATTTGTTATAAGAAAAATTATTGCGGGTCTAGAAGCTTATAATGCAGAAGTTCACGCAATAACTTAATTAATGAATTAGGTTTATAAAAATGCTATTAAGAACTACATTTATTTTGATAATGATTTCTTGTACGACGGCTGCCTTGAAGATGATGATGTCATTTATTTTGTTTGCAGCGGCCCGGCTTTCGATGTAGCAGGACGGAGCCTATCAATAAAACTGGCATCATTGTAAGTAGATTGTCGACAAACGGGAAGGTCGACAAACCTAAATTTGATAAGTTACGAACGATGTTTCGAGAAAGAACTGTTTTGATATTGGAATATCAAATATCATATTGGAATATATATCATATCACACAAAATTTGAAAAATTTTAACAATTGTAAAATAGAACTTTAAATTACAAATTTGAATCGTTTACCGATTAGAGCATATTCCGTGTAACCTGACACAAAATAATTTATTATACACCTGGATAAGGTTGACAAGGTCCACCGAGTAAGATATTTGACTCAATATATGATGGCGGTCTTGTGCCATAATTATTAAATGTGGCAACACCAACCTTTATATCGAAATTTAAAACCTAAACCTTCTGATGCCAATTCCGTCTAATATAACACTATAATAATTTATTACACACCCGGATGAGGTTGACCTACCCTCGACAAGACTTTGGCAGCATTTGTCCAACATCTGATGGCAATCTGTGGCACTATTCTGGTAATTCCCCGGGAATAGGAAATTGCGGAAAGGATTTATATGTAATTTCTCTTTAAATATTTGTTTTCCGGCCTACTGAGGAGAAAAGTTTGGTGTAAATATTTATAAATTGGGAATAATAATTTTTCCATGTCTGAATTGGTATGGAACTGTATGGAAAATAATTTTATTTTCAAAAAAATTAACACGAGCTTTTTACCTCAGTATGCCAGAAAAAATATGTTTAAAAAGAAATTACATATAAATTATTTCCCTACTTCCCTATTCCCGGAGAATCACCAGAATAGTGCCACTGGTATTGGTGTAAAAATCTATTTAAAGGAGTTAAATTGACGTTCTTCTTATAAATAATCGTTTGGAGTAAAATGTATCGATAAGGCAAGTTATTGGGGTTGAATTAAACTAACTAACTCAATGTTATTAATTTTTTAACAAATTCTGGTCCAAGAACAATCCCGATATCATAGCTACGCCAAAAGTCGTAATGCTGGCTGTTCCTGGAAAACGGTAAGTGTAATAAAATCAGGATTTCTTGTAATAAATGTGTAACAAATTATGGTAAGGGTTTCTTCATGCATGATTTTTTTATTCTTAATTTTTTTTTTGGTTGAACTTCAAGACAATTTTTATAACGCTTTAACGCTATAAATTGCATTGTTCCTTATTTTTATAAATATTTTGCGAGTTATTATTTCCTGCTTTTTTTTAAATATGGTGTTCGAGACTGCGATAAATTATAGGTAAAATACAGGGAAATTTAGAAAAAAAATTAGAACAACAACTTTAACTAACTTCAAGTCAATCATTTCCATATTTAATTTTTGGTTTCCAATTAAACACCAAAATACATATATATAAAATTAAAATAAATTAATTAATTTGGCCAGCAAGGATTCCGATTTTTTTTGTTAAATATACGTTTAGATAATTTTTTTTTTTTTTTTTTTTTTTTTTTTTTTTTTTTTTTTATTTAATAAATTTATTTATTTATTTATACAATATTACAACTGATTCAGAGATCATCTAGTAATTTATCTTTCTTAAATTAAGTTCTCGGGTTAAGATGAGTAACCTATTGGTTACTCATTTTATAATACTTTCTTCTAAACCAAACTGCCCAGCTCCAGAGGTTTCTGCCTTTGGAGTCTCCTCACGCCGTTAGTGGTGTCCAACATACGACGGATATCTGCATTTTCGTGTAGAGATAAGCGCTGTACGTGTTTCCTTGCATGATTCTTTATTTCATCGGTGACGTATTCCATCTTCAAGTCTCTATGGATGTTGTCATTCCTAATGTACCATGGGGCGTTCACAATCCCTCGTAGCACTTTATTTTGGAAGCATTGTATCATTTGTACATTGGTTTTCTTGGCACAACCCCAAAGCTGGATACCATAGGTCCATACTGGTTTTAGCATTTGCCTGTATAGAAGCAATTTGTTGTGTATTGAGAGCTCAGAGTTTCTACCCATGAGCCAGTACATTTTTCTATATTTGATGTTTAACTCTTCTTTTTTCTTCTTGATGTGTTCTTTCCATCTTAGCTTAGCATCGAGGGTCATGCCAAGGTATTTAGCTGTATTTGCATATGGAATTTGGTTTGAGTTGAGAACCACGGGAATACAGTTTACATTTTGATTTGTAAAGTTGACGTGTACTGATTTGGCTTCATTTAATGAGATGCGCCATTTTTTAGTCCAGTTGCTCACCGTGTTAACTGCACTTTGAAGTTTGCTTGTTGCTTCCGAAATATCTTTTCCAACTGCTAGAATAGCTGTATCGTCTGCAAATGTTGCTACTGTGGTACCTTCAATATTCGGTAAGTCTCTCGTGTAAAGAATAAACAGAATAGGTCCAAGTACGCTACCTTGTGGTATACCTGCTGATATTCTTTTTATTTCAGAGTACTCATTTTCAAATTTGACTCTAAAGTGTCGATCAGCTATGTACGATTTAAGAATTTGATAAAATTGCTTAGGCAGGTCTCGATGCAGTTTAAATTCAAGCCCTTGGTGTCAAACTTTGTCGAAAGCTTGAGCTACATCTAAGAAAATACTGGAGCATATTTTCTTATTATCGAGTGCATCCTCAATGACATCCGTTATTCTGTGAACTTGTTCAACTGTAGAGTGGTTTTCTCTAAACCCAAATTGGTGTGGTGGAATTAGGCATCTCTCTTCTATTATAGGTTTGAGTCTTTTCAGCAACAGTTTTTCAAATATTTTTGATATGATTGGAAGTAGTGATATCGGTCTATATGATTTTTTATCGTTTCCTGGTTTGCCTGGTTTAGGAATCATTATTACTTCGGCCACCTTCCATTGTCGTGGAACATATTTCAATCTGAAAGCTGCATTAATTATTTGATTTAATTTACGCAAACCTTTCTCGGGAATGGCTTTCACAATTTGCCCAGTTATTAAATCATAACCTGGAGCTTTTCTGATACTTAAGTTACTATTGATTTCAGTTTTAAGCTCCAATAAAGTCACAAGCCTTATGTCAAGATCATCTGCTTTGTTTACGACTGTTGTATTTTCATTTGCTGTTTGCCTCGGCAACGGTTGAAAAGTCTCTTCTAAATAAGCAGCAAATAGAGAGACTTTCTGTTTGTCACTTTTAGCCCATGAACCGTCATCGCATTTGATAGGCGGCACATGCATTTTGGATCTTTTTAGTCCCTTCGTTGCTTTCCAAAGCGAGTAATCGTCATCCTTTAATTCAGAAAGACCTCGTAGTCGCTTAGTTATGCTTTCGTTCTTTATTTCTTTTATTAGTTGTTTTAATTTGTTGCACAAAAAATTTAGAATAGTTTTGTGTTGCGGTGCACGAGAGTGCTGCCAGATTTTGCGAGCTTTCCGTTTCTCCCTAAGTAGCTCTCTGACTTCAAGAGGATAGTTATGTTTCATTATAGCGTTGGTATGAGAAATCGGTGAACTTTCCCAAGCCGCTTGTTGGATGATGTTATTAAATATTTCTAGTTGATCTTCCAACTGCACCTTCGTTCTAATTGGTTCGCCGAGATTTGTTCGATCTTCTACTAATTTCTTAAATAGATCCCAATTGGTTTTATTGTTTGTTAACTTAGGTGAATTATCTTTTTTCATTATCATTGTACTCAGTGTCATGATCACAGGTGAGTGGTCAGATGATAGTCCTTCACTATTTTCAATGCATGTGTAGTCCTCTAAAACTCCTTTTGTTACAAAGAAGTCAAGAAGATCTGGAATTTTATGTATGTCAGCAGGCCAATATGTTGGTTTATCGCCAGAGAGGAATTCACAGTTGTTCTCGCGAGCTGCATTAAATAACTCTTTCCCTTTAGAGGTTGTAAGTCTAGATCCCCAATAGGTGTTCTTTGCATTAAAATCACCGCCTATGATAAAATTTGATCCTAGTGATTTAAAAAGTCGACTGTAGTCTTCTTTTTTTAATTGATGGCGTGGGGGACAGTAAATAGAGGAGATACTGAGTTCCCTATTATATATTGATTCAACTATTATGGTTTTAACCTGCATAATTTCTTCCTCAATGCCGGGCACTTCGTAATGTTTAATATTATTTTTAACAATTACGGTAGACCCGCCTCTAGCGTTTCCTCCTGGATGAATAGCATGGTAGCATTGATAGTTACGTATTTTAATAAATGAAGTTTCTGTTAAGTGAGTTTCCGAGACAAGACATATATCTATTTTTTCTAAGTTTAGAAAAATTTCTAGTTCTGGAACATGCTGTGGTAATCCATTCGCGTTCCAAATAACAATTCTAAATGATCTATTCATTTGATTAGTACAGCATTGATGTAAGCTCATTGGTAGCTTCTTGTCTATCCAGCCGCTTATATATAGCTTCTAGACCACGTTCTTGTTTTGCTAGGCGTGCATTTATCGTTTATATACTTCGAAATATCCTTTCTAGTGGATTTTCTTCAATAGTATTTTGTTGCGTTATCTGAGAGTAGGATCTCCTCTCTGGCCCTATGGGCTCTGGTTGAGTCGGCGCTCTAGTTGTAGTTGGAATCCTTTCTCTTCTAACATTACTGTTTTGAGTCGATTGGCGTGTTTTATTTCTTAACCTTTGCAGTTGTACCGCTACTTCGCATCCTCTATAGTTGGCTGGGTGTTGTCCTTTACAGTTTATACACCTTGCAGGTTCGGTTCGACTAAGAGAACAGTCTTTCGCGTTGTGTCTGCCGGCACATTTTACACACCTAACATCTCTCCCGCAATATCTTTGGGTGTGGTTATAAGCTTGACATTTCTTGCATTGAGGTATTAATCTCGTGTTCTTTTTCAGTGGTTCTATTTTAACCCTCATATTAAGTATTGCTTTGATATTAAATATATTTTCAATTTTTTCGCTTTTGTTGAATGTGAGCATGAATAGCGGGAGCCCTCTTTTAACGATCTTGGTTCCTTGACTATTTTCAACTTTCTCTCGTTTAAGGATATTGACTGCGTCTTCAATTTGCAGTTCTTTCATTTTGAGATCTTCTATTATATCCTCCTTCCTGCAGGTGGGATGTAGACCTCTGGCCATAACCTTGATGTTTCGGTTATTTTTGTCTTCATATGTATACCACTCTTTACCTTCTTCAGTGAGCTTTGTGGCTAAAGCTCTGTATGCATCGGGATCTCTTGTGTTTATCTTCCAAACATTATTGTTTAGTGCAACTACTCTATAGTCGTTTGTGGACACTGATTTCATTAGAGCTTGGATATTCGCAAACTCAGTAATGCCTACCACATTAATTGGCGGTGGTGCTTTGGTCTTCATTGCAACCTTTCGTTGTTCTTGTTGCTGGTGATGTTGGGGTACAGGCACTGGATTGACAGTTTCATTAACTTTTGCTTGCGAGAGCTCCTCAACTTCTGGCGAGAATTCTGCTCTTCGTTTTTTCCTTGGTCTTTTCTTCTGTTTGTGTATCCAATCAGTTTCTCTTGCAAGTTCCTCCTCATCTGTGTGGAACTCAGCGTCAGTACGGGCAAGGGTACTGGTTTCGTTATAACAAGTAAGAGGAGTTTCCACAACCTCTATCAGATTGGGCTTCTTTAGCTCCTCGTTTTCTTTCTTTAACTTAGCGATTTCATTGCTAAGTTGCGATGCGACTTTTTCTATTTCACTCAGTCTTCTGCGTAGTTCAGCATTTTCGATTTCCTGCTGAGTTGCGAACTCTATTTGTCTAGGTGGTGACCTAGCTAATTTTGAACTTCGATCGAATGGGAATAGCAATGGTTGGCTCACCCCAGAATCCTTTGAGCCGGCCTCGTTAGAGGGTGGATTAGCCAACTGAGCAGTTGGTGTACCACCTGGGGTAAAAATTCCTTTTTGTTGAAAACTCATTGCATTATAATGACTGGTTATTGAAGCAGCTACCAATCTAACCAGTGAAATTGGCAGTGGGTCAGTGGAGAGAACATCATTTACTAGGTTCTCGGTGTTCGGTTATCCCGCCGTTACTCGGTCGCCAGAGCCTCGTTGGTTAATTAGCAGGGAGCACCACGTGCAGGTGAGGTTGACATTTGGGCTGGTGTATTGACCTTCTAGACCGATGCCCCTTACCCCCCGTTTAGATAAATGCCTCCAAGTTTATTTTATACAATCCCAAGTTCCATTGTACGAATGATGCTGATGGTACAGATGGGCACTTATCACTTGGCATGTATATGTACATACAGCTGCTATTAATTTTGAGATTGCAACAAAAGTTAAATGTTGTGCTCTGAAATGTTAAAGATTTTTCATTTCTTCCTAGGTTATAAATTAAAGTGCCCATGAGAAACGCATTTCAGGACATTTCAGGAATGAAATTTCGGTATAAACCGGACATGTCTTCAATTCAATAAGTTTTCACGAAACCATCAAACATGCCGTGTTAATTTTTGAATCGGGTAAATTTTTAACCGTCTGAATATGACCTTGAATGACTTGAATATCAAAACATAGCCTTGTTTTTACCACCCATATTGAATTAGTCAGAGTTGTTGTAGCTATAATGTAAATGGAATAATTTATATTTCTAATTAATTTAGGCATTAATATGTTTTTGAATATATACAAAGCAAAATACTTATATTTACGTATTATTGTCCATTTATTATTTATAATTTATCTGACCCGGTATATCCGCATATACAACTCAACTGTCATTTTATTGTAAATTTCCAATTTGTAAATGAAGTAAGGAACAATCAAAAAATGGTGTACTAAAAACATTTCCCTGTTTCTTCAGTTCATGAGTTATTAAGTTTTTTGATGAGCTATGTTGTACTCTCCATAAAATCAAGAGTTGTTGAGAACAAGCAAATATAATCTTTATTCAACAATATAATGCATGATATCATATAATTAATATTATATAAATTGTTTAAAAAATCAAAATATAATTCATCGCAGTCTAGAGCAGCATTTTAAAAAACGCAGCTTTTGGCAGTAACACAATATGATATACTTGCTAAATTTCCTCATACCCATAAAATTTTCCTTGTGTTAGGCTTAGTATACAATGATTTTACGTTCTATGTTGGTTCCTATGGAAACGCCAATTAATTTGTACTCGAACTTACCCAAGAAAAATTATGAAATATCTTTTACTAGCCAATTACTTGGGAGGGTTACGTTGTAATGCCGGAAGCGCACGGGCATTGCCAATATTTGTATTTTTGAGATCATGGCGAAATGTAAATATAATCAATTTCGTTGCTGTTATTATAAAGAAACTCCATTATTTTTTTATTAAAACACACGATTGCTATGTACGCAGTACGCACATAATTCATATGATTTCAGTTCGATAAATAAGTGATGATAAGATTTTTTTTGTATACACCAAGTACAAAATTTTTTATTATCTAAATTTATTTTGTAGAACGTTGTGCCTCTTTTACCATTTTACCATCCTTTTACATATAAACTATTATACATACAGTGCTGGGGAAAAAAATTGGACAAACATATTTTATTGCAAATTGGACTCTTTTTTTTGTTAAAATTACAAAAGTTTTGCAAGCAATTGTGTCATTTTAAATACATGCATGACGTAATTTTTTGAAAAAAAAAAAAATTACCTGCAATTTAGGGACAAACCCCCGAAAAGTGCCAAAATATTCCAAATACGTTGGTTGGAGTTAAAGTAATGGAATAAATTAAACACTTATTTTTTAATTTTTTTTTTGTTTTTTATTGATTTATAGAAGTTCTATCTTTAATATTAATATTATGTTGGACCACCTTTTGTTTTTATTACACCGGCACAACCCTGCAACTGATGTACAAAAAAATTAGTCAAACAATTATTTTATTTTACGCCTACCGTTCTTGGCCGTCATTAGAGTGAGTGCAGACGTTTTATTGCCTGTAATTTTTTTTTTTGAGTATAAATAGTGCATATCTTGTAAGATTAAGTTATTCTGTAAATAATCCTACACACGCAGTACACAAAGAAAGAAAGGCTCTGGAAGGCCCAGAAAGACAACGCCAGTGGAAGATCGTTTCAGAATATTACAATGTCGTCGGAACCGTTTTAAAACTTCATCCGACATAAGACGGGATGTTGAGCGAGCAATGGGAAAACAAATTTCAGCCAGATTAGTGAGAAAAAGACTTGTTAAAGCTAGAGCACTTAAACCAGTTCAGAAGCCTGAGTTTACATTACTAGTGAAAAAAACGTTTGCTATGGGCCCAGGATCATGTTTCTTGAACTCCAGAGATGTGATTTTCACCGATGAATCAAAATTCAAGTTGCATGTTGGAGATGGAAGAATTCTCGCAAAACGAAAACCGGGCGAGAGGCTTAGCAACGAATGTCTTTTAAGTCTTTCACAGAGAAATGAAGAAGTTATGGTCTGTGGATGCTTTTCTGGAAATGAAACCGGTCGATTGTGCTTCCTTAGTTCCAGCATTACAGCAGCTGTTTTTCTGCAGGTCCTACACAACGAATTTGAGCCTTGTGCGTTAAAGCTTTTTGGCGAAATTTACAAATTTATTTTTCAACAGGGCAACGCTCCGTGCCATACCGCATAAAAAGTTGCTTGATGACGATTTGGGAGTCCATACCTCCTACGACTTTGAAAAATTTATCAAATTCAATGAATCGGAGGGGTATCTCTGTAATAAAAGCAAATGGCGGTCCAACAAAATATTAATATTAAAGATAGAACTTCTATAAATCAATAAAAAACAAAAAAAAAAAAAAAATAAGTGTTTAATTTATTCCATTACTTTAACTCCAATCAACGTATTTTGAATATTTTGGCATTTTTCGGGGTTGTCCCTAGATTGCAGGTAAATTTTTTTTTTCAGAAAATGACGTCATACATGTATTTAAAATGAAACAATAAGCCAATTACTTTCAAAAGTTTTATAATTTTAGCAAAAAAGACTCCAATTTGGAATAAAATATGTTTGCCCAATTTTTTTCCCAGCACTGTATATCTCGTGTTAAAGACGAGAAAGAAAATAAATAAAAAGATTCACAAAAAAGCTCTTGTATTATAATATAAATTGTTTACATTTAATTTTTCCAAGAAATTTTAAAAGAGAGTAAAACAAAATCTGCCTCGCGCGAATTGTATGAGTACCGCCTAACCTATACAGTTACACACGGTTACCATTTATGCAAGTTTACCTGTGCAACCAGGTGAAATACAATTTAACTCTGCATGGTATGCTGTTGGTTAAATCCGACTATCGAAACAAGCACCGCTTTATAACCCTCATACCAATTTGTTCATTACACTTAAAGTAAAATTATTTTTAATTGCACCATTAAATTCAATTAAAACGGTATATAGATTAAACCCAATCTAAATCTAAAATTAGAATTCTTCAAAAGATTTTATCATCGCGTGCATTTAATATGAACTAAAAACTGACACGTCATCGTGGTAACTAATGTTTATGTTAATCAAATTGTATACACTCTAAATTGCAGACCGACGATTCTTCGTTCTATATACCTATAGTGTTTCTGATCCAATATATTTTCTTTTCAATAATTTTATTAAAATTAAATTTTACTTGTCAACACTTCATGGAACTTTTTTATTTTATATTTACTTCATCTTCTTGCCATCACATGAGATTCTCCAAACTCGTTTCGATTTCCTGATTTAATTTATTGCTTTGCAATTTTTCTTTCTGTATCTGAACATTTCTGCTAACTGCCAACAACAACTTTGTTTCGATTTAGTTATGTAAGTAGAAAATCACATTATCATATTTATTTAGTTGATTGTTTATATTATGTTGTGTTCCGTCAAATGTGTAATGCAAAAAAGTGTTTTCTGAACCTCCTTTGAGATATTGCTAATGGATTTCTATGTATGATCCTAAGGATGATAAGGCTCAAATAGTCTTAGATAATATACTAATATTTACTATTTCATTCAACAATCGTAATGTGTAGATTCGAAGAATTGAATCAAGTGATGATCGTCACGTGAAACTGATTTTAAATTTGTTTATTGAGCTCTCAATGTTTATAATTTACTGAGAACTAATGTTTCAGAATTAATTATGTAGATGTATTCAATAATTTTGGAACATAAAATTATAAACAGAAAATATACAGGGTGAGTTTTTTAATAAATGCTAGGCGTTTATCTTTGAACCGACAAGATAGCAGAAAATTACTTACAATGAAATTGTTCAGTGTCGAGTGGATGTTAAGTGATGACCTTGAATGACCGCGAAACAAATTAGTTTGAGCGTAATTTTACTATTTCGTAATTATATTAAGCAGTTAAACAATACAGGTAACCCCCGAAGAACACGGTACTTGAAGAATACCAGTTTATAAGAACACGGATACGTTTCCTCGAATTACACGGGTTCAAACTAAACGATTTTCAAGTAATTCTTGTGAAAAAGATTAAAGCATTTATTATATACAGTAAAACCTCGATTTACGGACTAATTGGGGAGTCTGTTAAATCCGAATGTTTTTAAATTTAATCGACTATAGATTTTGCACTTGTTCTGGAATATGACTACCTAGGACAGAACTCGTTTATCTCTTAGCAGATTATGAAGGGGTTTTGTTTGTTGGATGGAAATGAAATCCATAAACGGTTTTTGGAAGAAGTTCTGGAATATGGCCATCTGGGAAGGAACCTTCTTAGCTGATTATGAATCCCATTTCCATCCGCAGCATACCCAACCCCGTCATAATCGGTTAAGAATTGCACGAGTTTCGTCGTTCAATTCTTAACCGATTATGATGGGATTTGATATGCTGGATGGAAATGAGATTCTTAAATGATTTTTGGACGAAGGTCTGGAATATGGCCACCTGGGATGGAGCTCGACCAATTCTTAATTGATTATGATGGGATTGGGTATGTTGGATGGAAATGGGATTATTAAATGATTTTTGGAAAAAGTTCTGGAATATGTCCAAAAATCGTTTAAGAATCCCATGTCCATCCAATATATCCAATCCCATCATAATTGGGTTATAATTGAATGAGTTCCGTCCCAGATTTTCATATTCCCGAACTTCTTCCAAAAATCATTTAATAATCCCATTTCCAGCCAACATACCCAATCCCATCATAATCCGTTAAGAAATGATCGAGTTCCATCCCAGATGGCCATATTCCAAAATTTCTTCCCAAAATCGTTAAGAATTATATTTACATCCAAAATACAAAATCCCATCATAATCAGTTAAGAATGGATCAAGTTCCGTCCCAGATGGCCATATTCCAGAATTTCCTCCTAAAATCGTTTAAAAATCCTATTTCCATCCAACATATAAAACCCCATCATAATCGGGTAAGAATTGATCGAGTCCCATCCCAGATGGGCATATTCCAGAATTTCTTACCAAAATCGTTTAAGAATCCCCTCTCCATCCAACATACCCAATCACATCATAATCGGTGAAGAATTGATCGAGTTCCGTCCGAGATGGCCATATTCCAGAATTCCTTCAAAAAATCATTTAAGAATCCCATTTCCATCCAACATACCCAATCCCATCATAATCGTTAACCGAAAAATGGAAAATAAAAGAATGTTCGTTAAATCGAGCGTCCGTTAAATCGACGTCCGTTAAATAGATGGTTTACTCTATGTCGCACGTCTTTTATTTTATTTTTTGTATATCATACCAAAAAGAAATTAAAACGTAACTTTTTTTTTATTTTCACAGTTAAAACAGAATTTCGATGTTTATAGACTCGAACAGCACGATTTGAAAGAACACGGAACCAATTAATCGTCTTGTTCAGGGGTTAACTGTAAATACTTTTTGTTTTATATAAAAATTTTCGTATAGTATGGTTTCAGATGGAATCCGTTCAGAACGGCATTATTACGACATATTTGAAAATGGCATTTTCCAATACGGCATTTTTCAAAATTGCATTTTTTGAAATGACATTTTAGAATGGAATGTTTTAATCGGTTATGAATCTAGAATTATTTTTTCATAAATTTCTGGAAGATGACCAACAGGTATGGTTTTTTATTAACGGAACACGATGAAATTTGACATGAACGAAATTTTTGAACGATTCGAGAATTGTAGGATAAAGCATAGTGGATAGAATTTGAGCCGCGATCTTAGCAACACACTGATTCAATCGAGAAACCTCCTGACCACCACCAAGAAGATTTTAACACATAATGATTTCAACGTCATTCTCACGGATTTAAATCAACTGTGGAAGAATATTACACACTCATACACACACACATATATACACACGCATTACTATTTTTTATGTGGTTAGCGCTGCATTTCGATGTTATTAAAGTAAAAATAATTTGTGCGGGCTTGATAAACATCTGTGTGCACATTTTCTTATATAGTTGGATGGTATCCAATACCATGGATAAAAGCCGTATTTTATTATTAGCGTCCGATATATGTATCCAAGGAGCACCCAATTTTCTATCTCAAAACGTATATTTAGCGTGTTATTTTTACATATAATTAATTTATTTAACTCCAAACTAATATTTTTCATGCAAGTTTTTAGTTATCGACATAAAAAATAGTTTGCTCTAGTGCTATTCATTTCAATGGGAAATTTAAAAAGGTCTTTATTTTGTAAACCCCTGAAACCATTAGAAACTTAATCTTACAATAAAAATTTAAAACGCAGCAAGATGAATTCTTGTTTATAACGTCATGTCAAAATAAATTTCAATTAGTATATTTCAGGTGATAAATGTTTGTTTTCTGGATGGATTTATTTTTCAGTTTTATGGTATAGCGACACCAGTGAATAATAGCTGCAGTTTCAGTAGAAATTATCCATTTGGTGCCGGATAAGGCTCGAATAATAAAATACGACTAATGTTATTTTCTCTGACACAAAAAATCTTGATCCATTTTTGATCCAAAATGGCTTCGTTGTTTACATTTTTTGTCTTTTTATTTTTTGATTCTGGATTAAAAATAAAATCCAAAAAATTTTTTGGATTTTTGTGACGTTTACTCACACATATTGTGATATTGTGTGAGTAAACGTCAAAAAAAATCAAACAAATTTTTTGGATTTTTGATCCAGAATCAAAAAATAAAAAGACAAAAAATGTAAACAAAGAAGCGATTTTGGCTCAAAAATGGATCAAGATTTTTGTGCCAGAGAAAATAACATAATATGTATAACTGGTGCCTTACTTTTTCTTTACTCGAAAATTTTCGTTATTAACTCTCAAAAGTTGTGCAAGCTCGATTGGAATCGAAGCCACTCACTACATCACATTCAAACAAGACATCATAGAATAGTACATGGTACAAAACATGACCGATTAAAAAAGAACATCACAAACCAGTACGTTGTACAATAATGGGTTATTAGTACATTAGAGATTTGCCTTCAATTAAAGTAACTCTAAAATAGTGTGGATTGAAGATTCACTTTATGCTAAAGCATAATTGTCCATCACTTAACATAGTAGCGTATTGTTTTGTGATGTCATTTTAATCGGTCCTATTCCATGCCATGTACATTGTGCAGTTTTGTGAAATGTTGTGTGAAGTAAACACAAATTTATTTTACAATAACAAACTTTAATCCATAATCTCGCGATTAGCTTTGTTCGTGGATTCAATATTTTAATTTTACATGTATTATATAAACAAATTAAATAAAACAAGTTGAACGCATAAATTCCAAATATAATTTTTAGTTTAGGTTCAACATAAAATTTAATTTTGTAACTTTTAAGGTCAAATTCACCACACCACATTTTGTTCAGCTGCAGTGTTGCTGTGATTCTTTCAAAACAAAATATTTGGCGGCATTACTGCTAATGCACAGCACTATTTAAGACTATTATTAACTTTCATCTATTTGTTAAGATTTTTTGTAAATTACGTCTAAGGAATTTCTGTTGGGGTGCATCCAATTCAGTCTTAATTTCAATACTTAATAATTTCAAAACAAATAATTAAACAATTGAAATATTTCTACGAAGAAATAAAAAATATTTCGAAAATAATCAAATTTTTCCAGTCCGCTATTAAATTATCGACCATTTTTGAACGGAAATTTACTACCGGCAGAAATTTAATTTGAAAATTCGTGTAGTAGTTAAATCATTACCTAAATTACATTTACTCTTATCATCCCTTAGTCACAATGGCAAATTTCATTAGTTTTAGCTTTTAGTCGGTTTGAAAGTATTTTTCAATACGTTAAAATTTTTACGAACTAGCAATCAACAATATACTCGTATCAAATGGACAGAATCGATTAGTTACGATATATATTCAAACCTTGTTATACGAAGCCTATTTTTATGGCTATAACGGCTTTTTCTAATATGACTTATTTTTCGATTTATGGCTTTACATAAAATTATTACATATAACATAAACAAAAAAAATAATTCGCTTTACGGCATTTCGATTTAAGGCTACATTTTTAGAAAAGAATCTTGTTCGTATATCGAGGTCTGGGTGTTATTTACTGTCAATATTCTTTGGCTTGTGAAATTGGCATTTGTTTTATTACTAACATCACAAGATAAACCGAATATAATTCTAAATATTAGTAACAACTTATTTGGTTATTTTTGTTTTCTATTTAAAAACAAATATAAAAATTACAAAGGCAAAAAAAAATTACAAATGAAATGGGAGAAGTAAAGAGTGTCACAATAACCGGTTCAGATTTAACCTATCGGTTATTTTGGCTCTGGCAACACTAATGTCATTCTTTCTTTGACAGAAACTCAGTATATTATTTCTAGTTGACGAAATGAGTCGCTTAACGATTCAACAAAAGTGCGAAATGTTGGAAATTTACTTCCACAACAAAGACAATTGGTTCGAAATCGCAAAATGTCGTACAAAATTTGGTCAAAGCAGGGGACCCATACCCAACGGTATCAAGAAGTTTATGCTTAAAGTGCGTGATACGGGATACGGTCTGCCTAGCCGACAATCCAACGCGTACCCGTGCTCATCGTGTTCGTTCAGCCGAAAATCCCACCGCGGTGGCCGAAAATGTTCGCCAACGACCGAGAACATCAATTGGTCATTGTGCATCGGAAATGAACATCAGCCGATCTTCCATGCAACGAATTCTGCGTAAAGATCTTGGTTTGTGGCCCTATAAAGTTCGATTGGTCCAGAAATTGAAACCACGTGACCATCTGCTTCGATATCGATTCGAGGTGTGGGCCTGCGATAAACTCGAAATTGAAGAGGATTTTGCCAATGCATCCATTGTGTGATACTGTTTGGTGTGACTTGTGGCGTTGCGGCATTATTTGGCCGTATTTCTTCTTTTTCTATTGGTTATTGATAACCAATATCATCAAGATATGGCCAGAAAAAAGATAACCTATTTTATCTGGCCATATCTTGATGATATTGGTTTGGACGACCTTTGGTTCCAGCAAGATGGAGCGCCATGCCACACATCGGGTGTTACGATAGCGAAACTGTGTCAAAAAATCGATGGCCGTGGATTGGCCGGCAAGGAGCTGTGATTTGACGCCTTTGGATTTTTATTTGTGGGGTGCTGTGAAGGACAAGGGTTTTACGGACAATCCACAAACAATTGAGCATTTGAAAGCCAATATTGAAGTAACCATTGTAGAAATCGATCTGCACACATTCCTTAATATGCTTAGAAATTGGACCGACCGAATGGAGTCCTGAAGGCCAGCCGCGGCTCCCATTTGAATGAAATCATTTTCCATAAATAACCAGGAGGATTGTACTTTCAATTTGGAAATATATTAAGCCCTTTTTGTTTTATTAAATTTTTAAATCTGTACTGCTTATTGTAACACCCTTTATAACTTTGTTAGAGATGTAAAAATCACGTATCAAACCCCTTATAAACAGAGTCGAAAGAAGTTTTAAAATGTAGCTCGAATTGCGATTAAATAATGGAATATATTTCAAATTAATTAATTATTTTATTTGAAATTAAGATATGGTGACCATATATACTCTTTTAAATAGTATTATACTCTTTTCGAACAAGTTGTACTCTTTACTCTTTTTTTTTAGCAAAATGTGTTAAACGTACTCTTTTAAAAATTTTATTTTTTACGGAAATTTGTATATTTTGTTACCTATTTAAAATTTTTTAAAAAATTATTATTTTTTTGCTGAATCAATTTGTGCTTATAAAAATTTGCTGAATAGTCATGTGAATGCACCTTATTTAAAATATTTAAAATATAAAAAAAAATCATGGCTGCAACTTAAAAAATCAAAAATATTTTCCGTTCGATTTCATTACACGGCACTTCGCAGAGAGAGAACAATATTTCATCGATCAGCTTCGTAAACTAACGATCATATTCGTAGCGGGAAAACCAAGTGATTTTATTTTATGTGCCTGATCAACTACTATTATTAATATGGTTCATTTTAAACCTGAACAGGTTTTGTACAAGATCAACTACTATTAATAATATTAGTTGATCTTGTACAAAATTGGTAATATTTAGTCGATAAATAAAATAAATGAATGTTTATTTTGTCAAGGTGAGTGAAATGATTCCTTTTGTTATTTCTAAATTTTCCTTTTTATATATTTAAATGCACATTTTTTTTAACTTTACAATTGCAGAAGCTAATATTTTCGAGTATTTGTGTGCATTAAGCAACAATAACCGCACTTTTTCGACGATTGCTTATTGTTATTGTATTGCTAGCTTACAGCCCTTCTTTAAACAATTCGAATCAACCGAAAACTAAACTGTGATAATTATTCATCAAATAAACATTGAACTACAAGCCAAAATTTAAAACTAAACTGTTTTATTTTTTATTTTTAATATAAAAATTAAGTCGACCTCTTCTAGTATGCTTCCATACGGGATAAATGATTATAATGATTATAATTACTATTTCAGTTTTTATACTCTTTTCTGATTTGAAATATCTGGTCACCCTAATTAAGAAGATTATAAGCCATAGTAGTTATGCATAAAATAATGTATATTCAACTTACCGATAGTTGTATTTCTTATGAATAAAGTTGGTATGTGAAAATACTTCTTACTTTTTATTTGTACTGAATGTATTGAATAAAATTTTCGTTCGATACGAAAATACACCCGCGCATATTTTACAAATTGAAATTAAACTGTTCTGTTTCAAACATTAATAAAATCAAAATGTATTATTGTTTCATGCAACATTGTTTTTGTTTTTCTACAAACTGCCAAAAAAATTAGTATTTATTACTAGAATTAGACAGAACAGTTAACAATGTATTTGGGTTTTATACTGAATTTGTTGAACTCAAAATCAATAATTTATTGGAAAAGCACTTATAGAAAAGGTAACTGGTCAATGTACATTTGTATATTTTAATTAATTTTAAATCATGAAAAGGTGTTAATGGGGTTAAATATATAGTAAAAGTTTGTGTAAATGACGAAAGCTATCTAAAGACATTTCATGTATAATTACCATACTAACGTAATCCTTGAAACATCAAATAACAATATATAGAAACGATGTTTACGATTAAAATTGTATTATGATAATATTTAATCTATTATACTCTTTTTAAAATATGCCTGTAATTAACCATAATTTTATAGCATACAACGTATTCACAATCTTATTGTTAATTTTACGATATTGAAAACACCATCAAACTCCTAAACACGAAGACAATTTTTAGCCAATTTTTGTATACATATATGTGTATAGTTTTCTGGTGTAAGCTTTTTTTACAATCATAAATTACCATAAAGCACCAATGGAACATTAAAAAACCGGAAAAGTTTCAAAAGTTAATTGCTGTTAAAGAAAATTACACAAAATATAAAAAAAACTTTAAAATTAATGGAAATGGTGTGGAATATTATTCCTTTTGTGTACGAGTAGCATGCATATCCTTTTTGCAGTACATTTATAACTATATATCAGAATTGTAAATTTTTCTCTATTGCAATATAAAATATGTATATATATTTACATAACAATAGTATAACTAGTAGATGTTCCTGTTGGTAACACCATATCATATTTTTCATACTATTAGAATATTTATTCGGGCGATCACCGAATTACGTGGTTTATACTCGTAAAGTGCTTCATCGAAATTTTGTTTCATTCAACTTTGGGTCTATTTTTTAATTCAAACCGAGCAAGCAGGCTTGCCCTGAGTATTGTACACCGAGCACAGGTTGTGCAGTGCAAACTGATCCAGAGTGTATAGAATAATAATTTGTTTTTTTCTTTGCATACTCTTCGTACACTGGCATTCTGTTCAGAGTAAAATTTGAAGAACAGTATAACCAGCGCACTGCTTGCTCAGGTTGAATTAAAAAATAGGCCCGTAGTTGATGACATCAGAGCAGTTTCAGTGAACTCTTAAAAGCTTAACTTGTAAGTTTTTCAGACCATTAGCCTAGATGGCTTTAATTAGAGATATTTTTGTAAAACTTATCCTAAATGTTAGGAAAGTGGAAGTGTAGAGTTCTCAGTAAGGCAACCAAAAAACATATGTAGGCTTACCTCACGAAAAATAAAATATATTTTAAGAATTATTTCAACAGACATAAGAAATATATTTCATACAATCGTTTGCAGCTAATTTTCCTCTCTGAGTTCCTCAGTAGAGCGGTTCCAAGTTTGAGCTGTTAAATTCTAATCATAGTGGTTCTGTTTAACATTAAAAACTGTAATCGCTTGAAGAACAGAATTTTGCCCTAAAAAGGAAAACGATTTCATTTCGTCAATTCTCTGCTCGTGCACAACGAAATAAGTTCCTAAAGCTACGAATGTTCCATTGTTTGATGGAAAAAAAGAGGTGGATTGGCAAAATAATATTAGTGTCTAGGAATAGAGGGATATATACACTATAGAAAAAAAGTCTACATACACCTGCTGTTTCTAGTATATTTCGTAGCATTCGATATCGAATATAATTTCCATTTTTGTTTTAAATGTTTATTTTTTGATATATAAATTAATGTTATAAATCACATTTCAATTTTATAATCACATATTCTGATAAATAAAAAATACATAAAAATTAATAGAATAAAAGTCTACTGAATGTAACCTCAATTTTATTAATTAAAATTATATAATAAATACAGGTAATCATTTACCTAATATCGGGTAGGTCCTCCATCACCATCAATCACACGGTTATTTCACGCGGTTATTTCGCGAGTAATTTCCACTCAAACTTTTCTCAGCGCATCCTTAAGAGTTTCCTTGTTGGAGATCTTTTATTTTCATAATCTCCGTTCTACTTCATCCCAAATATGGTCAATTGGGTTCAAATCTAGCAACAAGGATGGTGGATGGAGCTGTTTGGGTACATTATACAGTAACCATTTATTTACAACGTGAGCTGTATGTTTCGGATCATTGTTATGTTGAAAGATCCGCGACCTTTCGACACCCTAGCCTTTCAAAAGATTTTCTTTCAATATGGTTAAATACTGAAATCGATCCATAGTTGTATCAATGAATACTAAAATACCAGTCCCAGCTACGGCCATCGCCCCCCAAACCATAACAGTACTTCGTTCATGTGTATAGTGGTATGTATTATATTTTTGTTTTACAAAGCACTGTTCGCTTTACACCATATTTTCCGCTTACCGTATGACCCGAATATGTTGAATTTACTTTTGTCTGTAAATAAAACACTATTACAGGATCCGTTCCAGCAATCTCACCAAATGATTTTTTTCTTTTCTAAATTGAAATACTAAATTCCGAATACTGGCACAAATTTCTTTACACGGTACTATATTTTAATGAATTTTTTACTAATTTTACAGGAAGTCAACGATTAATTGCGAACTCCTGCCTGTTTAATAAAACATAACTAAACAATTGATATAACGGGAACATCGTTTGCATTCGAGTGGTTTTAATGCTAAGTGTATGTAGACTTTTGTCTTTTTATTTTTTTTTATCTGTCAGAATATGTAACTGTAAAATTGAATGTGATTTCAAACATTAATTTATATATAAAAAAATAAATATTTTTCAAAAAAAAAACTTGAAAATTGAATTTAGTTTACGAAATATACTAGAAACAGCAGGTGTATGTAGACTTTTGTTCTATAGTGTATATACAGTGACTGTTCATAAAAATTTACACTGAAAACTTCATAAAAGTTTAAAAATAAAATATTTCATGTCTTTCTCGCTCTTTCCTCGTTACATCTTCAACAAAAATATTTTTTTAAATTATGTATTAGGTTTAATTTTACCGTTATTGTAAGGATTGGTTTTTTCCATTGTTTCTTTAATTTTTTTATTTGTTTGTTTTTCGTTGTTAGTCGTATTTATGTCTGTGAAGTTAGCCCGTAAACGATCCCGGAAAAATGCGATGGCAACACTAAAATACAAGTATCACGATATTTTTCAATGTCATCCCGAAAAAATATTTATATCACGATATTTTTGAATGTCATCCCGGAAAAAAATATGTCATGACAGTTTTTTACTATATCAATTCATAAAAATTTATAAACAATTTGTTTGAAAACTGATGCCAACCCGGAAAACATTATGTCACAATAAATTTCCTAACAAGAAAAAAATAATTTTTGACAAAAAAACATGTAATGATATATAAATCTAATAATATAGGAAAATTAAGTATACAAGTATTAAAACACAAAATATACCGAAGTAATAATAAAAGCGGCAAAAAAGCTTTGATTTAGAGCTCCGCTATAATCATCTGAATTTGTAGTTTAGATGTCCATTACCAGGAACCGAACTATATAGGTTTGGTAGTTCAGGGATTGACCTATTTAAATAATAAGAGACAGAAAAATTCTATGATTTAGAGCCTCGCTATAGTCATTTGAATTTAAATAACAAGAGGCAAAAATATTCTTTGATTTAGAGCTCCGCTATAGTCATCTGAATTTGTAGTAGATGTCCATTACCAGAAACCGGACTATATAGGTTTGGTAGTTCAGGGATTGACCTATTTAAATAATAAGAGACAGAAAAATTCTATGATTTAGAGCCTCGCTATAGTCATTTGAATTTAAATAACAAGAGGCAAAAATATTCTTTGATTTAGAGCTCCGCTATAGTCATCTGAATTTGTAGTAGATGTCCATTACCAGAAACCGGACTATATAGGTTTGGTAGTTCAGGGATTGACCTATTTAAATAATAAGAGACAGAAAAATTCTATGATTTAGAGCCTCGCTATAGTCATTTGAATTTAAATAACAAGAGGCAAAAATATTCTTTGATTTAGAGCTCCGCTATAGTCATCTGAATTCGTAGTAGATGTCAATTACCAGAAACCGGACTATATAGGTTTGGTAGTTCAGGGATTGACCTATTTAAATAATAAGAGACAAAAAAATTCTATGATTTAGAGCCTCGCTATAGTCATTTGAATTTAAATATCAAGAGGCAAAAATATTCTTTGATTTAGAGCTCCGCTATAGTCATCTGAATTCGTAGTAGATGTCCATTACCAGAAACCGGACTATATAGGTTTGGTAGTTCAGGAATTGGCCTATTTAAATAACAAGAGACAAAAAAATTCTATGATTATGAGCCTCGCTATAGTCGTTTGAATTTAAATATCAAGAGGCAAAAATATTCTTTGATTTAGAGCTCCGCTATAGTCATCTGAATTCGTAGTAGATGTCGATTACCAGAAACCGGACTATATAGCATTGGTAGTTCAGGGATTGACCTATTTAAATAATAAGAGACAAAAAAATTCTATGATTTAGAGCCTCGCTATAGTCATTTGAAATTAAATATCAAGAGGCAAAAATATTCTTTGATTTAGAGCTCCGCTATAGTCATCTGAATTAGTAGTAGATGTCCATTACCAGAAACCATTGATGGAGGCAAAAATATTCATTGATTTAGAGCTCCGCTATAGTCATCTGAATTCGTAGTAGATGTCGATTACCAGAAACCGGACTATATAGGTTTGGTAGTTCAGGGATTGACCTATTTAAATAATAAGAGACAAAAAAATTCTATGATTTAGAGCCTCGCTATAGTCATTTGAATTTAAATATCAAGAGGCAAAAATATTCTTTGATTTAGAGCTCCGCTATAGTCACCTGAATTAGTAGTAGATGTCCATTACCAGAAACCGGACTACATAGGTTTGGTAGTTCAGGAATTGGCCTATTTAAATAACAAGAGACAAAAAAATTCTATGATTTAGAGCCTCGCTATATTCGTTTGAATTTAAATATCAAGAGGCAGAAATATTCCATGATTTAGAGCTCCGCTATAGTCATCTGAATTAGTAGTAGATGTCGATTACCAGAAACCGGACTATATAGGTTTGGTAGTTCAGGAATTGGCCTATTTAAATAACAAGAGACAAAAAAATTCTATGATTATGAGCCTCGCTATAGTCGTTTGAATTTAAATATCAAGAGGCAAAAATATTCTTTGATTTAGAGCTCCGCTATAGTCATCTGAATTCGTAGTAGATGTCGATTACCAGAAACCGGACTATATAGGTTTGGTAGTTCAGGGATTGATCTATTTAAATAACAAGAGACAAAAAAATTCTATGATTTAGAGCCTCGCTATAGTCGTTTGAATTTAAATAACAAGAGGCAAAAATATTCTTTGATTTAGAGCTCCGCTATAGTCACCTGAATTAGTAGTAGATGTCCATTACCAGAAACCGGACTATATAGGTTTGGTAGTTCGGGAATTGGCCTATTTAAATAATAAAAGGCAAAAAAATTCTATGATTTAGAGCCTCGCTATAGTCGTTTGAATTTAAATATCATGAGGCAAAAATATTCTTTGATTTAGAGCTCCGCTATAGTCACCTGAATTAGTAGTAGATGTCCATTACCAGAAACCGGACTATATAGGTTTGGTAGTTCAGGAATTGGCCTATTTAAATAACAAGAGACAAAAAAATTCTATGATTTAGAGCCTCGCTATAGTCATTTGAATTTAAATATCAAGAGGCAAAAATATTCTTTGATTTAGAGCTCCGCTATAGTCATCTGAATTAGTAGTAGATGTCCATTACCAGAAACCGGACTATATAGGTTTGGTAGTTCAGAGATTGACCTATTTAAATAATAAGAGACAAAAAAATTCTATGATTTAGAGCCTCGCTATAGTCATTTGAATTTAAATATCAAGAGGCAAAAATATTCTTTGATTTAGAGCTCCGCTATAGTCATCCGAATTAGTAGTAGATGTCGATTACCAGAAACCGGACTATATAGGTTTGGTAGTTCAGGGATTGACCTATTTAAATAACAAGAGACAAAAAAATTTTATGATTTAGAGCCTCGCTATAGTCATTTGAATTTAAATATCATGAGGCAAAAATATTCTTTGATTTAGAGCTCCGCTATAGTCATCTGAATTAGTAGTAGATGTCCATTACCAGAAACCGGACTATATAGGTTTGGTAGTTCAGAGATTGACCTATTTAAATAATAAGAGACAAAAAAATTGATTTAGAGCCTCGCTATAGTCATTTGAATTTAAATATCAAGAGGCAAAAATATTCTTTGATTTAGAGCTCCGCTATAGTCATCCGAATTAGTAGTAGATGTCGATTACCAGAAACCGGACTATATAGGTTTGGTAGTTCAGGGATTGACCTATTTAAATAATAAGAGACAAAAAAATTCTATGATTTAGAGCCTCGCTATAGTCATTTGAATTTAAATATCAAGAGGCAAAAATATTCTTTGATTTAGAGCTCCGCTATAGTCATCCGAATTAGTAGTAGATGTCGATTACCAGAAACCGGACTATATAGGTTTGGTAGTTCAGGGATTGACCTATTTAAATAACAAGAGACAAAAAAATTTTATGATTTAGAGCCTCGCTATAGTCATTTGAATTTAAATATCAAGAGGCAAAAATATTCTTTGATTTAGAGCTCCGCTATAGTCATCTGAATTAGTAGTAGATGTCCATTACTAGAAACCGGACTATATAGGTTTGGTAGTTTAGGGATTGACCTATTTAAATAACAAGAGACAAAAAAATTCTATGATTTAGAGCCTCGCTATAGTCATTTGAATTTAAATATCAAGAGGCAAAAATATTCTTTGATTTAGAGCTCCGCTATAGTCATCTGAATTAGTAGTAGATGTCCATTACCAGAAACCGGACTATATAGGTTTGGTAGTTCAGAGATTGACCTATTTAAATAATAAGAGACAAAAAAATTCTATGATTTAGAGCCTCGCTATAGTCATTTGAATTTAAATATCAAGAGGCAAAAATATTCTTTGATTTAGAGCTCCGCTATAGTCATCTGAATTCGTAGTAGATGTCCATTACCAGAAACCGGACTATATAGGTTTGGTAGTTCAGGGATTGGCCTATTTAAATAATAAGAGACAAAAAAATTCTATGATTTAGAGCCTCGCTATAGTCGTTTGAATTTAAATATCATGAGGCAAAAATATTCTTTGATTTAGAGCTCCGCTATAGTCACCTGAATTAGTAGTAGATGTCCATTACCAGAAACCGGACTATATAGGTTTGGTAGTTCAGGGATTGACCTATTTAAATAATAAGAGACAAAAAAATTCTATGATTTAGAGCCTCGCTATAGTCATTTGAATTTAAATATCAAGAGGCAAAAATATTCTTTGATTTAGAGCTCCGCTATAGTCATCCGAATTAGTAGTAGATGTCGATTACCAGAAACCGGACTATATAGGTTTGGTAGTTCAGGGATTGACCTATTTAAATAACAAGAGACAAAAAAATTTTATGATTTAGAGCCTCGCTATAGTCATTTGAATTTAAATATCAAGAGGCAAAAATATTCTTTGATTTAGAGCTCCGCTATAGTCATCTGAATTCGTAGTAGATGTCCATTACCAGAAACCGGACTATATAGGTTTGGTAGTTCAGGGATTGGCCTATTTAAATAATAAGAGACAAAAAAATTCTATGATTTAGAGCCTCGCTATAGTCGTTTCAATTTAAATATCATGAGGCAAAAATATTCTTTGATTTAGAGCTCCGCTATAGTCACCTGAATTAGTAGTAGATGTCCATTACCAGAAACCGGACTATATAGGTTTGGTAGTTCAGGGATTGACCTATTTAAATAATAAGAGACAAAAAAATTCTATGATTTAGAGCCTCGCTATAGTCATTTGAATTTAAATATCAAGAGGCAAAAATATTCTTTGATTTAGAGCTCCGCTATAGTCATCCGAATTAGTAGTAGATGTCGATTACCAGAAACCGGACTATATAGGTTTGGTAGTTCAGGGATTGACCTATTTAAACAACAAGAGACAAAAAAATTTTATGATTTAGAGCCTCGCTATAGTCATTTGAATTTAAATATCAAGAGGCAAAAATATTCTTTGATTTAGAGCTCCGCTATAGTCATCTGAATTAGTAGTAGATGTCCATTACTAGAAACCGGACTATATAGGTTTGGTAGTTCAGGGATTGACCTATTTAAATAATAAGAGACAAAAAAATTCTATGATTTAGAGCCTCGCTATAGTCGTTTGAACTTAAATAACAAAAGGCAAAAATATTCTTTGATTTAGAGCTCCGCTATAGTCATCTGAATTAGTAGTAGATGTCCATTACCAGAAACCGGACTATATAGGTTTGGTAGTTCAGGGATTGACCTATTTAAATAATAAGAGACAAAAAAGTTATATGATTTAGAGCCTCGCTATAGTCGTTTGAATTTAAATAACAAAAGGCAAAAATATTCTTTGATTTAGAGCTCCGCTATAGTCATCTGAATTAGTAGTAGATGTCCATTACCAGAAACCGGACTATATAGGTCTGGTAGTTCAGGGATTGACCTATTTAAATAATAAAAGACCAAAAAAATTCTATGATTTAGAGCCTCGCTATAGTCATTTGAATTTAAATATCAAGAGGCAAAAATATTCTTTGATTTAGAGCTCCGCTATAGTCATCTGAATTAGTAGTAGATGTCCATTACCAGAAACCGGACTATATAGGTTTGGTAGTTCAGGGATTGGCCTATTTAAATAATAAGAGACAAAAAAATTCTATGATTTAGAGCCTCGCTATAGTCGTTTGAATTTAAATATCATGAGGCAAAAATATTCTTTGATTTAGAGCTCCGCTATAGTCACCTGAATTAGTAGTAGATGTCCATTACCAGAAACCGGACTATATAGGTTTGGTAGTTCAGGGATTGACCTATTTAAATAATAAGAGACAAAAAAATTCTATGATTTAGAGCCTCGCTATAGTCATTTGAAATTAAATATCAAGAGGCAAAAATATTCTTTGATTTAGAGCTCCGCTATAGTCATCTGAATTAGTAGTAGATGTCCATTACCAGAAACCGGACTATGTAGGTTTGGTAGTTCAGGGATTGGTCTATTTAAATAATAAGAGACAAAAAAATTCTATGATTTAGAGCCTCGCTATAGTCGTTTGAACTTAAATAACAAAAGGCAAAAATATTCTTTGATTTAGAGCTCCGCTATAGTCACCTGAATTAGTAGTAGATGTCGATTACCAGAAACCGGACTATATAGATTTTGAAGTTCAGGGATTCTCCTGTCTACACAAGAAAAGAAATTATTATTGTAATCGCAAAATAAAAGTGAAATCAAATGTTTTTCCCCAACAAATTGAGACAGCTTCTTAAAAATTAAAACCAAAAGCGAATACAAATATCCGATCATTGCGTATACATTACGCACGGATGTTAGGTATAAGTCTGTAAACGCTAAAATTATTTTTTCATACAAAATGCTATTTTTTGTTGTTTTTTTAAATTACGTTACTAAAAAACTGGAAAACGTTACTAAAGCATAATGCTTTATTTATTTGGAAAATTGTACAACAATAATTGCATGTATCTAAATTGAGAAAAAATTTAGCTAAATTGAAATTTTTTTTAGACTTACGAAAGCGATTTACGAGTTATTTGATTTACCAACTTTTGGAAAAAAATCTTAAAATTATAACCGAGTGGTAATCACCTTAACTAAAAATTCAATTTAGCTTTCGTAAATCTATTTAGATGAATGCACTTGTGTTGAAAATTTAGAAAATTGACCAAAGAAACACATGCTGCAAATGTCATTAAAATTTAAAAAGCAACAATGTTTACCATGTTCGGTAGTAGTTACACGAATAAAAAAAATTGAAACTAATATAATCGAAGCAGTCCGCAGTCGGAGTAACGCAATATGAAAATTATTATAGGTTCGCTTTCTATAAAACAAAAAAATACTTCTGTGAATGACTGAATGCATATTATATATTATTTGATGTGAAAAGTTTGAAACGAAAAAATGATTAATAAATAATTTTTAAATATGTGCTTGATCCAATTGGTAATGAAAATTTATCCTAACAGTGCTTAAAATAATAAACACTTACCTTAATCCATCAAAATTATGGGTAATTACCGAACAAAATTAAATGATAAATCAACAATTATATTTTTTAATTTTTATTATTTCAATATTAGAGGAAAAGCCGTATGGAATCATATAAAATTAAATAAAAGCAAGAAAACAAATGCTTCCATTAGGCATAAAAACCTCGGTATAAATTAATTCAACAATTTCAATATTTTTTTATATTCATTAGGGTAGATGTCCGTTCATTAGGGTAGATGTCCAAGCAGCTAATCCAGAATGATTTAATATCTGAAAAAAATATATATATATATACAATATGAAACTGAATTAGGCTATGGAACTATATTTAGCTTTTAAAAAGGAACGTTGAACGTAGCCAATGTTATATGTATCAATACGCCTTGAAGAGAAGATTGCTGCACTAATTTTCATATCTGAAAGCAAAAAATAAACGAAAACAAAAACACTGAAACACCATAAATTTAAATACAGGTAATGGAACAATACTCATCTTAAATGAAGGGTTGTAAGGATGATACATCTTTCAAGCTTTGATACCATTACACAGCATTCTCCTAATAATCACACCATTCTCTTGATTTAATTTAATGCCTGAAAAATCAAAGAAAAATTATGAATCAAAATAATACATATTTGTGACTAACATTTTAATTTTTACAACAGGTTAAGTGGAAATGTTTTGCAAACCTATGTATTTTAAAAGAAATCCTGATTGATGTTTTTATGGACTCATTGGATGAAACATAAGTGATGCACCAGATGGATGAAACATAAATGACGCCGCATTCCGATGACTGTTAAAATGAAATTAAACAAACGCTTAATATAAAAAAATTGGTTAAATAAGAACAAAATGTGGTTAAGCATAGATGCAAGATTTGGACCTGAAATTAGCGAAATTTAAAAAAATTACAAATTATCGAATAAACTTATAAATTATGTATCAGATGTATGCAAAAACTGGAATGGATCTGCACATAAACTGAGGTATTTACATTTATATATATATATATATATATATATATATATATATATATATATATATATATATATATATATATATATATATATATATATATATATATATATATATATATATATATATATATATATATATATATATATATATATATATTAAACGTGTTTGATGAAACACGCACGTATTGTTAAAATCGAAAAATTGTTCTTTTAACACAGGGTAAATTAGGATTACACAGTGTCACACATACACTTTATGCATTGCTATGACAGACAATACATAAAATAATACCGCGTTGCTACTATTTAACCATTAGCGAAAATTATAATTGGCTTCTAAATATATTGGCACTTGGGTCCAGTTTTCTATTTGTATTGGAACGCCCGGATCAGTTTAAATTTTAGATTGATTTAAATTTCGTTTTAGATCACACGTTTTGAATATAAATCTAGTAAGCGCTTCTGTGTTATTTTGCGATATTTAAACTGAACCGAATCATTTCAATCGTTAACAGAAAATGTTATAGTTAAATTGTAATAAAAACTTACAATTCTTTAAATATGGCAGTCGTAGTATTCTGCTGAAATTCCTGCTACTAGGAGCTACAAACCGTTCCCTCTAAACTGTGATGAAGGCTGTAATTTTATCATTGGTGTGTATTATAGTATTAATTAATAGTTTTAAATGCTTGTGATTTGGTTGTTTTGAGTATACCTTATTTTTATTATTACATGATGTATACAAAAACGGGAGCACGAACAGTAATTTGGAGTTTCAGTTAATAATTTTTCCAGGATACACTAACTGCAAAATATTTATAAAAAAAATATATTATTACTATTCTAAAAATCCATTATATAAATTAAATTTTATTTTACTTGAACTTGTGTGCTTTCCACATGATACATTTTTTGGTATTATATTCGGGCCAATGAAAATCTTTGAATTTGCTTTATATTTTTAATTACTATAAAACAAAATATGGGGCTCTAAATGACTTAGCATGGGATTTCGAATTTTGATGACATATTTTGACATATCGTCAAACTTTTTCCAGGTATTTGCTGTTTTACAATATGCTGTATAATGTTCTGCTGATGCCTCAAAATTTATAATTGCATTTAAATTATATATTATATTGTCAATTGTTATAGATGATGGTATATTACTTATTGTAATTTTTCTATTAGACGCTGGATACATATATTCACAATTAATTGCAATAAATTTATTATATTCCGTTGTTGTTAGATTCATAGTAGTTTTGCAGCAGTTCTTCGAATGAGTTGATTTGTATGATGATAAACACTTTTGCAAATTTGTGATTTCTAAATGTTCAAGCTTTATCGGATCCACACTTGCATACTGTCGATTTTCAGAGTAGGTTTTACCACAAATTGAACAAGTAAACTTTATTACACAAGATGGATATAGTTTTAACCAATAATCAGTTATTCGAGTGATATTACACTGACAATCGGATTTATTATTAAAAATTTTGAATAAGGCGTCAAACCGATATTTTGATGCTTTTAAATAATTATCGTGCATTAACGAATCGATGATTTTTGATATGTCGCTCTCCTTTTCCAATATTGTCCCGTTGATTGAGGCTTGTACATTGACTAAACACTGAATGAATGAGTCAAACGCACACGTATTTTTATAAAATTCATTATTATCTAAGTTGCCATTTAAGAGAAAACAGAAATGCGTTACTGTTGTTAGTTTTAAATCGGTTGTTTTTCTCGATGATTTCGGAGTTGTTTGATTGTTTTCAAATTTTATTTGTAGTTTAGATGATATTACAAACTGCTCTTCCTGTGACTTTGAATTAAATTCCAATATATTTTTTGTATTGAAGTTATTAGTTTTTCTTTTAACGATCGTTTTTTTAGGGCCCCATTTTTCTGTTTCGCGTAAAATTTTTGTTAAAGTTAATTTATTATTTATTGTTTTTGGTTCAGTCATTACTGTTTTTAATGATTTTTTAGGTATTTTGAGCTCCATTTTTTTATATAAATACATATTCCGGTCATTAATTTCCTTTAAAAATCTCAAACATTTAGTAGGCAGTCTTCCTAGATGTGGAGCGCTCCGGCATCGTCTTTTTATAGTAGCAAAATAGTTTTCAATATGACTATTGCTTAATCTATTTGTTTGTCCCATAATTAAAGACCACATGCAAATATATGTCAAATATTTTTTACAAAACTTATCCAAAAACTTAGGATTATAAAACATATTGACTGGATCAGGATTCAAGTCGTCACTGTTTTGTTGAACTATTAATATTTTCAAAATTTCATCGAAATCGTTATAAAATGGACTCTGCTCATAAATGGGTTTAGAATTTATTTCCAACATTTCAATAACCAAATCTTTCTCGTTTGTATCACGATCATATAGAGCGTCATCACTTGAAAATTCAATTTCTAGACCATGCTCATAAATGAAATTCAAGATGCTACTTAGTGCAAGTACAGTTTTTTTATTGGATTTTTTTGATAGTAATAAAATCGCCAAATTACTAAAAATAGCTTTTATATCATTATAGTTTTTCATTAAATAGAAGGCTGCTATAATTTCCTTCATGTATTTTGAGACTCTTGAATTTAAGGCATAACTTTGATTTATATCATTTAGCATATTTTTCATTAAATGCGAGCAACATAAATGGATTTTAACAAATTTTTTACTAAATGATGAAATGTTGTTATTGCTTATATATTTATGACATAATTGTAAATATTGAATAATATTTAAATTGTTAAATGAATCCAACACGGAGTTAATTTGAGCAAAACTGAAATCTGTGACTACGGAATCAAAAATAGGCCAGATAGATGTTTGTTCATTCAGAAATATTCTGAACGTACGCAGCCAATGTCCTATTGTCTCAAAATTATGGCTCGCGCTCACTAAGTCCGTAATCGGAAACGGATCCGTTGGCTCAGTGCCATAATTTTGTATTGGTATTATTAGAGCGTAGTAAAATATTTTTTTGCAGTCTTCTTGTGGCGGTCGAACTAGGCCACCTGTAGCATCTATATATGCTATAAGCTTATTATTGTTTGTTTGTCTCGTATTATGTAGAACTTCGTATTGAAGTTTACTAAATGAAATTATAAAAAAAGGTACAATCGACAGTCTTTGTAAGAACTGCGATGACGGTTCTTGACTTTGCTTTGCGATCTCTAAATATAAATCAATTAAATCATCAGAATGAAGGTCTTTTCCTTTAATTGCTTCGGATTTTATTTTCCGTAAAACATCATCCGTTTTTGATTTAAGCAATGTTTTATGATGAATTACAAAATCTGGATCTTCTTCGTGCAATAGGTCTTCTTTTAATTGTTCTACAGTTTTTTTTAACAATACATTTTTTAACTTTATTCTATTATATTGGCGAACAGGAGAACTTTTTAAGTATGTATGAGAAATAGAAATATTAGAATAAAATACTTTGAAAATATTGTGCTGCAATGTTCTATTTGTTAATCTATATTGTCTGCACTCGTTCTTATTGTCTCTATGTGAACAATATGCTCGGATTGTTATAGATTTCTGGTTTATATCATAACTTTTAATATTTATTATACAACCAGTTAACTTTGTGAGCAATTCAGAAATCACTGACGAATATTTATTTTGTATGAAAGAATTATTTTCCTTATCAAATATACTTTCCCATAAAGGTTGTGGAATTTCTAATTGTGATTTCATTTCTAGAAAATTTTGATTTACTGTAATCCTGTTCCGCCTTTTCTTAGTTTTTACTATTTTTTTATTGTAATCAATTTCAAAAGATTCACTTTTGTTTTTATCCAATTCAAAAGGCTCATTAAATTCAGAATTGTTATTAATTTCATTTATGATTTCGTTATTTGATTGACCAATTTGATGGAAAGAATCTATCGCCGGGTGATTACGTTTCGTTTGTTTATCGATAATTCCTTGATAAATTTCGTTTTTAAAATTTAAATTATTTTTATATAAATAATTTAATTTACTGCGAATTACTTCGTTCTTCTGAATTTTGAAGTTTTGGCAAATAACTGTCAAAATGTTGTTGATGTTCGGATTTAAGCTAAATTTTACTTCATTTATGTCATTTAAATGATATATAATAATTTGTTTAATTATTTCCAAATTGTCTTCCGTAAACTTAAATTCATTAAACGGCATTTTAATTTTGTAAATAATACTTGTGATAAGTAATAATAATTAAGTCTTATGATTTTATTTTATTCTTTCTTATTATTGATAATCCGCAGCACATCTAAAAATTTAATATTTGCAACTGATTTATATGCTTTATTTATATATTAAACTATTAATAAAAGCGCTCAACACACCTACTTCCTTTTGCCTTGTATTTTTTATTGCTTTGAATTTCACAAAAACTCAAATATTTAATGTAATTATTTATTGAACTCCACTTAATTTGTTTAAGCGCATTCCTATAAATTCGATAAAGTACAAAGTATGATTAATATTAAAATTTGGACAGTAAATTAAAGACTTATATTAAGTTAAAAAATGTGAGTATTAATTTTAATATATTTTAAATTTGTTTTGGCGATTAAAAAAACAAGAGCAAATATCCTTTTTAAAGAATCTATCAAAAGTTTATTTGAAATGCACTTGGCTAATTTATTATTAAATAATTCGGACAATAAAATCTCGGAACTGTTGGAGTATCAAATAATAACTGCTATTATTCGAAACTATTGAAGATAAAAATAAATAAAACATAAAATAACGTATGTTAAAATTTTACAATGTTAACAAAAGTAAGAAATATATCTTTAAATATTTTAATAAAGAAGTAGATATACAAACGTTTTTAAAGTTTAAATTTTAACAATAATTTTGACAAATTAATATACGAAACTCACTTTAATAACAGATACTTAAATTTTTAATTTATTGTAAATACCTCAGCTAAACAAACCACTCTACGTGAAATCGCGAAGAACTCTAAATTAAGAAATAGACCCAAGTCTTTATTACCAACGGTTATTATTATAAAACGATTCAACCCCCACCCGATTAGAAACTTCATTCAAAATTATTTGTGATTTGTTTTGTTCTGAAATATATGCTTATTGCAACCAATCATTTTTGAAATTTGCGTCAAATAAAATCACATTTTCCAAGCATTTCTATAATGAATATAATTTTATTTTGTTTCTGCATATTCGTCTCCCTCCGGTATTGGGATCGATTATGTAAGTATTGCTAGTTTTGTTTTGATGGTTTTCTATATATATTATTTTATTGTTATTTTACGTTTTCTACATATGTATTTAGAAATGCTACTTGTAATGGATGCTTTGAAATACAACTTTTTTTTTCAATGAACATTTTTTCAAAATTAGTTTTTCTCGAAACTATAGTAAGTCGAGTTCGTAACGCGTACCTAATCGACCAAATGATTCACATTTTTGATATGTTATAGAAAAATTTAACAGTATTTTCAATATTTAGTTTAATTGAACTGGTGGTGTGACCGAAGAATGTATGCCTTTTAAGCTTTGCAACGAATTGGAAAATTAACTTATTGAAAATTATCAAACTAAAAATTGATCATTTTTTATTGGCCATTTCGAATAAGTGATCATTAATTTAGTTATGATCAAAAATTATAATCAAACTTAATTTTTAAAAAATACATTATTAAATGAGAATTTGTTTATTATTTTATAAAACTAGCTAACACTCTAAATTTTACACAATATATGTTTAAAGTATGAATAGTACAAATTTGTGACGAATTATCAAATGACAAACAGCAAATGTACAGCAAACAACGCTTTTATATTTTTTTTTTTTCAAATTTTGGATTATTATATTCGCTGTTAACCTTTGTGTCAACATGATATACTCGGGTATGAATTTTGAATTTCAAATGCATAATTGACCCTGATTGAAAAGTTCTGATAAATTGAACTTTTCAGTAGTCCTCCAGAAACGGGATATAAAATAGTGAAACATACAAAATAAAAATCTATTAATATTCGAACTTTTAGAATTCCATTTCAATTTCTAGTTACATCTCATAATCAACACGAACCACTCGGCTTGACGGAAGGAGAAAAATACTCGTGTGTGACACAATGGTTAAAAACGATAGCCACATGCGGATAATTTATAATTAATTAACACAAAATCTGAATTAGTATACAAAATAACAATACTGATTTTATTCAATAAAATCACGTTTATTATATTTATAATTGTGTATCATAATTCGAAAGAAACTGTTAAATAGTGACGACAAATATTTTTAATATAAAAAATTTTCCAATAAAAACCGTTTATTCGAATATGTATGGTGCAGGTAACGTGTTCGGTTCTATCAGTATAATTTATAATATAAATATTTTTGGCAATTTCTCTTTAAATTATGGTTACATTAAAATGAAAATTGGAAAAATCTATAAGATGAATTTCCATTTTTATTATTTTCAACTAAACGAATTAGTAAGTGATATATGTATTGACTTATTGAGTTAATTCAAAATGCCGTTAAAACCGTTATATTTGTTTTCATGAAATTTAGGTTTAAGCCAAACCTAATTCGATAATAGAAAGTATAATTGTTAATTGTTATTTACTTTGTATCGTAAACGATTTGTTTTAATATAGTTATTTAGTGTTGTGTATTTCATATAAAAATGTGTTCAATTGAATAAATGTTTAATATTTAGAATATTTTAAATTTGAATTAAGTTAGTTTAATTGTGAAATGAGCAAGATAATGCAAAGTTGAAAGTACATTCATACTAATAAAAACCACACCTCTGAAATATCACAACCATTTCATAAAAGAGTATACAATAATTATATTAAATCTAAATATATCTCATCAAATTATTTCATGTACAATTTTTAAAATAAGGTGTTTAAGTTTTATAATAAATAATATTATGGTACTTGTGGTAAAATAGTCCTAAAAATAAATTCAACCCAATAAATTTTCCCCAGTATACACCGTTAATTTAATTTAATTTAATTTCGCAAAAAAATTTATTCGCGCCTCAGATATTGAACCTTGCCCCATTTAACTATATCGCATTTAATACCAACAAGTATTTTCCTCTTAAAAATTATAAACCGTTAGCTCAATAAAAAAAAATTCTACTAAACAACACTAAAAATTTAATTTCGAAAAAAATTAATTCGAGCCTCAGATATTGAACCTTGCCCCATTTAACTATATCGCATTTAATACCAACAAGTATTTTCCTCTTGAAAATTATAAACCGTTAGCTCAATAAAAAAAAAAATCTACTAAACAACACTACAAATTTAATTTCGCAAAAAAAATTACTCGCGCCTCAGATATTGAACCTTGCCCCATTTAACTATATCGAATTTAATACCAACAAGTATTTTCCTCTTGAAAATTATAAACCGTTAGCTCAGTAAAAAAAAAATTCTACTAAACAACACTACAAATTTAATTTCGCAAAAAAATTAATTCGAGCCTCAGATATTGAACCTTGCCCCATTTAACTATATCGAATTTAATACCAACAAGTATTTTCCTCTTGAAAATTATAAACCGTTAGCTCAAGAAAAAAAAAATTCTACTAAACAACACTACAAATTTAATTTCGCAAAAAAAAATTATTCGCGCCTCAGATATTGAACCTTGCCCCATTTAACTATATCGAATTTAATACCAACAAGTATTTTCCTCTTGAAAATTATAAACCGTTAGCTCAAGAAAAAAAAAATTCTACTAAACAACACTACAAATTTAATTTCGCAAAAAAATTAATTCGAGCCTCAGATATTGAACCTTGCCCCATTTAACTATATCGAATTTAATACCAACAAGTATTTTCCTCTTGAAAATTATAAACCGTTAGCTCATTAAAAAAAAAATTCTATTAAACAACACTACAAATTTAATTTCGCAAAAAAAAATTATTCGCGCCTCAGATATTGAACCTTGCCCCATTTAACTATATCGAATTTAATACCAACAAGTATTTTCCTCTTGAAAATTATAAACCGTTAGCTCAATAAAAAAAAAATTCTACTAAACAACACTACAAATTTAATTTCGCAAAAAAAAATTATTCGCGCCTCAGATATTGAACCTTGCCCTATTTAACTATATCGAATTTAATACCAACAAGTATTTTCCTCTTGAAAATTATAAACCGTTAGCTCAAGAAAAAAAAAATTCTACTAAACAACACTACAAATTTAATTTCGCAAAAAAAAATTATTCGCGCCTCAGATATTGAACCTTGCCCCATTTAACTATATCGAATTTAATACCAACAAGTATTTTCCTCTTGAAAATTATAAACCGTTAGCTCATTAAAAAAAAAATTCTATTAAACAACACTACAAATTTAATTTCGCAAAAAAAAATTATTCGCGCCTCAGATATTGAACCTTGCCCCATTTAACTATATCGAATTTAATACCAACAAGTATTTTCCTCTTGAAAATTATAAACCGTTAGCTCAATAAAAAAAAAATTCTACTAAACAACACTACAAATTTAATTTCGCAAAAAAAAATTATTCGCGCCTCAGATATTGAACCTTGCCCTATTTAACTATATCGAATTTAATACCAACAAGTATTTTCCTCTTGAAAATTATAAACCGTTAGCTCAAGAAAAAAAAAATTCTACTAAACAACACTACAAATTTAATTTCGCAAAAAAAAATTATTCGCGCCTCAGATATTGAACCTTGCCCCATTTAACTATATCGAATTTAATACCAACAAGTATTTTCCTCTTGAAAATTATAAACCGTTAGCTCAAGAAAAAAAAAATTCTACTAAACAACACTACAAATTTAATTTCGCAAAAAAATTAATTCGAGCCTCAGATATTGAACCTTGCCCCATTTAACTATATCGAATTTAATACCAACAAGTATTTTCCTCTTGAAAATTATAAACCGTTAGCTCATTAAAAAAAAAATTCTATTAAACAACACTACAAATTTAATTTCGCAAAAAAAAATTATTCGCGCCTCAGATATTGAACCTTGCCCCATTTAACTATATCGAATTTAATACCAACAAGTATTTTCCTCTTGAAAATTATAAACCGTTAGCTCAATAAAAAAAAAATTCTACTAAACAACACTACAAATTTAATTTCGCAAAAAAAAATTATTCGCGCCTCAGATATTGAACCTTGCCCCATTTAACTATATCGAATTTAATACCAACAAGTATTTTCCTCTTGAAAATTATAAACCGTTAGCTCATTAAAAAAAAAATTCTATTAAACAACACTACAAATTTAATTTCGCAAAAAAAAATTATTCGCGCCTCAGATATTGAACCTTGCCCCATTTAACTATATCGAATTTAATACCAACAAGTATTTTCCTCTTGAAAATTATAAACCGTTAGCTCAATAAAAAAAAAATTCTACTAAACAACACTACAAATTTAATTTCGCAAAAAAATTAATTCGAGCCTCAGATATTGAACCTTGCCCCATTTAACTATATCGAATTTAATACCAACAAGTATTTTCCTCTTGAAAATTATAAACCGTTAGCTCATTAAAAAAAAAATTCTATTAAACAACACTACAAATTTAATTTCGCAAAAAAAAATTATTCGCGCCTCAGATATTGAACCTTGCCCCATTTAACTATATCGAATTTAATACCAACAAGTATTTTCCTCTTGAAAATTATAAACCGTTAGCTCAATAAAAAAAAAAATTCTACTAAACAACACTACAAATTTAATTTCGCAAAAAAATTAATTCGAGCCTCAGATATTGAACCTTGCCCCATTTAACTATATCGAATTTAATAATTTTTTTTTTTGTTAATGTATATTTATTTTTTCAAATAATTTACTTACCAGGATAAGCCATTTTTATTAGTTCGTCTATACAAATGTATTTTCCTGAAATTTTTTTAAAATAACGGTATTACATTTTATAATAAAAAAATAATAAATGTCGAAATAATAAATTCACATTAAGATTATTTTGTTAGTATTTCACTTCGACAAATTTAACAAAATATAACTTTTCTATTTCCACGATATTTACCGGCCACGATATTTACCTTTTCGGTGTAATTAGCAGGAATGCTCACAAAAATTATAACATATATATATATATATATATATATATATAGATATAATTATTCACTTTTTTGCTATTATTACAATTTAATATTTTTTGTAATAACAAAATAATTCTGCTCAACGCTCTATTAATTTGGCTCCTTCGATTTGATAACTTACTTATCAAAAAATCCTCTTACAATGTTATTTTATTTTTCCACTAATTTTTTCACTAATTTAAAAACACTGTTCCACTTCGGAATCAAATTTGAAAATGATTCGAATTTAGCTAACGCTTATTTTTTCAACATCGATTGAAACCCCATCTGTAAAAGTTTTGTATATCCCACCAAGCCAGATTAAACTTACCACACAGGAAATGGTCATGTGAATACTCGCCATTTATCCATTTGGAAATGTCAAATATGTGTAACTATAATTTGTCATAGTTTAAAATCAATGGCTTGCTTACAACGTGATTGCAACCAATAAGTGATTGTTTGAATGAAGGATAAATTTTAGGTATTATCATTTCGGCAATAACTTTTGCATAAGCTATGACAAACTAGTAAACACACATTTGATATTTGTGAATGTTGGTTTGTGGGTAAATGGCGAGTATTCACATGACCATTTCCTGTGTGGTAAGTTTAATCTGGCTTGGTGGGATATACAAAACTTTTACAGATGGGGTTTCAATCGATGTTGAAAAAATAAGCGTTAGCTAAATTCGAATCATTTTCAAATTTGATTCCGAAGTGGAACAGTGTTTTTAAATTAGTGAAAAAATTAGTGGAAAAATAAAATAACATTGTAAGAGGATTTTTTGATAAGTAAGTTATCAAATCGAAGGAGCCAAATTAATAGAGCGTTGAGCAGAATTATTTTGTTATTACAAAAAATATTAAATTGTAATAATAGCAAAAAAGTGAATAATTATATCTATATATATATATATATATATATATATATATGTTATAATTTTTGTGAGCATTCCTGCTAATTACACCGAAAAGGTAAATATCGTGGCCGGTAAATATCGTGGAAATAGAAAAGTTATATTTTGTTAAATTTGTCGAAGTGAAATACTAACAAAATAATCTTAATGTGAATTTATTATTTCGACATTTATTATTTTTTTATTATAAAATGTAATACCGTTATTTTAAAAAAATTTCAGGAAAATACATTTGTATAGACGAACTAATAAAAATGGCTTATCCTGGTAAGTAAATTATTTGAAAAAATAAATATACATTAACAAAAAAAAAAATTATTAAATTCGATATAGTTAAATGGGGCAAGGTTCAATATCTGAGGCTCGAATTAATTTTTTTGCGAAATTAAATTTGTAGTGTTGTTTAGTAGAATTTTTTTTTTTATTGAGCTAACGGTTTATAATTTTCAAGAGGAAAATACTTGTTGGTATTAAATTCGATATAGTTAAATGGGGCAAGGTTCAATATCTGAGGCGCGAATAATTTTTTTTTGCGAAATTAAATTTGTAGTGTTGTTTAATAGAATTTTTTTTTTAATGAGCTAACGGTTTATAATTTTCAAGAGGAAAATACTTGTTGGTATTAAATTCGATATAGTTAAATGGGGCAAGGTTCAATATCTGAGGCTCGAATTAATTTTTTTGCGAAATTAAATTTGTAGTGTTGTTTAGTAGAATTTTTTTTTTATTGAGCTAACGGTTTATAATTTTCAAGAGGAAAATACTTGTTGGTATTAAATTCGATATAGTTAAATGGGGCAAGGTTCAATATCTGAGGCGCGAATAATTTTTTTTTGCGAAATTAAATTTGTAGTGTTGTTTAATAGAATTTTTTTTTTAATGAGCTAACGGTTTATAATTTTCAAGAGGAAAATACTTGTTGGTATTAAATTCGATATAGTTAAATGGGGCAAGGTTCAATATCTGAGGCGCGAATAATTTTTTTTTTGCGAAATTAAATTTGTAGTGTTGTTTAATAGAATTTTTTTTTAATGAGCTAACGGTTTATAATTTTCAAGAGGAAAATACTTGTTGGTATTAAATTCGATATAGTTAAATGGGGCAAGGTTCAATATCTGAGGCGCGAATAATTTTTTTTTGCGAAATTAAATTTGTAGTGTTGTTTAGTAGAATTTTTTTTTTATTGAGCTAACGGTTTATAATTTTCAAGAGGAAAATACTTGTTGGTATTAAATTCGATATAGTTAAATGGGGCAAGGTTCAATATCTGAGGCGCGAATAATTTTTTTTTGCGAAATTAAATTTGTAGTGTTGTTTAATAGAATTTTTTTTTTAATGAGCTAACGGTTTATAATTTTCAAGAGGAAAATACTTGTTGGTATTAAATTCGATATAGTTAAATGGGGCAAGTTTCAATATCTGAGGCTCGAATTAATTTTTTTGCGAAATTAAATTTGTAGTGTTGTTTAGTAGAATTTTTTTTTTCTTGAGCTAACGGTTTATAATTTTCAAGAGGAAAATACTTGTTGGTATTAAATTCGATATAGTTAAATGGGGCAAGGTTCAATATCTGAGGCGCGAATAATTTTTTTTTGCGAAATTAAATTTGTAGTGTTGTTTAGTAGAATTTTTTTTTTCTTGAGCTAACGGTTTATAATTTTCAAGAGGAAAATACTTGTTGGTATTAAATTCGATATAGTTAAATAGGGCAAGGTTCAATATCTGAGGCGCGAATAATTTTTTTTTGCGAAATTAAATTTGTAGTGTTGTTTAGTAGAATTTTTTTTTTATTGAGCTAACGGTTTATAATTTTCAAGAGGAAAATACTTGTTGGTATTAAATTCGATATAGTTAAATGGGGCAAGGTTCAATATCTGAGGCGCGAATAATTTTTTTTTGCGAAATTAAATTTGTAGTGTTGTTTAATAGAATTTTTTTTTTAATGAGCTAACGGTTTATAATTTTCAAGAGGAAAATACTTGTTGGTATTAAATTCGATATAGTTAAATGGGGCAAGGTTCAATATCTGAGGCTCGAATTAATTTTTTTGCGAAATTAAATTTGTAGTGTTGTTTAGTAGAATTTTTTTTTTCTTGAGCTAACGGTTTATAATTTTCAAGAGGAAAATACTTGTTGGTATTAAATTCGATATAGTTAAATGGGGCAAGGTTCAATATCTGAGGCGCGAATAATTTTTTTTTGCGAAATTAAATTTGTAGTGTTGTTTAGTAGAATTTTTTTTTTCTTGAGCTAACGGTTTATAATTTTCAAGAGGAAAATACTTGTTGGTATTAAATTCGATATAGTTAAATGGGGCAAGGTTCAATATCTGAGGCTCGAATTAATTTTTTTGCGAAATTAAATTTGTAGTGTTGTTTAGTAGAATTTTTTTTTTATTGAGCTAACGGTTTATAATTTTCAAGAGGAAAATACTTGTTGGTATTAAATTCGATATAGTTAAATGGGGCAAGGTTCAATATCTGAGGCGCGAGTAATTTTTTTTGCGAAATTAAATTTGTAGTGTTGTTTAGTAGATTTTTTTTTTTATTGAGCTAACGGTTTATAATTTTCAAGAGGAAAATACTTGTTGGTATTAAATGCGATATAGTTAAATGGGGCAAGGTTCAATATCTGAGGCTCGAATTAATTTTTTTCGAAATTAAATTTTTAGTGTTGTTTAGTAGAATTTTTTTTTATTGAGCTAACGGTTTATAATTTTTAAGAGGAAAATACTTGTTGGTATTAAATGCGATATAGTTAAATGGGGCAAGGTTCAATATCTGAGGCGCGAATAAATTTTTTTGCGAAATTAAATTAAATTAAATTAACGGTGTATACTGGGGAAAATTTATTGGGTTGAATTTATTTTTAGGACTATTTTACCACAAGTACCATAATATTATTTATTATAAAACTTAAACACCTTATTTTAAAAATTGTACATGAAATAATTTGATGAGATATATTTAGATTTAATATAATTATTGTATACTCTTTTATGAAATGGTTGTGATATTTCAGAGGTGTGGTTTTTATTAGTATGAATGTACTTTCAACTTTGCATTATCTTGCTCATTTCACAATTAAACTAACTTAATTCAAATTTAAAATATTCTAAATATTAAACATTTATTCAATTGAACACATTTTTATATGAAATACACAACACTAAATAACTATATTAAAACAAATCGTTTACGATACAAAGTAAATAACAATTAACAATTATACTTTCTATTATCGAATTAGGTTTGGCTTAAACCTAAATTTCATGAAAACAAATATAACGGTTTTAACGGCATTTTGAATTAACTCAATAAGTCAATACATATATCACTTACTAATTCGTTTAGTTGAAAATAATAAAAATGGAAATTCATCTTATAGATTTTTCCAATTTTCATTTTAATGTAACCATAATTTAAAGAGAAATTGCCAAAAATATTTATATTATAAATTATACTGATAGAACCGAACACGTTACCTGCACCATACATATTCGAATAAACGGTTTTTATTGGAAAATTTTTTATATTAAAAATATTTGTCGTCACTATTTAACAGTTTCTTTCGAATTATGATACACAATTATAAATATAATAAACGTGATTTTATTGAATAAAATCAGTATTGTTATTTTGTATACTAATTCAGATTTTGTGTTAATTAATTATAAATTATCCGCATGTGGCTATCGTTTTTAACCATTGTGTCACACACGAGTATTTTTCTCCTTCCGTCAAGCCGAGTGGTTCGTGTTGATTATGAGATGTAACTAGAAATTGAAATGGAATTCTAAAAGTTCGAATATTAATAGATTTTTATTTTGTATGTTTCACTATTTTATATCCCGTTTCTGGAGGACTACTGAAAAGTTCAATTTATCAGAACTTTTCAATCAGGGTCAATTATGCATTTGAAATTCAAAATTCATACCCGAGTATATCATGTTGACACAAAGGTTAACAGCGAATATAATAATCCAAAATTTGAAAAAAAAAAAATATAAAAGCGTTGTTTGCTGTACATTTGCTGTTTGTCATTTGATAATTCGTCACAAATTTGTACTATTCATACTTTAAACATATATTGTGTAAAATTTAGAGTGTTAGCTAGTTTTATAAAATAATAAACAAATTCTCATTTAATAATGTATTTTTTAAAAATTAAGTTTGATTATAATTTTTGATCATAACTAAATTAATGATCACTTATTCGAAATGGCCAATAAAAAATGATCAATTTTTAGTTTGATAATTTTCAATAAGTTAATTTTCCAATTCGTTGCAAAGCTTAAAAGGCATACATTCTTCGGTCACACCACCAGTTCAATTAAACTAAATATTGAAAATACTGTTAAATTTTTCTATAACATATCAAAAATGTGAATCATTTGGTCGATTAGGTACGCGTTACGAACTCGACTTACTATAGTTTCGAGAAAAACTAATTTTGAAAAAATGTTCATTGAAAAAAAAAGTTGTATTTCAAAGCATCCATTACAAGTAGCATTTCTAAATACATATGTAGAAAACGTAAAATAACAATAAAATAATATATATAGAAAACCATCAAAACAAAACTAGCAATACTTACATAATCGATCTCAATACCGGAGGGAGACGAATATGCAGAAACAAAATAAAATTATATTCATTATAGAAAAATAATGTGTAGTATGCTTGGAAAATGTGATTTTATTTGACGCAAATTTCAAAAATGATTGGTTGCAATAAGCATATATTTCAGAACAAAACAAATCACAAATAATTTTGAATGAAGTTTCTAATCGGGTGGGGGTTGAATCGTTTTATAATAATAACCGTTGGTAATAAAGACTTGGGTCTATTTCTTAATTTAGAGTTCTTCGCGATTTCACGTAGAGTGGTTTGTTTAGCTGAGGTATTTACAATAAATTAAAAATTTAAGTATCTGTTATTAAAGTGAGTTTCGTATATTAATTTGTCAAAATTATTGTTAAAATTTAAACTTTAAAAACGTTTGTATATCTACTTCTTTATTAAAATATTTAAAGATATATTTCTTACTTTTGTTAACATTGTAAAATTTTAACATACGTTATTTTATGTTTTATTTATTTTTATCTTCAATAGTTTCGAATAATAGCAGTTATTATTTGATACTCCAACAGTTCCGAGATTTTATTGTCCGAATTATTTAATAATAAATTAGCCAAGTGCATTTCAAATAAACTTTTGATAGATTCTTTAAAAAGGATATTTGCTCTTGTTTTTTTAATCGCCAAAACAAATTTAAAATATATTAAAATTAATACTCACATTTTTTAACTTAATATAAGTCTTTAATTTACTGTCCAAATTTTAATATTAATCATACTTTGTACTTTATCGAATTTATAGGAATGCGCTTAAACAAATTAAGTGGAGTTCAATAAATAATTACATTAAATATTTGAGTTTTTGTGAAATTCAAAGCAATAAAAAATACAAGGCAAAAGGAAGTAGGTGTGTTGAGCGCTTTTATTAATAGTTTAATATATAAATAAAGCATATAAATCAGTTGCAAATATTAAATTTTTAGATGTGCTGCGGATTATCAATAATAAGAAAGAATAAAATAAAATCATAAGACTTAATTATTATTACTTATCACAAGTATTATTTACAAAATTAAAATGCCGTTTAATGAATTTAAGTTTACGGAAGACAATTTGGAAATAATTAAACAAATTATTATATATCATTTAAATGACATAAATGAAGTAAAATTTAGCTTAAATCCGAACATCAACAACATTTTGACAGTTATTTGCCAAAACTTCAAAATTCAGAAGAACGAAGTAATTCGCAGTAAATTAAATTATTTATATAAAAATAATTTAAATTTTAAAAACGAAATTTATCAAGGAATTATCGATAAACAAACGAAACGTAATCACCCGGCGATAGATTCTTTCCATCAAATTGGTCAATCAAATAACGAAATCATAAATGAAATTAATAACAATTCTGAATTTAATGAGCCTTTTGAATTGGATAAAAACAAAAGTGAATCTTTTGAAATTGATTACAATAAAAAAATAGTAAAAACTAAGAAAAGGCGGAACAGGATTACAGTAAATCAAAATTTTCTAGAAATGAAATCACAATTAGAAATTCCACAACCTTTATGGGAAAGTATATTTGATAAGGAAAATAATTCTTTCATACAAAATAAATATTCGTCAGTGATTTCTGAATTGCTCACAAAGTTAACTGGTTGTATAATAAATATTAAAAGTTATGATATAAACCAGAAATCTATAACAATCCGAGCATATTGTTCACATAGAGACAATAAGAACGAGTGCAGACAATATAGATTAACAAATAGAACATTGCAGCACAATATTTTCAAAGTATTTTATTCTAATATTTCTATTTCTCATACATACTTAAAAAGTTCTCCTGTTCGCCAATATAATAGAATAAAGTTAAAAAATGTATTGTTAAAAAAAACTGTAGAACAATTAAAAGAAGACCTATTGCACGAAGAAGATCCAGATTTTGTAATTCATCATAAAACATTGCTTAAATCAAAAACGGATGATGTTTTACGGAAAATAAAATCCGAAGCAATTAAAGGAAAAGACCTTCATTCTGATGATTTAATTGATTTATATTTAGAGATCGCAAAGCAAAGTCAAGAACCGTCATCGCAGTTCTTACAAAGACTGTCGATTGTACCTTTTTTTATAATTTCATTTAGTAAACTTCAATACGAAGTTCTACATAATACGAGACAAACAAACAATAATAAGCTTATAGCATATATAGATGCTACAGGTGGCCTAGTTCGACCGCCACAAGAAGACTGCAAAAAAATATTTTACTACGCTCTAATAATACCAATACAAAATTATGGCACTGAGCCAACGGATCCGTTTCCGATTACGGACTTAGTGAGCGCGAGCCATAATTTTGAGACAATAGGACATTGGCTGCGTACGTTCAGAATATTTCTGAATGAACAAACATCTATCTGGCCTATTTTTGATTCCGTAGTCACAGATTTCAGTTTTGCTCAAATTAACTCCGTGTTGGATTCATTTAACAATTTAAATATTATTCAATATTTACAATTATGTCATAAATATATAAGCAATAACAACATTTCATCATTTAGTAAAAAATTTGTTAAAATCCATTTATGTTGCTCGCATTTAATGAAAAATATGCTAAATGATATAAATCAAAGTTATGCCTTAAATTCAAGAGTCTCAAAATACATGAAGGAAATTATAGCAGCCTTCTATTTAATGAAAAACTATAATGATATAAAAGCTATTTTTAGTAATTTGGCGATTTTATTACTATCAAAAAAATCCAATAAAAAAACTGTACTTGCACTAAGTAGCATCTTGAATTTCATTTATGAGCATGGTCTAGAAATTGAATTTTCAAGTGATGACGCTCTATATGATCGTGATACAAACGAGAAAGATTTGGTTATTGAAATGTTGGAAATAAATTCTAAACCCATTTATGAGCAGAGTCCATTTTATAACGATTTCGATGAAATTTTGAAAATATTAATAGTTCAACAAAACAGTGACGACTTGAATCCTGATCCAGTCAATATGTTTTATAATCCTAAGTTTTTGGATAAGTTTTGTAAAAAATATTTGACATATATTTGCATGTGGTCTTTAATTATGGGACAAACAAATAGATTAAGCAATAGTCATATTGAAAACTATTTTGCTACTATAAAAAGACGATGCCGGAGCGCTCCACATCTAGGAAGACTGCCTACTAAATGTTTGAGATTTTTAAAGGAAATTAATGACCGGAATATGTATTTATATAAAAAAATGGAGCTCAAAATACCTAAAAAATCATTAAAAACAGTAATGACTGAACCAAAAACAATAAATAATAAATTAACTTTAACAAAAATTTTACGCGAAACAGAAAAATGGGGCCCTAAAAAAACGATCGTTAAAAGAAAAACTAATAACTTCAATACAAAAAATATATTGGAATTTAATTCAAAGTCACAGGAAGAGCAGTTTGTAATATCATCTAAACTACAAATAAAATTTGAAAACAATCAAACAACTCCGAAATCATCGAGAAAAACAACCGATTTAAAACTAACAACAGTAACGCATTTCTGTTTTCTCTTAAATGGCAACTTAGATAATAATGAATTTTATAAAAATACGTGTGCGTTTGACTCATTCATTCAGTGTTTAGTCAATGTACAAGCCTCAATCAACGGGACAATATTGGAAAAGGAGAGCGACATATCAAAAATCATCGATTCGTTAATGCACGATAATTATTTAAAAGCATCAAAATATCGGTTTGACGCCTTATTCAAAATTTTTAATAATAAATCCGATTGTCAGTGTAATATCACTCGAATAACTGATTATTGGTTAAAACTATATCCATCTTGTGTAATAAAGTTTACTTGTTCAATTTGTGGTAAAACCTACTCTGAAAATCGACAGTATGCAAGTGTGGATCCGATAAAGCTTGAACATTTAGAAATCACAAATTTGCAAAAGTGTTTATCATCATACAAATCAACTCATTCGAAGAACTGCTGCAAAACTACTATGAATCTAACAACAACGGAATATAATAAATTTATTGCAATTAATTGTGAATATATGTATCCAGCGTCTAATAGAAAAATTACAATAAGTAATATACCATCATCTATAACAATTGACAATATAATATATAATTTAAATGCAATTATAAATTTTGAGGCATCAGCAGAACATTATACAGCATATTGTAAAACAGCAAATACCTGGAAAAAGTTTGACGATATGTCAAAATATGTCATCAAAATTCGAAATCCCATGCTAAGTCATTTAGAGCCCCATATTTTGTTTTATAGTAATTAAAAATATAAAGCAAATTCAAAGATTTTCATTGGCCCGAATATAATACCAAAAAATGTATCATGTGGAAAGCACACAAGTTCAAGTAAAATAAAATTTAATTTATATAATGGATTTTTAGAATAGTAATAATATATTTTTTTTATAAATATTTTGCAGTTAGTGTATCCTGGAAAAATTATTAACTGAAACTCCAAATTACTGTTCGTGCTCCCGTTTTTGTATACATCATGTAATAATAAAAATAAGGTATACTCAAAACAACCAAATCACAAGCATTTAAAACTATTAATTAATACTATAATACACACCAATGATAAAATTACAGCCTTCATCACAGTTTAGAGGGAACGGTTTGTAGCTCCTAGTAGCAGGAATTTCAGCAGAATACTACGACTGCCATATTTAAAGAATTGTAAGTTTTTATTACAATTTAACTATAACATTTTCTGTTAACGATTGAAATGATTCGGTTCAGTTTAAATATCGCAAAATAACACAGAAGCGCTTACTAGATTTATATTCAAAACATGTGATCTAAAACGAAATTTAAATCAATCTAAAATTTAAACTGATCCGGGCGTTCCAATACAAATAGAAAACTGGACCCAAGTGCCAATATATTTAGAAGCCAATTATAATTTTCGCTAATGGTTAAATAGTAGCAACGCGGTATTATTTTATGTATTGTCTGTCATAGCAATGCATAAAGTGTATGTGTGACACTGTGTAATCCTAATTTACCCTGTGTTAAAAGAACAATTTTTCGATTTTAACAATACGTGCGTGTTTCATCAAACACGTTTAATATATATATATATATATATATATATATATATATATATATATATATATATATATATATATATATATATATATATATATATATATATATATATATATATATATATATATATATAAATGTAAATACCTCAGTTTATGTGCAGATCCATTCCAGTTTTTGCATACATCTGATACATAATTTATAAGTTTATTCGATAATTTGTAATTTTTTTAAATTTCGCTAATTTCAGGTCCAAATCTTGCATCTATGCTTAACCACATTTTGTTCTTATTTAACCAATTTTTTTATATTAAGCGTTTGTTTAATTTCATTTTAACAGTCATCGGAATGCGGCGTCATTTATGTTTCATCCATCTGGTGCATCACTTATGTTTCATCCAATGAGTCCATAAAAACATCAATCAGGATTTCTTTTAAAGTACATAGGTTTGCAAAACATTTCCACTTAACCTGTTGTAAAAATTAAAATGTTAGTCACAAATATGTATTATTTTGATTCATAATTTTTCTTTGATTTTTCAGGCATTAAATTAAATCAAGAGAATGGTGTGATTATTAGGAGAATGCTGTGTAATGGTATCAAAGCTTGAAAGATGTATCATCCTTACAACCCTTCATTTAAGATGAGTATTGTTCCATTACCTGTATTTAAATTTATGGTGTTTCAGTGTTTTTGTTTTCGTTTATTTTTTGCTTTCAGATATGAAAATTAGTGCAGCAATCTTCTCTTCAAGGCGTATTGATACATATAACATTGGCTACGTTCAACGTTCCTTTTTAAAAGCTAAATATAGTTCCATAGCCTAATTCAGTTTCATATTGTATATATATATATATATTTTTTTCAGATATTAAATCATTCAATCAGCAGCTAATCCACTGCTTGGACATCTACCCTAATGAACGGACATCTACCCTAATGAATATAAAAAAATATTGAAATTGTTGAATTAATTTATACCGAGGTTTTTATGCCTAATGGAAGCATTTGTTTTCTTGCTTTTATTTAATTTTATATGATTCCATACGGCTTTTCCTCTAATATTGAAATAATAAAAATTAAAAAATATAATTGTTGATTTATCATTTAATTTTGTTCGGTAATTACCCATAATTTTGATGGATTAAGGTAAGTGTTTATTATTTTAAGCACTGTTAGGATAAATTTTCATTACCAATTGGATCAAGCACTTATTTAAAAATTATTTATTAATCATTTTTTCGTTTCAAACTTTTCACATCAAATAATATATAATATGCATTCAGTCATTCACAGAAGTATTTTTTTGTTTTATAGAAAGCGAACCTATAATAATTTTCATATTGCGTTACTCCGACTGCGGACTGCTTCGATTATATTAGTTTCAATTTTTTTTATTCGTGTAACTACTACCGAACATGGTAAACATTGTTGCTTTTTAAATTTTAATGACATTTGCAGCATGTGTTTCTTTGGTCAATTTTCTAAATTTTCAACACAAGTGCATTCATCTAAATAGATTTACGAAAGCTAAATTGAATTTTTAGTTAAGGTGCTTACCACTCGGTTATAATTTTAAGATTTTTTTCCAAAAGTTGGTAAATCAAATAACTCGTAAATCGCTTTCGTAAGTCTAAAAAAAATTTCAATTTAGCTAAATTTTTTCTCAATTTAGATACATGCAATTATTGTTGTACAATTTTCCAAATAAATAAAGCATTATGCTTTAGTAACGTTTTCCAGTTTTTTAGTAACGTAATTTAAAAAAACAACAAAAAATAGCATTTTGTATGAAAAAATAATTTTAGCGTTTACAGACTTATACCTAACATCCGTGCGTAATGTATACGCAATGATCGGATATTTGTATTCGCTTTTGGTTTTAATTTTTAAGAAGCTGTCTCAATTTGTTGGGGAAAAACATTTGATTTCACTTTTATTTTGCGATTACAATAATAATTTCTTTTCTTGTGTAGACAGGAGAATCCCTGAACTTCAAAATCTATATAGTCCGGTTTCTGGTAATGGACATCTACTACTAATTCGGATGACTATAGCGGAGCTCTAAATCAAAAAATATTTTTGCCTCTTGATATTTAAATTCAAATGACTATAGCGAGGCTCTAAATCATAGAATTTTTTTGTCTCTTATTATTTAAATAGGCCAATCCCTGAACTACCAAACCTATATAGTCCGGTTTCTGGTAATGGACATCTACTACTAATTCAGATGACTATAGCGGAGCTCTAAATCAAAGAATATTTTTGCCTCTTGATATTTAAATTCAAATGACTATAGCGAGGCTCTAAATCATAAAATTTTTTTGTCTCTTGTTATTTAAATAGGTCAATCCCTGAACTACCAAACCTATATAGTCCGGTTTCTGGTAATCGACATCTACTACTAATTCGGATGACTATAGCGGAGCTCTAAATCAAAGAATATTTTTGCCTCTTGATATTTAAATTCAAATGACTATAGCGAGGCTCTAAATCATAGAATTTTTTTGTCTCTTATTATTTAAATAGGCCAATCCCTGAACTACCAAACCTATATAGTCCGGTTTCTGGTAATGGACATCTACTACGAATTCAGATGACTATAGCGGAGCTCTAAATCAAAGAATATTTTTGCCTTTTGTTATTTAAATTCAAACGACTATAGCGAGGCTCTAAATCATAGAATTTTTTTGTCTCTTATTATTTAAATAGGTCAATCCCTGAACTACCAAACCTATATAGTCCGGTTTCTGGTAATGGACATCTACTACTAATTCGGATGACTATAGCGGAGCTCTAAATCAAAGAATATTTTTGCCTCTTGATATTTAAATTCAAATGACTATAGCGAGGCTCTAAATCATAGAATTTTTTTGTCTCTTATTATTTAAATAGGCCAATCCCTGAACTACCAAACCTATATAGTCCGGTTTCTGGTAATGGACATCTACTACGAATTCAGATGACTATAGCGGAGCTCTAAATCAAAGAATATTTTTGCCTCTTGATATTTAAATTCAAATGACTATAGCGAGGCTCTAAATCATAGAATTTTTTTGTCTTTTATTATTTAAATAGGTCAATCCCTGAACTACCAGACCTATATAGTCCGGTTTCTGGTAATGGACATCTACTACTAATTCAGATGACTATAGCGGAGCTCTAAATCAAAGAATATTTTTGCCTTTTGTTATTTAAATTCAAACGACTATAGCGAGGCTCTAAATCATAGAATTTTTTTGTCTCTTATTATTTAAATAGGTCAATCCCTGAACTACCAGACCTATATAGTCCGGTTTCTGGTAATGGACATCTACTACGAATTCAGATGACTATAGCGGAGCTCTAAATCAAAGAATATTTTTGCCTCTTGATATTTAAATTCAAATGACTATAGCGAGGCTCTAAATCATAAAATTTTTTTGTCTCTTGTTGTTTAAATAGGTCAATCCCTGAACTACCAAACCTATATAGTCCGGTTTCTGGTAATCGACATCTACTACTAATTCGGATGACTATAGCGGAGCTCTAAATCAAAGAATATTTTTGCCTCTTGATATTTAAATTCAAATGACTATAGCGAGGCTCTAAATCATAGAATTTTTTTGTCTCTTATTATTTAAATAGGTCAATCCCTGAACTACCAGACCTATATAGTCCGGTTTCTGGTAATGGACATCTACTACGAATTCAGATGACTATAGCGGTGCTCTAAATCATAGAACATTTTTGCCTTTTGTTATTTAAATTCAAATGACTATAGCGAGGCTCTAAATCATAGAATTTTTTTGTCTCTTATTATTTAAATAGGTCAATCCCTGAACTACCAAATCTATATAGTCCGGTTTCTGGTAATTGACATCTACTACGAATTCAGATGACTATAGCGGAGCTCTAAATCAAAGAAAATTTTTGCCTCTTGATATTTAAATTCAAATGACTATAGCGAGGCTCTAAATCATAGAATTTTTTTGTCTTTTATTATTTAAATAGGTCAATCCCTGATCTACCAAACCTATATAGTCCGGTTTCTGGTAATGGACATCTACTACTAATTCAGATGACTATAGCGGAGCTCTAAATCATAGAACATTTTTGCCTTTTGTTATTTAAATTCAAATGACTATAGCGAGGCTCTTAATCATAGAATTTTTTTGTCTCTTATTATTTAAATAGGCCAATCCCTGAACTACCAAACCTATATAGTCCGGTTTCTGGTAATGGACATCTACTACGAATTCAGATGACTATAGCGGAGCTCTAAATCAAAGAATATTTTTGCCTTTTGTTATTTAAATTCAAACGACTATAGCGAGGCTCTAAATCATAGAATTTTTTTGTCTCTTATTATTTAAATAGGTCAATCCCTGAACTACCAAACCTATATAGTCCGGTTTCTGGTAATCGACATCTACTACTAATTCGGATGACTATAGCGGAGCTCTAAATCAAAGAATATTTTTGCCTCTTGATATTTAAATTCAAATGACTATAGCGAGGCTCTAAATCATAGAATTTTTTTGTCTCTTATTATTTAAATAGGCCAATCCCTGAACTACCAAACCTATATAGTCCGGTTTCTGGTAATGGACATCTACTACGAATTCAGATGACTATAGCGGAGCTCTAAATCAAAGAATATTTTTGCCTCTTGATATTTAAATTCAAATGACTATAGCGAGGCTCTAAATCATAGAATTTTTTTGTCTTTTATTATTTAAATAGGTCAATCCCTGAACTACCAGACCTATATAGTCCGGTTTCTGGTAATGGACATCTACTACTAATTCAGATGACTATAGCGGAGCTCTAAATCAAAGAATATTTTTGCCTTTTGTTATTTAAATTCAAACGACTATAGCGAGGCTCTAAATCATAGAATTTTTTTGTCTCTTATTATTTAAATAGGTCAATCCCTGAACTACCAGACCTATATAGTCCGGTTTCTGGTAATGGACATCTACTACGAATTCAGATGACTATAGCGGAGCTCTAAATCAAAGAATATTTTTGCCTCTTGATATTTAAATTCAAATGACTATAGCGAGGCTCTAAATCATAAAATTTTTTTGTCTCTTGTTGTTTAAATAGGTCAATCCCTGAACTACCAAACCTATATAGTCCGGTTTCTGGTAATCGACATCTACTACTAATTCGGATGACTATAGCGGAGCTCTAAATCAAAGAATATTTTTGCCTCTTGATATTTAAATTCAAATGACTATAGCGAGGCTCTAAATCATAGAATTTTTTTGTCTCTTATTATTTAAATAGGCCAATCCCTGAACTACCAAACCTATATAGTCCGGTTTCTGGTAATGGACATCTACTACGAATTCAGATGACTATAGCGGAGCTCTAAATCAAAGAATATTTTTGCCTTTTGTTATTTAAATTCAAACGACTATAGCGAGGCTCTAAATCATAGAATTTTTTTGTCTCTTATTATTTAAATAGGTCAATCCCTGAACTACCAAACCTATATAGTCCGGTTTCTGGTAATCGACATCTACTACTAATTCGGATGACTATAGCGGAGCTCTAAATCAAAGAATATTTTTGCCTCTTGATATTTAAATTCAAATGACTATAGCGAGGCTCTAAATCATAGAATTTTTTTGTCTCTTATTATTTAAATAGGCCAATCCCTGAACTACCAAACCTATATAGTCCGGTTTCTGGTAATGGACATCTACTACGAATTCAGATGACTATAGCGGAGCTCTAAATCAAAGAATATTTTTGCCTCTTGATATTTAAATTCAAATGACTATAGCGAGGCTCTAAATCATAGAATTTTTTTGTCTCTTATTATTTAAATAGGCCAATCCCTGAACTACCAAACCTATATAGTCCGGTTTCTGGTAATGGACATCTACTACGAATTCAGATGACTATAGCGGAGCTCTAAATCAAAGAATATTTTTGCCTTTTGTTATTTAAATTCAAACGACTATAGCGAGGCTCTAAATCATAGAATTTTTTTGTCTCTTATTATTTAAATAGGTCAATCCCTGAACTACCAAACCTATATAGTCCGGTTTCTGGTAATCGACATCTACTACTAATTCGGATGACTATAGCGGAGCTCTAAATCAAAGAATATTTTTGCCTCTTGATATTTAAATTCAAATGACTATAGCGAGGCTCTAAATCATAGAATTTTTTTGTCTCTTATTATTTAAATAGGCCAATCCCTGAACTACCAAACCTATATAGTCCGGTTTCTGGTAATGGACATCTACTACGAATTCAGATGACTATAGCGGAGCTCTAAATCAAAGAATATTTTTGCCTCTTGATATTTAAATTCAAATGACTATAGCGAGGCTCTAAATCATAGAATTTTTTTGTCTTTTATTATTTAAATAGGTCAATCCCTGAACTACCAGACCTATATAGTCCGGTTTCTGGTAATGGACATCTACTACTAATTCAGATGACTATAGCGGAGCTCTAAATCAAAGAATATTTTTGCCTTTTGTTATTTAAATTCAAACGACTATAGCGAGGCTCTAAATCATAGAATTTTTTTGTCTCTTATTATTTAAATAGGTCAATCCCTGAACTACCAGACCTATATAGTCCGGTTTCTGGTAATGGACATCTACTACGAATTCAGATGACTATAGCGGAGCTCTAAATCAAAGAATATTTTTGCCTCTTGATATTTAAATTCAAATGACTATAGCGAGGCTCTAAATCATAAAATTTTTTTGTCTCTTGTTGTTTAAATAGGTCAATCCCTGAACTACCAAACCTATATAGTCCGGTTTCTGGTAATCGACATCTACTACTAATTCGGATGACTATAGCGGAGCTCTAAATCAAAGAATATTTTTGCCTCTTGATATTTAAATTCAAATGACTATAGCGAGGCTCTAAATCATAGAATTTTTTTGTCTCTTATTATTTAAATAGGTCAATCCCTGAACTACCAGACCTATATAGTCCGGTTTCTGGTAATGGACATCTACTACGAATTCAGATGACTATAGCGGTGCTCTAAATCATAGAACATTTTTGCCTTTTGTTATTTAAATTCAAATGACTATAGCGAGGCTCTAAATCATAGAATTTTTTTGTCTCTTATTATTTAAATAGGTCAATCCCTGAACTACCAAATCTATATAGTCCGGTTTCTGGTAATTGACATCTACTACGAATTCAGATGACTATAGCGGAGCTCTAAATCAAAGAAAATTTTTGCCTCTTGATATTTAAATTCAAATGACTATAGCGAGGCTCTAAATCATAGAATTTTTTTGTCTTTTATTATTTAAATAGGTCAATCCCTGATCTACCAAACCTATATAGTCCGGTTTCTGGTAATGGACATCTACTACTAATTCAGATGACTATAGCGGAGCTCTAAATCATAGAACATTTTTGCCTTTTGTTATTTAAATTCAAATGACTATAGCGAGGCTCTTAATCATAGAATTTTTTTGTCTCTTATTATTTAAATAGGCCAATCCCTGAACTACCAAACCTATATAGTCCGGTTTCTGGTAATGGACATCTACTACTAATTCAGATGACTATAGCGGAGCTCTAAATCAAAGAATATTTTTGCCTTTTGCTATTTAAATTCAAACGACTATAGCGAGGCTCTAAATCATAGAATTTTTTTGTCTCTTATTATTTAAATAGGTCAATCCCTGAACTACCAAACCTATATAGTCCGGTTTCTGGTAATGGACATCTACTACTAATTCAGATGACTATAGCGGAGCTCTAAATCAAAGAATATTTTTGCCTCTTGATATTTAATTTCAAATGACTATAGCGAGGCTCTAAATCATAGAATTTTTTTGTCTCTTATTATTTAAATAGGTCAATCCCTGAACTACCAAACCTATATAGTCCGGTTTCTGGTAATGGACATCTACTACTAATTCAGGTGACTATAGCGGAGCTCTAAATCAAAGAATATTTTTGCCTCATGATATTTAAATTCAAACGACTATAGCGAGGCTCTAAATCATAGAATTTTTTTGTCTCTTATTATTTAAATAGGCCAATCCCTGAACTACCAAACCTATATAGTCCGGTTTCTGGTAATGGACATCTACTACGAATTCAGATGACTATAGCGGAGCTCTAAATCAAAGAATATTTTTGCCTCTTGATATTTAAATTCAAATGACTATAGCGAGGCTCTAAATCATAGAATTTTTTTGTCTCTTATTATTTAAATAGGCCAATCCCTGAACTACCAAACCTATATAGTCCGGTTTCTGGTAATGGACATCTACTACTAATTCAGATGACTATAGCGGAGCTCTAAATCAAAGAATATTTTTGCCTCTTGATATTTAAATTCAAATGACTATAGCGAGGCTCTAAATCATAAAATTTTTTTGTCTCTTGTTGTTTAAATAGGTCAATCCCTGAACTACCAAACCTACATAGTCCGGTTTCTGGTAATGGACATCTACTACTAATTCAGGTGACTATAGCGGAGCTCTAAATCAAAGAATATTTTTGCCTCATGATATTTAATTTCAAATGACTATAGCGAGGCTCTAAATCATAGAATTTTTTTGTCTCTTATTATTTAAATAGGTCAATCCCTGAACTACCAAACCTATATAGTCCGGTTTCTGGTAATGGACATCTACTACTAATTCAGATGACTATAGCGGAGCTCTAAATCAAAGAATATTTTTGCCTCTTGATATTTAATTTCAAATGACTATAGCGAGGCTCTAAATCATAGAATTTTTTTGTCTCTTATTATTTAAATAGGTCAATCCCTGAACTACCAAACCTATATAGTCCGGTTTCTGGTAATGGACATCTACTACTAATTCAGATGACTATAGCGGAGCTCTAAATCAAAGAATATTTTTGCCTCATGATATTTAAATTCAAACGACTATAGCGAGGCTCTAAATCATAGAATTTTTTTGTCTCTTATTATTTAAATAGGCCAATCCCTGAACTACCAAACCTATATAGTCCGGTTTCTGGTAATGGACATCTACTACGAATTCAGATGACTATAGCGGAGCTCTAAATCAAAGAATATTTTTGCCTCTTGATATTTAAATTCAAATGACTATAGCGAGGCTCTAAATCATAGAATTTTTTTGTCTCTTATTATTTAAATAGGTCAATCCCTGAACTACCAAACCTATATAGTCCGGTTTCTGGTAATGGACATCTACTACGAATTCAGATGACTATAGCGGAGCTCTAAATCAAAGAATATTTTTGCCTTTTGTTATTTAAATTCAAACGACTATAGCGAGGCTCTAAATCATAGAATTTTTTTGTCTCTTATTATTTAAATAGGTCAATCCCTGAACTACCAAACCTATATAGTCCGGTTTCTGGTAATGGACATCTACTACTAATTCAGATGACTATAGCGGAGCTCTAAATCAAAGAATATTTTTGCCTCTTGATATTTAAATTCAAATGACTATAGCGAGGCTCTAAATCATAAAATTTTTTTGTCTCTTGTTGTTTAAATAGGTCAATCCCTGAACTACCAAACCTACATAGTCCGGTTTCTGGTAATGGACATCTACTACTAATTCAGGTGACTATAGCGGAGCTCTAAATCAAAGAATATTTTTGCCTCATGATATTTAATTTCAAATGACTATAGCGAGGCTCTAAATCATAGAATTTTTTTGTCTCTTATTATTTAAATAGGTCAATCCCTGAACTACCAAACCTATATAGTCCGGTTTCTGGTAATGGACATCTACTACTAATTCAGATGACTATAGCGGAGCTCTAAATCAAAGAATATTTTTGCCTCTTGATATTTAATTTCAAATGACTATAGCGAGGCTCTAAATCATAGAATTTTTTTGTCTCTTATTATTTAAATAGGTCAATCCCTGAACTACCAAACCTATATAGTCCGGTTTCTGGTAATGGACATCTACTACTAATTCAGATGACTATAGCGGAGCTCTAAATCAAAGAATATTTTTGCCTCATGATATTTAAATTCAAACGACTATAGCGAGGCTCTAAATCATAGAATTTTTTTGTCTCTTATTATTTAAATAGGCCAATCCCTGAACTACCAAACCTATATAGTCCGGTTTCTGGTAATGGACATCTACTACGAATTCAGATGACTATAGCGGAGCTCTAAATCAAAGAATATTTTTGCCTCTTGATATTTAAATTCAAATGACTATAGCGAGGCTCTAAATCATAGAATTTTTTTGTCTCTTATTATTTAAATAGGTCAATCCCTGAACTACCAAACCTATATAGTCCGGTTTCTGGTAATGGACATCTACTACGAATTCAGATGACTATAGCGGAGCTCTAAATCAAAGAATATTTTTGCCTTTTGTTATTTAAATTCAAACGACTATAGCGAGGCTCTAAATCATAGAATTTTTTTGTCTCTTATTATTTAAATAGGTCAATCCCTGAACTACCAAACCTATATAGTCCGGTTTCTGGTAATGGACATCTACTACTAATTCAGATGACTATAGCGGAGCTCTAAATCAAAGAATATTTTTGCCTCTTGATATTTAAATTCAAATGACTATAGCGAGGCTCTAAATCATAAAATTTTTTTGTCTCTTGTTGTTTAAATAGGTCAATCCCTGAACTACCAAACCTACATAGTCCGGTTTCTGGTAATGGACATCTACTACTAATTCAGGTGACTATAGCGGAGCTCTAAATCAAAGAATATTTTTGCCTCATGATATTTAATTTCAAATGACTATAGCGAGGCTCTAAATCATAGAATTTTTTTGTCTCTTATTATTTAAATAGGTCAATCCCTGAACTACCAAACCTATATAGTCCGGTTTCTGGTAATGGACATCTACTACTAATTCAGATGACTATAGCGGAGCTCTAAATCAAAGAATATTTTTGCCTCTTGATATTTAATTTCAAATGACTATAGCGAGGCTCTAAATCATAGAATTTTTTTGTCTCTTATTATTTAAATAGGTCAATCCCTGAACTACCAAACCTATATAGTCCGGTTTCTGGTAATGGACATCTACTACTAATTCAGGTGACTATAGCGGAGCTCTAAATCAAAGAATATTTTTGCCTCATGATATTTAAATTCAAACGACTATAGCGAGGCTCTAAATCATAGAATTTTTTTGTCTCTTATTATTTAAATAGGCCAATCCCTGAACTACCAAACCTATATAGTCCGGTTTCTGGTAATGGACATCTACTACGAATTCAGATGACTATAGCGGAGCTCTAAATCAAAGAATATTTTTGCCTCTTGATATTTAAATTCAAATGACTATAGCGAGGCTCTAAATCATAGAATTTTTTTGTCTCTTATTATTTAAATAGGTCAATTCCTGAACTACCAAACCTATATAGTCCGGTTTCTGGTAATGGACATCTACTACTAATTCAGGTGACTATAGCGGAGCTCTAAATCAAAGAATATTTTTGCCTCATGATATTTAAATTCAAACGACTATAGCGAGGCTCTAAATCATAGAATTTTTTTGTCTCTTATTATTTAAATAGGCCAATCCCTGAACTACCAAACCTATATAGTCCGGTTTCTGGTAATGGACATCTACTACGAATTCAGATGACTATAGCGGAGCTCTAAATCAAAGAATATTTTTGCCTCTTGATATTTAAATTCAAATGACTATAGCGAGGCTCTAAATCATAGAATTTTTTTGTCTCTTATTATTTAAATAGGTCAATTCCTGAACTACCAAACCTATATAGTCCGGTTTCTGGTAATGGACATCTACTACTAATTCAGGTGACTATAGCGGAGCTCTAAATCAAAGAATATTTTTGCCTCATGATATTTAAATTCAAACGACTATAGCGAGGCTCTAAATCATAGAATTTTTTTGTCTCTTATTATTTAAATAGGCCAATCCCTGAACTACCAAACCTATATAGTCCGGTTTCTGGTAATGGACATCTACTACGAATTCAGATGACTATAGCGGAGCTCTAAATCAAAGAATATTTTTGCCTTTTGTTATTTAAATTCAAACGACTATAGCGAGGCTCTAAATCATAGAATTTTTTTGTCTCTTATTAATTAAATAGGTCAATCCCTGAACTACCAAACCTATATAGTCCGGTTTCTGGTAATGGACATCTACTACTAATTCAGATGACTATAGCGGAGCTCTAAATCAAAGAATATTTTTGCCTCTTGATATTTAAATTCAAATGACTATAGCGAGGCTCTAAATCATAGAATTTTTTTCTCTCTTGTTATTTAAATAGGCCAATCCCTGAACTACCAAACCTATATAGTCCGGTTTCTGGTAATTGACATCTACTACGAATTCAGATTACTATAGCGGAGCTCTAAAACATAGATTTTTTTTGCCACTTGTTGTGTAAACAGGCCAATTCTTGAACTGCAATACTTTGAAGTACATAGTAATTTATATTCATAAGTGTATTTATTAATTATTAATTAACCTGGAATATTGACAATTTTTAGAAGAAAACAAATTTTTGTGACATTGTTGTTTTTTACAAAATTAATTATTACTTACATAATTATTAATTAATAAACCCACTCGTTTCTATATAAATTATATAATTCTTATTTTGCTATAGTGATTAGCTATATATAGTGCAAGTTAAAATGTCAATCGGTTTTTATTTATAATGGCCGCCATTTCGTGTATTATATTTCATAATAATTTTTCTTACTATCGTTATATTTTTATATCGTGATAGTTGTAGTTTCATTATAATTTCTAAAATATATAATGGTGTTGCCATACTTAACTATAACCATTTTCCGGGATGACTTTACGGGCTAACTTCACAAAGGTGTCGTATTTGAACAGTTTCGTTGCTCAAGTGTCAAGACATTGTTTTCCGTTGAAATATTTATTGTGTTATTTTTTACAGTTGTTCTTGAGATTAATTTTATTAATTTATTGTATTATAATTTTAAAAAAATTATTTGAGTGAAGTTTTATTGTCGATGTAAAACGCCGGAAGTAGTTCGACAAATGTTCAGCGTGGCATATTATCTGAACTTGAAAATGTGTATGTGTAATGTTGATGGAGATTTAACCAGATGCAATTATTGAAGTGTAAAAATTTATGGATGGAAGTTAAAGATGTATGTTACAGATGTATGGTGAAAAAATGCTTATATTAAGCATAAGCTGATGACTAATTGAATCTTACGGTAGAAAATTTTGAATAGAAAACGCAAGCACTGCTTTGAACACTATACAATTTTATTAAGACACCAAAAGAGTTTTATTATTTATAATTTAATGTTTAATTTTTACAACTTGGTTGTTCGCCAGTTTGAATTGAAATACAATTAAGTTTTACAATATATAGTTTTACAAATTATATGTACGTTTATACATCATATTTAAATTTTATAATTAATGTAGATTGTATCAAGTTTATTATAAATGTGCTACTAATAATATTATATAACGTGCTAGAACGATATACTATGTAGCTAATTACATTGTAAAATACACTCGTCGTACTTCTCTTGACAAGGTTGGTTTTGAAGTTGCATTTTACAGAAATGTTAAAAGATAAGTATAAATTATATATAAAAATTATTGTTTTACATTATATAATTATTAATTAGTTTGTTAATTTCAGGTAAATACTATTTGTATTTATTTAACCAAAGTTGGTGAGTATGTGAAATAATGTTTTGTGTCATTATGTTTTATTTAATTTTAGGTTGTTGGTGTGCTGATGTAACCGGCTAACCCGTTCAATTCTGTGGTTGCAGGTTTCCTTAATAAATTATGCTACAGTGATAAGTATGTTGTTTTCTTTCTCCAAACAAAATGGAGTATCCGTAAGAAATATTTCCAAAAAATTTGCAGTTTCCCTTGGTTTTATAAGTAATTTGAAAAAAAAATTCTTACCTAATGTAAAGAGAGCTGTAAAAAGATTAATTGTATCTGGCGCAGTTGATAATGCCGCAGAGGTCCATTAAAAATACACTAAATATTAATGTAAGCAATAAAGCCATACGGCGTTGCTTAAAAAACAGTAATTTTAAAGCTACATATAAAACGAGAAAGCCAATATTTTTTTTTATTTGCACCCATTTAGTAATTTGCATTGCATAATAAAGTATTTTGATTAGTCGGCGTAATCAAGTGATTATCCCCAGTTTCGTGTAACTCCTCAGATTTTTCGCCACTGTAAGTCTACTGACATCCTGGTCGCGATAAGTACAGTGGTTTGGTTCTTTGCAGTCTTCTGGTGCAGACGTTGTAGGTGTTTTGTTGCATGATGGTTAATTCCATCCGCGACAAGCTCGATCTTTAGATCTCGATGGGGGTTGTCGTTTCGAATATACCACGGTACATTAACAATACATCGCAGGATTTTATTTTGGACTGTTTGTATGATTTTGATATTTGTCTTCTTGGAACAACTCCAGAGTTAGCTACCAAATGTCCTTGTATGAAGCAGCCCTTCCGGTACATCGATATCAAATTTCGCTGGGATCTCCCAATTAATGCAAAAAGCTTAAGTATGAAGTTGTATCCTAATCAATCGGGGATGAAAACAGTTTCACAAGATTATATAATATTTATTATACATACTGTAACATGACAGGAGTGTTTTTCTTTGTTTTAAATATTCATAATTTCGACACTTTTTGGAACAGAATCACGTCTGCAACGTAAGTAAATGATCGCTTTTAGAATTACAAATTATTATTAATTTATAAACAAATATACAATTATGAACCTTTTAAAATAACAGTAATTATAATAAATAAGACTTTTACTATATAAATAAATGGGATATAATAAATATATAATGGGTTTCAAAAATAAAAGTTTCAAAACATTATTAACTGGGGTGATTAGAAAACAAAAAATCAACAAGTACACATGTGCACGGTGTATAAATAAAATTTTGTTTGTATATTTAATAAGAATTACTGACCTCTTACCACCCACCAATTATTATTATAAAATAATATCCAGACCAGAAATAAACTTTTTTGTAAAATCCCAATTTTCGTTCTTTTTTACTTGGGGTTTCCAGTAATTTTAAAGCACAAAAGAAAAAAACAACTTTTCTTGCTGCTCTGTTATTTATTTATATTTATTTGACAGATGAAAATATTTTCCATTTTATTATTATTATTATTATTATTTGTGCAAAAAAGTTTTAAACATGAAAACCCAGTTTACTTTTCCCGACCAACAAACTAGAAAGTATTGAGATGGAAAATAAAAGAAAAATTTTAATTTAAACTCGAATACATAAGAAGAAGAAAAGTTTTTAATGAAAGCTTTTTTCATGCTTTTGTTAACAAAATAATAAAGAAAATGTATAATGTTTTGTTTGCTATTTTCACCTTATTCGCTCGGCTTCTACAGAGTTTTTATGGTGATTTGAGGTAAAGTAAAATAGTTTTTCTCTATATATGAGTACAAAATTTATAAAGTATAGAAAAAATTAAAATTTATTCTGTTGTATATTGCATTCACCCAGTTTTAAAAAAGTTCCAATTTCCCATTTTAATTCCACGTATTCGTACCATACAAAAATACTTTATATAAATGGGGAAAAGTTTACACAAAAACAGAACAAAAATTAATTGGACCTGGTCAAAATCTCAATTTTAGGAATATAAAATATAGGGTCGATATAAATCTTGATACATTTATTTTCTGCCCCACTCTACCGTTAGCTCCAATTAATTATTATTTTACAGCGAGGTATATGTTACATATAAATAAATAGTTGAATCGGAAAATTTTGGAAGGAATACATTAATTAAGATTTTAAAAAAGAAATGCGCGAGTTTCACTTTAAACTTTTTTAGCTGTTGCGGCCAGGGAGCTATAGTAAACATATTATAGAGAGAAACGGAAAGCTTGAAAAGTATGTGTATCTGTTTTTGTGTGGTGGTAAATCGACTATGTAATCTACATAAGTGCATTAGTTTTGGTTATGTTGTTAATACGAGATTTGTTTTGGAAAACGTCAAAATTATTCATATACAAATGAAAATAACACACAAGGACAGCAGTCCTTTTGTACATTTCTTATTAAATATTTAGATTAAAGTTGCGCGCCTCGGCAATTGTGTACTTTTCCCTTTTGCGATTTTAGTATTTAGTTTGGGCGCGTAAGTTGGTCATGTGATCCCGAGAGCGCGCTTCCCGTTTGAGATTTTAATCTTTGGTTTGGGCGCGTACGTAAGTGGTCATGTGATCCTGAGCGCGCGCTTCCCGTTTGTGATATGAATATTTGACTTGGCACGTAAGTCATACTGTGTGCATTTGAGCGCGTGCTTGCCGTTTAAGATTGCGAAAAGTGCATCAAATTTACATTTAAAAAATCTTCTTAATCATTTCTTAGCCAAAAATTTAATAAAATGTATTCACGTGACTGATTATTCAGTCACAGGTCAGCTAATGAAACTTTATTAAAATTAAAAATGAGAAACAATAATGTGAGTAACAGGAAATATTGTTTCGTTATGACCTAATTACTGGAAAAAACGTGGCATTTATTCTTAAACATGGTCCCAGAGAATGGAAAGTGATTGAATCAATTATGATTAATAAAACAAGGTGAACCAGCCAAAGAAAAAACATTTTACAGACCGATATCACCATAATCTCGGTCATATCAAAACTATTTGAAAGACTGCTGCTCATACACAACTTTGCGGTTGTGCCAAGAAGAACAATGTTGAAGTGATGACAATGTTCCAAAGTAATAATGGAAAAACAAGGTTCATAGGGACTTATAGAATATATCACCGAGAAGATATAAAAAAGAAGCAGAGAAACACGTATAGCGATTATCTCGGCATGAAAATGCCGACATGCATTGTATATTGAACACCACCAATGCAATAAGAACATTTGAAAGACTGTTACCCATGGAGTTGAGGCGTTCCAATTAGAACAGAGAAATTTTCGCGACAAGGGTGTCAATGGGTTAATTGAAACCTCGACTAAGATAGCTTTCTTGAGTAGAATGGAAAATTCCAGAGACGAATGACATTGAAAGACATTCTAGATTATAGCAGAACTTGAGATCGCCTTAAATTAATCCAGATCCGAAATTCAAATTAATAAGTTCAAATATTGCGACCCCGGTGGCAAATTCGTCAGCATGCTTGCTCCAGCGACCGGAGGTCCTGGGTTCGATTCCCGGTGGTGACAAGGAAAAACATTTCACGGCATTTCAATCATCTGGTTGAGGATGCAATTATTCAAATTTTTTTCATAAATGAAGCTTTACGGTTGAGATCTCGTAGAGCATTCATATTTATTCATTATTGCTGGTGTACCATTAAGCGTATCGCACTTTTACATACATAAAGGGTGCGTAAAATATGTACATCTTTATTTTGTGCAAACTTGTCTTTTGTTGTGTAGGTTGGAGTCTCCGATTTAAGAACAAAAAACAATTTCCTTCACGTGGCTCCCTCTGCTGAATTTACAGTAAGCCATCCTGTGAGTCCAATTTTTAAGAACTTTTTCGGTGATTTCGGCGCCTATTTCGCGAGTAATTGTTGCAATATTATGTTTTTAAAGCTGGAATTGTCTCTCGATTATCCGCATAATATCGATCCTTCACGAAAACCTACAGAAAAAGTCCAATGACGTCAAATCGCAGCTCCGCACAAGCCAATTGACATCTCCAAAACGGCTGATTATTCAGTTGTTAAATTTGGCGCACAAGAGATCGACTGTCGGTCGGTTTGTATGGCATGTGACGCCATCTTGTTGAAATCAAAGATTTTTCACATTAATAGCGGCGATTTGAGACCACTAAAAGTTGGTCACCATGGCTCTATAACGGCCGCCATTGACGGTAATATTGATTTCAGCAGAGTTTTCGAAGAAACATGGGCCAGTTATGCCACCACTCCAAATACCACACAAAACAGTCACTCTTGGTGGATGCACTGGCTTCTCTACAATTACGTGTGGCTGTTCCAAACCTCAAATCCGGCAGTTCTGCTTGTTAACATAGCCCGCGAGATGGAAATGCGCCCCGTCTGAAAAGATAATTTTTCAACCAAAATCAACGTCATTGTGAAGCTGGTCTATAACGCACGCAGAGAACTGATATCGAAGCACATAGTCATTTTACTTTAACTGCTGAGTCATCTGGACCTTATAGGCGAATAATCCAAGTTCTTTGTGCTGCCTCCTCAGGCTATTGTGAATAATGGCCAGTAGCTGCGATCGGCGTCGAGTTGAGTGTTCGATGGATTCTATCCTACACTGTGGACCGCAGCTGCAACATTCTCGGGCATGCGCACTGTCCGAGTTCGGGGCCGCGTGCTTCTATCATTCAAAAGCAGGCCGGTCTCACGAGCTTTCTACGCCAATTTTACTACAGCGGTTCCGCTTGACACTCTTTCACGACCCATATTTCTTTTCAAAATTCGCACGGATTCGGCTACACAGCAGTGACTTTGAAAATAAGTTTTCACTTTCTGTTATTTTTCTTATAGGTTTTAATAATTACATTAATTACAGAAAATATAAATCAATAATTATGTATAATTCAATTTTTCGAGTTCGCGATAGGTAGTATAAGGTAGATAAACAAGTCCTCTTAGTATAAAAAAATATCCGTTATAAAAGTTCCATAGTTTTCTTATAATATACTTGTGCGATCAGAACTGTTCAGCTGATCAGAGCTGTTCAGATCAACGATATAACAAGAAAACTATTCAATTTTTTAAGATGGATTCAACAAAACTTATGAATAGACGACTATTTCATCTAAGTTATTATTTTTAATAAAATTAAGATTTCGTTTTCAAATTGAGTAAATGTGATTTGTCATAAGCTATCGCGATCTCGATGGGGCGCGCTGCTGAGACAGTTAAGGTGACAACAACTACACCATCAACCAAGCAACCTTTGCATAGCTTAGTACAAATTTAGGTGACCGCATGGGAACAGCATGAAAATAAAAGTACTGTGGAAGGAAAATGAGATCAAACTCTACCACCCCCCCCCCCCCTTCGCCGGCATGCCAGTGTGTGTCATCCAACAACGGTATGCATGTACCTTCCAGGAACCCTGGGACCTAGGTTTGATGGACCAAACACACATTAATTCGAGATGAAAAGTTATTTGACCTCAATAATGAGCCGGCCAAATCCCTTAACGTAGCGCCAGCAAAATAAAGGATAAATAAACCTCGATCTTGAGCAATAGTTTTTTAAAAACGAAGCTACGAGTAAAGTGCAGTGCAAAATGTCCCAGTGCCTAGAGTAATAAATTTATTTTTTTGCTTTGCACACTCTTCTCTTCATACACTGACATTTAATTCAGAGTAAAATTTGAAGAAAAGAGTATACGCGTTGTAAGCACAGTTCTCAAATAAAAACGCACTGTGTACAGCAAAATTAATCAGGTTAAACAAAAAAATACAGATTAATTTTCGACAGCGCACTACTTGCTCGGGTTGAATTAAAATTAAGAGCCAATATTCCCTTATACACTCTTTCCAATATCCTAAAGAAAATATTACGCCTAATTCGCTTTCTTGATGTGCTCCTCATTCTAGAACAAATTCTTCCAATAGCGTATGGATCCTCACTTTGTGAGGTTCTCAAAAAATTTTTTAATGAACGTCGTGTTTTCATTAATACACGTTATATTTTTCAAGAATCCATATCGCTAGAAAGTGCCTGGTACTTTAATAAAATTAAAAGTACTGCGATGTTATGTTGTTTATTTTCGTATATATTTCGAATTTGATTATCCACTAAACATTACACTATATACTTAGTCTCTACTATTATATTTGCTACTATGGAGCTTTCTTGTCTAAATCCAATATGATATTTTGTCGAATTGATTGTTGTTTTCTAAGTGCCATTTTAATCGATTACAAATCAAAATATTTTATCCATGATTTTTCACAGACAGCACACCAGGAATGTGTACGGCGATTTAATTTTGGGTAATCAGTTACTGCTAATGAAACAGGCTTCAATAAAACCTGCTTAGGGTACGAGTACTCTATAAGTCTATACCATATTGAAAATTATAACTACAGACAAAAAATCGATTTTATACCAATAAATAATTAAAAAGTTAAATGTTCACACCAATGAAATTGTTTTATAAAATATGTATTAAACCAAAAATTGACTTTTATTTTTAATAAAATATTAAACCATAATTTACAGAGAAATGAAAACACGCAAATAAGATTATTTTTGAACATAACGCCATAGAATTCAGTTAAATGCTAGAAATTATTGAATATATTTAGCTGTGACTAGGTAGATTACCAAATACTGTACCGCTAAGAAAATCATGGATAGTTTCAACTACATAGTTGGCCATATTTTAGAACATCACGAAATCATTAAAAATTCAGAGCAATCTCGTTTCCCGAATTAAATTAAACTCGGTTGGAAAACGGCTATTCTGGATGGTTAATGGAATATATTCTCCCTTTAAATCCTGATGGTTTGTATTATTTGGCAATTATGCTGTACATTTTGAAATCTCTTTTCGACACACCTAAAATTTTATAGTTCTCTCGTAGTGAACTAAATGCAAGTAATTAAACAGGTATCTGATTGATACACAATTCTTAACTCAATGGCATCCACAAATTTGATATTGCAATTTTTCTTCAATTAGATATTTATTTATTTGTTGATATAATTTAATTTAATTTAATATAATTTTCCACAAATTTGGAATGAATACCACTCGAAAATAAAGTGATACAATTTGAAGGTACCGCTCGATAACCAACAGGATTAACCAAGGTCACATGAAGACAAACAAATTTTCTTAAACAATATTTATCAGCTTTTATTGTAATGTTAATCAAAATAAAAGGCCTTTAAAATTCTGAAAAAAAATCGTACCCGCAACTGAAGGTGGCGGCCTAGAAAGAAGAGTGTGTCTTTCCACTAAAATCATTTTTATAAGTTGTATTATCTTCTGTCAACTAAAAACAATGGTTTTGTAAAGTCTGTTTGTTTCTCAAAAAATTTTGTGGATGTTTAAGTGACACCAGCGGGAAAGCAATGTACTATAGAAAGTTGACCCACCATCAAAAAAATATGCGACACTACTGCGTTTTTTATCAATTTTTCAAATGAAAACTTAAAAAATTCACTTAACAAAATTTCGAGTTCTAAAATAGATTTTCCAGAAATAAAAGAAAATGAATAAAATAATTTTTTTTATTAATTTTATACATGTAATTATAATAAATGTTTTAAGTGTCCACTATTTGCCAAAATAAATAAACGCCATCGCCAAAGAAAATTTTGCTTAATCGTTTCTTAGTGCGTTCGAGCGTTTCGTTTAATAATATTCGACGCTTCGATCATACATTGCCGATTGTCCTGCTCCTTCTGGTTTACTCTTACATAAAACCAGCTCTTTATAATAACGAAACAGAAAAAATCTAAAGGATTTAGATCAGGAGGCCGCGGTGGATATGCAATGGACCCTCCTCTTCCCATCCAGCAGCACTACTTGTGCATAGTGAGGGGGATGTCCATCATGCTGCAGCGACATAATTCCACGTGTTTGTAGAGAAACGTCATCAAGTAATTCATCCAGGTCATTTTGTAGAAAAGTTAGATAGACTTTCCTGACGTGCGACGATTCGACGTAGGAGTTCAAGTGGGCTATTCAATTTTCCGTTGACTATTGCCGCCCACATGTTCATTCCAAATTGATGTTGAAACAGACTGCGCTGCACTACTTTTAGATTTACGCGGGCCCAATAGTTCAAATTATCGATATTGTAACGGGTGATTTCTTAAGAGCTTTCGGATTTGATTTAAAAAAAAAACACACATAAAATTTAGAGAAATGAATTTAGAACGATCTATATAATTCAATGTCTAAAGATGATTTCATGTAAATGTTGACCGCGGCTACGCCTCAAATGGTTCAGATGGGTCCAATTTTGGCATACTCTCTCCAACATATCCGCCGATATCTCACGAATAAATTCTTCAATATTGGCTTCCAGGGCGTGAACTGTTGCGGGCTTGTTCCTATAGACATGAGCCTTAACATAACCCCACAAAAAATAGTCTAAAGGCGTTAAATCGCACGATCTAGACAGCCAATTGACCGGCGCCAAACGTGAAATAAAATGTTCACCGAACTTGCCTCTCAATTGGGCCATTGTTTCGCGTGCTGTGTGGCATGTGGCACCGTCTTGTTGAAACCACATGTCAGCCAAGTCCAGTTCTTCCATTTTGGGTAAAAAATCATTTGTAATCATCGCACGGTAACGCTCGCCATCACAGTAACGTTTCTGCCTTCGCCGTCTTTGAAAAAGTACGGTCCAATGATGCCACCGGCCCATAATCCACACCAAACAGAGCATTTTTCGGAATGCATTGGCAGTTCTTGCAATGCTTCTGGCTGCACTTTACACCAAACACGGCAATTTTGCTTGTTCACGTATCCATTCAGCCAGAAATGTGCTTCGTCACTGAACACAATTTTTCGATAAAAAAGTGGATCTTCCATTCCAAAAATTTTGATAATAAAATTCAATAATGTGCAAGCGTTGTTCGTTTGTAAGTCGATTCATGGTTAAATTATAGACCAAACTGAACATGTTTAACATAGTAACATGTTACACGAAAACAGCTGAACTGCCAAAAACAGTGTTGCCAAATAGAAAGTTGACAACAATATTTTAAAAAAACTGCGAATTTTCTTTGTCTCGACGTAGCATTTCTTGACACACTTTTTTCATGGTCAGCAGGTAAAAGGTCTTGTACATGTTGCACATTTGTCGCGTTTTTTCTTCGGACAACTGTCCAGGACAGCGATTTTTTGATTTATATTTTTTCATTCAAATTAAAATTATTTCAATTTTGATTGCTTACACGTGAAGTATTTATCGTTTACTCACACATTTTAATTAATCTCTTTAAAATAAATTGTCAAATTAAATTTATTTTTACCAGTTCGCAACAAATCTATGGTTTTATCGAGAGCAGTTCAGAATTGTAGCGAGTAGGTGAGGGAAATAAACAATGGGATATTTTTAGTACTATTTTTAGAATTAACACTATCTTCATGTATGTTTAGTTTTAGATGTCACATATATAGGAAACAAAAAATTTAAATTAATTCGTTTTTCATATTTTAAAATAAATAAAAACATCTATCGAAATGAAGAAAGAGGCCGACTTGGGGTAAAATCCTGAGGCAAATAAACATCAACCGGTTTAACAATATTTAAGATATTTATTTTTTACAGATCACGACGGGCTTAGTTTGATGAAGAAACCCGGGCTTTCTTGCATTGTTACAATGCAAGAAAAGCCAAATTTGAAAACCATCGCAAAAAAAAATATGCGTTTTCAAATACTCTGGAGGATTTACTCTCCATGAACGTAATTGTAAGTAGTTCCAAAATTAAGAATTGGGATTAATGTATTTTAATTATAATTTATTTTTGTTTTAGAAATCACCAGTAACAAGCAGCCAGAGAATAAAATGAAGGCTTTGTTGCGAGCCTACAAATGTGGGAAAGATAACGAGAAGCGGACTGGTGCGTCTCCGAGTATCATTCCTTTTGAGAAGGGATTGGACGAGATATTTGGAGACAAACCACTTACTGGTTGTTCTCATATAACGTCCACCATAATAAGCCTTCCATCATCCACTTCCAATAGAACCCATAATCCTACCCCATATACACGTTCCCCGTCCAACAACCCCATCTCTAATGTTTCTCCCATAGATGCCCCACCAAAACGCAAACAAAAAAATGACCACAAATTTAAATTATTTGAGGAAAAAAAAAAGCTTTTGCTATTCCTCAACGAAGAGCGAAATAAAAGGCACGCCGAGAGGATGAATGTATTGAGGAGCCAACATCAACCAACAACAACTTTACCGCAGCAAATCATCTCCGAAAATGATGAAATATTTACAAACGTAGAGTATCTAATTTCCGATTCGGAGTAAACTAAATTCATTTTAATATTTTTAGTTTTATTATAGTATTTTAGTTTAAATTTTAGTTTTATTATACAATGTAATGAATTAAATGAACTGATTGAATTAAATTATGATATGAACAGCATATCTACATCTTCCGTGTCCTCATTATCGCTCGTAAACTGATCTACAAAATACTACAAATATTTTATTTATTAACTGTATTATACATTGTATACTATTATATATTGTACTACAGATACACAAAATTACCTCTACGTTCATTTTTATTGTTCGAATTTCGTCGTATAAATATAAAATGTGTTACTCTTCATGAAATAAATAAATATGACACAAGCGTAAACAAACAATACTGGCGATGTCAAAATATTGACTTGAAGTTAGCTACAAGTTAGTTCTAAAAAATTTCCCAGTATTTTACCAATTGTTTTTCTTTGTTCTGGACAGCTAGTTCGAAGAAAAAACGCGACAATTGTAACGGTGCAACTGATTTCTTTATAAAATAGTATGCAACGTTGACCGTAGCGCTCCCGAACGACTTGAAAAACAACGAACACTTATAGATGGGTTGTATGTAATTACTCTATCTTCGTCTATATCGACTTGAACGGCTGTTTCATATCTTCTCGGATGACCAGGGACTTCGTCTTCACTGTACACTTGATGTACGTTTTCAAATATTTTGTAATCGGGAAAGCTTTCCCGATTTGAATATCGTCTCTGGTATTCTTTTACTGCATCCCGGGCGTTGTCAACCATAAATGATATGCATTTCTGAATATTCGCGGTGTGAATAAGGCACATGGCTTATTGACATTTTAATTATAAACGTTCGAGTATGTACGGAACTACTATCATGAATTACAAATTGTTTTTCTTTTTATACCACAAATTTTGTTTAATTCGGGCTACTAGATTTGCTTAAAATAATTGGTATACTTTAGTTTACCCTTGTGTTCATCATTTTGTTTTATTTCTGACAAAGCAACTATTTTAGAAGTCGAAATATTGGGGTAGATACTCGATCGGCTAGCAAGCAAGCAATTTGTTAGCCGAAATCCTGGCTTCAAGTTATATTTTACATAAAATTTTTGTTTATTTTTGCGATTGCACAGTAAAATCAGCGGCTTCAAAAAATGAACAGCTAATTTAGATGTTGTTTTACTGTGCAATCGCAAAACTAAACAAAAATTTTAAGAAAAATATAATTTGAAATTCAAATTTCCTTAGTAAAATTGATTGAGTAGCCAGGGGCCCTATTTCTGAATACGATACGAAAATGTATTCGATACGAAAATGATATACGTTACAAAAATACTTTGGTATTTCTGAATACGATCGTACGTAATTGTTTGGTGTGTGTCCTTGCTATAAAGGAAATTTATTTTAAATGGTTTTACCTGCAATAAAATTGTATAACTTGTGACATTTTGACTTGACGTTTCGTTCTTGTTTGTATTGTATATAGAAATGGATGATTTATTTTTGATTATTATTATTAATATTCTAGTTTTTTATCTTAGGCAATATTATATATCTCTTTCTAATCAAATTTTATGTAGATGCAATGTTGTGTATTTTATGCGTGCCATACAAACATGTTTGTTATAAACGAACATAAAATTAGTGAAACAACGAATAATTTCTTGTGTAGTGATAGTGACACATCAGAGATTTTTGTACTCCAACCTCCTACATATAAATTGGTATCATAGTGTTTAATAAATTTGTGTAGAAAAATTTATTTTGTCAATTACGAGTACCCCAGAGAAATTTGTATTGTGTCCCTTCGGAATTTTAACAGTGATCTTTACCATCCTTCGGGTCATGTGGTGTACGACACATTAAGTATTACTTGGTCGTTTTATATATTTTATGAAAAACGAAAATATTACGGCCATCGTAATATCATCTTAATAAATGTAATTTAAAAATAATAATATATGTGTAATTTATTTAGAAATCAATTTAAAGTTTGGATTTTCTAAGAAGTCGTAAACTAAACATCCATCGAACAAAAATCCGTTCATGAACGTATAAAAATCGTTCGAATTCGTTTTGCCAGATAAGGGAAATTTGTGAACGTATCAAGTAGGTACGAATTCGTGTTAGAGTTGAACGAATTCGTATTCAAAAATACCAATCACACGAATTCGTAGAATTTTTGCTCGTATTCATATTCAGAAATAGGGCCCCAGGATTTCGGCTAGCAAATTGCATGCTTGCTAGCCGATGGAGTATCTTGTTAAGTACATTTTTTTTATAAACACGACTTACTTTGAGAAAAAAATTGATAAAACATATTCTGATCTGATCGTCCGGTGTTTGATGCTAAAATCTGCATTAGTATCACATATTTTGGTTATAGTAGGTCAACTTTCTGTAGTACCGCTGTATTACAACTTTATGTAATTTTCCCGCTGGCGTCACTTAAACATAAACAAAATTGTTTGAGAACGACTTTACAAAATCATTGTTTTTATTTCACAGAAGATACTACAGGTTATAATTTAAAATGAACTTAACTATCACCTTGTTTCGTTTGATCGTCTACTTCTGGGATACCCTGTATATGGGTTATGTTTTATTGTACAGAAAATAAACAACAAAATATTTACTTTTGTACGTTTTTTTATGTATGTAAAATTAATGAACTAGTGGTAACGTGAACATTGTTGTATTATATTAAATTTGGATTTTGTTTCAGTTTTAAATCATTTTTCTATTGCAATAATTGTAATTATAATGTAATTGTAAATGTAATATAAATTGCTTTACTTGGTCGACTTTTATTTCTTTTAGATCCATAACATTTCTTATATTTATTCTAATTTTAGTTTTGGGAGAAAATAATTAATAAAATAAAAAAAAAAATATTTATAATTCATAGACGTGAAAATGATGGTGTTTGTTCTAAATGAGTCAAATGATTATGATTCAGGTATGCAAACATGAAAACGATGGTGTTTGTCCTAGATGAATTATTATTGCCAATTATAAGAATTACTATTTTTATTGGGGTAAATGGAAACAGTATCATTGTTATCATTGAATATTTTTTATTTTAAATGAGTTATTAATTAACATGTTGTCTTTATTATTTTTTTTAATATTTAGGTATTAAGGATTATTTTAATAATGTGTTACTTCTCATTTTAAATTTATTAATTTCCAGATTCCTGAGTGGCAGTCTTATTTGATTAATTATAAAATAGTGTTTCAATTACCAAAATATTCTCATTTTCATTTCAAGATTAACTGTTTAACTCATTCACGTTGATTATTAAATATAGTATATGTTTTTAATTGTAAGTAAATTGAAACTAGATTGTGCTGTCTTGTGTAAATAAATTGCAACTATTCTTTATTAGGTGCCTGTAACCGAGCCAAATCTGTCATAACTCCTCTATCCTTTTCTTCGGTTTTGTTAAATGCAAAAATGGTGGACCCTGGCCTTCCGAGATATCTTGCACAACTTGGTCGTACTTTCCCAATTAATCAATCAATAAAAATTTTTAAAAATATGAACTCTCGTCCAATCTTTATATCTCTTATTACGAAGACGCGTTGGAAAACGAAGCTTGATATAGTGCAGTTATCAAGCGTAAAGGTCAGTCTTAATTATCAGCTTTAATTATCAATAATATTCATACTAACCATTCTTTGTAATAACAAACTGACTTGTTTTCCGAAATTTGTATGGTTTAATAGAATTTGATTTTCCAGCTCTAATATCTGCCTCCCTAAAATCAATAATTTTGTGTCACGTGTACTAGTTGTCGGTTATCTTGGTGACTCGCGAACTTCAATTTACTATTATTTACTGAGTCAATAAATTAAAAAAAAAATAAAAGCTAAAAATATTTACGTGCTACCCAATATAAGATATCATAAAACGTTGCTTGATTAAAATCAATATTAACTTATTTCATTTTCACTACGTCACTTGACCGACTGAACTTGACAAACGAAAAATAAAACAGAAATCATCAAAATTATAACAATTATAAATTTACCACTTTTCATAAATGAAGTATCTTAAAATATAACAAAACACAAGTAACGAAACCGGAACTCTCCTATTAGCTAATTCATGTCAAATTAATTAACATTAACTTAAATTATCAACTATTTAACTTCTCAACAATATAAAATACAACAAATAAAACATAGGAAAATGAGTATGAAAATTTACTTGTATTTTTCAGTTAATTTTTACCCGACCTTACACAATAAATAAAATCATCATCACTATTGCAAAGTTCCCCCCGTAAGAAGAAGAAAAAACTAAGGAAAATAAAACATTTTCCTAAAAAAAATTTGGATGAAACCCTTATAAGTGTTATTTATTTAGATTTTCTAAAAATAATAGTAGTATTCTTTTACACTGACAACAACTATACAACCGAAAACTATATATGAATATATAAATAAAATGAAATGAAAAAAAAATGTTTAATAATGTTAAAGCACGCGATCTCATACCTCTACTCGCTGAATACAAATCCATTTCGGATTATATTCTAGTGAGTAGATTTTTCGGAGCATTAATTTAATATGAACGAAGAAAAACGTTTTATTTTTTTCAAGGACATTATAACAAATGTTCTTTACCTGTTTTATTAATAAATTTTTCCAAATGTATTTTCAGAAGTCCTTTGATTTTTCATTTTTTTACTTTTATCACAAAATTATATTTAAAAAATTAATTTAAGGACACAGGCACACACAACAAGCACATTAAAATCGAATTAACCGAATACTTTTATTCTTTTGTATCGTAATATTTTGATATTTATTTATATTTTCACTAAAATATATGTACAACAACACAACAACAAGGAAATTATTTCGGGGAAAAAATTATATTCAAGATAGCTTTGAATTTTTTCGGATTGAATTTTCACATTTACATCACATTTTTATAACATTCCACAGTAATTGTCTGTATTACACACAAAATCATAAAATTAAACAAAATAATAATTTTCTTTTGTTTCAATTTACAATTATTTTGTTGGCTAAAAATTAAACAATTTTTTTTTTTATGTTAACAAACTTAAGAAAAAATAAAAACTTTTTTTATAAACCGACTACCACCACGACTGACTCAATTCTGATCGAAATAGTCGAAATCGAAACACAAAAAAAAACAAAAGATAATGAAAAAACGAAATTAAAAAGCTTTCTTCTCGTCTGTGTTGGCATGTGTTCGTGTTGTAACGAAATATTATGAGAAAAATAGTGCGCGCCATTTACAGAAAGCTTCCATACATGTATAAAAACAATAAAAAGTTCAATGGGTGCCTATTTGTGTGTTGGTGTTTGTGTACGAAATTATTTCTCACAAAATATGATAATGAGCAACATTTCGAACAAAATATTGAGCAACCCGTTTTAGTACACTGTTTTATGTATATAATTTTTTTAGGTTAAAGAATAACGTCAGAGAATTACATTTTCTCCTACACTCGCGTTGCGCACAGTTACGAAATCAATACAATGTATGTACGAGTATTTGTACGAGTACGTTTTACTATAAAGAAAATACAACAACAACAAAAAAGTTAAAGGAGTGAAAGCAGTGGAAATGCGCAACTTTTGTACGTAAACTACGTTATCACTCATCCCAAACGACAACTATATCTAAGTTTGTAAACTGGAAAATGAAATAACACTTAGTAAATGTACTCGTATTATGATTATAGATTATGATTGTTGATTTAAAAAGGACGCAGACGTAAAAATTGTTATCGTATATTCTGTCACAAATGGGGTAAAAGGAGGTGAGAAAATTATTTAATACGATGAAAATAATCCTTCCAAGAAATCAACATATAATGTAGGATAATTAAATCAACGGTAATTATTATTATTATTTTTTACAATTGCTTTTTTCTGTTACTATTATTTGGCATTTGTATTTTTTATCTTAATTAATATGTAAGTCACATATTAATGAATGAACATTCTACACACATACTCTTATGTATTTATGAATATGCATAACGACAATATTATCCTCAAACATGAAACTAGCGAAGTACAAAAAAAAGCAATTTAATAGTTTTTTAAACTTGTTCTTATCTTTTCATATCCTACTTTAATTATCAAAACAATAACAATTAATTTTAAAGTTTTCAATTATTTATAAAATTATTATCAAGAAAATAGTTCAAATTTTCTTAATTTTTTCAAAATAGAAATGATTTATTGCCGGTCGTTGCAAAAAATGTATACATAGCATGATAGGAATACGTTTGAATGAACTATTAATAAAATACTTGGCCGTGAGATGGGTGAAGCAGGACCACGCTAGCTAAGAATAAATATGCTAGGTCTATTAGAACAAAAAAAAAATTACTTTCTAATGCAACGATCAGAAAAAACTCATCAGTATACGAATTTTGTCCCAAAACGCGACTTGAGAGTTGAAAGTTTTTCTGTTATTTCAACAATACACAAGATGTTAATATAAAATTTATTTATTATTTACATTAATCAACAATAATACTAATTTTATGTATCTAGTAGGTAAATGAAACAGAAGCAAAACTCTAAGTCTCAGTTTTCGAACCAAATCTGTATAGGAACCAAGCGCACATTTTAGTGGAAAAAAATATTCGATATAATTTCTTGTAAATGCTAGAAAAACGTACGTTCAACTTTTAATATTTTTTTAATCATAGCAAACGTATGTGCAACTTTGATTTATTTTATTATGTTTACAAACAACCTGACATTTCGCATTGATATTTGACGTTTCCATTTGTGTTAATTTGTTGCCGTTTATGTTTTAAATTTGAATGAAATTAAATTGAGTTCAACAAACAAAATTTCTTATTTAAAGATGATCAAAAATCTATATATGGTCATAATTTAGCGGGTTCCGAATAATGACTTATTTAATTCCAAATAAAAATACTTAAATAATTGGTTCATGTATACATATATTATAAAATAAGTATAGTCAAATTATATAGGTCAAAGCATCCATTAATTTTTCAACAAAAATATAAATATGTATAAAAGAATTTGATTTTATCTTTCTAAATAAAAAAAAAATTGCTTTGAAAATAACAAAATTTTTTTTATCTGTACCTCCATATGTACTGATAAAATTTTGTCTAAATTTAGTAAGTTTTTATGTGGGTTGCATGCACAAAATTTGTATACCAGTTTGGCTGCATACATGCATTTAGATTTAAACGGAAAAAAATTTATCGAATATTTTTTTCCACTAAAATGTGCGCTTGGTTCCTATACTGGACTCAGGAGTTACACGTGCTTAAATTTTATAAACAACATCAAAAAAACACAACCCTTATTTTTTTCAATAAATCCTTGATTGTTTTCTATTTATTAACTATTAATATCACATTTAAAAAATCAAAAAAAAAAATCATTTACTTAACAAAAATATAACAAAATGTAGTTAAAGAACAAAACATACAGTTCCTAATATTATTACTAATAAATATAATTAACAATTTTTGTTCCACCCTTTCTGACCTGTTTTAGGCGATTCTGCATTGAATACACCAGTTTTCCTTTTCTTCTGGCGTAATTTGGTGCTACTCGTCGATTAATTTAGACTTTAAATCGCCTTTTGTTCTAGTATCATGTAGTCGTACCCGTTTTTCCAAATTATCTGAGAGATATTCGAGGGGTTGAGATCTGGCGATTGTGGAGGGTTTGGTAAAATGTATTTGACATTGTAGATCAACCAGTTTTTTACCATGTGGGATGTATGTTTGGGATCGTTGTCTTGAACCAAGCTAATATATCCAGATCTTTCAATTTTTTTCGCACTGCTTTTATGTGATTCTGTAAAATTTGCAAATATTGTTCTTTATTCATACACTCAAAAAAAAAATTACAAAATTTTTGTAAATATACAGCACACAAAATAATTTGTAAATTTAACAACGTCCCTTTCAATTTTATTGTTAATATTTTGTATATTTGACGAATTTTTTATTAAATTTACACATTTTATTATATTTTTTTCAATATTTTCAATTTTATAAAAATTTTGGTGAATTTATTAAAAAAAAATTTGTTATAGGGTATAATATTTGTTTTTGATGTAGTGTATTGCCTAACTTTAGGTGGTACATATTTATACATAAATACCGTTGAACAATACTGTTTTGAAAAATACCTTTAGTTTCATTAGACCAGTTCTAAAGTTATGGCTAAAGCAGTCAATATTATCTCAAAACAAAACATTTTATTTCTGTTTTCTATTCACTAGCGAGAAGAACCATTTAATCCAAATATTACGTTTTTACAGTATAGGCATTTGCTGCTAGCGAAAAAGTAAACGAATAATACCTGTAGGTGTTGTGTATAACATTTTATTTATTTCGCGGTTATTTTAAGCTTTACGTCTTAAGCCTTAAGACCTATGCTTGCTAATTAAGTGTGGTATGAATTTACTGAGCGTAGAACCATATCTATAAAGCGCAATAATAATTTTATTGCATTCGATATTTATAGTTTTGTCAATTCCGATGAAGATGCATATGTCTCGTAAATTATGAATTACACGCCACTCGAAGATTCTTACATCTATTAATAAAAAATAAATAAAATTATAATAACATAGATTACATTTAATAATAATTAATAATTTTATAATTTATAAAACCACAATCAAGAAATAACCACCGTTATATGTCAGAAACAAACGAAAAAGATACTCAAATCAGTAAAACCAACCTTACGGGAAATAATATTTGTTCATTTAGTTTTACGAGTATAACTACGTTTCCACATAATATAAATTTAATTTTAAAATGAGGTGAATGAGAATGAATTTTAAAATGAGGATTCCCGCGCCGGAAATCCTTGTAAACGTTTCCGTGACCCCTATAAGTTTTCCCGAATTAGAACCCGTCATAATCGGTTTTTGGTATTCGAAAACACTCCTCCAGCAATTGTTATAAAAATCGTGTAAGCCGGAAAATAATTAAAGAGACTCGGGCTCCACCGGACGGCCATATGAATGAATTTCCTGAAATATGCAGCCATCGCAATCGACTTCTGACATCCGAAAACCCTCCCTCCAAGTTTTATCAAAATCATTCGAGACGAAAAAAAAATAAAGAAACAGACCCGGGCCTACCGATCGACCTTCTGTACAAAATTTCCCGAAATCTAAACCAATCTTAATCGCTTCCTGTAAATTGAAAAAACCGCTTCACCAATTTTTCACAAAATTCTGCGAGTCAAAAAAAAATGAAAATCGGGACCCACTGAAGGACTCCTTAAACGAAATTAATATAATTGAGCTGGAAGAGCGTTTTGAGCATGAAAAACCGATTGTGATGGGTACTGATTTCGGGAAATTTCATTTAGGGAGTTACTTGGTGGGATTTTACCATTTTATTTGGCGTAGACAATTTTAATAAAATGCGGCTTCAGAGGATTTCGGAATGCAAGGTAACGATTACAAGGACTTCTAATTTCTGAATAATTCATGTATGATTTCCTGAATAGGCTGTCATGTTGAACCGCACCACGACCGTTCCACTATGTGGAGTCATGTTGACTTCTGGATATTTCATTTAGGATTCCTCCGGATGGGCCGTCATGTTGCGTAATGTTTCGCCATATTACATATGAGCATGTATTATGGTTCATTCTGAGTACCAATATTGATTTGTTGCATTTGCCATCTAATTAATGTTTTGGCTTTGGCCCCTTTTTCACATTTTTTCCGGCTCAAACATTTTGATGTTATCTATTGCGGTCCGGTTATCTTTATCAAATTTTTTTCGGCTAGCACGATTTTGATAAAAATTGGTAAATAGATTTTCAAGGAAAAAAATGCTAGGAATTAATTTAATGTGTAACAAAATTCGTTTGAAGGTTCCATCGATGGGACACGGGACCCTTTGTTAACCTTTTTTCGGGTTAAGTGTTTTCTAATGGAATGGGTACAAAGGGTCGAAGGGCCGAATGTCGCAGGGTCGAATGTCGAAGGGCCGAATGTGTCGAAGGGCCGATTTTTTTTTTGTTTTTACCAATATAATTTTTTAAATTTGTTTTATTGAAAATTTTGTAAATTTTTTTTATTAAACATAAATGAATTTCTTATGAATTTATGTATTTTACTATTTTTCATCACGTATCCAGTCAGCGATACATTTTGGTGAAGGAAAATTTTGTCATGCGCCACCAATAGGTATATCCTTATTCCTGCCCGTTAACACAATTGTGTGGGTTTTGTAAAAGTACCATGTCAAAAATTTATTTTTGTATGTGTTTTGACGCAACTTACGCATTTGTGCATTCCTTCTAAAATTAATTTCGTCCGAAAAAAGAAACTATAACTAAATACACAATTGTGTTGGTTGTGCTTCAACACAAGCGAAATTTTTGGCGTAAGTGTAGATGACGTAAACATCGCCAAAATCGGGTAAGATGAAATTTAAAAAAAAAATTGTCTTTATAGGATTGTATACCTATCATTTTTAGGAGGTACAAGCCAGAAATTTCGAAAAAATCACATTTTCCTTCCTTGATTTTGTTCATCCAAAAATTAAAAACCTGCCGTTTTTATTTATCAAATCTTAGTTTTAATGATAAAAATTCGAATTACACTGTCATGAAACGGGTAACAAATTACATTTTTGCGTTATTTTAATAAAACTTTTTGATTTTCCGGAAAATTTATTTTTTCAATTTTTTTTTAAGTTTTATTTATTTTTATTAATAATAATTGCTTCGTCAACCTTGCAGACACAGATCACAGAGTTTCTATCGCTCTTATCGCGTCTTCTGATAGTGCCACAAATGTTAAAAAAATCACCTTTTGTAAATATAAAATTTTTATAAATGTAATTTTAATTCGTTGTACACCTTAGAGGATGGGGCCCAAACCCCCGCTTTTCCAGAATTTATACAATTCTTCAAGTGTGTATTGTCGAAAAACTGTTAAAATACAATGCTAATATCAAAATTTAAAAAAAAAATTACACATTTGTACTATTTTGAATAAAATAATACGCAATTTGTCACCAAAAAATATGAAAAGGTCCAAATTTTCCAGGAAAATAACACAATCTTATAAAGAAAATTTTTTAAAAAAATTTCATCTTACCCGATTCTCGGAGCGATGTATACGTCATCTACACTTGAGCCAAATTTTTTATCAAAAACGCCATTACATACTATTATTTTTTACCCACACATTTGTGTGGTTTGGACTTAAATAGTGCATTTTTTTTTTGGTTAAAAAAGGGTAATGTACAAAAAATAAAAAAATAATTAAATTAAATAAAAAAATATATATTTCCAAAAACAAAAAACAAATTCGGCCCTTCGACCCATTCGTCCCTTCGGCATTCGGCCCTTCGACACATTCGGCCCTTCGACACATTCGGCCCTTCGACATTCTGCCCTTCGACATTTGGCCCTTCGACACACTCGGCGCTTTGAAATTCGGCCCTTCGGCATTTGGCCTTTCGACATTCGGCCCTTTGATATCATACCTTTCTAATGCCAGGCTATAAATTTTGGTCGTAAAATAAAATATGAGAATTGAGATTTTCATATACGTACGAGGTATAAAATAGTAAAATTTATTGTTGTGCGGTGTTATTTTTTCCTGGGGTTTCGGTTTTGTTCAAAATCCGACAGACGAAACATGACTTTTTCGTATACGTATAAGGAGTATATTATGTATACAATTTTATATGTAGTTTTTCTATGGTTATATTTGCTTGTTTTCTTCGAATGTTAGCGTCAAAAATTATGAATCGGTACAAATCGGTTCAGTTTTTTGGTGCTTATGTCCTTTCGTTGCCTTACTTTTTTGGCATCTTACCATGTTTTTGAGTGGCGAGCTAATAACTCGTCATATTATTATTTAATTCTCAACAATACATTTCTTTCCGCGACGAAATATCATTGCAAATTCAAAAGTTACCAAATGTGTTCTTGAGTAGCACACACGTTTAGAAAGTGTGCGTCAACGTGTTTAGAAAAATTTTTTTTAACCACATATTTTAATTTGTTAAATAAATGTTTTGTTTTCGCAGAAACACAGAGTTAGAAATTTTTTTAAAACTAAAATTTAATAAATTTAATTTTATTTAAAGCATATTTGCATTTACAAATTTTAAATTATAAATGGAAATTATACCTAGAAATGGGGTCCCATTTGAAACGCGATTTATCAAAACGCGATACGGTACAAAACGCGATATTTTAAAATTTTTAAAATCGATAGGAGCGGGATTTTAGGATCGGGTTATTTCAGGCGGGTGAAGGGGAATCAATTAATTTATTTCAGTTTATAGGAATTTAAAAATCGATAGGAGCGGGAGTATCAGACCGGGTTATATCAGGCGGGTCGCTGCGCTCCTGTCGCTTCGCACTGCACATTCTGTACCATATCTCGTTTTGTACCATATCGTGTTTTCAAATATGGCGTTTCGAGTGGAACCCCTAGAAATGTCATATCCAAAAAAATTAAATGGCCCACGTTTGCAGTAACACAAACACACATATCACTACTAAATACTTGCGGTTATTTTGTCAACTTGTCTAATTTTGAACATAAACGACCCCCTGAGTATTAGTATATTTTAGTTGTCAATAAGCATCAACATTTATTGTATCGGGTCAAACCGGTTCAGTTAAGGCGGTGATACATGTACAGATTTTGCCTTTAAGGCATAAAAATTATGCGCGCTGATTGGTTAAAAGTCGGCCATCTTGAATCGCCTTATAGGCAAAAATTTTAAATTGAACATTTCTCAATTTTGTATAAGGTAATTTATTTTGCCTTAAAGGCAAAATTTGTACATGTATCACCGCCTTTATTGGTGCTTATGTTTGTTTTCTTTCTCATTTATGATCCTTCTCCCTTGTCATTTAGTAGTGGAAATGTAATTAGACGGCCATTACAAGGCGTCAAAAAATTGAAATACATATTAATAATATAATTAATTTAAGTAATTATTTTGATTATAATAAAATTATATTAAATAAAATGGTAAATGTAAAAAAAAAATATGTTAATATACAGTTGCATTAATAACAACTAAGTTTATAACCTATTTTTATAACTATAAGACACGGATAAGTTTAATGCAGAAAAATATGGTGATTGATTTTATAGAAGGGTATTTTAATGAGTTATTTAGTTTCGGTGGGTTTTATGCGAACAAAAAACAACAGACTTGTGGAATACCATGATACAAATATATACAGGTATGTTTCAAAATAATCATCGATCCACTATGTTTTTTTGTTCTAGAGTCATCTGGTATCGATTATATAATATTAAAATTTGGAATATTGTTCCGGTGCGTTTGGTTGTGTTTTGTTTGAAATAAAATTTTTGAAAATTCAACGTCTTGATAAATTTGAACCTATTTAGCATATTAAAAGTAAATACATTTAAGATTGATAAAAAAGTGTATCAAAATTGTGAAAAAACTATAAAACATTTGTGATTAAATCTGTTTATATTAAAATGCCTACTTGTGCTGTTCAAAATTGTTGTAACAACAACAAAAAAATCAACGTCGAACGTCATGTTTTTTCGTTTCCCCAAAAATAAAACCTTTTCTGATTTGTGGGTTAAGGCTACCGGCAAAAAGAAGGTTCATGTGAATCATGCAAAAATTTGCTCAATTCACTTCACGGAAGACGATTGGAGCCTTAAACACAGACTTCTTAATATTCCGAACTCCAGTACCAGTATTCATTTCCATCATTAGCCCTAAACGCACCGCCATCACAAAGTTTGTCTGCAAATAAAACGATGGAACAATCAACGTCTAGAAAGCAACGAGCGGCAAAACGAAATAGAACCACAATTGTTGAGATAGCCATCGAAGAATATGATTTGAAGTTTGCGTAACGACTATACAAATATTTAAATTTTACTTTATTAATATATTTAAATAAATCACAGAAATTCTCTGCAAGCTGATGCAACGTTGGCACAAATAAGTGACCCAAATAGATCGTCCGTTGAAACACAGGCAGAGTAATACCCTTGACAGACTAGGATTTAGCTAAACGCGTTTAGTTAAACTAGTTTAGTTAATCTACTACAAATCCAATTAGGTTGACACACTATGAAGTTTAGCAAACCGTGTTTCAATAATAAAATACGGTAGCGCTATGTTTGTTCGGAATAGGTATTAAACAAATGTTATTGTGGTACAAATAAAAAAAATATTTTAACTAAACGCAATTTAATTTATAAGGCCTAAACATTGTGTTTTAATTGTATCCCAAAATTCCTATTCCATTTTAATACAAATACATCATAAAAATGTAAATATAAATGAATATATAAATACAATATATATTTAATATATCACTATGTATCCGCCATATTTTTTCTGCGCGAGAATTGTCAGATTCCAGCGAGATTTGAATACAGATTTAAAAACATGAATTCCAAATACAATACTACGGTATATTTTCCGGCACTAGAAGTCAAATATAGTGCAATACTGTATATTACACTACGCACTCTACGGTAACAGGAATGCACAAATGTGTTGTAAGTTGGACCAAAACAGATACAAAAATAAATTTTGACATGATTCGTTTTCGTTACCCACACAATTGTGCTGGCAGGCAGGAAAAGAGATATAACCCTTTCGCCACCCGTATACACAATTGTGTATGTAAATTTCGATTACGAGAAACGAATGTGTGAAACATAGAATTATGTGTAAGTTGAAGACCACAATACACATTTGTGCATATCGCTTAATTTTGTTTTCGTCAGTGAAACAACACTAACTATAATAATAATAAAATAATTGATGTTATCAAAAAGAAATAATTAATATGTTATTTAATTGATGTGTTATCAAATTATTAAGTTTTTTTTCAAGAATTCCCATTGAACTAAGATCCGTATACGCAAGACATTATGACCTGTCATTATTTACATACACATTTGTGTATTTTGAACTTAAATTAAAACTTTTTTGAACTCTAAGCGGCATCTATCATTGTATCACAGTACTAAATGGCATTGTCCTATTTATCAATTTTAAAATTCATTGTTAGATGGCGCTCCCGCTAAACCCATTTTTATGCGATAAACTTCAAAATATTGAGAGATTTGTGCACTAAACCGGTTTAGTTACTAAACCTAAAACAAAACTCGTTTAGTTAACCTCGAAGTTGACACATTAAGAGATAAACTCGAAAAAATGATTAAACGCGTTTAGCTAATCCCTAGTCTGTCAAGGGTATAAGTTAAACCAAGCTTTTAAAATTATTTTGTATAATCAATACTTGAAATATTTCAGAATTGATTTTGAATGGGTACATGTAATTAAAATTAGGCAAATGGAAAAGGAAATGGCGGCTCTACGTAAAGATAATTCAAGAATGAAACATGAAATGAGAAGCTTGCGACATTTGGAAAAATCTGTCTAAGTCATTTTTACTAGTGGACAAATAAAAAAATTTAAAAGACCGAGATCTAGGGTAAATTGGTCATTGAACGATATTTTTCGTCGTCCATTTGCCTTCATTCGGCAGGCCCTCGTGCATACAGATATTTGTACAAAAAGTTACCCATTGCCAGGACCACCAATTCTTAGAAAGTGGATGTTCGACCAGGAATTTTAGAGCATATATTAATATATATGAAGCATTATGAGCTGTTAGAAAGGGGAAAAATATGTGTAACTTCATTTGATGAAATGAAAATTAGGTCAGAGTATGAATATGACAAGACCTACGGCTACGATACAATGCTAAACTCAGCAAACTATGTGGTAGTGGTGAAATTTTAACAAAATTACATGCAATTCAATATGTTGTTGTTGCTATTGTTTCTGATATGGGATCCACCAACCAAGGATTGTGGAGAGAGCTTGGTATTTCATTAGAACAAACTTGGTTTGAAAATCCAGCTGATCAACGGATGAAAGTATTCGTATTTGCTGATGTACCAAACCTCATCATGTTGTTAAGAAACCATTTTCTGGATACTGGTTTTATTTATTAAAACATAATTATTAATTCTGCACCTATAAAAGAAGTAATGCAAATAGCATCGTCATCAGATGTTAATATCTTATATAAAATCACATGTTCATATTAATGTGAAAAATACTGGTCGCCAAAAAGTGAAATTAGCAACTCATTTGTTTTCACATACCACTTCGCGTGCTATAAAAGAGCAATTTCATTGGGATTATGCAAGTCTGAAAATGCCTTGCTTTCTGCAGATTTCATCAAACTGATCAACGACTGATTTGATGTTTTTAATTCAAAGTCGTCATCGATCGATTCTAGAGACCGTATGAAAGCTTATGGGTTGGCATTGGATGTACAGAATAACATTATCAAAGAAACCAGTGATTTCGTATCCAATATGTTAGCTCCAACAAAACGTACTTTGCTGCATTTTTAAAAGGGAATTTTGCTGACAAACGCATCACTTCCACAATTATATGAATATCTCAAAGTAAAATGCTGAATTGAATATATTACTTCATACCGATTAAATCAGGATGTTTTGGAAATTTTTTTTATTGCTATACGTGCAAAAGGTGGTTTATCAGCCCAGTGCGCTAGAGCTCAAATATCGGTTACGGGGCTATTTATTAGGTAAACATTTTAACATTTAAGAGAAAAATGAAATTGATTTTTAAGATTGACGATTGTAGGATCACGAGTGGCACATAGCGGGAAAATTTGAAACTCAACTAGCTATACCAATTTGACAATTCGAAAATAATTCGGCTATGCCAATTTGAAAGTACGCGTGTTTTTTGTTATTACGAAATGTCATTGAAGGATAGCTAATGTAATTTTTATTTTTTCCGCCAGCTGCGTTTTCCAACGTTTTACCACACCAACTATGTTTTAATTTAGTAATTTTTGTTTAGTGTTTCTGGTTAACTTGTTGTTTTTTTTGTGTGTGCAGGGAAGAATGAAATGTTAGTGCACGCCAATGAAAGCAGTAACGTGCAGGAAGATGAAGTATTGCAATACTATTAAAATTAAACTATGGTAATAGTGATAGTGAAATTGTTCTTGTGATAACAGAAAAACTACATAGAGGTGTACATGTAGAAGAGGATAATGGGCCGCAACTATACGACACAGAACTGAGCAATGTTGAATTTGATGAATTAACTTGTGACGCGTTAGAAAACCTGGCAGATTTTATAGTAAAAAAAATTCAATCTACAGTATGGTGAAATATCATCTCAGCAGAAAAACTAGTGTTTCCCATGGACTTGGGTGGATGAACTATCTGAAGGAGGTCTATACAAACCTTCAACCCAGTTCGTGAAAATAATAATAAAATTAGAAACGATATTTAATAAAATAAACTGTGATAAGATTAGCATAATGCCAAATTATTTAAAACAACACTTAGAAGAATGAGATAAATATTTAATTGAAATACCTGAAAACATCAAATTATTGTTTTTTAGATCTAAATTATATTTTAAAATAAAAAAATTAAATAACTTGCAATTAAAGAAAAACAAAGTAAAAAGATTAATAAAACTATAACTCAAAACAAAAATATCTAATTATTATATCATTTGACTCCAAAATTAAGTCAAAAATTAACAAATCTGTAGTTTGTTACGAAACGTACAAAATTTTTATTCCCAGATGACGTCACATAACCGGCCGCCGCAAACCGGTCAACCGTTTTTTTCACCGTTGATTTTGAAATCGGTGGCACATCAGGATGGGTGTCGTTAAACAAATTCGCAGCACTCACATATGACCTCTGTTTGTCACCGTACCCACGCATTATCAAGATCTCTATTCTCTGACGGGTAGTTAAGGGCATATTTACTAGACGTAAATATTGAGTTTTTTCGCTGGTTGTATTAAACGATTTAATGTTTTAGGTCTAGTAGGTAAGTAAAACAACTGCAATTCTAACAATTTTTATTTCCATTTTTTGATCAAAATTCGGCCCCAGGTGGTGACTATGATTTTCAAACACAAAATAATTTGTCCAAAAATGGACGAAAACTTTTTTGGTTTTAACCAATTCGATGTAAAATTTCCCGCTGAATCCGACTCTGCAATAAAAGAGATGGGTTTGCATTTGAAATTTCAAAGTTGGGTCTCATATCTCGGCTCCATCGAGCCCCTAATCTGATGGGCCCATTCGATTCCTCGGGTGAAATTACTAAAGACCCCAGACATTTGGACCACCCTGTAAATGATATAATAATCATAAAAGTGTAAATGACTACTAGTGGATTTAATGTCCTTTAAAAGTTCGTCTTTCAAACTTATGTATGGTATAAAACATACACAGCACATAGTGTCATATTGACTAAAACTACATTACGCATAATAAACAATAAAATTTAAATACATAATAATATAATTAAATTTAATTAATTAATTTTACCACCACGAGTCAGGCGCTATCGCCAAAACGATTCAAGAAGTGTAAGTGTGTTTGTTTTACGAATATATTTTAGTTTATCGGTATTTTATTGGGCAGGAAAGCGTAGCCGTGACGTCTGTAATCCGGATATTACAACTTCAACAACGATCAGTTTCTTTGGTTCAAAACATTTAAGATGGGCCAACGTCGCAACGTGACAAATAATTTATAATAACTAATCTTATTAAGTTTATTAACTTACGTATTAACTTTTTAACTGACTGAAATTACCTTGTGATGAATTTGTATTAATATTGAAATAAAATGAAATACAATTTTTTGTATGGTACAATTATAAAGTTTTCATTTTTTTTAAAATTTACAACACTATTCCTGTTTCTTCCATATAGTGAGTTAAATAATTACTGTTTACTGTTCCAGCTTTTACAATCTCTGACATGCTGGCAACTGGAACAATGTGGTGAAACGTTTCATCGTTTTCAATCGGAAAATTGTTCTCAATTAAAATATTGTAGAGCACAGCGCAGGAATAAATAATGTCAGCCGCCCTTTCAAGGCTGTAATGTAAATGCCCTAACAAAGCTTTTAGGCAACTAAATCGGCAGCGTTGTTGAGGGTCTTCTGTAGGTCACCATCATATGCGGTTTTAGTGCATAGCCCAGTGTCGCCTGTACAAAAAGAAATGTCAATTAGTGTGCGCTCATTCTGAGTATAAAGGTTCTTCAAAACAGGCAATGCCAAGCTGCTTTCCCAAATATGCGAATCGTGTGTTGAACCAGGATAGCTCGCGTTTATATTTAGGATTCGAAGGTTTATGTCGCATATCTATAAATAAAGAAATATTATTCACATTAGTTAAACGCCTAATGAATTATTTTGTATAAAATACAATTTTATAAGTTGCAATTTGCAATTACCGCTTGGACATTTATGGAATGGAAATTCTTCCGATTCACATACGCGTACTCGTCTCGCTTCGCTTTTTGTTTGTAATTGCAACATGCGTGGAGTCGATAAGACCAAGAATCCCATGGCTACCGCTGCCCAAAAAAATGTATGCTGGCCAACACCTCCACATGTATTGGGATTTTTCGAGGGCTATGATTCCCATCGATAAATTCATTGATGTCATTTATCAGGTTATAAACCAAATTTTTGGAAAATCATTAAACATTGGTGAAACTATAAAATAGAATAAAACCTTATAAATAAAATATTTAGATTTTATATGTTTTTGGAATACGGTAGTTGGTAACATTTTTGTCATCGTAATTAAAATAAACACATATATCGATTCGTTATACCGCCGTGTTTTTACTTTTCTTTTTTAATATGAAAAAGAAATTATTCCTTCTATTTTAAAACACGTAATATTATGTTGTTTATTCAATCTCACTAAAACTTAATTAAAATAAAACTGTACGCACAGCTCAATATCACAACTTGAAAAAATAATGTCCCATTTCAATGTCAAAAAAGTAAAACAAATTGTGCACAAACACACACAAAAATACCAGTACTATGAGGTTGAGGTTATTCTAATCGTTAAACACTTTCTCTAAGATTCATAAGTTCTGCTCCTTTTAGGCCCAGAGTTTAATATAGGAAGCGTTATTTTTCTGTAACCAGTTCATCATCCGTGAATGTAACGAGCTATTTGATGTTTTTTATCTTCTATTTGCAAGAGTTGGCTTCCGCCAGAATCCATGGAGCTGGCCTGTTTTGAGATGGGTGGAATATTAAGAAAAGTGGGTGGAATATTAAGATAATACACTGTCCGATCATGCGACAAATTCATGACATATTCCTTATTTATGTTTCATAGTCTTTTCCGTCATTAAATCGCTTAAGGAATGCCCGAGTTCACAAAACAACTTTAAATCGCAATAACAACACCATAATCGAAAAGATATAGAGAGCCTTACGATGTCCAATGACCTTGTCTAACCATTCCCACAATAAATAGACTTAGGGCCAGCCATCTGTTATATGTACTGCTACTGAACGATAGCACGTTTTATTAATTAAGATTTTGATTCTCAAAAAGTTTTTATTTAACAAGGACTTTTTTTACATTGTTTTGCCAAAAATAAAGAAATTGCTAAAATTTTAATTTAATAATTTGTATTCAACAGCAAACAAATAATTTCCAATTTTCCATCTTGTAATGTGACCATTTCGTACATTTGGTGGTGGTTGTTGTTTTTCGTTCACTTTATTATTATTGTTTTAATTTTATTTTTTTGTTTGTCACATGTGGGAAACGAAAAACAATGAAACACACATACAGGAGCACAACTATATGTGAACGGCTATATGGAAATCCCATAAGAATAATTTTCTTTCATTCTGAAAGTCGTTTAATTTTATGAAAACTTCAAATTTACATATATTTGGTTTTCATTGGATAAAAATATACATGTAGGTTTGAATGTCCTGTAGATTACGTATACGTATGAAGTTACAATATATGTTTATAATTTAGTTTACATTCAGATAAACATGTCAGCTAGACAATCATAACAAAACTCGATTAGGAGCATAAAGTTGTTCCATATGTGTGGAACACACATACTCTGTGTACAAATATACCTTCCACTTTTTCAGGTGACTGCTCATAGCTTATATAAATAAACCTAAAAAAATATCGACTGACTAATCAAAAATTCAAATTATCTATCTACGCTCCCCACCTCATACAGTATGTGCAACAAAAACTAAAAAATTGCTTGAGATTTCCACGGGCGTTTAAAGGTTTTCCGCGTTTAAAATTCAAAGCACATCGTAAAAAATGAAAATCACAAAAAATGGTTTTGTAGATAAAATTTATGTTGTCATAATTTTGTTTGAATTTTCTATGATTTCCTGCTGTTACTGTCATAGTTGTTTATGTGGTTTATGGAAATCTTAACAAAAAAGGAAACCAAAATTTATTTTTTTATTAAATAGTCAAAATCAATCGAATACCAGAATACGTTCTTGATTGGTCCATTAAAATTTATTGTATTTTAGTAATTTTATCATCCTCTAAAATTTTGCCCAAAAAATGGTCAACGAAATTGTCAACTATGATATAATGTAGTCTGGTCACTGCGAGACGAATGTGAAGAAAATGCTAATCTTTTGCTAGTTTCATTAATTGTGTTTGTGTTAGTGATATTACCTGGGTAAGACGAAAAATTATCGAAGAATAGATTTTTCTTGGGTGTAATTATTAATTCTGTAGAGTACGGTACTGTAAAACATGAAGCTGTAGAGTATGGTACTGTAAAACATGCTGATGGAATGATCGAGTAGTACGTAATAGACCGCGAACGATTGAAGTTAGAAAAATATGTAGCTGTAAATAAAAGTCAATTGAAATAAATGGAAAAAGTGTTTTAGTATTATTTTTAATTGTTTATTATTACAAAACTTTATAGTTCAGAAGTGGAATTAACTTGTGTGTGGAATCATTATAAAAACAATTACAGTGAAATATTAGTTTTGTGTAACTATAAGGTTATTTGTTAGACAATTTACCGTATATCCTTTCGTGTATTCGTAGTAGGCATGGTTAATAAAATATTAACAAAGCAAAACCTGAAATCGAATGTTGAAACAAACCGATTAAATATTAGTTTTTGACAGTTTTACGCATGTAATGGAATATGAAAAAATGTTGATGCAAGGTTGTACGATAATTTAAATTTTTCTTGAGACAGATTGGTTGAAAAAGACGGGTTGTAGAGCATTAATAAACGGGTGTTGAATCAAAAACGTGATAATCAACATGAATTTTACTAATTTAAATAAAATTGCGTTGGTTGCAGCACGAGAAGAGCATTCATTGGTTGCGGATGGTACGAAGCAAGATATACTCAATCGATTAAATGAATTTATAATTAATGAACGAGCGAGAGATTCAGACGAGGAGTTAATCAGCACAAACGAATTAAACATCGGCACGTGTAAAGACGATACAATTGTGGAGCGTGAACAGCGATCGCCTCAACGAGACGGCGATGTACGTGAAGAACTTTTATTGATTAATCGTGAACGAGAATTAATTAAACGAGAGCGAGAAATACTTGAACGAATTACCTGAAAGTGAGGAAACATGATCAAAATTTAATCGAATATTTTTATGAAATGTGTGCTATCGGTAGACGTAGAGTATCTAACGAAGCTTTGATTAGATATATCATTCAGGGAATCAACGAGTATGCATTAGCCACAACTTTACAAGCGACAGTTTTAGAAGATCTAGATTATTTACGGGATAGAATTGTTTGGTATGCGAGTATGCAGGGAACACGTGACTATCGACCGAAATCACAGACGACAATAAGTAGCACGATTAAACCCATGATCCGAAGTTATAATGTTTCCGAATCAAAACCAATGGTAATCAGCGCTTGTAGCAGGACACCGTACACGACACGAAATAATACACAATGTTATAATTGCTTCGGGATGGGTCACATATCGTTAAATTGTCCGAAACCATCAAGACACGAACGCTGCAGGAATTGTCAGAAAGTCCATTCGAAAGGACAAGTAGAGTGTATGTCTAAGAATGTATCAAAGATAGGTATCGAGGGGAAAAGCTTATATTCAAAAAACGTGTTAATCGATGTCAAAATATTGATTGGTCAAATTGATAGTGGTAGCCAATGTACAATAATACGCTATAGCAACGCTAATGATTTGAAGGTGAATCGGGTGGCTTGTATTATTGGAATGAAGGGGTTCGCTGGAGGAATTGCCATTGCGAACGAGAAATTCATTCTTGAAATTGCAATAGATTTCGTGAAAGCAGAATTTGACATGCTAATAGTAAATGATATTTGTCTTACAACTCCTATGCTAATAGGTCAGAATTTTATTGATCAGGACCATATTAGGTAGGTGAAAGAAAAAAACAATTTATTTTTTGAATTGTACCAAGGGACATCTCTTGATATCAATATGCATGACTCAGAAAATGAATTGATTAATATTTTAGCTGTATTTCTTGATGCTTGATCTGATCCGGTTCAGTTCGTGTTTCATGAAACAACACAAAGGCGCTTACTAGATTTCAAATCAAATTTTGTGATCTAAAACAAAATTTGGGTCAGGTTTTTCATATAAAATTTGAACTAATCCGGATCAATACATGCCAAGAAACACAGCAATTGTTGAAATAAGTAAAAACGTTGAGATGAGTGGAAGCGAACGGGATAATTTACAAATGCTAGTTAATAGAATGAAGATGTGTTTTGCGAGCAAGTAATCGGTAAAACAGCTTTAGCTTCAATTGAAATAAAGTTGGTAAAAGAAACGCCAGTGCATTATCAACCGTATCGGCATTTCACAACATATTTTGTCAAACTTATTGTACAAATTTGCCTTAATTCGGGGGATGCAACGCAAATAATTTAAAAAGTAGCTTACGATAAATAATGCAGAAAAATAAAGCATCTACCGCTAAGGGAAAGATGCTCATATTGAGACAGCAAAAATAAATTGAGTTCATAATTCTAAGCAACAAGTTACACAATATAGTAGATACAACAATTTATTAAGAATTCTTGAAAATGAGGTATCCCTAGAGTTCCTAACACAACCTCAGGTACATGTGGTTGTGTTGGTTGGGGCGATTTCAGTTAGAAAATATATTCAGTTGCTCTCCATCCACGGTAGGGGACAGTTTAGAGGATTTTGTGTTATGACAAAATATAATAAAAACTGTTAGGCCAACTGAGAATATCCCCTTGTGATCTTAGCACAACCTTATGTTTGTAGGGGACCATGTAAATGAAATAATATTCAAGAGCTCCCCATCCAGGGCTGGGACAGTTTGAATGAAATTTTGTATTAAGACCAAATATAGTAAAAATTCTTAGGCCAGCTGAGGTATTCTTATAGATCTTAACACGACCTCAGATATATGTCGTGTTAGTTGGTGACCATTTCAGTTAGAAAATATATTCAGTTGCTCCCCATCCAGAGGAGGTGACAACTTATTAAATTTTGTATTATGGAGGAATATAATAAAAATTGTTAGGCCAATTGAGGTATTCCTAGAGGTCTTAACAAAACTTCAGATACTTGGAGTGTTCGTTGGAGATGATACCAGTTAGAAATGATATTGAGCAGCTCCCCATCCGGGGGTGGAAACAATTTATTGAATTTTGTATTACGACCAACTATAATAAAAATTGTTAGGGTAACTGAGATATCCCTAGAGATCTTAACTCAACGTATATGGGGTGTTAGTTAGGAACCATGTCAGTTCGAAAAAAAATTACGGAGGCTCTGTTCGGTGACATAGCCGCAGGGGTTGTTAGGCGTAGAACTACTCTACTTATATAAAGGTAAGTATTTTTTGGCGATAAAAAGAGAGTTTTTGAAACATTTTATTATTTTACATCACAATTTTATGAAGAATTGGTCTATGATACGAAAAGTAACAAACCGACGAAAGAAGTACTGGAGTTATTTATCTAGTGAATGACAAATCTATACGAATAATTGGTCGGAACCATATCTAGATTGAAATGATGCTACATAAACTCAAACGCCCCTTCATTCCGTTTAACATCTACATTAAAATCACCCATTAAAATTATTTGAACCTTTTTATCAACTGAAAACCGTTTATCAATTAATTTTGAACTGTCTGTGTATTCCAATGATACCACAAGAAAGAACATATTTAAATCGACCTCTTTAGCATGGCATGAATGTAAATGGAACCAAGTATAAATTTAGACGAACCATTCAAAGTAACATCCACTAGACAAATATCACCAACTGAATCAATCAACTGTCTTCTAACATTAATATCAAACTCAATAGGCTGACAATCTGCTACACTGTTGATATTTCTATAAATTGCTACTCCACTTGCTTTACGCGGTTTATTTATCAATTTCGAACGAAGAGTATTGTTCATGTATGATTTCAATTAAATCAAATCCTCTAACTTTAATCGGTTGATCTTCGTACATCCAAGTCTCACTCAGAGCAAGAAAATCAGACTTTGATAATAGTGTCGATTCAATGTGAATCTTCTATTTTTCTTCTCTTCTATGCTGCTATTTTTACTAAGAAAAGTCGATGCATTTAAACAAGCAAGCTATAAATTTGAATCAAAATTTTAAAATAATAGAAGAATAGAAGAAAAGATAAATAGAAGATGTACAAGAAATCGACATCAATATCTCGTCAGTTTCAATATATAAGTGATGAGCAACTAAACTTTGAACGTTTAAGTTAACTATAATCGATAGTTTTTTTAATTAATTAATTAATTTTTTTGCCGTTCTTTATTTTCATTTATACGCGCTACTCCCATATTAAAAATGTGGAAACAAAAATCGTAATTTTAACTTGTCATAACTGTTGACAAAATTGAATTGTCAGATTTGTATAAATTTTGTTTATTATTTTAGAGTCACCCCCGATCTTTTCAACCACGTGTCTACTATTAATAGTTTTGAAAATATAAACGTGTATGTAGACATCAAAATCGCGCTCGCGTTTTATTAGGTTGCAAACTTGATGGACGTAGTTCTACGTCAAAATAACCAGGAGCTTCACATCTAGGGGTGGAAATAGTTAAGAACATTTTGTATTATGACCAAATATAATAAAACTTCTTAACCTTTACTCTGTGTATGGCACAGTGCAACATTATGCGTGTATGGGGTAAAAAAATACAAGAATACCGCAATATATTTTGTACTTAAAAATTATTTTCCATAATAAAAATAATTATTTTTACTTTACTTCTAATTTATTAAAAATACAAAAATTCTATGTAGAAGATTCGGAGTTTTTTAATTTTTAACAAAAAATACATATAATTAGATCATTAAATTTTGATAAGTTTTTTATTTTCATTTTTGTAGGTCTGGGGTAATTTCCTACCCCCAAACACAAAGTGAAGGTTAAACCAATTGAAATATCCCTAGAGATCTTAACATAACCTCTGGTAATAATAATATCTGAGTGACGATTTTGTACGAAAAGCGACAAGTGCGAGGTGAGCAAACTGGAAAAATAGAGTATTGAGCATCTTGAGTAGGCGAGACGCATGCGCATGATCATGTTTTGATTTTTTTGGATTGACATTTCTATTCGTAAACATTTCACAATTTTCATATTTTTGAATTAATTTGAAAATAATTCACAGATTTAAATATTAAATGATAAACATACAAACTAATATTAAAACATAAAATACTAGAAACGTAAAATTTTAGTTCATTCCACCGCTCAGAAGCAAGCGAATAGAAGAAGTGAGTAGACGTCAGTATCAAAAAAGTTAAACCGATTCAACAGGATCAAATTTATTTTTCATATACCTACCATCGCAAAAATGACAAATAGAATGCACATGTACACGAATTCTTGCTCACCTCGCCAACTCGCGCTGTCATTTTGCGTACAAAATTGATACTCTGAGGTTGTGTCTATAGATTTCTAGAAATAACTCAGTTGGCCTAAAAAAATTATAATATTAGTCACTTAACAAAATTGTATAATTTATCTCCATCCCTGGTTGGGAGGAGCTCCTGATTATTTTTACAACTGACATGGTCCCCAACTAACACTCTATATACCTGAGATTATGTTACGATATCTGAACATATCTCAGTTGGTCTAAGAGATTTTATTATATTTGATCATAATACAATATTCTCTAAATTGTTCCCACCCGTGGATGGGGAGTTACTGATAGTGTTCTCTAACTGAAACGGTTCTCATTTAACCCCCCCCCCCCCTTTGGTGCGGAGCAACGGAATATTTTTTCTAATTTACTTGGTCCCGTACCACATGTACATAAGGTTTTGTTAAGTTCTGTCGGGATATCTTAGTTAGCCAAAGAATTTTTATTATATTTGGTTTTAATACAAAATTGTATAAATTGTCCCCACCCCTAAATGTCTAGCTCCTGATAATAATCGGTTCTAACTCACATGAATTCAATCTAACACCCCATATACTTGAGGTTGTGTTAAAAACTCTAGGGATATCTCAGTTGGTTTAAGAATTGTTATTATATTTGCTCATATCACAATATCCTCTAAACTGTTCCCACTTCTGGATATAGGACTCCTGATAAGTCCAACCAACACTTCATATGCCTGAGGTTGTGTTAAAATCTCTAGGAATACCTCAGTTGGCCTAACAATTTTTATTATATTTGGTCATAATACAAAATTTTATTAGCTGTCCCCTCCCCTGAATGGGGAGCAACTGAATATATTTTCTAACTAAAATGATTCCCAACTAACACCTCATATACCTGAGGTTGTGTTAAAATCTCTAAGAATACCTAAGAACTTTTATTATATTTGGTCATAATACAAAATCCCACCCCTGGATGGGGAGCTCCTAATAATTTTTTCTAACTCAAATGGTTCCCAATTAACACCTCATATAGCTGAGGTTGTGTTAAGATCTCCAGGGATATTACAGTTATCGTAAGAATTTTTATTATTTGGTCATAAGTCAAAATTCTATAAATTGTTTCCACCCCTGGATGAAGAGCTCCGGATAATCTGATATGGTTCTCATTTAACACTTTATATACCAGGTTATGTTAAGATCTTTAGGGACTTCTCAGTTGGCCTAAGAAGTATTATTATATTTTGCCATAATATAAAATTCAACAAATAGTCCCCACACCTTATTAGTTCACATGGTTGTATTTAGATGTCTAGGGATATCTAAGTTGATTTACGAATTCTTTATATATTTGGTTATAATACAAAATTTTCTAAATTGGGATGATGAAGATGTCCTCACTAATTTTTCTAACTAACATGAACCCTAATTAATAATTCATATATGTACCTCAGGTTGTGTTAGGTATCTATGGATATCTATTGTAGCCCTAGGAATTATCATTAAATTTGTTTCTAATTTTAAATATGAGGGACTTAACTCGCTTTAGACCTTGGTATCATTTTTTTTAATTTGTCTATTACCCCACCCATTAATGATATTGTAAATATATTATAATTATTTTCGGTTTTTTTTTTAAGTTTCCTGCCAAATATTTCAAATAAAGTTAATAAATTAAAAGTTACATTTTTCCGTTTTATACAGGTACCATTTTGATACGCACCAACACATATGCACGTTTAGCATCCTGAAGTTTAGCAAACATTTCACACGGCTTTACATACATCTGAAGTTCCTGTTTAAGCAATTGAAATAAAAAAAACCACTGGTTCACAAATACACACTTAACATTTATTCATACCACTACGGATCAACCAATAACTGCGGATGGCCTTCGAGAGTAACAAATAACAGATCAGCTGACATTCCAGTTCTCATCATTCGTATAATAAAGTACCGATCAGCTGACATTCCAGTTTCATCATAAACCTAAAATAAAGAAAACATATTTGGATCAACAACATACACTTACCATTCTACCTGGAACTCTAGCTGCTTAACATCATTTATTAACCTAAAATTAGAATTAGAATTATGTAATCTTATAATTATTATTTATTAATTAGTTTTAATACTTATCTTTGTTTTGTATCCATTTATTATGTAAACTTTCTGACATTTCTTGTGAATGTCAATCAAAACAAAAATGTCGATCAATTTGTACTAGAATACTAATTGAGAACGAGTGCGATTTATGTAAATTAGTACTAAATCAATAATTGCGCAATATTTTGAATTCGCTGCATTTTAGTGCCTTTGCTCAATATTTCTTATTTTGACAAACCTAATTAATTTACATCAATTTTACGGTCTCTTACATTTCGGCGATCAACGAGGAAACATCGAAGGAACATAACCAGTAGTCGCAGCAATCAATATTAATAAAATAAATTTATAACGCTATAGTAAAACTTTGTTGTTATTTGCAATCGCGCTTGATAGAACGAGTACAGTTGCTGGATAAATTTCTACTTTTGCGGATACAGCTGTGCAACCGTCCAGTCCACGCTATATCTGCATACAGTTCCTGCTAATTTTTTTAGTAGTAACACTTTAGTAGTATCTTCACATGCATCACTGTTGTGAAGCCACCATACAACTAATTAAAACCCAAAAGTATGTTCAATAAGACAGTTGGTAATATCAATCGATAACTTCAAATTTTTTAAATGTTAATGTTGTCTGACACAGAACACGAACACTGTATTTGTTTTATGTACAACATACTCGTACACTCGAATATTCGATTTTATAAAATAATCTAGATCAAGGACTCGCTTCAACACATTTTGAAGGATAATAAAACTGAAAAAATGAAATTGCAATAAAAATTATAACATCAATTATGGATAAATTACATGCAATTAATATTGTTGTTATTTTTATATTTGGAAAGCAGTATGTACTTCTGTGTGTATGTGTGAGAATACATTATTATACTTAATGAGTTTCATTTGTTATTTAACATAATGTATCGTAAAAAGGATATTAATTTATTTATTAGTGTGATGTTTTCTTTAGGTTTTAGTTTCTACAAGTTATTTCTGAAACGGCCATTTCTCATGTATAATCGTATTTAGAAAAAGTTTATCTACCCTTAAAGAAATACCCTGGTTCCACAACAAGTAGATGTTGAACTGATGTGCCTACTCGCGCAATATATGAAAGAAAGTTCTGAACTACTTTCGATGTAAGAAAAATTAATTTTAGCGGTTTAATCGAAGCCTTACTAATACGTAATAATTGAAAAATCCTTCTACATATTACATTATACTTCAACTAATTTACGACGTCTTTTGTCGCAATCACTTCAGTTTGGCACACGCTGGTATGCTTCAAAATACAAAAATAGAGGTTTGATATCAATAAATCACATAAATGCCACTCCTGCATTTGGGATTGTCTTTGTTTTTTTAAAGACAGATAAAAGGAACGTGGTAATACACATTCGCTCGAGCCCATTTGGCTCCTAAGCACCCCACCAAGGTGGTTGAGGTTACTGAAAGGTCTAATAACGGGAGACGCATTTGAAATAGCTTTATTATAAGCATCGAATAACTTGCCACTATAGGTGATCAGGCTGCTGTAATGATACGGACTATGGAGGGTTTTAGAATCGTTATATCAATCGTTCTTTCTTCAGTTCCTAAAATTAAATTTTTTGACAAGTTTTGTATTTAATTCATATTCTTGATAACAGTGTTCTGAAAACGGTCATCGGAAAACTTCGAGCTGTAGTTTATAAATTCTCGAAAACGAAGTATGACAATAGTTGATTAAAAGTGTTTATTCTCCAAGTTTGTATCTCCCTTCTATGATAAAATGATAAGAAGACAAGCCGTTACTTAAAATTGGCACAATAGGCGACCAGAAGCTGGTTTGGAGGTTATTATGCATGCATTCACCTTATATACCCGGCACCAAGCAATTATCATTCCCATTTGACCTTGGGTCAGGGGCATCGGTCTATAAAGTCAATACACCAGCCCGAATGTCAACCTCACCTGCACGTGGTGCTCCCTGCTAATTAACCAACGAGGTTCTAACGACCGAGAAACGACAGGATAACCGAACGCCGAGAACCTAGCAAATTATGTTTTCTCCACTGACCCACTGCCAATTTCACTAGTTAGATTGGTAGCTGCTTCAATAACCAGTCATTATAATGCAATGAGTTCACAACAAAAAGGATTTTTTAGCCCAGGCGCTACACCAACTGCTCAGTTGGTTAATCCACCCTCTATCGAGGCCGGCTCAAAGGGTTCTGGGGTGAGCCAACCATTGCTATGCCCATTCAATCGAAGTTAAAAAATAGCTAGATAACCACCTAGACAAATACATTTCGCAACTCAGCAGGAAATCGAAAATGTTGAACTACGCACAAGACTGAGTGAAATAGAAAAGGTCGTATCGCTACGCGATGAAATCGCTAAGTTAAAGATAGAAAACGAGGAGCTGAAGAAGCCCAATCTAACAGAGGTTGTGGAAACTCCTCTTCCTTGCTATAACGAAATCAGTACACTTGCCTGTACTGACGCTGAGTTTCATACAGATCTGGAGAAACCAAGGAAACAACGAAGATCATAATTCTCACCAGAAGTTGAGGAGATCCCGCAAGCAAAAGTTAATGAAACTGTCAAACCAGTGCCTGTACCCCAACATCACCAGCAACAAGAACAACGCAGGGTTGCAATGAAGACTAAGGCATCACCGCCAATTAATGTGATAGGCCTAACTGAGTTTGCGAATATCCAAGCTCTAATGAAATCAGTGTTCACAAACGACTATAGAGTAGTTGCGCTAACAATAATGTTTGGAAGATAAACACAAGAGATTCCAATACTTACAGAGCTTTAGCCACAAAGCACACTGACGAAGGTAAAGAGTGGTATACATATGAAAACAAAAATAACCGAGAAATAAAGGTTATGGCCAGAGGTCTCCATCTCACCTACAAGAAGGAGGATATAATAGAAGATCTCAAAATGAAAGAACTGCAAATTGAAGACGCAGTAAATATCCTTAAACGAGAGAAGGTTGAAAATAGTCAAGGAACCAAGACCGTTAAAAGAGGGCTCCCGCTATTTATGCTCACATTCAACAAAAGCGAAAAAATTTAAAATATATTTAATATCAAAGTAATACTTAATATGAGGGTTAAAATAGAACTACTGAAAAAGAACACGAGATTAATACCCCAATGCAAGAAATGCCAAGGTTATAACCACACCCAAAGATATTGCAGAGAGATGTTAGACTGCACTCACAACTGCAAAGGTTAAGAAATAAAACACGCCAATCGACTCAAAACGGTAATGTTGGAAGAGAAAGAATTCCAACTACAACTAGAGTGCCGGCACAACCAGAGCCCATAGGGCCAGAGAGGAGATCCTACTCTCAGATAATGCAGCATAATACTATTAAAGACAATCCACTAGAAAGGATATTTCGAAGTATAGAACCGATAAATGCACGTCTAGCAAGACAAGAACGTGTTCTAGAAGCTATATATATAAACGGCTGGATAGACAACAAGCTACGAATGAGCTTACATCAATTCTGTACTAATTAAATGAGTAGATCATTTAGAATTGTTATTTGGAACGCGAACGGATTACCACAGCATGCTCCAGAGCTAGATATATGTCTTGTCTCGGAAACTCATTTAACAGAAACTTCATTTATTAAAATACGTGACTATCAATGCTACCATGCTATTCATCCAGGAGGAAACGCTAGAGGCGGGTCTACCGTAATTGTTAAAAATAATATTAAACATTATGAAGTATCGGCATTGAGGAATAAATTATGCAAGTTAAAACCATAAAAGTTGAATCAATCAATACGAGTAATAGATAAAAATAGACAAAAATAATAGACAAAATAATAAATAAAAGTTAAAAATAATTAGAAAAAATATTTTGTTTTATTAAAAATATATTCAATCTATAAAAAGTATAATAAAAGTGTTTTGGGCGCCAAAATTATAAGACTGACATTTTAAAATGGCTCCAAAACAGTGTAAAAAACGTGATGCTGCTATTAACGGTAATCGAAACAATCCGGCTATTTTTTGTGATGGATTATGCAATGGATTCTTCCATATTGCATGTGCTGATATACCAGATGATCTACTTCAACATATTCGTAACAAAACAGCTGCTTGGTTTTGCAGCTCTTGTATAACCACAAAACGTAAATCCATAATTGAGCAGAACAGTCATCAAGCCTTTTGGAAATTTTAAATGTGTTAGCCGACTTACGTTCAAGAATCATAAATGTTGAAAATTCTCAGAAACTTGTATCAGATTCATTTGACAATTTTGTACGGAAAATGAATAAACTGTTGGATAAAGAGCACCAAATAGCAATACGGAATGATCTAGTTGTTACTGGACTTCCACCAAATCTTGATATGAAAGATGAAATGGTGAAATGCTAAGTAAAAAGTACGCTAAGTATACTTGATGTTAAACCGGCTGAAAAAGACATTCAATCAGCATTTTCTGTATATACAAATATTAAATCTGGAAAAAATTTAACCAAAAAACCAATGTTAATAATTAAAACAAACAGTTATGAACTAAAATACAATTTTATTAAATTATCAACTAAAAACATGAAATAAAACCATATTAATTCATCTGACCTCGGAGTCCAGTGTTCACCACAACATAAGGCTCTTAATATCCACATTATGGAGCATCTATCGCCACTTCAAACAAGATTCCAAAGCTAAAAAAATTAAACAAAAACTTCAAAATTTCAAATATTTATGGTATAAACAAGGTAAAATGTTACTCAGAAAAGGTCCTGATTCATGATGTTTTCCACGTCAGCTCGATGAACGATATCCACTACATTGTACGTGCCAGTACATTTCGGGATCATCCACAAAATACAACTTGCAGCTCAATTCCCTTAGACGTATCACTTCATGCGACGTGACTATGGATCTTCCTGGTTACTAGATTTTAAAATCAAAATTTACTAAGTGCGTGTTTCAATTGGTTTAAATGCCGCATAAAAAGTTTAAAAGTTAAAAATTGTGGTGAATAAAAATGTCAAACTTTTTATCTGCTTCAAGAGCTGATAAAATTTTTATGTGGAAAACATTTGGCTGAGAAAAATATTTGTTTGTAAACACAAATTTGTCATGTACAAATTTTGAGAAAAATCATAATGATTTAGATGTAAACTGGCCATAATTAACTAATATACATTAAAATAGTATTTATTTTACATATTTTCATATTTAAATTTGCTATATACGTTCATAATAACACATAAAATAAGCAACAATGTTAATGTCAAAATTTAAACCAATTGAAACAGATAAAAAGTTAAAAAGTTAAAAAAATTTACCACGAATTTTTTTTTAACTTTTTAACTTTTTATGCGGCATTTAAACCAATTGAAACACGCACTAAATAATTTTGTGCAAAACTCTCAATAAAAATTTTTTAAATCTTAGTTGGCTTAATTAGTTTGAAATTTTTTTCATTTATTTGTCACGTCAAAATTTCAAGTGATAGAAATTGTCATTTGGAGTGATAGCAGTCGCAAGAAAATATTTATAAACCAGCATACTAAGATTTAAAAAACAGCCAGAACGACTTTATTGAACAATTATTTTGTTAGTTTCTATTTAATGATCTAGTAACCAGGAAGATGAGTAGTCACGTCACTACTCACTTGAAGTGATGCAAAATAAATTTTCAAGTACTTACATTTCATTTACACAATTTATTGCTATTTCTTTATTTTGTTTTTCTTTATTTTGTTTTGGTTTTAATTTTGACATGTTCAATGTCATTGTCAGATGTTTCAGATTTCCTTTATTATTTTCGGGTTGCCCAAGTTGTGTTTTCAATTTTTTCTATTTCTGCCTATCTAGTAATTTTTATACCATTTACATATTCATTCACAATTTCGTTGAATACGATTTTGAATGTCATTGAACTCGGTTTATATCTATATAATACGGTTAATTTTATACGATTCACATTTTCATTCATAATTTCATTGAATTCGATTTTGTATGTCATTAAATTCAGAATTTATTTTTATATTACAGTATCTTTTGTTTTCGATTTTTCTGCATTTAAGGGTATAATTGAATTCTGTTATTTCAATCATTTATTCTTTAATGAATAGGTTAAGAAATGGTTTAATAACTCGCTGTCATAATCAATATTTTGATAATGTTGATGACTATAAAATGAATCCTAACTGTTTTTTTGTGACTAATGCTCGACAATTGAAAACATTACAAATAGATATTCGTGGCATGAATGATTTTGTTAAATTTGATAATATGTTAGAGTTCATAGATAGTCTTCAATTGGATGTTGATATTTTAATTATTTCTGAAACTTTTATTCAGAGTCATAATGTACAAAAGCCTAAATGTATCTTCATTTATGTCTAATACATATAGACTTTAATTACACTCATCATGTGTATTCAACTCGAAATTGTAACAGAATTGATTCGCATCATATTAGAACTGAATTTGGAAGAAAATCGATCACGTTTATGGGCCCATTTATTTATAATCAAGTACCTGAATTTATAAAGCAATCTTAAACCTACTTACAATTTAAAAAAATATTAAAAATTACTTTAAATCACTTTTTACGCTATTTGCCGTAGGCACTTGGCGAAACACACTTATACTTAATAAACACATTTTTATTAATCACTTGTTTTTGTTTCGCAGAATATTTTTCAAAAAGTTTAAAAAATCACTCGATCGATTTCGACTTGTTAGGTCATCATCAGGAGTATCTACTCAAAATCATCTATTTTGTAGTAGATACTCCTGATGATGACCTGTAGATACTCCTGATGATGACCTAACAAGTCGAAATCGATCGAGTGATTTTTTAAACTTTTTGAAAAATATTCTGCGAAACAAAAACAAGTGATTAATAAAAATGTGTTTATTAAGTACTTTAAATCAAATATTCTATTATTTTGGAACTAAATCTCTGTTATATTTTATTTTTAAACTTTTTTAATATTTATATATAATATTTATATATGAATGTAAATTTTGTAACTTTTGTATAATTATGTGTAACAGCTTGGATTATCCTTAAAGGAACATTAAATTCACTGGATAATCCGCCGTTGTTATTGAATGAGAATGAACAATAAAAAATAAAAATAAAAAAATATGGAAAATACTGTCCCCCACGCCATTAATTAAAAAAAGAAGACTACAGTCGGCTTTTTATATCATTAGGACCAAATTTTATCATAGGCGGTGATTTTCATGCAAAAAATACATATTGGGGATCTAGAGTTACAACCTTTAAAGGGAAAGAGTTATTTAATGCAGCTCGCGAGAACAACTGTGAATTCTTCTCTGGCGATAAACCAACATATTGGCCTGCTGACATACATAAAATTCCATCTCTTCTTGACTTCTTTATAACAAAAGAAGTTTTATAGGACTACACATGCATTGAAAATAGTGAAGGACTATCATCTGTGATCATGACGCTGAGTACAATGATAATAAAAAAAGATAATTCACGTAAGTTAACAAACAATAAAACCAATTGGGATCTATTCGAGAAATTAGTAGAAGATCGAAGAAATATCGGCGAATCAATTAGAACAAAGGTGCAGCTTGAAGATGAACTAGAAATATTTAATAACAATATCCAACAAGCGGCTGGGGAAAGTTCACTGATTTCTCATACCAACGCTATAATGAAACATAACTATCCTCTTGAAGTCAGAGAGCTACTTAAAGAGAAACGGAAAGCTCGCAAAATCTGGCAGCACTCTCGTGCACCGCAACACAAAATTATTCTTAAGTTTTTGTACAATAAACTAAAACAACTAAAGGAATTAAAGAACGAATGCATAACTAAGCGACTACGAGGTCTTTCTGAACTAAATGCATGTGCCGCCTATCAAATGCGATGACGGATCCTGGGCTAAAAGTGACAAACAGAAAGTCTCTCTATTTGCTGCTTATTATGAAGAGACTCTTCAACCGTTACCGAGACAAACAGCAAATGAAAATACAACAGTCGTAAACAAAGCAGATGATCTTGACATAAGGCATGTGACTTTATTGGAGCTTAAAACTGAAATCAATAGTAACTTAAGTATCAGAAAAGCTCCAAGCTATGACTTAATTATTGGGCAAATTGTGAAAGCAATTCTCGAGAAAGGTTTGCGTAAATTAAATCAAATAATTAATCCAGCTTTCTGATTGAAATATGTTCTACGACAATGGAAGGTGGCCGAAGTAATAATGATTCCTAAACCAGGTAAACCAGGAAACGATAAAAAATCATATAGACCGATATCATTACTTCCAGTCATATCAAAAATATTTTAAAAACTGTTACTGAAGAGACTCAAACCTATAATAGAAGAGAGATGATTGATTCCACCAGACCAATTTGGGTTTAGAGAAAATTTCTCTACAGTTGAACAAGTTCACAGAATAACGGATGTCATTGAGGATGCTCTCGAGAATAAGAAAATATGCTCCAGTATTTTCTTAGATGTAGCTCAAGCTAACTTTTATCTCAGAAATATGTACGTCTTTGTTTGATTACCTGTCCAAAAGTGTCATCGCTAATCTGTCTGTAGTTGTTTTTTCATTGGGCAACAAAACTTTTAAAAACTATAATTTTATAATGTTGTTAAAAATGAAATGCAATAACAAATTTAACAATGACTAACTTTCTTTTGTAGAAATAAGAAAGACATAATTTTATTCAAATCATATTTAACAATTATATTTGTGACAAGAAAAAAATATTAAATAAGTCTAGAAACGGAGTAAATAATTGTATTGTTACACGTTTAATAATAAAATTCAGAATAATTTAACCTTAACATAGTCATAAGTTCAGTGATAATAACCTTAACCTAGCACATTAACATATTTGTTATACTATTGTGACATGACACAAACAGCTATTTTACATTTAAATAGTCTAGTATAGTGCTCGCTTATAAAAATATAATTTTATTCAACACGAAATACTCACAACAACTAAAAAATGACTTATAAATTACATCGGGCATTGGCATCCCGCTTTCTTCTAGCACTTTTCGTACCACATATACAAATGGGGATTAACGACAATGAATCTTGCATTTATTAATCTCATTATGGGAGATTATTATCAACAAAACCATACCAAAAAACTTTTGATTTCAGTTTCTTTATTTTCCAATCTCAATATAAGAGTTGTCTGCTTGTATAAACAAACGAAAATATTTACTATAAGGATTCCGAATATCCTTTGACATTCTAATTTAATATTTATTACCTCATCACCTAACTTCCATATGAACGTGTACATAAAAATTCTACCTTAATAAGGATAATATAACCAATTTGCCAATCCATAACGAACTCGATATAATCGAATTTTCCGAATCTTTCCGCATATTACGTCTAATACAACGCCATATCTAGTACGTACATATGTAATTTTGTATACGTTAAAAACGCATTGATTAGGTTTCGATGTTGATAAGGTTACTTGCCTCTGCGATATCGATGAGCACGTTGATAACGATTAAAATATTTTGCGGAGGTTTTGTGTTATGTAGAGATTATAATTGTAATTTAATTTATCCCTTGTACTCGTATTTTTCATACTTATGTTGAACATACATATCCAATATTTTTATACCTACCTACATTCGTGATACATGTAGGAGCATAAAAATGGATATTTAATGGACGTTTAGGTGATTCTGTTTTATAACGTACACCACATGTAATCTGAGTAATCTTAACCTGGTAATATAATCTTCATGATATAATCATTATTGTTTTATGGTGCGTGTATGTGTTTGGTTGTGGTTTGTGGGATGCTTATTATTTCATCTTACGGGGATAAACACTATTGTTTAAAAACAGATTTTTACATTAACTGGATCGTTATAGAAACATGAAATGAAGTTGATTTATTAAAAGATTTTTGATAAAAAAAGCTTGTAAAACCAATTTACAATGAAATTACTCTAATGGTGTATTCGAATCTTTGGTTTTCAAGTTGACGGTGTAGTTTCAATTGTCGCCTTATCATTAAGTATACTCGAAAAATATTTTTAAATAATAGCTGTGTTTCTTGACGCTTGATCTGAGCCAGGTCAGCTCATGTTTCATGAAACAACACCAAGGCGCTTGCTAGATTTAAAATCAAAATTTGTGATCTAAAACAACCAAAGCGACATCGCCGGTAGACAAATGTATTTTGTGGATGTACCTTGTCGCTGTATGGTTCTCTTTATAACTTAAGGATGAAATTTTCTACTTTTCAATATAGAAAAAATAGCGATATAATTCAAAAGAGATGAATAACGGAAGTTCCCATTTTTTAGTGGACTCAATCCAGCTGTACGAAGTGTACATGATCCAGATGAGTCTTAATGGAAAACTTGATCTAAATTTTATTTTGGATCAAACATTTTGTTTTGAAATCTACTGAGCACCTCTGTGTTGTTTCACGGGACGTGAACTGAACCAGATCATACGTCAAGAACTCCGGCTAATGTTTGATAAAATGAACTCACATTTTTCAAAATCATTGTCTTTTGTAAAAATGAATTTCAAAATATTGTAATTCAAAATCAAATTTTTACATTACAAGTTATAAATATTTTACAATTCAAATTCAACATTTTCAAATACATTATTTTCACATTATTAAATATATATTTCCACCAGGTTCTGGTTGGAGTAATTTTTAGAGGACGTTTTATATTTTTGGACTTCAATTAATGAGGCAGTTTTATAATTTAAATAAAGCTAAATTATCACGTGATTAAATAGGTTGTTAAATTAATTGAGCCAGCCAGCCTGATTGAAATTTCAATTCACAAATTTTGGTATTTCTATTTTGTGTTGCCACAAAGGGGAGTGGAGTGAAAATGGTAAATTTGGGAAGAATTTTTGTATTTCAATTTTGAATTTGAGCAAAAATGGTAAACGGAAATTAATACGCATTCTAAGAGATTTGAGCTCAGGTTCCGAGAGGATATAAAATAGGGTGTAAAATTGTTCATCCAATCAGCTTAAATGTGACTTTCTTGCTAGGTCAACAAATTTTAGCAAATATATAGCAAATTAATAACTATATTCTACATATTATTCTAATCTATTTAACATATTTTCTTAACTCCAAATCACTTTGGACGGCAGTCCAAACGAGTGACGAAAGCGCCTACTGTGCTGGAAGTCGAACTCGTATATATACAGCTAGTTTCGAACTTTTTCCCTTTGAAGCCGCCAGGTTCATGTTATGTATCATTGGAAAGGCCTTGAAAAGTAGACCCAAATATTGTATAAAAGCATGAATTTCTACCAACATTGAGTGGAGATGTGACCTTCTGAAAATTGCCCCAAAAAATCAGTTTTCATCAGTTCTACAACGTCTGCACCAGCATGAAAATCTGGACATACAGTTGGTAGTCACTTCACCAACAAGAAGGCAGCAAAGAACCAAACCACTGGACTTATCGCGACCAGGAGGTCAGTAGAATTACTGTGGCGAGTAATCTGAGGAGGAGTTACACGAAACTGGGGATAATCACTTGATTACGCACCCACTATTCAAAATACTTTACTATGCAATGTAAATTACTAAATTGGTGCAAGACTCAGTCGTAATAAAAATAAATAAATAAAAAAAATAACATTTTGAATTTCAAAACAACGTAAAAATGCAACTAATACCCCGTTTACACCAGTAGAATAAAAGTATGTAGCAAAAAAGTATGTTGGTGTAAACTCAAACTAAAATACTTTAATACTTTATCACATACTATTTTGCTATTAAAGTATAATAGCTATCAAAAAAGAATTGGTATTATAGCCGTGGTTTATACTCTACTTTAATGTTATAATACTTTAATTTTGTTTATTATTTTTTTCAAGTGGCCGGTAAAGACATTTTTTATTTCGATATACATTTCCATTTGTGATATTAAACAAAAAAAATTATATTTGTCAACAAAAAAAGTAATATAGTATTATAGTATGGGTTTACACCGCTTGCGATGTAAACTGGCCGGGTATTATACTTTATTAGCAAAAAAGTATTATACTATTAAAGTAGCTCTGGTGTAAACCCAGTATACATATGTATATTCAATTAAATAGTAATGTGCTAAAATATTATTGAATATTATTTATTACAAATTATACCGGACAAGTGGTGCAGTGGATAAAGCTTCGGCACTTGGACCGGGAGGTACTGGGTTCGAATCCCATCAGAGGCCAGATGCAAATCGAATTTTCATCATCAACTACAATCGGTGATGTTAATAAACACAACTGAGACCCTCTGATGGAGTGCAGAATTCAGCGCCGACCCACCGTCCATGTCAATGTACAGGTTGATATGGAGCTTACAATGTGCAGGTGGTATACTGTAGTTAATGATGTAGCACGAATGCGTGGTATCACAATGGGCCAAAAATGGCCTAAGTGTAAACCACTGAAACCTAAAAAAAAAAACCTATTACAAATTATAACTAGTTTCTCGCCTTGTTTAGAAAAATGCGATGTCAAAATAACAAAAATCACTTTTATATTTCTATTGCCATCATTTGAAAGTAAAAGTATTAACTAAAACTACCCTGGTGGTGAACCTTAAAACTACATGTACAACATTAAAACTACATAGAATTATTCTACACCAGCAAAAAAGTTGGTTGAAAACTATTCCAATTTGGAATAAAACATATGGGATTGTGTTGTAAATTTACGAAAGTACACAAACATGTACAAAACTACAATTAGATTTATTTTTAGAAGTAAAATTCCAATTGGGTTGGCCATGTTTTCTAATTAACTTTAAATTCAACAGTGTGAAACTAACACATACGTAAAAAATTCTTCTGAACTATATTAAAAAATAATAACAATAATGGTGACTCCCCTTGTGCAGTCAGGGTGGTCTAATTGGTCGTTGGGAACGTATTACCACTGTCACCCTAAAGCCAATCTAAATAAGTAAACAATACGAATATTATCAGAGCATACTAAATATAAGAGCCCTCAGATTCCGTCCTTTTTTCATGAGCTTTCCATAGAGGGGAAGCCTTTTGTTATTTTTCAAACCAACCAGTGTATTTTAATATTTTTTAGAAGTTTTTTTATTTATCAATGCTTCGTTGGAATGTTCAATTTGAATGATTAGTTCAATATTCAGGAAAAGCATATTCTAAAATTGAGTCATATTATGTCGAGTTAACACAAAAGCATTTAAATTAGTCTAACACATTTTTTTCGAAGAAGCAAGAATTTGTTTATGTGTATGTAGGTTAGGTTAGGTTTCAGTGGTTTGACACTTAGGCCATTTTTGGCCCATTGTGAACCACGCATTCACGCCAAATCATTAACCCATTCACCTACTCACACAACTACAGTATACCACCTGCACATTGCAAGCTCCATGTCAACCTGTACATTGACCTTGACGGTGGGTCAGCTCTGAAGTCTGCACTCCATCAGAGGGTCTTAGTTGTGTTTATTATTATCACTGATTGTAATCGATGATGAAAATTCGATTTACATCTAGCCTCTGATGGGATTCGAACCCAGTACCTGGGTCCAAGTGCCGAAGCTTAAACGCTGCACCACTTGTCCTATGTGTATGTAAAGAAAATAAGAAATTAGTATAGTGTTTCATCAAAAATTTCAGGGGCCTTACTATTGAATTCGACGTTATTTTTCGACGTCTATCCTTTTCCTATAGCAAGCGTAGAAACCGAAGAGAAAAGAATAATAAAAATTTCATACATTTTTATTTTTTCTTCTTTTGTCTACTATAGGAAAACGATAGCCTTATTACGATAGGGCTATTGTGTTTTGAATTCTATTTTAACATTTGTGTCGATTCAATGTGAACCTTCTATTTTTCTTTTCTTCTATGTTGCTATTTTTACACGGAAAACACGATGCATTTAAGCAAGCGGGATAAATTTAAATAAAAATTTTGAAATAAATATCGAGTGGCTTTTGAAATAATAGAAGAATAGAAGAAAAGATAAATAGAAGACGTATAAGGAATCGACATCATTGTTGATGAACAAACTTCGAAAACTGTTTTTTCGTTACTTGTTAAAAATTTGATTTTTCATCGCATCAAATTCGCATGCTATGTTGTTCCAGCTTGTACTATAAACAAAACAAAGCTTCATAAAATAAAAACATTGTTCCCAACAAACAATGTGTACGGAAAGCGGACCCTTTTCGACAGCAAAAGTGGATGGCGTACTCGGAAAAGCACCCTCTGATTGCACGGAAATCCGTAATATTGGCTAAAGAAAGATGTCACTTTTTTCCAGTAGTCCCCTCTTTTTAGATTGTAAATGTATTAGTGCGTACGAATTTTCCAAATGCATTCAGTACTTTTTCTCTTTCATTTGCGCACAGCATTCCATTTGAAAACATTACGCAGAATCCTACGTTATCCTTGCAAAAATGAAATATAAACAATGCAAATTCCGTGCATATTTTCCACGCAATTCCGTGCGCATAATTAAACGTTCACTGTGCGTATTTGAGACGCAGTTTCCGTGCGAATAATTAAATTCCTAATGAATAGTATGATTTTCCAATCTAAATAAATAAAACATTTCAATCAAGGTGAGGTTACCAAGATGGTAGTTTGGTTTCAAACTAATGAAACATTGAATTTTTAGTATTAAAAAATTCGATCGTCTCATCAAACTGCACTCTGCAGTGACCAAACTACAAAAATTTTGAAAATATTTTGAACTAATCAAAGTATAATCACAATGCCTTAGCGAATTTTAATGATTCGCTACGCAATTCCCAACCCCTTTGTAAACTCGAATTTTATTGTATTTAACGCATACATGCGATTTCTATATGAAATAAAATGACATATAATAAAATAACAGAAACAAAATAATTCTAGCTCAAATATGACGTCGCACGTCGCAGTCTCAAACAAGAAAAGAATAATTATACTTGTATTTGTGTGTATTATTTTGTAACACCGTTATAATAAATACGTTTGTATTTTATATGCACACACATATGATAATTGGGTAATGAATGGTGTGCGTAATTTGTGCTCTTTTGGGTACGAACCCAAAATTGTTTGTTGGGTTATTTTATAAAGCTTTTCGCAATTACAAAAACAATCAAAAGATGTCGCTAAGTATAAGTTTAGAAAACAATAGCGACAAAAAATTTAATATTTTAAAACCCAAATGTTTGTTTAGAAAATTTAACAATTTATTATGTTGACTGCTTGGTTCTATAGATTATGGAGATATCGTGGAACTGAAAATTACGCAACACTAGCGAATTGGATTGAAATAAAAAAAAATGAAAATTTACACCAACCGTATTACCTATAAATAAAAATTATAATTGTTTTGAGTTTTATTAATTATGTTAAATTATTATGGTTTGTTAACTTAATAATGGTTTATTTTCGTAAATAGTTGTTTAGTTTTATTATTTTCTGTAATTCCAAGTAAATTTATTAGAGATATCAGAAAACGGATTTTGAAATTACAAAAATGCCGGTTTTGCAATCGCTTATAGTCGAGGTTTTCTACCTTTTGTTGTTTTTTGTAATAATATTTAATTAAGAACATCAACTCAACATTGTTGATTGATACATTCCAGTAAATAAACTATGATGAAAAAATTGTATTATATGAATATACTGTTTCTACATTGTGATCCATAAAATCTCGCTTCTGCTCACGTTTTCTCTTTAATTTTGTTATAAATATGAGCGTTTAGAGTTCTATTAAATGCATCGTTCATCTCGAAAATTCTGATGTGCATGGGACCAGAATCTACTAAAGAAGTTAAATTTTTATAAAACTAAATTGTAAATTGGGTGTAAGAGGATCTGCGGCAGCACCCTTTATTAACTTACTTTACTAACCTACACAACTAAACGGAATGCTCATTTTTGTAGAAAATTAATAAATTTATGCTCCGTCTTAATTTAAATTTAATAATTAAATATTTATTATTTAATGATGGCTGATTTTCAAATATGTGTTTTTTGAATATTTTATTAAAAATATAAAATTAAAATTTAGATGATTTGTTTAACTTTTTATTCATAAATTTATGTTCAAAAAATTTCCAATTACCACGGTTTCTCATAGTAACTCAATAAAAGCTTCCACACTATTTAAAGCTCCCATTTTAATATTACGGCTCTTTAAAATCATAGATGGCTCTGGGATTTTAAAAAGTATAGGACAAATTTGTGGCGTTTCTAAGTGATTCGAAATTCCAATTTATGATAAGAAATTTATTGTACTTATAAGGAGTTTTAATAATATGGTTTACATGTAAAATTATCAAAATGATTTGATAAGATTAAATTTTTATCGCTGCATTGGTGAATATAACATTTTGTACACAACTCAAACATTTTTTATATACTCATATTTATACGTTCAGAGTAAGTTATTATACAAGCAGCAACGATGGTAGATCCAAGCCCATGCGTAAACACATCTAATGGCCCTGTAAAAGGGAAAATCCATACCACATACTACGGGGATGATGTGTATGTGTTTCAACGAATTCCATATATGAAACCACCAGTTGGAAAATTACGATTTAAGGTGAGTGCATTGATACCTGTTAAAACCAATCAGTCACGAAATACTCTTAACAATACATTATTTCTAGGACCCTGAACCAGTAGACGACTGGGTCGGGGTATTTGATGGAACTCAGAATATATCTATGGTTCCCCAAATTGATGTATTTCAAAGCAAATTCAATGGGAATGAAACCGAATTATATATTAATGTTTACACAAAAAATTTGAAACCTACCAAATTGCAGTCAGTCGTTATATCGATTCATGGTGGTGGTTTTACTGCTGCATCAAGTACAAGTGACCTGTGTGGGCCCGATAACTTTTTACGAGATGATATCGTCTTTTTTTCATTTAATTATCGGTTATCTGTTTTAGGATTTTTAAGTTTTGACGATCCAAATGTAAAAGTGCCCGGAAATGCCGGACTTAAAGATCAAACCCTGGCTATTAAGTGGATAAAAAAAAATGTAGTACATTTTGGTGGTGATCCAAACAACATTACTTTGATGGGTTTAAGTGCTGGAGGAGCATCCGTACATTATCATTTGATATCAGATATGTCACGTGATTTATTTCACAAAGCGATTGTCATGAGTGGTGCTGTATTAAACAGTTGGACTAGTGTGCCAGATAAAAAATATTCTTTGCGACTGGCTAAAATATTCGGATGGAATGAGAATGACGGTGCACCGAAAGCGCTTGAAATTTTGCAAAACTTATCAGCTGAAGAGCTTATTATGGCACAAAACACCATAATAACTGATGAAGAAAAACGTGAACGAATTTACGCGGCATTTGTTCCAATGATAGAACCGTACGTGAGTGAACAATGTTTTTTACCAGAATCACTTGTAGAGATGATCCGAAAACAGTGGAGTCGAAATATTCCTATAATAATTGGAGCCACAACGCATGAAGGTAATTCGTTATGGTCCGCTGGAGAAAAAATATGCGAGGCTCCAGAAGGAGCCGATTACATTGGTGATTTTAAATATTTGATACCATTCGAGCTTGGCTTAGACCGAAATAGTGCTGAATGCAAGAAACTTGGCAATCAAATGAAATCTTTCTATTTTGGTGACGAAAAACTAAATTTTTGCGATAAGAAAACTTTAACTAGTTATTTGGACTTAATGTCTGACAAATTATTTTTGTATGGTATTTTTTCAGCTGTCAATTCAAGATTATATGATGGTAAAACCTTGGCTCCTACCTATTTTTATCGATTTAGCTACAGTTCGAAAGCATTTGATATTAGTCTTATTTTTCCAAGTTCAACAAAGCCTATTGAAGGTGTTGGCCATGGAGCCGATGCGAATTATGTATATTCATCTTTTTTGTATAGCACTTTGGATAAAAATTCACCAGAATGTGATAAAGTTAAACAAATATCTTCAATGTGGAATAATTTTGCATTAACGGGTAATCCCAACTCGCTCCTAATTAAACCTACCATTTGGACACCAGTCTCAACTCATGCAATTAAATGTTTAAATATTGCGGATGAGCTAAAAATGATTGAATACCCGGAACTTGATCGTATGAAATTTTGGCATGGCATGTTTAAAAATATATAAAAAATATTATTTTTATGTTGAATAATAAAATAAATATTTTATTTAAGATTTTTATATATTAAATATATATTAAATATTTATATATTAAAATTTTGTATATTTTTATTTCTTTTTCTTTTTGCCATAATTGTTTTAATCCTTTGCTTCATTACTTTCTTTATAAAAAAATGATTTTTAGATGCAAAATGTTGTTTAATGTTGAAACTTCCTAAAACAAAGATTTTAATTTTCATGAATTTTCCAAAATGCCCATATTTGTATATATCGATCATACATGCAAAATTGAAAGGAAAAGTATTTCGGTTTATTCAAAAATGTATTTTCTTTTATTTACATAAAAAATAATAATTTACAAAAAAAATATAATTAATCTGAAAAGTATTAAAATCACATAGCTATCACTTGACAATTCACTTGACAGGTAACGCATTATTTACATAATGAAAATCGACATAACAATTTCGATCTTAGACTGCGGTCCAATTCTTGACTTATTTTCTGGATACTAACTTATTCGAAAGCCTACAATAAGTCTCCTGCATAAGAGTTACCAGTTTGGACGATCCATGAAACGAAGCATTCCATAAAACAAAAACAAGTCTACAATTTCTCCAACCGACTGAAGGCTTCTTGTATACTTTGAGTTAAGTCAGTTTCCACAAAATAAGTCATGAATTGGACCGCAGCCTTAGTTAAGGCACAAAGTTTTCCACGCAGCCCGGTATTTTATAGACAAGGCGAGATTTCACCCACTCTGGAAAATGAGCCACTTTAGCTCAATCTGTTTACTAATAGTTGAAGGTCTTCCAACTGTATTCTGTTCCCCGAACACGCAAAGAGTTTCCGCTACCAAAACTTAAACAAATTCGGCCAAGGTCAAAAGTGCCCCTTCGCGTGTGCCTTTTGAAAACAAATACATATATTATAACGATACAAAATCCAGCTATTGCTTACGTCTAGCAGATTTAAAAATATTCGAAGATATAATTTATTTGATTTTAATTTTATTAAAAAATTTAATTTTATATCCTAAAAAGCTATCCAATAGGTCAATCCATAAACTTATTGTACTCCAAAACAATCGCTTGACAAGGTATAGGCACAGGGACATTTTTCTTATTACGTCGTTGAGCGGAATTAAGTGGTTATTCTCCAATAAAATTTGAAATTAGACTTACAATTTTCACATCGTTCAGGAAACAATACAAAGGTTGTAATTGTATATTTTGGGAGCTAATTCTATTGATGCGCCACGAGGTTTCGATTTCCAGGTCTTTTCATCAAGAAGCTTGTAATTAGATCTTCTATTTTTTTCTTAATGTTGCCAAACTCAAAATTCCATTTTTTGCTAATTCCATAACTAAATGAACACGGCTATAGTAATTACCGAAATATCTTTTGATATTTGGGAATATATCTGGTTAGTCGGATGACAACGTTTCCACTCGAGCCTATGTCCGTTTCGTTTACTAATCGTTTTGAAAAATTATTTTCAGGTCCGGTGAACAGGTCAAATTATATCAATATCCATATATTCAGGTTAAAATAAAAAATTTTTATCCCCATTTGTGTGGTTTTGCTGGGATGTATTGCTTGATCTAATGTCTAGCTTTAGTGGAACACATTAAACGTACTGCTCGTATGGTACTTGTTCGATTTTTTTTTGCAGATCTAGTATTCATATTCTAATAAACTTTGGAAGATCTGGAACTGTCATGGTATAGGGATTTTTAATGTTTTTTTTTGGTATGCGTAGAGGTTGGATTGAGTTACGATCAGTTCCAATAATTCATTATTAAATAAAAGTTTAAAATACTCGTAAGGAGTTTGCATTTTTGTTATATTCGAAGGTAAAGATTCATCCCCTTTAAATTTAATTTCAGTTATCTCAAATAAAACATTTCGTCAGCACATTTTGGTTTTGTAATTCCTGGACGTCTTGCTGATGCGCCTTTACTTGTTATCAGCTGTCAATATTTTCATCTAAAAGGTCATCGGCAAATACCACCTCCATTTCCTCAATATTAAAACTCTCAGGCTCATTTATGTCAAGATGTTGAACTGTAACTTCCTGAGCGCAATCCTCATCATCAACGCCATTATCAAATTCAACCTTACTGTCGTCTCAGCCATCGGATGCACGCGTGGAATGCACACCATATCATATGTGATGTAATACAATTATACATGTGATAAATCAATAATTATTGCTTTATTCAAGAATTACACATTTGTAAATTGAATAAATAACATTCCAATTAATAAAACACAGCTTACCTAGTTAAAAAAACTTTATTTAAATGAATTTTTGCTGCAATTAAAATTCACTCACCCGAGGATCCCCGCGTGCAACTTGACAGGTTAAATTTCTTGAATGATTTTTAAAAGGTGAGTCAATGTACGCTGCAATAATGCATATTTAGAACAAACTATGAAACTTGCTGTAGTTGGAAAATGCCAAAAATTTAGTACTTTTTGTTTTAGTATGAAAGTTTTACATTAATTTAACGGACATATCAATATGTAATTTCAGAAGTCACCAGATACCGCTCTAGTTCTAACCATAACCAACGCCAAATAAACTCACGCAAAGTAATTAAATATATGAAATAGAATTCGACACTGGACATGTTTTTCTCCATATTATGAGTACATTAATAAGTGATATCTAAACGAATATTCTGATGATATTGAACTTAAAAACCGTACAAATTATTTTGGTGTGTTAATTTTGCAGGTCAGTGTATTATAATATAGTACATATAAGCAAGAGTGTGATAAATAATAGATAATCTATAATTGTTATCAAAATTTATCAGTATAACTTGACGAACTTGTTATCTTTTGCATCGACATGTATAACTAACAAAAAACGATTTTGCCTTTACTGTGCTGTGGGTACATGATATTGGGAGTTAGTTCGGAAAAAAATCCCATGGTATCACACAAATTGTATTAAAACAACAACAAAGTTAAAATATTTTAGCTCGAGTATGGAACTCGTAGGCATAAAGTATTTCACAAAATTTGATTATTTTCAAGGGTGATTTACGTACCCGACGATTTTTGTGCGCAGAACGTCACGTGACACATTCAAATAATCAGAAAGAACTTCTTCGCCAAATTTTCAGCACGGCGAAGACATTTATTTTTACGGCGCGACGACACAGCACACATAGATAAAAAAAATTCTTCTGTTTTTTTATTTTTTCTACGATTTGACATTGTGCGCAAAATATTGTTTATGTATGTATGTGTGAAAAAACTGCACCTAAAATTCGTCGAATATGTAAATCATCGATAATACAGCGTTCGCCGATTTTCCTGCGGCAAGCAGGTTCGCCGAAAAATCGTTGGATATGTAAATCCATCTTGAGTTCGGGGGCGAGTATGATGCTTTTTATTTTCGAAGTCATGTACGCAGCATTATGCGTGGATTCCACAGTGAAACAATTTTTTTCAGTAAAAAATACTGGGAAACCGAAAAGAGGAGAGTATACATATTAATATCACGTTAGAGTGATAAAGACAAACAAATGTTGCCATGAAAAGTATTGAGTTTCATACTTTTTATGGCAACATTTTCCCCGCTTACTGCCAGTAAATTTTATAGAATATTTTTGATGTGTAAACATCTTTGCTCGCGCCTACCAAAAATTTTTGTATTAGAGTAAACTTGTAAATGAAACGAACGGAAATGACGTATGTACCTACTTCGTTTGAAAAAAAAGCAACAATTTCAATAAAACAATTTTGTACTATACATGGCTTGCTTGTATGTATATGTATAATAGTATAGGGAAAACTAGGGAAATAATTTAAAAAATGAAATAGAAACATTTCCATCGATCAGAAAATACGAAATACACGTAATACGAATTACGATTACGAAATTATATACTCTTACGTTTAAAAACACAGCCAACACTTGTGTATGTTGCTTTATCACGAGTAACGAGTCTCTAGGAGCTGTTCATCACGTCGGCTATCAATGATCATGTCTTCTACCATGGACCTAAAAATGAGACCTCAATGGATCTTCTTCAAAATGAGCTATCGCGCCTTACAACGAATTCGCTAACTACAGATCAGGTTGTAATGACGAATAATGTACGAGATAATAATGACGTCTGGTTTTTAACATTGAACTGCCAGAGTTTCAGGCCACATCACCTCGACCTAACTGATACAGCCACGCAGGGATGCTCAATTTTCTTGCTTCCCGAGATCTGGATACGCAATGACGAGCATGTTAATATTATTAATTTTGAATGATGAGTTCAGTTCAAGACAAATGGTCAGTGGGCTGCCGGAGTAGCAATATATAAAAATACAAATTGAACTTATATAGTCGCATAAGGAAATCATCGTTGGACTAACAAATGATATGAGGGTAACAACACAACCCATTGATATTATATACACGGCTGAACTTCAGCTTCTCAATGGGAATAAGATGATTTCTGTAGTTGTATTCACCTCGCGCAAAAAATCTGTCGAAGAATGAAGTTCATACATTTTGTCCTTGCTCCATATTCTAAAAGAATTTCAAAAATTCTCCAAGGAGACTATCATCTTTTGCCGATGATTATGAGCGGAAATTTCAATATTAATTTTGCTGTTAGTCACGCTGAACCACTTATAAGCTTCCTGCGAGACGAATTCGATTTGCACATGAACTCAGATCGAATAATATCTACTAAGAGATAAGGAACGACCATTGTGCAGCTTTTCAATGAAAATTATGAAAGTTAGAGTCGACAGTATATGTATCTTATTTTACCTAATCCAATTGCGTCGATTATACCGAAAGAGTAATAGACCAATTTAATGAAAATAAACAAATGAAAAACTATGGTTAGTAAAATTACATTCATTCTACCTTCAAAGTAAATTGTACGTGTACGGACGCACTATATAAACGCCATGTTTACACTTCTTGAGAGTACTAATGGACTCACTCTTTTTTTTTTTTGTTTCTTTCTAACAAGTAAAAGATTAATGTTTTTATCTCGTGTTAATTTTACTGAAAAAAAGTGTTTCACTGTGGAATTCAGGCATTACTCATTCAATATAGTAACAATTTTATCACAATAATGATGATAACGAATAGATTGTTTAAAAAATATTAACTATGATTTATTTGAAAAACATTTTACAACAATTATTAAGTTAATGGTTTCCTAAATGATAATTTATTTTAATTTAAAAAAAGATGCATACAGTCGAAACAAATACACTTGGGTTCAAAAAAATCGCACATTGCTCAATTTTCACAAAAGTTCAAAAATATCAACAACAAAAAAATCGAATGTTTGTTTAATTTTTTTAATGCAGATTTAAAGCTTATTTCAATACCTATCCGGTGTCTTTTTCCGGTATCTTTTTTGTATTTATACGTGCCATCAAACTGATTTTTGGGGGTAAACCTCTGAGGTACACGTTTTTGTGAATTTGTCGGCATGAAAACAAGGGATAAAAATTTAATTAAAACATGGAAATAAACAAAAACAAAACAGTTTTATTAATTAGAAGTATTCCCTCCCCTGACCCGAATGATAGCTTCCATTCGATGCTGCATTGATTTCACCAAAGTTTTCCCAAAATCTTGAGGTATCGCCTCCCATTCCTCTACGATCGCCTGTTGCAGCTCCTGAAGACTCGTTGGAGCAACATCTCTGGCACGAAGCCTTCTTTTCTACTCGTCGAGTACTCGAGTATTTCCTCAATGTATCGTTGAGAATTCATTCCTCTTGATCGACAGCTAGTATTGGCTCGTGTGATGAATACAAGATTTGTCTTCGCCTCTAATGATACGCCTCCCCAGAACATGCAACGATCCACTACCATACGAGACACGTTATTCAATGCAACATTGTGCATATCGCTCTCCTTCTCTTCTGTATACTCTTCCGCGTCCATCGGTGCCATATAAACACATCCTGCACTCGTCAGAGAACAGGACTCTTCTCCATTCTTCTTCTGTCCAATTCAAATGCTCTCGAGCGAACTCACGACCGGCTCGTCGGTGGGCTGTAGTTAATTTCAGCCCGTTTACTGGTCTGTGTGCAGTAAAATTAACTTCTCGAAGTCGTCTTCTAACTGTCTACCGACTGACTTCAACTTCACGAACTTCTTGGAGCCGCCGTCCCAGTCGAACGGCATTCATACGGCGATATCGATTCGCAACGAAGTTATTACAAGAAAGCAGTCATCACCAGTTTCCTGAGATCTCTGCCACGCTCGACGAACGGATAATCAGCTCAAATTTAGTTGTAAAGCCACTTCATTTTGGTGCTACCCCGCATAAATTAATGCAACCACTTGTGCGGCTACCATTTCTTTGCTCCGGTTGAAGTTGTAATCAGTAGAGGATCGTTCAGGCTAAGCGTTAATATGCGGAAGATCACAATTCCGAGCGAGATATTTCATGGCTATTGTATTGATCTTATTGAAATATTTTTAGAATTTAATTCGAAAGCCTGGTATATACATTTGATAAAAAAACACTTTGTTTTCATGGTACAAGTACAAAAAAGGTACCACTGGATAGGTATTGAAATAGACTTTGAATTTCTTTTGCACCCAAGTGTAGATTTCTTTAAATAAATAAAATAAATAAATAAATTATAGTGCTCAAATTTCGTGAAATGCTGTATGCCCCGCCTACTCTTGTCGCAATCGAATTGAATTATTTTTATATTGAGCTATGATATCCTCAAGCTTGCCAACCAAAAAGTGCAAAAGGAACTAAATGTTGTGCTCATTGTAAGCCGCCAGTTTTATTTTTGCTATATATTTGACAGAAAATATAGATATATTTGACAATTATATATTTGTGATGTTAAACCAAAGACTTTAATAATATTATTAATATTATATAATACTAATATATATAATCTCTCTCTCTCTGGCTTACACATCCCATGAAGGGATTTTGCCGCCTGCACAATGGCCCTCCATCCATCTCGATCCATTGCTCTCGTCCTCCAGTTTCGACGTCCTAATGCTCGTACATCTTGTTCGATGTTGGTGAAACACTTTATTTATCATCCGTTGTTGTAGGGACCTTGTAACGTGGCCGAGCCATCTCACTCGATTGGATTTAATGAAGCCGATAATATCGCTACCTCCGAGGAGTTGCTTTATTTCATGATTCATACGAATCCGATATTCGTTGTTCGCAACTTTAATTAGACCAAAAACTGAACGGATGACCTTTCTTTCGAAGGTAGATAACAATCTACAATCGTTAGAGGTCATGGTTCAGCTCTCGCTTCCGAAAGTCAGCACAAGTCTTATGAATGCTTTATAAAGTGCATTACAAAATATATATATATATATATATATATATATATATATATATATATATATATATATATATATATATATATATATATATATATATATATATATATATATATATATATATATATATATATATATATATATATATATATATATATATATATATATATATATATATATATATATATATATATATATATATATATATATATATATATATATATATATATATATATATATATATATATATATATATATATATATATATATATATATATATATATATATATATATATATATATATATATATATATATATAATACTATTATATAATAATTATACTAATACTTAATAACCTTTGTGAAGATAGCTCAAATTTATATCCCCGAAAATCGAGAAAGTTGCTTATGGCAATACTATACATGTTTATGTATACTATTGCGATATTTAATTATAAAATAAAATTACAAAATAACAAAAATATTTTCATTCTTCAGTTGTGCACAAAGTTGTGTGTTGCACAAACTGTCGAAGCCGAAGGATATACGTTTTCGAATTGTTTTAGCATGTACATTTTTATTATAGATTTTAGCATATTTTTTTGTTATTTTTATTTAACATAAGCCCAGTATGCAATTATTCCACTGTATGGAAAAAACTGCTCAAATGTCGTACAAAACTCCGTACTACAAAATATCAAAGACACAAAAATTTTGATTTTGGAGAAAAATAATTTTTTTCTCTTTCTATTTCGCGGTAATATTATTTTCGTTTTATAAGTTTCGATTGTATCTTTTATTTTCAGTTTCTTCTGACAAGTCGACGTGCACGGTTGCACTACATAATTAGTTTTTTTACTTTAAAGTGTTGTGTTTCATTATAATGTTTTTCGATTTGTTAAAGTAAATAATTTTAAATTTAAATATATATTAATAATAATTAACTTATTTAGTGATCGCGATGTGCAAATTTGGACTAAAAAGGTAATAGAGATTTGTCTCACAATGGCGTCGTCGCGAAATACATTTACGTATAAATTTTCAATGATTTTTTTTCAATATCTCAATATGGCGGATGCAGTATAACGTGGCGGATGCAATACAAATCTCAATTTATGAAATTTAAATATGTAAATAAATTTTCTATGTTTTTTTGTACACAAATAAAAAATAATGTGAATAAAATATTAATATTTATTTTATTATAAATGGAAAATTTTGTTTTATTTCGGATAAGAATTATTATTTATTCCAATTGGAAAATATATACAAACACGTGCCTTTTGTTTCTGTGATTTTTTTCTCTTTTTAGTTGGGATTCACACCAACACCGGAATTTTTGTGACACTTTTCTTTGGCGGGGAGTACGAATTTCCGCGTGATACACATGGTTCTTTCCATAGAAGCAGTGTGGTTTTAGAATGCGAATGTTAATGGAATTCCGTTGGCATTGCATATTGGGAGTCGATTTCTAATATCATCAAATTCGAAATTTTTAAATTAGTACGTAGATTCAATAAAAATAACAAAATTTTTGATTTGAGTATCCACGACGATGACGTGTTATATATGTATTAATAAAAAACAGAAACATGGTGATGTTGATTTGCGTGTTACGAGTTGAACCAAACATTTTTGGAATTGCTGTCCGAAATGGCACAAAACTTTAATTTACTTTATGTATTGTTAAAAAAAAAATTTACTTTAATTTTACATTTCAATAGAAACTTTTAAGTAAACCATTCCTAATTTTGAATTGAAATTGAATTTTTTGATAGTTGGTTTGACCTCGGCGCAATGTGTAAATATATGTAGTGTAAATATTTTAAGGGGTACCGAATTAAAAAAGTCTGAATTAAAAAAGTTTTTTAAAAATGAATTAAAAAAAGTTGATTTTTGTATGAACATCTGTTACTTATTTTAATTCATATTTTTAACTTAAAATTATAAATTAAAAAAAGCGATATAGAAAAAATGAAACAACTGAAAAATGAATTAACAAAGGCTTACACTATTTCATTTTTAAAACACCTACCTTAATTCATTTTCAAAATGAATTAAAAAAGGCAAATTTTATTTCATTTTATAAATTAAAAAATCTTAATTCGACTTTTAACAAATATTCAGAAATGTGCATTATTTTGGGCTAAAGTTTACTTTACGTATATGTACATCGGGGAAATCGGGTAAGGAGTATACATTTTTAAATGCAGGATTGTTTATCAATATTTTTTAGGAGGGGGAAGCTACATTTTTCCGGAAAATTGTCCCATTTTCCGGGAAAAGTTTCACTAAAAAAAAACAAATTGCGTATTATTCTATTCAAAATACGTACAAATGTGTAATCTTTATAAAAATTTGGATATTAGGATTGTTTCTTAACAGTTTTTCAACAGTACAAATAATTTTTCCGGGAAAATTTTTCAATTTTTCCAGGAGAATTTTGAAATTCTTTCATTTTTTTTTTACTTAGTTTGACACTTAAAGAATTGTACAAATTGTGGAAAAGCGGGTCTTTGGGAGCCCCCATCCTCTAAGGTATATAAACGAATTAAAATTACATTAAAAAAAAATTATATATACGAAAGTGGATTCTTTTAACATTTGTGGCACTATCAGAAGAAGCGATAAGAACGAGAGAAACTCTTTGATCTGTGTCTGCAAGGTTGACAAAGCAATAATAAAAATAAAAAATAATATTGAAAAAAGTAAAAATTTTTCAGGAAAATCAAAAAATTTTCCGGAAAATTTTGAATTTTTTTTGCAAACAATCCTGCATTTAAAAATTTCCAAAATTTATATTCCTTACCTGATTTTTCCGATGTATACGTAAAGTAAAATTACGCCTTATTTTGCATTGCAAAATTTTTACGTGTCAAATTCAAATTTAAATGCCAAAAAATTTTCATTAATGAAAATAACATTTTTTTAAAAGTTTTTTTAAATAAATCATTGTCAATGTTTTTTAAAAAATTTATTATGATAAGTAAATTTTAATAAAAATCTCAATATGTGATGGCGATCTCAAAGAAACCCATTTATAACAACATCTAACGACCTGTAAAATAAAAACTTATACTCCTCACTTCACACCAGTTGGAGAATTACGATCTAACAACGTGAGTGGGGTTGATCATACGTTAATACATATATATGTTACGGTTAAAGTGTATAATTGGTTTACCGGTTATTATACATAATTCCCAACTGCGTCGGTTAATATGATACATGTTTTAGAATTATTCACTTTTACCGGTGATTATATATAATTACCAGACCCCTGTAGTCAAAGTGATAAATATGAAAGTTTAAATAATAATGACGTAATTGTACTTTACGTGTACATCGGGAAAATCAGGTAAAGAATAAAAATTTAGAAATGTTTAAATGAAGGATTGTTTATCCACAGTTTTTAGGAAACTGAATTTTCCACGTTTTTTATTTTTTCAAAATAAGATAAGATGTTAATTTTTTGATAATTTTTGACGTTAGGATTGTGAATTTAGAAGGTACAAGCCGAATTTTCCGACAAAATGTACCCTAATTTCCTCGATAATTTTGAATAAATTAAAATTGAAATTTTGAATTAACAAACTACTTTTAATTTTATTTATTTTTATTAATAATAATTGCTTCGTCAACCTAGCAGACACAGATCAAAGAGTTTTTATCGCTCTTATTGCTTCGCACTATCAGATGCCACAAATGTTATAAAAAATCAACTTTGGTAAATAAAAATTTTTTCTAACTGTTTGAGTCCCAGGGGGTATTGAAAAAACACTGTCGAAGAATCCCAAAGAGCGCAACCGCATTTTCTCTAAATTTATGAGATGAAAAGCCAATCTATTGAGACAAACCTATTGTAAAATGTACTGTTTACATTAAAAGGAGCTGTGTGACGTACTTGTAAATCTGAGTGCGCGACTTCGACAATCGGTAACGCATCGTCAGTTGGCGAAAATGTTCGAAATACGCCGGGTTTTCTCGACATAAAATCTCAACAGCACCATCGCGCTGCTTGGGACCTATTAAAATTCCCATTTTAATTCGTTGTATTTAGAGGATGGAAATCCCCTCTTCCCCCCCAAACCGCCGCTTTTCCAGATAATAAGCTGTCGTTTTTAAATTTACCTGATTGGTTCCATAAAACCACCACCTTATATTGCGGGTAAATGCACTTTTTCGGGAGAGGCTAAAGTATAAAGGATAAAAGTAGAAATGCTTGTGAGGGCTGCGAAAATATATAACAGCTTCGGTTGATTTGTTAAAGAAAACGGTCCTTCAGTGGACGTTCAGTGGAGTTGATAGTAGTTCTAAAGTCGAGATTCCTAGATATCTAAATGCGATATACACGAGAACATGATTACATACCACATCGACATGTTAGATGCTGAATGGGATATAAAATAGAAGTACTGTGTTCTATCTTCTAATAGATCGTATACTCTGAAATTAGTAGTGCTAGACCTTGGAGAGACACTAAATGAGCCTACCCGCTAGATTATGCAAAGAAGCCTTTGGTAACTTATATTTCTTCTGTTATTTAAACTAAAGTATCACCAAAATTTTAATTTCCAATACGGTTGCTAAGACTAACCAAACTAAAAATCTCGAATTTAGTTAGGCACAATATCAAGTAAAAAGAAAGACTCATTACTAATCGAATGAATGGAGGTTATTAACACAGCAGATTAATTAATTATACAAAAATGTTTAGAATTATTTTTATTTTTTATTCCATATTGTATTACATATGTATTAGGTTACATATTTTTTAAACATGTCGTGCCAAAAGTTAACACGATCAAGTTCAGGATAAACTATCATTTCTAGATCATCTGCTATATTTAAACAATCAACGGAGTCAGTTGCAACTGGTGTCCAAATGGTGGGTTGCATTAGGGCTGAGTTAGGATTTCCCGTCTTTATAAACTGAATGAACATTGAAGAAATTTGTTTAACTTTATCCCATTCTGGTGATTCTTTATCCACAGAGCGATACATCATTGTAGAATAAATATAACCCAGATCAGCTCCATGCCCAACCCCTTCGAGCGGCACACCAAAATCTGGGAACATTTTCTTAAAATCGAAAACTTCCGAAAAATAATTAAATCGATATAAATAGGTTGGTGCTGGGGAGTTGTTGCCATCTACTCTTGATTTAACCGCTGCATAAACACCGTAAACGAATAATTTGTCGGACATCAAATCCAAATATTTTGTAAGCGTTTGCTTGTCGCGAAAGTTTAAAACTTCTCCACCAAAATAAAATGATTTCATTAGATTGCCAAGCTTCTTACACTCATCACTGTTTCTGTCTAAGCCAAGCTCAAAAGGTATTAAATATTTAAAATCACCAATGTAATCGGCTCCTTCCGGAAAATCTTTTATTTTTTCCCAAGCCGCCCATAACATGTTTGCCTCGTGCGTTGTGGCTCCAATTATTATTGGAATATTTCGACTCCACTGTTTAGGTATCATATTTACAAGCGGCTCAGGTAAAAAGCACTGTTCACTGATGTACGGTTCAACTAATGGAACAAAGGCAGCATAAATTCGTTCTTGTTTCTCCTCTTTTGTTATTATGGTGTCTTGCGCCATAGCCAACTCTTCAACGGGCAGATTTTGCAAAATTTCAAGAGCTTTCGAGATGCCATCTTTCTCGACCCAACCAAACTTCTTAGCTAATCGCAAACCATATTGTTTGTTTGGAACACCAGCCCAACTGTTTAATGCAGCACCACTCATGACAATTGCTTTGTGAAATAAATCACGTGACATATCTGATATCAAATGATAATGTACGGATGCTCCTCCAGCACTTAAGCCCATCAAAGTAATGTTATTTGGATCGCCGCCAAAGCATTCGGCATTCTTTTTAATCCACTTTAGAGCTAGAGTTTGATCTTTGAGTCCTGCATTGCCAGGTACATTTACATTTGGATCATCGAAACTCAAAAAACCTAGTACTGCCAGTCGATAATTAAATGAAAAAAATACGATGTCATCTTGTAAAATGTTATCCGGTCCAAACATTTCATTCGAACTAGATCCACCAATAAAGCCACCACCATGAATCGATATAACAACTGGCTGTAATTTAGTTGGTTTCAAATTTCGTGTGAAAACGTTAATGTACAATTCGGCTTCTCCTCCACTAAACTTATTCATGAATAAATCATTCTGGGCAACTAATGATATGTCCTGAGTTCCATCAAATACCTCGGTCCAATTGTCAGCAGGTTCGGGGTCCTAACGAAATTTAAATAAGTTCAAATTCCTAAACATATAATTGTTCAATTATTCAAACGTCATGCACTTACCTTAAATCTTAATTTCCCAACTGGTGGTTTCATATATGGAATGCGTTGAAATGCAAACACATCATTACCGTAGTGAGTGGTATAGATTTTCCCTTTCACTGGGCCGCTATTTGTTTCGACAACTGGATTCTCCATCGTAAAGTGCTTTTACTAAATAAACAACTGCTCAACGAAAACCAAAGTATAAATACAAAATTATATACTTGTCATTGCGAGAGATAAGATTAAAGTGCGAATTCATTCTGAACATTAAATTTTGTGAGTATTAATTTAACTTGTACAGGGTGATCTTTTGTTTTTTAGATTTTTTTTTTTTTTACTAGGTTACGATTTCAATAGCGATGCACCAATATATTGTCTCTCTACAAAACTGAAATTGTTTCAAGAACACATTGTATAAGCCAAAGTTATTATTTTGGTGCCGGAAACCGTTTATAAATTGAGATATGGTCAGTTGAATAAATATTTTTAAAAAGGTATTCACAATCATTGAACGATCACGTGGCTACCCTGTTCTATTAATCAGAGTATGTATTGTATGTCTAGATAGTACATATTGTATAGATACAACTACCAGTACGGTCAATTAAATAATTCTATTAAAATAAGATAATTAGTTGGAAGGTCACACACACACTTGCCTATAAAGTAGATGACAAATTCTCTACATAGTATTTCCGTTTTTATTTTATTCTTCTATTATTATCTAATATTATTAGAGCTCATGCCGGTATTGCAGAGTAAATTAGAATAGTGTTTGAAATATTTTTTATAAGTGAGTAACTTTACTATTTAGCGACAATCAGCTCGCCGAAAATATTTATTTATCCAAACAATACAAGATTAACACTCAAATTAACACTCAAATTCCCTTAGTCGTATCCAGTCATTTTATGCGACACTAGTCACGTCAATTTACTTTTCCTATTGATGAAGAATTGGATATCTGTAAGTAACGTAAATTGATTTAAAAAACTTCAAAACAAATTTTTTTATTAAAACGTGTTAATGTGTAGAAGGCAACCAGCTATATGTTTACATCCCTACTGGAAGGGAATCGATGAACTCATGAGTTCACCATGACTCATTCAATGAAGTCTCAAATGAACTTTATTCTGTACCCGGGACTAAAGTCATTTATATATTTAATGAAGTTTTACGTGATCTAATGAAGGATGTTCATAAGTAATTTGCTGTATAACGCATCGATGAATTCATACACGATTTTTGTAAAGAAGTCATTGAGATAGTAATAAGGCAGTTCTTACGGAAATTCATGTAAGTAGTGTGCTATAATCTATTAAGGGTAATTTTGAATGGTTCTTTATAATTTGTGATTAATATTTTATGTTTTAACTATAAAATAAAACACTTCTTCACTTTGTAAGTCACTTTTAGTTTAAGTACACATATTGAATTACTTTTATTTTCTTATGTTATTAAAATAACATCCCATAATTAAACTAAAGAATTTCCCAAGTAAATTAAAATTGTGTGTTTAATCACTTCTACAATTTTTACTAGAGTAACATGTTTATACAAGTTAAAAAATAAATGGTTTCTCTCAGTGAAACTGGATTTTACCGTTAGAAAAGTAATAATAGCCTCCCCACTAATGACTTTTATTAACAAGTTCATTAGTTGATTCAGTAGAACGCCCAATACATAATTTTAATTTCTCACGGAGAGAAAAATAATCGCAACATATCTTTTGACCAGAATTTCTTCGAGAAGGTCACTTATGTATGTTGTCATCAATTGCTTGACTTACAAAACAATTCAGTCACATACAATCAAATAAAATTTGAAGATTTTTCAATACTAAATCGAAAATTTATGTAATTCGTATGTTTGTGAGAGTTTTTGCGTTACTGTGTTTGAGGCTTGATGAACATTTTGCGGTAGGGATTTTTCTCCATTACCCGCTTTGCAAGAGCATACACATTTCCAGTTTTTGTAGCTTTGATTTAAAAAATCTAGCTTTACTTCGTATGGTATCGATGTAATGTATGACGTTTGCACTATATGAGGACCATTATCCGATTTTTGACGGGAGATGGAGCAATGCCAATATATCATGAACCCAATCAGCGTTCAGTAACTCAGTGCCTTCACGAATTGGGTGTTTCGAATTATTGAAATATTGGTATATGTCGTAAGACAATATGAACATAGAGTCGGATACGTCACGTTCAACGAGATTTAATGACGATTTTGGTTGTGGATTATCCATTAGTATAACGTTGTATTTTAAAGCTATATAAAATATAAATATTAATTAAAAACACAATCCTAAACTAAAATAAAATGTTTCTTACATTTTGGGTTACGTGTAGTTTGTTTGGTCTCAGAGTTCACATTACACAAAAAATTATGAAAAACGATAAAACTGTTCGATTTTTATTAATAATTGTATTACGTTTATATACAGTCCAGGACAAAATTATTTGTCTCGAAAATGGAAAATGTTTTAGCAAAAGTAAAAAATTTCAGCTAGAAACTTAATTAAATAAATTTAATTTTTGTTGTTATATTTATTGTCGTTTATTATCACTTCATTTGCAGAAACAAAAACAACAAAAAAAAACGTTTAAATTCATATGAATATGAGCAAAAAAAAGTGGTCAAAATCATTTGCACCTAATCTCTACTTTATTAAAACTACCTGAATTATCTATAATTCATTTATTTTTCTGGTAGGGTTAGTAAGATGTGCTTCCACCTTTGGTTTTACCAATTTCATGCAGGCGTTTTTGCATAGATTGGACTAAATTTTCTAAAATTTGTTTGGGGATCTGGGCCCTATTCTTGAATTATTACGAAAATTGTCTGTACCGGTTTAGTGTCAAAGTATTACTAATATTGTACAATGTTATTCTTGAAATCGGATTCCCAAAATTTTAGTAACAACATCTTACTGAATTTGTCGTAATGGGTTTTTCGTACCATTTTTAATTTTCGCAACCAAAAATCAAAAAGGTACAATGAATGAGATAGTTATATAAATTTCAAATTAACATAATTATTGATTTACCATTCAATAGAATCGTCACAAGTGCGGTACCGGATCCGCTCGAAACGCGATATTTCAAAATGCGATATTTCAAAACGAGATATGACAAAACTAGATATGGTACAAAACGCAATATTTCATAATGCGATATTTTAAAACGCGATATGGTACAAAATGTGATATGGTACAAAACGCGATATTTCAAAATGCGATATTTCAAAACGCGATATGGTACAAAACGCGATATTTCGAAACGCGATATTTCAAAACGCGATATGGTACAAAACGCGATACGGTACAAAACGCGATATTTCAAAACGCGATATTTCAAAACGCGGTATGGTACAGAATATGCGTTGCGAACCGGTGGAAGCGCAGCGACCCGCCTGATACCGATCCTATATACTATCATTCCTATCGATTTTTAAATTCCTATAAACTGAAATTAAATTTCCCCTTATATATAACCCGACCCTAAACTCCCGTTTTGTACCATATCCTGTTTTGTACCATATCGCGTTTTGAAATATCGCGCTTTGAAATATCTCGTTTTGTACCAACCATATCGCGTTTTGTACTGTATTGCGTTTTGAAATATCGCATTTTGAAATTTTTTTTTTTTTTTTTTTTTTTTTTTTTTTTTAAGTTCATTACCAATTTTTATTTACAAGAATTATACAATAATAAGAATATGTACATTGGTAAGAAAAGTGTACCTTTGGTTCAAAAGAACACGGGCCAGGTACACTGATTCCCTTTTAACGAAATTATAAGATACGTACAAAAAAAAAAAAAAAATTAACATAACAATACAATTTACAGTATAGAATAAACTTATAATTTAATTAATTAATAATTTACGGTATAAAATACGAATGAAATATATAAATATAATAGATAATAATAATAATATAATCTCTAGACAAAAATTTATGGCAGATGAATCCAATTATTATAATATAAACATCACGAAAGTATAATTCTACTCGTACTAGTGTTAAATATGGAAACTGAAGAGCTCCTCAATATTCTTGGTTGTACTAAGCCAATGTTTTAGTTCTTTTGAAAATAATGATAAGGTGCAACACCTACGAATCTTGCAAGGTAACTTGTTAAAGATAATAGGTGAAATTACATTGAAAAAACTTCTTCTGAGATGTGAATTATATTTTGGGATATTTTTTTTGAATTGGAGACTAGAACGAAGACTATAGTCTGAATAGTTAATAAATGAGTTTCCGCTAATATTGTAAAAAATTCTTAATACCTTGAAGACAAACATGTGACGCAGTGGCAAGATATCGAGAGTTTGGAATATGGGCCAGGAGGGTGAACACGATTCTTTAAAACACATGATTCGAGCAATGAGTTTCTGCCTATTAAATAATGGTATTAACGTGGTTTTGCATGCACTACCCCAACAGGAGAGACCGTATTGCAGAATTGAATCAGCTAGTGCAAAATACACCATTCTTAATAAATATAATGGACAATATGAACGCAAAACGTACAGTTTCCTTGATACCAATAAAAGCTTAGATTTCAACCCTTCAATATGCGCCTTCCAGTTTAATTGTTCGTCTATTAAAATGCCAAGATAACGATAAACATGAACCAAGTCAACCAAATATCGCGTTTTGTACCATATCGCGTTTTGTACTGTATCGCGTTTTGAAATATCGCATTATGAAATATCGCGTTTTGTACCATATCGCGTTTTGTACCGTATCGATTTTGAAATATCGCATTTTGAAATATCGCGTTTTGATAATTCTCGTTTTAAAATATCGCGTTTCAACTGGGACCCGTGCGGTACGTAGTGTTTTGTTTGTGCGTGGTCCAATAATAGTATTAAATATAATTATCTATTTAAAATGAATAGCACAAAACGGAGTGGAACTCATATGACGTTGATTCAAAAAGAAATGATGATAGATTTTCTGGAAAACACAAAAAACTAAACAGCGGACAATTCGATAATTCATTTTCATTTAAAGATGCTACAGCTTTATGGCAACAAATAACGGAAAAATTGAATTGTGTGCCAGGAGCGTGCAAAGAATTCAAAGGCTGGGGAAAATAAGTAAAAAATGTCTAATCTAATTATTGCGTAAGTAATTTTGCTGTACACACTATAACGGTGCTAATTATTGAACCATCTTAGGCTTGGTATGATTTCAAAGCTGGTGTTAAATCTAAAAGCACAAAAATCCGAACGCATCAGGTTGGAACTGGCGGTGGTCATCGTTTGAATTTAGAATTTACACCGCTGGAACAGCGAGTTTTATCTTTAATCGGCCCAACATCGTTAACTGGAGATGGAAATATTTTGGAAACAACTATAAATTTGGTAAACAACAAATTGTTTTTTTGATTACTTATGAGCCTATTTTTTAATTCATGCCGAGCAGGCAGTGCGCTGTCAAAAAATACTTATTATTTTTTATTAAACCTGGCATGATACAATAAATTTCTCTTTATCAGATAAACTCACTAGAAATATACTGTCGCTAGTAAACGAATTGTGGTGACCTTATATTTTTTCATTTTCGTTTGTTTTGTGCATATCCACACTAGGGTAACTTTAATCTGGTATTTTTTTCGTTTCTTTCCCCTTTACCAATAAAATTGGTTTCATCTGCGCCGCAATTTTTTGATTTTATTGGTAAAGGGGAAAGAAACGAAAAATATGCCAGATTAAAGTTACCCTAGTATGCCATCAGCCTATGAATATTATACAAGAAGATAATTATTTTAGGTCACCGTTTTAGTTCATTTTTTGAACGTTTCATGGTGGTTTTATCTATAAGAAGAGAAAATTATTGTATCATGAAACCTGGGTAATTTTACTCGGTACACTGCGTTTTTATTTGTGAACTGTGCTTACAAAGTGCATACTCGGTTCTTCAAATTTTACTCTGAAATTAATGTCAGTGTACGAAGAGTGTGCAAAATAAAAAACAATTTATTACTCTATGCACACTGGATAAATTTACCCAGTACAACCTTTGCTCGGTATGGGTCCAGGTCGATATTGCATATTTTAAAATGACATTTTTTAAAACGACATTTATCAAAATTGCATATTTCAAAACTGCATAAGGTACAAAACGGTATAAGGTACAAAATTGCATTTTTCAAAACTGCATATTTCAAAATGGCATAAGGTACAAAACGGCATAAGGTACAAAATTGCATTTTTCAAAACTGCATATTTCTAAACTGCATAAGGTACGAAAGGACATAGGTACAAAACGGCATTTTTCAAAACTGCATTTTTCAAAACGGCATTTTTCAAAACTGCATTTTTTAAAAAGACATTTTACAAAATGGCTTTTTTTAAAACAGCATTTTTCAAAATTGCATGTTTCAAAACGACATAGGTACAAAACGGTATTTTTCAAAACGGCATTTCTTAAAACGACATTTTTTAAAAAGACATTTTTTCAAAACGGCATTTTTCAAAATTTCATTTTTTGAAACGACATAGGTAGAAAAATTTAGGTGAAGGAGAATATTCTATGCATACTAAATCTTCAAATAATTTCTAATTTCCATGAAGGTCCTTTCTTATAACATACCTATACTAAACCTAAACATGTGAAATTAAATCTTACTCGACAAAGAAATAGTCAAGTTCCTTTTCATTTGACTTTATCCTAGAATTTAATCCAAGAATCGTTCACAAATGTTCAAAAATTTCATTCATCTCAAATTTCATCGTGTAATAAATAACCGTACTTGTTGGTCATATTCCAGAAATTAATGAAAAGATAATTCTAGATTCATAATCGATTAAAATATTTCATTGTTTTGTGCAGTTTTGAAAAATGCAGTTTAGTACCTATGCCGTTTTGAAATATACAGTTTTAAAAAATGCTATTTTGGAAAATGCCGTTTTGAAAAATGCCATTTTGCACCTATGCCGTTTTGAAAAATGCAGTTTTAAAAAATGCCCTTCTGAAAAATGTCGTTTTAAAATATGTCGTTTAGAAAAATGCCGTTTTGAAAAATGCTCTTTTAACCCTTATGCCGTTTTGAAATATGCAGTTTTGAAAAATGCAATTTTGTACCTTATGCCGTTTCGTACCTTATGCCGTTTCGTACCTTATGCCGTTTTGAAATATGCAGTTTTGAAAAATGCAATTTTGTACCTTATGCCGTTTCGTACCTTATGCAGTTTTGAAATATGGCGTTATGAGAAATGCAATTTTAAAATATGCAGTTATGAACGGATCCCCGCGGTATGCACTACCCGGAGTAAGCCTGCTTGCTCGGGGTGAATTAAAAAATAGACCCACTAGTTCCTATTAGATCAGTACATAATCGAAGTAAACTATTTGAAATTTGTAATATCAAAACAAGGAAAGAAAATATCTATAAATATTGTGTCATTCGCACTAATTAGTTTTATTCCGTTTTAGGAACATTTCCAGGCGTCAAATGAAATGAAAATGACACTGCAGAGGAAAACGTTGGAGTATTCAATCTCGAAGTTATGGAAACTGCGGAGGTTGTCCATAGTAATTCAAATTCGATCCCGAATGAAATAGAGCCAACAGCGCCCTTCCAAGTACGTGTACCTCAAAAGCCGAAAAGAAAACGTAGGGCAACAACATTAGAATATTCTCGAGCAGATACAGCAGCGTACGAACAAAATTTAAAGAGGAAGCTTGAAAAAAAAAATACTATGCTCAAAAAATAAATGTTTTTGAAAGAATAGCTAAAGCTAAAGAAGATATAGCAGCCTCCATGGGTAACATAGCCGAATCCGCTATGACAGTTAGATTGCTATTAGCTGGAGGTAAGACTATTACACCCTTACAGCGAGTTCATACGACGGATAAAAATCTCGGATTTTACTATCCCATCGTTTTAACCAATTACATCACGTAAATTATACAACGGCCACGCCTCTTTTCATATAAAAAAGTTGAAAATATTGAAATAAAAACTGGGATAGAAAAATCCGAGATTTTTATCCGTCGTATGAACTCGCAGTTACATGCTTATTAGCTGGAGGTAAGATGGGTAAATGTTTAAAATTGGGTTTAGTGATTAAAAGGGATTTATTTTAGTTTTTAAGATTTTGTTAACTGAATTTAAAATGACTCAATATATGTGATATAATTTCTATAAACAGTAATGAATTTATTGTGAAAATAGAAATTGAATTGAAGCTTTTACAAAACAAATGAATATAAAATTAAATAGTTAAATTTATTAACAGTTTGTTTTAATTGGAACTGAAATATGGTCTAATAATTCGATTTGACAGTACGCACCCTTGTGTGAGTAATGTATTGGAGTTGGAAGCTTGTGTGTCATCAAGTCGTTGTTAAACATCCCACTATCGTCAAACCCGTCTTCGATATCATCGAGTTCTTCTATCATGGAGGCTATGCACATATTGTGCAAGGCACAGCACGTATTGATAATTTTGGATGCCACTGTTGGACTGTAATGAAGTACTTTATGTTTCAGTCCGTTTAATCTTTTTACTACACTACGTGCAGCTATTTGATGTTGATTGTATCTGCGTTGCGGGCTATTCTCAACAGTGTTTAAAATTGGTGTTAGCATCCATGGGCGGAAAGCATATCCAGAATCACCTTAATATTTAAACATTTGGTTTAGAATGAACATAAACTGTAGTTTAATTGATTCGATATTTACTAAGAAAATAATAATTCTCAGAATACACACGCTGTATTTGTTGAATGGCCGGGAGTACATTGAAGTTATTCCAAATGTAACTGTCATGCGTCGATTCCGGGTATTTTGCATTGACATGTAGTATATTTAATGATGCATAAGAAATCAGTAAGATTAAGAAGTATTATTGTAAACTCGTATGTGTTAGAAATTTTATTATGACCTACCAACTAAACATTAATAAAATGATATCCTTTACGATTAACATAAATGTGTCCAGGATATAACGTGCCATTCTCCGATGGAGCAACGATAGCAACGTGCATAAAGTCAATTCATCCAATAACCCCTGGATTTTGGTTTATTGTTAAAAAAAAACCTAGTGATAGTTACAAAATGGTGGAATTTTATGATAAATTAATTAATTAATTACAAATATGTATATATTAATTTGAACTTACTCTTATCGAATTTGATTTAATTGCTCGGCACTTTGGGGAAATTTTACTTTCGCCATGAATAATCCACTTGCATGAACATCATCTATCACTTCGTGTATTAACATTTTTATAACATTTTTGTTGTAGCCAATGTCTTTCTGGTAGCTGCCAAATGCAAAAAAGCGCAGTGCTCCCATTATCTAAAATTAACAATTATACCTATATTAAACTACATTCTATATCTATTTACATAGAAGTAACTACCTTAGTTTCTATATTTAACGTGGACACTCGAGATGGTGCCGTCATGAATGGGTACAGGGTTTCTATTAACTCTTCTGCAATTTCTTTATTTCCTCAAAACATACTTTTAAATTCTATATCATTTAAGTGAAAACAATCAACATAAGAATTAATAGGTTGGACTACAGTTGCATTCCGTTCATTGCTTTCCAATTCGGCTATTTGGATAAGCCATTCTAACTCCTCATCTTCAGCCATTAGCTAAATTACTTTTGTTTAACACAATCCCGAGATTATAATACAGTATAAAATTATATTTATTAACCTTATAAATAAACTTTATTTATTAACTTATTCACATAAAAAGAGTTCGATGTTGTTGAAATATTCCAATTGTTGTACAATTTAAATCACCTCATTACGAAATGTCATTATTTTTTATTCGCCACAATTTTAATTTCGTAATGTTTTCAAGAATAAAAATTTAAAAATTCTTTATTACGATTACGAAAATATTCGGTACGGAACATTACCGCAATAACAGAAGAATAACTCAAGAATTGTGCTCCTGCTCCAAGATCCTTTTTATTTCTGCGCATGTTTCATTGGCTGTCTATCAATAAATATTGTCCTTTTTTGTTTTATATAATGCCACAGATTTTCTATAGGATTAAGATCTGGGTTCTGTGCTGGCCAGTCTAACGTTTCTTGACCCACATCTTGATAAATAAAATCAGTTCCAATCAAATTACAGCCAGAAGTTCTAAGGGGGGATTGGGAATCGAATCAACGAACAAATAAATAGCATAGGTCCTCCTGTACGCAATACTTCACAATGGCAAAAGGTAATCAAGCTGGGTATGATTTGCAATTACCTTAATATTTGGTTTTTGATTGCAGATATGGAACGACTATAAGTGCAAAATAAAACAAAAGTTAGGGCATAACAAACAGGAATTGAAAGCAACAGGTTCACAAAATTTATTTTTGTTATTTTCTGCATTAGAAAGAAGTGTCATAGACTTATTAATGGTTAGGAAAGTTGCCGAGCCAACAAGAAAATTTTTTGGTTTATTAAATAATGGGCCATCCATTCAACACCCCAAATAGAAATTCACCTTCCACCAGTTTTACACCAGGTAAATTAGTCGTTATAGAAGATAACGAGGATGTCAACAGACCCAGTTAATAATATAAAAATAAAAGATGTAGCCAATATTCGTCAGCCGTTATGCAGCATACCGTCTCTTGCTCAAACATTCAGCAATAAAATCAAAAAGGGGTCATTTTATGAGGAAGGCAGACGTTTGTTGCAAATTCAATCTGATGCTACTGAAAAAACCGAAAGGCACACAAAAGACCTGTGTACTACCCGGTACACTCGAAAAATCTTAAGTTAAAAGAAAACTAACTACAGTTTTATAAGGAGAATTCATATAATAAAGAGAAATAAGGGGGTCAACAATAAGAATTGAAATTACGGGCGGTTGAATGTAAAGAACGGGAGCTAGCCTTATCCGGGAGACTTATTAACAAAGAAAACATTGTGATAGAAAAATCGGATTGAATTTTATTTTTTATAATTATTTTCACGAGCGAATTATGAAATATTTTTATTTTTTGTACGTTTATATTTTGTTAAGTTTATATGTATAATGTTAAAGTGATATAACCAGCTTTTAAGCACATTTTATGTATGTATGTGTCGTTCGAATTAACGTAAACATGAATTGGTTTTTTGGCGATAAATTGACAGCGAAACATTTCAAACAAACAATCAAACATTCACCAAAAATTATGTATTGGTGAATTTTTTTCGTATAAGGACCCAAGCAGTCTAGTTTCAGTCATGAACGGGTTGAAGTTTAAAGTTATAGCTTTGATTTGCCTGGCAATCTTCTTTGCCATATCTATCTGCCATATCTATCCACTATCTGCAATTACATGCTGCAGATAGTAGGCATGATCAATTTAACGATCAAATTAATAATAAAGGAGAATTAGAGGACATGACGATTGATCTATGGCAAAAAAGCTGGCAATTCACCGGACTTGAATCCGATAGAAATTTATGAGCCATATGTAAGGTTTGGGTTCGGAAACAAGACTGTACAACAGTAAAAAAAAATGGTGGAAGCTGTTATCGAGGTTCGGCTCCGGGATCCACAAATAACAGAAAATTGCCAAAATTAAATTAATTCGATGACTAACCGTGTGAAAGATGTCATTAAGGCCAAAGGTGAACACATAAATTAATAATAATACATTTATAATTTTTCTCGCTTTGTTCGACGAACAGTGAAGTTGCTTAGTATACATCTAAATCGGTTCTTAAGCACTCCTATCTGGTTCTTTGAATTATGTTTCGTGCTTTGGTGTGGTTTATGTTCAATTTTTTTTTCTTTGGATCTCGGCTAGGTGTGTTGAACGAAATGGTATGATTAAATATGGTTTAAGTCCGTACCCAGCATCGCCTATAAGTATAAAAAACAAAAAAAAATTACTTTAAATATTCTCACTACAAGGATAATTAAAATTACCTAACAACCAAGTATTATCATCATTATCAAATGTCCGTCGCAATTGAGTATCCAATTCACTTGAATTAAAAATAAAAAAATTATTGCATGGTTCGGGATGATTACAATCGGCATTTCGTATGTTCATTTCATCATCGCATATCTGTAATATAAAACGTTCGCATATCTGTATAGAAAGCTATGTATATTACTAAATAATAGATGGTGTACCAGCATCACATTCAAAGTGAAGAATTCCTTTGTGTTACAGTAGATATCTCTCGTTCCTGGGTGGTGCAACAATTGGAATATGGGTACCATCCAAACATCCCACCAAGCCAAGAAACCCATACTTTTAAAAAAACTTAATTTAATTTTCCTCTTTTCTTAGTACTTGTTTGGAATTTGATTAATTCTGGACATAAATCATTTTCAAAAATATTTGAGACTTGTTGTAAAATTTCTGAAAATGTTGGTTGTGCTACCGATGGCAAATACTTATTTCCAATACCCTTTTGATCGTAATGCGGAATCTAATTTAAGCGGGGCAGGAACAGACGATGACCGTATAGTATTTTTTAATTTTAATTCGTATTTATTTAACAAATATTTAAATGCATCCTAATTTACTCGAAATTTTTTTATAAATCTAAAATCAGAGTTATATATAAATATTTAATTATTGTCTCGAAATTATTCACTTACAGAAAATCCGACAGTTAAAAAGGATTCGAATGATCCCACATTATATTCGACGTTGGACAGCCAAATTATTTATTTTGTTTGCATCCTTTTTACTTTCACTATCAAAGGAACTCTATTCTGCTCATTTTTGTAAAACAGAAATTATTGCACTTAAAAATAATAATAAAATCTGTTTGTATTCGAAATTCATTTTAATTTGAAAAGTTTTTCCACCAATGTAATTGTATCAAAATTGAGCAAATTTGAGCAACTTTTTAATATTACCAGATTATTTTTAGTTGCAATCGTCTCCGTTTTATACGACTTCAAGAATAACAATTTTTAGACGACGTGATGTGACATCAATCACGTCGCCTGAAATGATACGACTACGAGAATTTGGGTGTAATTCTGCTTTAATAACACGACTGTGCTAAAATTACAGTTATAGTTAGCTGTGTGATTTTAATATACATGCACCATTGTATTGACTTAGAACAGTAATTATAAAATACTAATATACATGTATAAGTATTGGTGCATGTATCGTGTTATGTACATATATTAAACAGGTTGGAATAAATAAAACAAATATTCAAAAACTTCGCGCACCATCAATTCAGTCCGACTTTCGATGAAATTAGATTTAATTAATGTGATATAATTGTAATTTAATTTAATTGTAATTAATGTGATAATGTGATTTTTTTAAATAAATAGTATTGTGAACAAAATAAAATCATTTTTGAATCAATTGTATGTTGTTGTGTAGTGTTCAATTTTTCGAAATATTAGTATGAAACGAAATAGACAAGAATATTTTACAAGCTATTGTCGTAGAAGAAATAGTGAAATAAATGAACGGCAACGAGTGCGGCGTTCACAACACCAACTGCGGATATTAATAGACATCACTTTGGACGGCAGTCCAAACGAGTGACGAAAGCACCTACTGTGCTGGAAGTCGAACGAAGTATATTATACAGAAAGTTTCGAACTTTTTCACTTTGAGGCCGCCAGGATCATGTTATATACCGTTGGAAAGGTCTTGAAAAATAAACCTAAATAATTTATAAAAGCATGAATTTCTACCAAAATTGAGTGGAGATATGACCTTCCAAAAATTGCCCCAAAAAATAAGTTTTTCGCGTATAACTGCCATAAAAAATGCCAAAATTATTTTCTAACTGGCAAATTATGATTGTAGACGTCAATACCAATTCAACGACACCTCAAACGTCCAAAACGGATGATTTTGACCAAAGTTATGACAATTTTAAATTTTTCTATGACGTCACCATATAATCTTGGTTTGGTATATATGTTTGTTTGTCCGTACCTCTTTTATTTGATCTCATATTTTCAGGGGTTGTAGTACTTAAAAAACTAAGCAATTTTTGTTCTACAACTTTTTGATTTGACCGCCATGTTGGCCGCGGCCGGCCTCTGAACGGCCATTTTGCCACGTCCACAGTGCTGAATCTATTCGACATACCCTGGACATATGCATATCGTTGGAAAGGTATTGACGCCAGCTATCAAATAGCAAAAAAAAGAATTCGAAAAATTAGGTTGGAGGGTCATTTTGGCCATACAATTCACCTTGAACTTCGCAAATCCACTTAGAAGTCGGCTATTTCGGGATCTTCAGAATTTTTTCTTCCTCAGACCCATGATCTTCGACCACTTTCGTTCACATGCATCCATTGCGCTGCAGTTCACTTAAAAGTGAGCTTAAATCGAATTGTTGCCACAATGGTAAGTTGTCTAATTATACCTACTTCCAACCACATTTTCCAATTGAAATTAAAGAATTATACTTTGGTACTGATCGCAAAAGCCGAAATTTCCATTTAGGTCTTATGCCCTAGTTAATAGTTGTTTATGCCCTGAGGATAGTTGTAAATAAACAACTGAAACGTCGGCTCCGTAACAGAGTGTTTTATTGTATAGGCTTCAATTCCAGAAAAAAAAATTTGAAATATAAATTTCCATTAGTTCATTAGGCAATACAACATCTCTAACTCGTTTGATTCAATGGGAGCCAATATACATGGCAGTGTTTATTGCTTTAAAAATTCTGGTGAAGTCTACTACGAATATGGGAAACGTCCACACTGCTGCTGATGCCAATATTTTGTATGTTGAACTATTTCTTTATGATACTGATACCGCTCTCAATGTTCGTGTGAATAATCATTATAATTCAGCCTGCCTAAAAGAAATCATGGCAACAATTGGCAATATTTTACATGACATATCACCATACGCTAGAAGTTATCAAAAGCTTCGAGAAGCATTCGAAATCGAATCAGCATATTATGCTTCACAAAATAATTGCGAGATAATTAACGTATCCTTAGTTTTTTATAGAAATTTAGAGGATGATCAAAGAGTGTGTAATGCATCTACAAATGCTAATGATGTTGCGTTAATTTATGTTCCCGATCGTGATGGCTACATATCTGCCCAAATCGATTTTGCAGTTTATCCTACCTAATAGAGATTTTGGGGTGGACTACCAATATACCTCATAATACAACGTACGGCTTTACGAAATACTACCACGTCCTACAATTTTACGCAAATAAAATAGCAATTAGACCAACAATTTTTAAACCTCTTCACGGGGGAAAGCTATTTCAGCAGTATATTGTATATGCTTATGCGCGTGTAGACGCCTTTTCCTATTGGTTGGTAAATAGGTCTTTTAGATATATGAATAGCTTTAGCATAATGATAACAATGTAAGGATTGGTAATTTATTCATACTTCTATCTTCATTTACCGGTGGACCACGCTTTATGTCAAAACTTTATCAGGACAATATGGCAATGTTAAGAAAATTTAGGCCCCCAATTTATTTATCACGTTTACGTCTACTCCAGCACGGCCAGAAATTAAATCGAAACTACATTCATTTCAAAACGCTTCAGATTACCCTGATTCAGGTACACGAGTGTTAATTAATTTAACGAGTGTTAAATTAAAGGAGTTAACGATATTACCAAATCTCATATGTTTGGAAAAACATACGCGTATATCATTGAGCACCAAAAACGTCGCCTTCCACATGCTCATTGTTCATTTACTCTCTGTAAGGAGGATAACCTAAAATCAGCTATAGATGTGGACAAAATCATTTCAGCAAAAATTCCAAAAAAAATTACTCTGTAACTATACGATATGGTAATAAAACATAATATACATTAGTCACGTGGGAATTTAAATCCCAACTGTGTTTGCATGGTAAATGTTCTAAACAGTTTCCGAAACCATTCTGAGAAGAAACCGATATATCTCAAGAAACTTAGCCTAAGGCGACGTCTAAATATAACTTCTGAAGTTATGCCCTCAAATGTTTATGTAGATAATCGTTTCATAGTTCCCTACAATCCGTTTCTGACCTTAAAATATAATGCTCATATAAATGTTGAGCTTTGTTCAACAGTTAAGGCCATAAAATATATTCACAAATATATTACCAAAAGACACGATTGTGCTAGAATTGGTGTACAAGTTGATTATAATAATGATCCCACAGCTGTTGTTGATTTCGATAAAATTTCGCAGTATCTTAACTGTTGCTACATTAGTGCACAAGAAGCAGCCTGGTAACTCCAAGAACTTCTAATTCATGGTCAGCTCCATGATATTGTTATGCTGTGCACTTGAAAGATGGGCAATCAATATTTTTTAACGTGAATAGTATTGAAAATGATTTGCGACGTGAATCTATTGTGATGACTTTAACATCGTTTTTTGATTTAAACTTGGATGATCCAACTGCAAATAATCATTTATATCAAGACAAACCGATATATTACGTATATTTAAAAATAAAAAATAGGAAAAACGATCCCCAAATTCATATCACGGCATTAAGGCTATAGGAAGAATAACAGCAGTTTCACCAAAAGATACTGAGCGGTATCACCTCCGACTATTATTACTTTCGGATAAAGGGAGAGTAGCTGTTTCCTTCGAAAGCTTAGAGAGTTTGGAAAATGTAATATATTTAACTTACAGAGAAGCTGCTCGAGCTAGAGGTTTGATACGCGATTCTGCAGAACGGCATTTTTGACTTTCTGAGGCTTCGAATTATATGCCTCTAAAATCATTACGCTCTCTTTGTGTTACAATTATTTGTCATTGCAATCCTTCAAACCCATTACAATTATTCAATGACTATACAAATTATATGATGGAAGATTTCATTTATTGTAGTTTAGGGGAAGGTGCTTCGTTAACGAACTGCATTAGTTCGCTGCGAGATTTATGTGAAGATGTTGGGTTTGATCTCTTTTATGTATTCGCATCCGTGTTCAAATTCAGAAATATATGCCAACCAACCTTATTACAGCACCACTTTTTTCCTAACAATGAACCATATCTTTGGGATAATCTAAACGAAGCACAACGTACGACTGCTTCAAACATTTGGCCCTTTATTCAAGGTATGAGTTCACCGAAATAAACTAAGATTTTTGTACCGAGCATTAATGCAAAAACCCAGCACAAATAATATAACATTATATGGAATTTCGGCAGATCTTCTGCCATTTTGCCTTTGCATTGCCTATAAACCTTGACTGGCGTTAAATTTCCTCTTCAATTTTTGAATTCGTTAAATCCTTCTGGTCTTCCTCCACATATTTTAAAAGTAAAAAAGGCTCCATCGTAATGCTTATGCGAAACATATTAATTATGTTAAAAACGGTTTGTGTAAAGGAACAAGATTAGCAGTCACAGATTTACATAGGAAGGTAATAAAATTTGACATTTTAACTGGCAAAGAAAAGGGTACTACACATTTCATTCCACGAATATCTTTAGATAAATCGAACGATCCAGCATTACCTTTCAATTCAATAATACATCAATTTCCAGTACGTCTTGCATACGCAATGACAACCATTTCAAAAAATCGGCATTGATCAACGTCAGTCGCCGCGGCCTGATGAGATGAGTGATTTTTTCAAATCAATAATCTTATTAAGTTCGAATTTGATTGTTGCGATGCTTGCAAATCTTCCATCTATAATTCAAATTAAATTCTAATTTATCCGCGATCCAGCGTTAAAGGAAAGAAAAAGTATGGGGTGGTTGGGAAGTGTATTATGTCTAAGTAAGTATGAATTATCATAGTCGTTGTCATACAGGTTTGACGCCAAATGGAAGAATTTCCTACGATTGTGTATTTAATTAGAGATATACTGAAATAGACCAGTGTACGGAACAATCACAACAAAACCATTACAATAAAACAGCAACAACGTAAAAATATAAAAATAATTCGTACACAACGTAGGCTTAGCGCCAAACCCTAGCTTGTTAGGTCTGATAACAACTATTTTTACTTATCATGATCGACCATGTTATTCTAAGGAAATTTGAAAAATGTTTGTTTAATTTGTTTAATCGCTTCCAATATTAAAAAATTGGTAATATGCATTGAAAAATTTCAAATTTATTAACGAGCATGAAGTATCTGGCAACTTTCTGTTAGACCTGATAAACCCTATTAAACTTCTCATAAAGATTATAAATGTAAATAAAACGTGACAAATGCAAATTGACACATTATACAATCTAATGTTTAAATTTAACCTAACAAATTAACATACATAGATCACACTCTGCGTTCGCGTTGCATAAAAATAAGCAAATTACATAAAACTACTAAAAAATAATTGAGTATCACTAAGCGCGTTATAAATTACAACGTCAAGGTAAAAAGTTGTTGAAGCTTAACACATTTATAATGGCATTTAGGAGAAATTACACAAATGGCCATCGTATATAAATTAACCATAAGAGTGGGTGCAGGGAAATACAAAAACTTGAGGTTTTTTGAAATATAGAGAAGGCTCCGGCCACCAAGCTTTAAATTAATTTTATATTGCTTGACATGTCATCAATAACAGCTTCTTGAACCGTTAGGAAAGTTTTCACAAACACAAGGGTCTATAGGCAATGGAAAAAATAGTTTAGTTTTTCGGAATGTATAGAGAGGTGAACCGGCCATGTGGCTTTAACTAAGTCCTACATATTTTGTTATTTGCCTAGGTAATTGTGGTCAACTTGCATATGATGACCATCTGCGTAAACTTTCCTAAATGGTAATTAGGAAGCTGTTAGTGACGTCATTCCAAGCATCACCTAACTTATTTAAAACCACGCGGCCGCTTCCCTTCTCTATATTTCTCAAACCTAAAGAAATTGTGTTTGCCTGGGTCCTTATGGTTAACTTGTAGACGATGGGCAGTTGTTTATACTGTACTGCATGGCATTATTAATGTGTTAATAACGTCATAGGTCTCATGAAATTGTTGTACACGCTTTATGATATTTAGTAGTTGTATTTCATTTGCTTATTTTTATGCAATGCAGAGTGTAATCTAAAGGGGTTTCCAATAAGAGGTTTCATTTTGAATAGCCTGCTATTTGGGCAGCTGTCAATTTTGAAGTTGTCATCTTTTGACATTTGACAAGTAAAAACTACGCCATTATTAAAAATGGTACGATACACGCTTCAACAATGCACTGAAATTGTTAAAATTCACTACAAAAATGGTGAAAATTTTGCAGTTACAGTTCGCAAAACTAAAGCACTTTTGGATCGTCGTGAAGCGCCTTTCCGACCGGCAATAGTGAAACTGGTGGAAAAATTTGAGCTGTTTGTCCCAACAATTAATGATGTGAAGAATCAAAACCGTGTGTGTCGCAAGATCAACTGAGAATATTGCTGCTGTAGCCCGTAGTGTTGATGAAAACCCAGGTTTGTCGATTCCTGGTTGACTTTTGGAATTAGGCTTTTAAAATTCAATTAACACAAGAGCTGAGCCGGTCGATCACCATAAACGACGTATCTTCGCTGATTGGCTCTTCCAAATGCATCAAAATGATCCGGGTTTTCATCGAAAAATCATCTTCAGTGATGAGGCCCAATTTCACCACGGAGACTACGTTAATAAGCAGAATTGTCGCATTTGTGGCTCATAAAATCCAAGAAAGATAGGCTTTCACTCTCCAATCTCAACGTGTCACTGTTTGGTGCGGTTTTTGGGCTGGCGGTGTGATTGGACCTTACTTGTTCGAAAATGAGGCTGGTGCAACTGTTACGGTGAATGGATTGCGCTACCAAACTATGCTTAATGATTTTCTTTGTGGTCGGAATTGGAAGATATTGATGTGGACAACGTTTGTTTTCAGCAAGACGGTGTTACGTGCCACATAAGCAACGAAACAATCGCAATTTTGCAAAAAAAGTTTCCTGACCGTGTTATTTCTCGAAGAGTTGATCACAATTGGCCACCAACTTCTTGTGATTTAACACCTTTAGACTTTTTTCTTTGAGACCACATGAAAGATAAGGTCTCTACCAATGCTCCACAATCGATCCAAGAACTTAAAGATGGAATTCGTGAAGTTATCGGGGACATACAGCCGCAAATGTGCGAATTGGTCATGGAAAATTTCATGAAAAGGATATGGTGCTGCAAGCGTAGCTGTGGTGGTCATTTGGCTGATATTGTTTTCAAATGTTAATGGCATACCTTGCTCTTTACAATGAAATAAACATTCATTGATTTCTTTTAAAAAATACTCGTTTTTTAATATCAAAATGAAACGTAATATTGAAAAACCCTTTACTATGTTAGATTAAATTTAAACATTACATTGTATAGTGTGTCAATTTGCATTTGTCACGTTTTATTTATATTTATAAAACATTTGTTAGAAGTTTAATAAGATCTATAAAGTTTGCCAAAAAGTTGCCAGGTACATCATTTTCGTATTTAATAAAACTTATTTGAAATGGTAAATCATTCGGTTTATTAGTTAATGAAATTAGTATATTATATTCACCTATACATATACAGTTTTTAGGATAAAGGACAAGCTTGACGAATTTGTACAGAACCGTGAAGTGCATCCTAAACGAATCTTATTTTTTTAGAAGAGATTTAGGACAAACTCTACGCAAATAAATGTTTGGTTTGTACTTTCATATTTTAAGCTCTACTCGTATATTCTACCCCGATTTTCGGATCGGACAAATAAAAGAGAAGAAATTTTGACATACAAAATTTTACTTGTGTACTAATGAAAAACACTCACAAAATTTGAATGAGATCAAGTCACAAGTATACTATAGCGACTAGTCAAATTATTGTTATCAAAATAGCCCCAATTTTCATTGGACTATGATTAAAACCGTCAGGAGCAAGAGTTTATATTAAAATTCAATCCGATACATTTGGCGTGTACTTTAGATCGCAACAGGCGCGAGAAGAACTAGGGGCCTATTTTTTAATTAAACCTGAGCAAGCAGTGCGCTGTCAAAAAATACTCTGTGTTTTTTTATTCAACCTGGGTAATTTTACCCTGCACACTATATTTTTATTTGTGAACTGTGCGTACACCGGGCATACTCGGTTCTTCAAATTTTACTCTGAAATGAATGCCAGTGTACGAAGAGCATGCAAAGTAGACGAAGTTATTACTCTATGCACACTGGTTCATTTGGCACTGCACAACCTGTGCTCGGTGTACAATACCCAGGGCAAGCCTGCTTGCTCGGGTTTAATTAAAAAATAGACCCTAGGTGACATGATTTAAATACTTGTATTTGTTGTTATGCGGACAAAATTCCGTTTTTGGTAAATAATTTATCAAATAATAAAAATAATGAAGTCGAGAAACGCAATTAAAGCACCAGTGAAGATTTAGTTCAGAAAAATCTCGCTTGAGCCAAATCCACTCAAACGGGGCTCTAAATTTTCGGTTGTTTAAAGTAGCCTTTTATCGTTACGTAATTTCTCGAAACCAAACAAATTGTTTTAAGATGTTTTCGTTTGCCGTAGTTTATTTTTATTAAAAATCATTAATATTACATTGAATTGGAAAGGCGCAATTTTATGTTATCCGAGAGATGGAAAATGCAATAATTGCAAATACTTTGAACGGCCCGGTTAAAGGGAAAATTTATAGAACTTTTTATGGTAAAGATGTGTATGCATTTTACCGAATTCCTTATATGAAGCCACCGATTGGAAAATTAAGATTCAAAGTTAGTAAGTTCGAAAATTAAAGGTGAAGATTTTAAAACTATTTTGTTGATATATATACAAAGGATCCTAAGCCCGTGGACAATTGGACCGATGTGATTGATGGAACGGAAGAAATCGGGAAGTTTGCTCAATTCAACCATTGGTTGCAACAATACTGTGGAGACGAAACTGAATTGTACATAAACGTGTTCACGACAAATTTAAAACCAAATGAATTACAGCCAATTGTAATTTCAATCCACGGTGGTGGATTCACTGCTGGATCACCCTCAAACGAAATGTATGGACCCGATAACTTCTTACGCGAAAATATTATATTTTTTTCGTTTAATTATCGCCTTTCGGTTCTTGGTTTTTTGAGTTTTGACGATCCAAATTTAAAGGTACCTGGAAACGCGGGCCTCAAAGATCAGACTTTGGCCCTTAAATGGATTAAGAAAAATGCTGAATGTTTTGGTGGCAATCCAAATAACATAACTTTGTTGGGTGTAAGTGCAGGTGGCGCTTCAGTTAATTATCATTTGATATCAGACATGTCACGGGATTTATTTCATAAAGCCATTATTATGAGCGGTGGTGTGCTAAATAATTGGACTAATGTACCAGACAACAATTTTTCTATACGTCTTGCCAAAAAATTTGGATGGAACGAGGACGAAGATTACACAACAGCGCTTGAAACTTTACAAAACGTCCCCATCCAAGAGCTTGTTATGGAACAAAACATGATTCTGACTGAAGAAGAAGTCAAGGAACGAATTTATGCGGCCTTTGTCCCAAAAGTGGAGCCATACGTTAGTGAGCAATGCTTTTTACCCGAACCAATTGTCAATATGATTCCCAAACAGTGGAGTCGCCATATTCCAATCATAATAGGAGGAACATCAGACGAAGGGAACGTATTATGGTTCAGTTGGGAACATTTATCGAGGCTTCCCCTGGAACACGACTATATTGGGGATTTCAAATATTTAATACCATTTCAAGTTGGCATAGATCGACAGAGTGATGATTGCCAGAAACTTGGCGATAAAATGAGATTATTTTATTTTGGTGATAAAGAACTATCGCTCAGTGATAAAAGCATATTGACTAAATATTTAATCTTGATGTCGGATAAATTATTCTTGTACAGCATATTTGCAACAATTAAATCACGTGTGTTAGACAATAATTCGGCGCCCACATATTTCTATCGATTTAATTTGTCCACATCATTTAACTTTTTATCGTATTTAATGCAATGTCCACTTAAAGGAGCTTGCCACGGAGACGATTTAAATTATGTGTACTCAACTAAAATGTTTGGTACTATTGAGCAGAATTCGCCAGTGATTAATAAAGTCAAACAAATATCTTCACTATGGAACAATTTTGTAATGGTTGGTAATCCTAATTCTAGTGAGATCAAACCAATCATTTGGACGCCAGTTGCCACTAATTCAACTGCTCCGTTCAAATGTTTAAATATATCAGATGAATTTAAAATGATTGATTATCCGGAACATGATCGCGTACAGTTTTGGCATGCCATGTTTATAAATGTATTAAATTTTTAATTAGAACTAATTTAATTAAATGGAAAATAAATTATCCCTCGTGATTTAAGACCAAATTCCGTTTTCGAATTTTTCGTGCGTTATGATAAAACGTTTCTTGTATAAATAAACGGACATATTCGATCGGTGGTGGATTATCGTCAGGCTACCAAATATGATGTAATTGACATGTATATATCATCAGTTTTCAGATTTGTTTAAAATTATATCGGTTTATATACAACCGTATTAATTCAAAAGAAATGGCATAACGTCAGCTGTGCGAGTAACACTTTTGTTAGGCTTCTTTGTTAGGCTTGTCCAGCATAATGCTGGAAACACATGTGCAGAATTCTGCATGCATCAAAATTAGAATACACTAGTGTATACGGGTTAAAATACATGTACGACGCATATCATGCAGAATTCTGCACGTCGTCTCTATTTCTAATTTGAATGCGCATCCGTCGGTGTTGACAACATGAAAAAAAATAAAACTAAAAATCGTCGGCAACTTCATGCGACATTGTTTGAAATTTTCCCCTTTTCACACTAAATTTTGTCAAGATGGAGGAGAAAATTACAGAATTTATAAAAAAAAACAATTTTTATACGATACAAGACATTTCAATTGCAAAAATATTTATCTGTGTGACAAAAAGTTGATAGCTTGCTTTAACTCTAAATAAAAAATGCCGCACACAAGTGTCAAATAATTATGCTCATGTGTTTTACGTGCAGATCTGCATGCGGTGCTGCATGCAGAAAATCTGCACATCTGTTTTCAGCATTACGCTTAAATATAAAATGTAGCCCAGAATTAATATGAAACTCTAAAAAATTGCTACATATTTGCTTCTGTATCTATCGAAGTGGATGAAACCAATTTGTCTTAGATGTCTACTGGGAATTTTTATTTTAATTGAATTTAATACATCAGGCGTGTCAATTTGGTCTAGTCGGAGGTTAACAATAAAAGTACTCTTTAATAATTCACGCATATTTTATAACATTGTCAAGTTGTAGTCTTACTTCCAGTTGAATATGGTAGGAATTGCTGTTTATTTACGTGGAATGGTGAGCACTACACATTACCGCCAAATTTCTGCTAGGATCGAACGTAAGCGCAACAGAGGCACTTAACTGTTTCCAAACCAAAAATGTCCTCTGTCCATTGTTCGATAAAACCGAGCATGAAGTTAGCACTAACGGTGCATACCCCGATAAGTTTAGGAGTTACTGCTCATATTTCCAACGAAAATAACTTTCTGAAGAAGTACACAATTTAACTAGTTTTGATATGTAACAGGGTTGGCTTTACGATGGAATCATAAAGATTTACACTAATTAAAATTGTTTGAAAGTGAGCCATTGTACTTTCATTATAAACCTTTGATTTCTGACTTTCAACTAGGTTTCCTCACAGGTCGTTCCTCGATCACTAACTTTACGGAGTTTTACTTCAAGAACATTGAATGTCACGTAGATCAAGTAATCTTCAGATTATCAATACTCTTTCACAGGCACATCTGAAGTACCACAGGGTAGCTATTTGGAGCCGATTCTCTTCAGTATTTCTATAAACGATGCTTCTAGCATTATTAAGAATTCATCCATCCCCGTATACGCCGGCAATATGAAGGATTATAGATCCATCTCAACCCAAGAAATGTGAAAAACAGCCTGGAGTTGAACGTAAATAAATGTCAATCCATTACGTTTCCAATTATAAAACTATTATATCAACCACAATACCGTAGATGGAGTTACTTCAGCTCGAGATTTGGCTGTTATTTTTGATAATAAACTGAATTTTGGGACTCACATTGTGCATTTTATGAACCGAGCAAACTCGGCGCTTGGTTTCGTTCAGCACGGGGCTAAAGAATTTCAAGATCCTTTTGTAACGAAGGCTCTGCAAATAACCTTTGTTCGCCCGCCTACTAAGGAGTATGCCAGTCAGGTGTGGGTAGCCCCATACCTGGAGCGGCTAAAGCTAATCAATTTACAAACACTTGGTAAGCGAAGCGCCGAATTGTTGCTGATATTCTGATTGTTCAACAATTCTTATCTTGCGCTGGGTAAGATAATTTAAACATCAACCCTCTTGCGCTAAGAACAGTACCTGCCTTCAGAATCACTCATCGGAGAACGGACTTTGAAAAAAAAGGAACCTATTTCTTGAACGCTCCGCGATTCTGATCAAACCTTTGAGTTTTTTCACTTTAACATTGGTAAATTCTCACTGATTTTTTTTTTTTATAATACTTATGTAAGGCCGGACAGAAAAATGACTAACGGCCGGTTAGTTGTGCGCCAGTTAAATGTTTTATATGAAATCTGGGCTGGGATGTTCTAACATCACCATTTTCCGATATTTTATCGAAGTTGTAACGAAAAAAAAGTTTACTGTCTTACGACAGTATACCCTATCGTTAAAGAAATTGTCCCCATTTCATGCCCTAGCCCCATGTGCGGCTTGGTTTCCCGCAGCTCAGCCTGGTAGGGGATGTGGTCGTGGGTTTTTGGGGTTAGGTGAAATAAGGGACCTAGATTACCGCACAATCATATTAACTTAGGGAAGATGGCCTAAAATTTACCATCTAAAATTTTGATCAAAAAAAAGAAAAGAGGTCATCGGACCCAACACTGGCGGATCCTAAACATATTTAGGGAATGGGTTTTCACCCATGGTTGTTATTTCTGGCTTCTTAGGGTAACATAATTACCTTAAGAAGCACAGACACGTAGTATTAACAATAAAAAAACTAAGGGTTAGTTGCCTATTGAAAGTGGAGGAGGTCCTTAGCAGAAAGAGGGTGTCCAGCCTATGGGCCGGGTTACTCTTGATGCCCTCGCTCCTAGCAAGACTCAGCTTTGCTAGAAGCAACTAAGGTACCTCGCCACTATTGGAATGTTTATTAATCACACATCAACACCATACTTACCAAAATATATATCTGTGGGTCCAACTCAAAATAACACGCACGCAATTATGGTTTTGAAATATTGCTTGCTTAACAATTTCTGCAGGTTGGTGTTGTTATATGTCCGCTAAATAACCACTATTATTTCGTATAATATATATACAGGCCCGATATAGCTATAGCAATTCACAAAAACTCAAACTCAGGTTTAGCACAATCTCTCAATTCAATAAGATTATTTTTATTCTTGTTTATGGATATAATAGATTCACTTATTCCACTAAATTTCACTGCTGGTCCATTAAAGATAAAAAAAAAACACACAAAGTTTCTGTATTAAATTATATTGTATTATTAGTAAAATGGAAAATGCACACTGATTTATTCTTAATATTTTACAAACTACTTTTCCGAAAATTAAATTTTATAATTAAGTATAATTTATTTTTTTGAAAACAATCCGACCAAAAAAAAACTTCTAAACAACTTGCAGGTTTGCAATCGACTTCCTCCCTCCACCAAATATTTTTGCACCTTTTATATTAAATTATTGAAAAAAAAATGTTGTACATTCATCAACATGTACGCAAGCAAAAAAAATGTACAAAACGTGACATTGGTTTTTGATTACCCAATGCACTCGCTAAAATTTTCTTATATCCAAAAAATATAACTTGATCGAAATGTGCAATTGGAGGTATTTCTAATAGCAAAGTCCATTCTCATGCTATTTACCTCAAAACACATCGATAAAAAAAATTGATAATGTTGCATTATATTATTATGGTTTACGTTAATTCACTTATTGCATGGATATATACAGTAATCTGAGTAACATAAACAAACAATAACAATGCGAAATACGGCATGGTTTTTTCTTTTGGTAAAATTTGAGGTATCACCTCGAAGGTTATGCCGAGTGTTAAAATTTGATGATGAAATTTGGGTTGATAACGGAAGTGAATAAAATTCCGTTACAGCGTGGGGAAAACCCAAACCCTGAGATGAAAAGAGATCTCATACTCTATTTAGAAAGGACGAGGTTTAAGGAATCAGTCTTTAGATAGTCCAACGTGGCGGACGCCCCACACCCTGAGTAAGTCTCAGAGCCGGGCACTTAAACTAGTTATTACTACCGAATTAATAAATCTAAATGCTATGGGCTACTATTATATACCTACATGAATTATTTCCTAATAATTTTGAAGATTTAAAAAAAAAATTTTTTGTTTCAATGAATTTACATATTTTGGCTGATGCTGATCAATGGGTTCAATCAACAAATAATGTTTTTTTTTATTTATTATTTAAACGAACCAACTTCTAACGTATATCAATTATTTAGACGTTGTTTATCAAGCAGCAGGCTTCGAAGTTACTACCAATGCGGATCTCTTGATGGTTATCCCTTGGCTGAATACGCACGGAAACATCACACATACCCTTGACATCCGATTGTTTAATGTTGCCTCTTGGCCCGATTCTTAGCTTTGCGCAGCGCAGTAGCGTTAGCGCAGTGGTATGACTTTACTTGCAATAACAAAGATGTTGATGGTTCTGATGCTTTTATGACGCTTAGCGAGATCGGCTCACGTGACCTTACAGATGCTGTTATGGTTCCTGGGACATCAGGACTGGATAGTGCGAATTTGATGACACTGGTTGCCTGTATTAATGGTGTGTGCTCAAATATATAACGCCTTTTTTGTTAAGCTTCAGTCGTCCATAAACACGACATTATATTTGCTTTGTTTATGTAGTTTTACTTCATCTCCCAAGTAGACAGCATCATATTTTAGTCAGACTTCATATGTTTGCCTTCTTTATTGGAACTGTTTTTTGATATCTTAACAGTTGTCCCCCTCTGGAGCTTTTGACGGTTTTATTTAGTTTACATCCCCGTTATTTTGGACGTTGCACCACCATTGTCCTCCTGTTCGCTTTAAAGACTGGTCCCACGTTCAAAATTGGATCATAGATGTTGCTCGTCATCCAAAAGTGAATATTACATCTCGGTGTGCAGCTGTGCAAAGGTGATTTATGACTGCAGTCTTTGGTAGCCATGGAGTCCGGATATTATAGATTCGAATTATAATGAAGTGTTAACATGTCATCAATATTTCACTTGTTATCACTGGTGTGGTTGCTTTAGTTGCTGTTGATGTTTTTGAGCAGTGTGATATTAGTGCGTTTCGATGGTCCAGCCGCTGGTAAATTTGGTGCAGACTTCTCCTGATCTGCTGGTTCCTGTTGTTCTTAAAAATTGATATACACGACTCTAAAATTCCAGTGACAGCCTTATTGTAAACATTTTTCTTAGATTCTCTAACCAATAATTTACTATTTTTTTTTTTGAACTTTTAACTTAATCTATCAACTATCTTATATAAGAGATGGCGCTCCCTCAATCCCACATTGCTATCTTATCTGGATGGGGTTGAGCCAACCTCATCTCTTCTTTAGACTAAACTTAATATTATACCTCCCTAATCTTAATTTTTACCTTAACTAGCGATGCTGGTATATATTCATAATATCGCGCGCGATATACCAGCCTTCATTTTACCATTACATCACCTACGTAAATGCCCGAACTTACATAGATGGTCTAATGGGAAAATGGAAGATGCACCTGTCAACGTTTTCTCCGGCGGCGCTTCCAATTTCGATGGAAAATCTTGGCTAGGGACTTCCTGCTAAAACACTCTTTGTACACGTTTGTAAGAGTTAATCTCGCATACTCCCCATGATCAAATTTGGTCTTACAATGCATTTTGTTGGTGTCAATACATTGAATTATGAATCGCCTCGATGTTCGTACGATTCTAAATTTCTTCTTGTGGTCTCTATGTAGCAATGGTCTGCGTGTTTTACACCTTTTCACCTTTCTGCGAGGCGAACTTTTTCTGTTTTTAGAGACTCTGGTTTTCACCCTATTTCTTAATTTGATAGATAAACTTCTAACTTTAAATTCTGAAATCCTATTAGTTGATAGGGATGCTAAACTTGTTGATTTATTTTTTGGAGACAGCGTATTAAGACGGTTATTTACACACCTGTTCTTCCTGTTCTCGATCGTCTTTTGCGGTGCATAACTATTATCTAATTTTGTGTCATTGCCAATTTCTTGCGGTGATGTAGGCAACGATACATATTCAGAGTCTTGAGATAATTTTTCATCAGGTAATCGGCGTACCATCTGCTGTTCAACAATTTGATCAATTACATCTCCCGAGAGATTTTCATCTTCTTCTAAGATGCGGATTGATTGCGAGCTATTTAAGGTTATGTTAGTACCACCACATCCACCATTTGAACTTAACGTTGATTGTAACGTTTCTTGTGATGTTTGTAGCGATAGTGTCGTACTAATTTTGTTCTTAACTACCCGATAACCATCTAATGCTTGTGCGCAACTCGGTAATGATTTATTTGATGGACTATTTGCCTGAGATATTCGTGTTGCTGGTGGTGAAGCTACTATTTGTTCATTTGACAGGCACTGCTTCTTGTGCAGTTTTCGTAATAGCCTGAGATGTTGTTGCTGTGTGCGTTCATTGGTGTAGTACGCACGTGCTGCTGAATCAGTTGATGTATTATTTGGTTGCATCAGCACATTCGTCTGCTGATCTTGCGCATCATCACGAATCCCTAGTAGAACTTTGGTTTCGTGTGATACCACCAGTAATTTGTTTAACTGATTATCGGCCTCCTGCAGTGTAATATCGTGTCCTATTAAAGACCATCCGATATCTCTTAATGTATACCAGCATCGCTTCATCTCACCGGTTGTATCATCAAATACTTCGGAATCAGGGCTTCGGTCAATTCGACCCAAGATGTGAAATAGTTTGGTGTAGTAAACTGGTTTCAGCTCGTCTACGGTTAAACCACCCCATATCCAGGTTCTAAGTAATCTTCGAACCCCCTCCAACTTCTCAAAACACGTAATCGCTTCTTGAAGTGGACATTCTGCAGCTGCCCTATGTGCGAATAGCGGAGTACCTAGAATGCTTCCGCGCTCTTGTTTAAGAGCTTCTTCAAGAGCGATTATTGCTTGATCCCGATCATCTGTGTGAATTCCTCTTAATTCACACTCTATCGCCAATTCATCTGTACTTAAATGACTCGGATATATCATTATTTAAAATTAAATTTGCTAACCTAAATGAACCTAATCTAAAAAAAAAATTAACCTAAACTAAATAAAAACATTAAAAAAATTTTTTTTTTAAATTAAATGAACTAAAAACAACCATGGGTAATATCCCCTACAATGAATAAATTCCGCCAACTTGGATCAAAATAAGGATAGGATAAAGGAATTGAAATTGAAATTTTGATGATACTGTTTCCTTGTTCCCAATGATGCAACGGTAGTCTAAACCTGACATACAAGGTGATCCTCGCTGCTATGGTGAACTTGAAAACAGATAACACTAATGGTACCCAATAGGCCATGGCAAAATTCTTGCCCCCGTATCCGCAGCTGGCAGTCTTACCCTGAACTCAGCAGAGGAGCTCACCTGCGAGGGTGACAGAACGTTCCCATGTAAGTCAACCAATGTTGCTGAGGTCTTTTCAGACACTCGAACCTCGGCTGCTATGGCTGTCTATTGGGGATGATAACTCGCCGGTTATCACCAAGGATTTCCGCAGTGTGAGATATAATAATGTTTAACTTATGTCCTAAAACCTCATCAATATCCGTTCACTGATAGAACACCGGATTGGACAGCTAAACACATTATACCCTGAACGCGCCTAAAACTAACTATGGGAGGACTTGCAAAACCCATCCCGAAGGATGACAAATTTAAATAAACAACACAAAGTGAAATTTTCGCAATAACCTAACTATACACCGCTGCTTGGAAATCCATATTTTAAAATAAAAATATATCTTACGGCTCGTGATAATTTCTTACCGGTAGCCATAAGCATTTAACAGAGGAAAAATAAAATGTAGTGCAGTTCAGCTTTACGAGCCAGGATACGGAATGACCGATCTGAGAAATGAGCAGCCCTTTATACCACCCGATAACCGCTCGGCAGGAAAGGGATATGCCCATTACCTCAGGGACCGCATCATTCTCCCTTACTGATAACGCAAAGCATAAACTGTTGGTTGTACATGGTACAGAAAACCGTACAACTGAATTATTGCCTGAGTTCGGTTATCACCGCATGCTCCAGCCTTCTACCATATTAGATGAATTCTTAAATTCCTATTACTACCACGAGTGTCGGTTTATCCCCCGGAGTGCGGGTTGGGACATGCCACAGATAAACCATCCATTCGGGGATCCAGCATAGGAGCTCAAAAATCATCAATTCCAGTCGGTACGCGTATGACCCACCACGAATAAGGTCAGGCTTGCCGCAGTCATACTCGTATCGATAGAAATTGACATCGAACAATGATAAAAACCAAGCACACGGTCATTTAGACCGATTTCAAATTTTTACTTCGGAGTTTAACAATTTTTGAACATTACATAAAGTAATGTCGACTACTTAGACGAGAATGTGAGGGAATCCTCAATTGAATTTAATAGACTAATGGTGGTATTTATTACCAAAATTTTTGGGCCGAATTATGGCCCCAGTTTGGGCGCCACTGTAACGAAAAAAAAGTTTACTGTCTTACGACAGTATACCCTATCGTTAAAGAAATTGTCCCCATTTCATGCCCTAGCCCCATGTGCGGCTTGGTTTCCCGCAGCTCAGCCTGGTAGGGGATGTGGTCGTGGGTTTTTGGGGTTAGGTGAAATAAGGGACCTAGATTACCGCACAATCATATTAACTTAGGGAAGATGGCCTAAAATTTACCATCTAAAATTTTGATCAAAAAAAAGAAAAGAGGTCATCGGACCCAACACTGGCGGATCCTAAACATATTTAGGGAATGGGTTTTCACCCATGGTTGTTATTTCTGGCTTCTTAGGGTAACATAATTACCTTAAGAAGCACAGACACGTAGTATTAACAATAAAAAAACTAAGGGTTAGTTGCCTATTGAAAGTGGAGGAGGTCCTTAGCAGAAAGAGGGTGTCCAGCCTATGGGCCGGGTTACTCTTGATGCCCTCGCTCCTAGCAAGACTCAGCTTTGCTAGAAGCAACTAAGGTACCTCGCCACTATTGGAATGTTTATTAATCACACATCAACACCATACTTACCAAAATATATATCTGTGGGTCCAACTCAAAATAACACGCACGCAATTATGGTTTTGAAATATTGCTTGCTTAACAATTTCTGCAGGTTGGTGTTGTTATATGTCCGCTAAATAACCACTATTATTTCGTATAATATATATACAGGCCCGATATAGCTATAGCAATTCACAAAAACTCAAACTCAGGTTTAGCACAATCTCTCAATTCAATAAGATTATTTTTATTCTTGTTTATGGATATAATAGATTCACTTATTCCACTAAATTTCACTGCTGGTCCATTAAAGATAAAAAAAAACACACAAAGTTTCTGTATTAAATTATATTGTATTATTAGTAAAATGGAAAATGCACACTGATTTATTCTTAATATTTTACAAACTACTTTTCCGAAAATTAAATTTTATAATTAAGTATAATTTATTTTTTTGAAAACAATCCGACCAAAAAAAAACTTCTAAACAACTTGCAGGTTTGCAATCGACTTCCTCCCTCCACCAAATATTTTTGCACCTTTTATATTAAATTATTGAAAAAAAAATGTTGTACATTCATCAACATGTACGCAAGCAAAAAAAATGTACAAAACGTGACATTGGTTTTTGATTACCCAATGCACTCGCTAAAATTTTCTTATATCCAAAAAATATAACTTGATCGAAATGTGCAATTGGAGGTATTTCTAATAGCAAAGTCCATTCTCATGCTATTTACCTCAAAACACATCGATAAAAAAAATTGATAATGTTGCATTATATTATTATGGTTTACGTTAATTCACTTATTGCATGGATATATACAGTAATCTGAGTAACATAAACAAACAATAACAATGCGAAATACGGCATGGTTTTTTCTTTTGGTAAAATTTGAGGTATCACCTCGAAGGTTATGCCGAGTGTTAAAATTTGATGATGAAATTTGGGTTGATAACGGAAGTGAATAAAATTCCGTTACAAAGTATACGTCTCTTTCATCTAGAATTAATTTGACTTCTATTTCGTTTATCAAATATTTCTTCTCTATTGCTGTCACAACCTACTAGAATATATTTGAACAATATCTATTTCACTTATTTTCGTTCTACAATCAAAAAACAATTATTTGGTGATAGAAACACAGTAGAAACATCACAATATTGCAATCTAGCAGGCTGGTAAATAATATAAAAATTGAAACAGAGATAAATTTTGTTCTACAGAAACGAGAAATAAACTTCGATAAATTATCGAAACATGGTGATGTTAGAACATCCCAGCCATAGGAACCATGCGCAAATTTTAGCGAAAAAATAATTCGATATAATTTCTTGTAGTTGCTAGAAAAATGCACATGTAATTTTCAATATTTTTTTTATTGAAGCAAACGCACGTGCAAGTTAAATTCATTTTCTTATGTTTACAAACAACTTGACACTTCAGTGACATTTCAATTCAATTTTTGTTTGTGTTTTAATTGTTCAACTCTTAAAGAATAAATGTTGACTTCATTTTAGCTAAGAAATTATATTTTAGATGTGGACATCTACTATATTTGCATCTACCCAGTTGGGAATTTGTTTACATCCGTGTGGATTATTTTTCACGAAAACATACGTTGTTATTTCTTACTCTTTTTTCTAATTGTGTATGAAAAAGAAAAAAGCTTAGTTTTTATCGTTTTTTGATGGTATGTTGACAAATAAGTATGTTGACTAATTTATGACAAGCCACATTTGATTCTCAAATGACGCGTACAGTGTCTGTTTAAGAACAAAGACTAGTTTGAGACATGTCATATACACAACCTCTTTCTTGGCAATGTCTTGAACGAAACATGTATGACGAGTCTTCGATGTTTCTCATTCCATCGCAATTTTTTGGAAACGACGTAAGTAAACAAAATCGATAAAAATAAAATATTTTGCGCGTCATCTTCAGTCTGTCTTCTATGTAATAATTTTTCTTTTTATATATAAATTTTTATAATATATGTAGTGTTGCAACATATTTTTAACATTTTATTTGTCAAATTGGTTAGTAAACGTTTTGTAGTAGTACTTTATAACAAAATTGTTCAATTTTTAAGTTGTTTTATAGTTAAAAAAATTTTGTGTTTTATATTCTAGGCAAACTTCCAGAGCCAGTTGAAGTACCAACGATGAAATTTATTTTTTACCGTAATTAAATTTTAATATTTTGAAAGTCATACTGATGTGATATGTAATATATTATTAACTTTCTTAATAAATTAGTAATAGTTTTCTTCCTTTAAATAAAATGTTTTAATTACATATGTCAATCTCATCTCAGACAAGTTATTTACAATTATAGATTTTAGGCAAGCCACATAATATACGTCTATGAACTGTCCTAGCATTGTCACGCATGTTTTCTCACATACAATTCATCTCAGACATGTCAAACACGATTAATATCACACATGTCATGTACAATTCATCTCAGTCATGTCAGGTACGACTCATCCCAGACATGTCACAAACGAAAATTAGTCCCGTCTGCTGAAAAAATTCTATATAGACGTCATACTTGACTGTCGTTGATGAGGTCAACAAAATGAGTGTTGCTGTGCCGATTGGCATTGTTAGCTAGTTTCTAATATTAAAATTCTCAATTAAATAGATTCAATAATAGTACATTATTACATATATATATATATATATATATATATATATATATATATATATATATATATATATATATATATATATATATATATATATATATATATATATATATATATATATATATATATATATATATATATATATATATATATATATATATATATATATATATATATATATATATATATATATATATATATATATATATATATATATATATATATATATATATATATATATATATATATATATATATATATATATATATATATATATATATATATATATATATATATATATATATATATATATATATATATATATATATATATATATATATATATATATATATATATATATATATATATATATATATATATATATATATATATATATATATATATATATATATATATATATATATATATATATATATATATATATATATATATATATATATATATATATATATATATATATATATATATATATATATATATATATATATATATATATATATATATATATATATATATATATATATATATATATATATATATATATATATATATATATATATATATATATATATATATATATATATATATATATATATATATATATATATATATATATATATATATAAATATATATATATATATATATATATATATATATATATATATATATATATATATATATATATATATATATATATATATATATATATATATATATATATATATAATATATATATATATATATATATATATATATATATATATATATATATATATATATATATATATATATATATATATATATATATATATATATATATATATATATATATATATATATATATATATATATATATATATATATATATATATATATATATATATATATATATATATATATATATATATATATATATATATATATATATATATATATATATATATATATATATATATATATATATATATATATATATATATATATATATATATATATATATATATATATATATATATATATATATATATATATATATATATATATATATATATATATATATATATATATATATATATATATATATATATATATATATATATATATATATATATATATATATATATATATATATATATATATATATATATATATATATATATATATATATATATATATATATATATATATATACGAGTACAAACAATTTTCTAATGCTAATTTTCTGTTTAAAAAAAATAAAATAAAAGAATCGAGAAAAATCCGTTTATTTATTTTATATCAAAAAAATTTATTTCAAAATAACGACATTTTTTTTATATGTACCCTTCATATGTACTGATAAAATTTTGTCTAAATTTATTGAGTTTTTCTGTTGGATGCATGCTCAAAATTTGTATAGCAGTTTGGTTGCAATCATTTTTTTTTATTTAATCGAAAAAAAATTATATCTAGTGATGAAACTAAAATTGTATTATTAAATGCGTCATATTTAAATTTTACGGAAACTGGTGTGAGCGAGAACCACTTTCGAAATAACTGAGACAAGCAAGATGATTTTAATTTTAATTCCAATAAATTTGTCTGAATAATTTCCATCTTGATTTGATTAGGTTCTAAGGAGATGCCCGTCTGCCGATAACTCTTCCGATAGATTTGCTAATACATAAAAATAAAAAGTACACAACATTTTCTAATGTTAATGTGTTTAAAAATTAAATTAAATTAAAATATAATAAATTTGTACATATTTTTTTTAAATAAATTTTTTTTACATTAAAATACCGAGTTTTTATTTTATATGTACCTCCATACGTACTGATAAAAGTTAGTCTAAATTTATTGAGTTTTTTTGTTGGTTGCATGCACAAAATTTGTATAGCAGTTTGGTTGCATTCATTTATTTTTATTTAATCGGAAAAAAATTATATCTTTGAAATCAGAGAAAAATCAACGCATATTGGATTAAATATATTTTTCCATACGGAATAAAATATATTTAATCAAGTATGCTTTGATTTTTTTCTGATTCCGAAAACAGATTTCGGGGCACATGCTCGATCAGCTAGCAAGCAAGCAATATGCTAGTGCAAAACTTGGCTACTCAATCAAATTTACCAAGCAAATTTGAGTTTTAATTAATTTTTTTATACGTTTTTTGTTTATTTTTGCGATTGCACAGTAAAACAATATAAAAATTTGCTGGTTAGTTTTTTATGCCGCAAAGTTCACTGTGCATCGCAAAAAAAAAAAAATTCAAATTCAATTTTGCTTGGTAAAATTGATTGTGTCGCCAGGTTTTGCGCAAGCATATTGCTTACTTGCTAGCTGATCGAGCATGTGCCCCTTCATATAAAATATTTAACTGGCGCACAACTAACCGGCCGTTAGTCATTTTTCTGTGCAACCGGCCATTAGGCTTTAACCTTTGTTTTCTTTAATTCATTTTCTTGATTTGGACATTTCTATGTTAAGGGTGTTTGTTTAGGAATTAGTGCGCCTACCGTGGGTCGGAGCTTGTCCACTAATTCTAAACAACTAGTTGAGAAGTTAAAAAAATAACCTAAAATAATTTTGTTCTTTATTTAAAATATTACAGTATTTATATATAAAATTATTACACTTTTTATACTATTTGCCGTAGGCACTTGGCGAAACACACTTACACTTAATAAACACATTTTATTAAACACTTGTTTTTTATTTCGCAAAATTAGATTTTTTGAATATTTTAATTTAAAAATTTGTTCAAAAAAGTTTAATAAATCACTCGATTGATTTCGACTTGTTAGGTCATCATCAGGTAGATCACCAGTAAATACTCCTGATGATGACCTAACAAGTCGAAATCGATCGAGTGATTTTTTAAACTTTTTTGAACAAATTTTTTAATTAAAATATTCAAAAAATCTAATTTTCCGAATTAAAAACAAGTTTTAAATAAAATGTGTTTATTAAAATTATTATAATTGATTCCAGCAATAATTATATATAACGAAAATATTTTCTTGTGTTTTACCTAAAGTAAAGCAAATTTATTTAACCGTTTCAACACGATTTTTTTTATAATGTCGTCAACTAAGTAATACAAAAAATCAAAAAATAAATTGCACAATCATATTGTTTATCCCTTTTAGCCCTGTAGGGACATATGATCGTCTTGAAGAAGTTCTGATAAATACTAAAAAAATTTAGATGCTAACAATACGAAATTTTCAAATATATTTTTAGTATGATGTTGACAGAACTTCTTTGGGACGATATGTCCCTACAGTGTTGAAAGGGGTAAGCAACTTCTTTAAGCATATATTTATTTTATGTTCATTACATTATACTACTAAATTATGTTTACCCGATTGGTGGTCATGTTCATGGATTAACCGGTTGGTGGTCATGTTCATGGTCTGCACAATTGTGTTCAGTCATATGTAGGGTTTTGTTAACCCCCATCCTTACAATTGATAGAATTTTCTTTATTTTCTATTCTATTTTGGTTTCATAGAGCATGTGAATGTGGAATAAAAATACATCTGAACGCCTATTTTGATCTAGAATTGGGAGACGAAACCATAAATTTGTGTATACGTATACGACGTATAATACACAATTATGAATAAGTGTGTTGTCGTTTGTTACGCATGTATGTGTGTTGTTTTTGTGACCACAGTCATCAAAATTTATCGAACCTGGTGGAATCTGTTCAAATTTTTCCACTCTTGTTTTATGACATTTTCCCATGGTATCTTGATGGGGAATTTGACAAAAGCAAAATTATGCTAAATTTCATACAATTTCGTACAATAGGGATAGTTTCCCTATCATGATTATTAAAATCATCGCCAATTTTATTTGAAAATTTCATAATGCTAAACATTTTCATAGCGTCGGCCGCGATTTTGCTCAACATGTTGGTGTCCTGAAAGCGCCCAATGCCTGTAAATAGTATTAGTCTTACACTTTTCCTCTTAAATAAAAATCCATACATGTTAAATCAAGTGATCATGCTGGAAAAAAGTAGGGCCATTTCATCGAATCCATTTATTCGGAAACATTAAATTTAGTTGTTGTCGCGAAGCTGTACCAAAATTGGGAGGTGCACCATCCAACAGAAGCCAATGATGTATCAAAACGGAAATTTTTGCATGGCTGGAATGTAACAAAAAGAAAAACAATTGGTTTCGTTAAAATTCTTATTTTTTTAAGGTTTTTATCTTGACTGATTGGCCTTTACTGTGCGTTCTCATCTGAGCTTGCTTTGCAATTATTTGCAATCGATTTCTTCGATAGCACACAATAAAAATAATTCCGTATCGGCATATACATGTGTTTAATACATAAAAAAGTTACAAAGCGATTTGCAATCAAAAGTAGTCGGGCATACAACCATTTGCTTTGCAAATTTGTAATTTACAACAAAAAATAATAATTTCCCTAATTTTGTTTAACCCTGCGCCAAGGCACAAGCTGTCACGAAAATATTTTGTTGTCATTAAAAGAAGTTTGTCCAAAAAGTAAGTATATATCATTTTAATATTTGGTTTGTTTAGCTTTATTTGTTTAACCTAAAATTGTTAAAAATATATACATACAACATAACACAATCTTTTTATTAAAAATTACAATAAATAATAAATTAATATTTTTCAGATAATAAAAGATTATTAACAATAATTTTTTAAGTGATGAATGTGAAGATTTGGAGACTCTCGAGAATGGCTTCGGTGGTCTTTCCGAGTCAACTAGGAAATACTTACAATATGAGGTTGAGGTGGTGGATGAATTTGGTAAAGTTCTTGATGCGTTCGTACTAAATACGAATGAAAAAAAATAGGATCGAACGTTCACACTTAATCAAACGTATACAAAAACATTAAAAAAATCAATGATATGCTGGAAGGCACGAGTCTATTATCATTCGAGGCAGATATGTTGGATGCCGTATTTGAATGCCCACCTTTGTTTGATTACACTCTACGTATCAAGAGTCGCTCACCATCCACAATCAATTCTATGTGGAATGAAGTGAAAGCCGATTTAGAAAAAAATACCCTAATCTAAGTTTACGTATACAGATTTAATAAAAATCATGTATAAAAATTTACGTAACAGTTATACACGGTACAAAACCGATAAAGTTCGAGCTACTTCCAGTGGTACAGTATAAAAGGTCATGCCAGAGCCGAAGCACATAGAAAAGCTTCGGCGATTAGAACGAATTTTACAAAAGCGCAAGTAATAAATGAATGAGCTTATTTTGTATTGAATAATATTAAAATTATATATTTTTTTTTAGACAAAAAAGTGGTTTCGGCGTAGAAATATGTGAGAGACTTTGCCGCATTCATTCATAGAAGATTTCGGTAAAAAATATTAAAATTAATACAATTTTTCATATTATCGAAAATTGGTTTAATTGACGGAATTTTGTTTCGGCGGACGTCTCTAAACACGTTCGTAGTATCCTGCATCTGGCGGTGTATATTCCGAACGTATTTTCAATTATCAGTCTCGCTCGCGACTGTCAATAATTGAAAATACTTTGCTCGAAATCTAATTTTCCACTGGGGTTACCAGGGTATGGTGTAACTAACCAGGTTTTTAAACCAAATGCCTCATCTCCAACTAGGTAATATAGGCAAAATAGGACCATATCCAAAAATTTCAGCATCTTCGTTAACGTTCATTGTTTTATCCAAAAATCTTTTACCCATTATCGAATTTTGGAATACCCCTCCATTACTCTGCCGTCCTTGAGCACGCACATCGGTAGCTATAAAACGATATCTGTAATACGGAAGCCGAGCGCTTAAATTATTAATTTAATTTTAATTAAAATACCTGTAATCGCATATTCCAGCATGATTATTGAAAAATAATTTTTATAATTATAAAAATCTGAACCGGAGTCGGGTGGGGCCTGTAAAAAAAATACTCATATAGGATGTTCATGTGAGTTGATATAGGTATTTAATATCTACATACAATAATCCTGATGTGTTTTCCATCTACAGATCCTATGCAATTCGGAAAATTCTAGCTTTGCTCAAATCCATCTGCTACTACTAACCAATCTTGAGCTTTCAATTCAGGAAATTGAACGTTGGCTATCGCCACTAGCCAAATATCTAAAATTAAATTTTTGTTTGAAATAAACCTTTTTTATGTATTTGATTGTTATAATTACCTTAATGATAGTGCCAATCTAGTGGAACGGTTTATCGACTTTCGTAATTGGGTGTCTTGCTGTACGATTTTTGGAGCTACTATTTTCAATAACTTATTGAAAGAATCTAGGGTCATCCTATTAAAATTAAAAACACATTCATGGTCTTTCAATCGCATTCCTGTGACTAAATTTAGATCGCCAGGCTTTGTTCTTTGAGCTTCTGTTAAAATTGGTCGAACTCACACCTTCAGGCTGCAACAGCTTTGCTACATTGCTACAAATTACAATAGGCAAAGCAGCAGCACTCACACTTTGCGGATACTCCTCATGCATTTTAATTTTTATTATTTATTTATAATTAATTAAATCACAAACAATTGAAAATAAAAACGCACAAATAAAAAAAAAACATAATTCGACAGTTTTTACAAATGTCAAAAGTATTTACTTTTAATTTTACAATTAAAAAATAGCACATATGAAAATTTCTCTTTGCAATTATTTGCAATCAATTTTAAATTTCTCATTTTTATAGTACACATTAAAAAAAATCCGTATCGGTATATAAATTTTTATACACACACTTAAAAAAGTTACAAAGCGATTTGCAATCGAAAGTACTAGTGCATACATCTTTTTGCATTGACACAAAATGTGGAAAATTTCCCTTATTTTATATAAGGAAATTTTCAACCCTGCATAAAACACAGCAAAATTGACAGCCATTTTTTTTTGTTTTGCACAGCAACTTGTTTGATGTAATGTCAAAATATTGTGCTAATAAATAGCCGTATGACGATTTTAATAGAAAACATATTAGCAGAGCGAAAAAATAAAGATGTTGTCTTTATGAGTGATGCTAAATAATAAACTGTATTTCAATATAATATTGTTGACAGATGAGAATATGGGGTGCGTTCATAATTTAACTACACTCTCACTTGTTGAATAATTTAATAACAAATTTAAAAATTAACAATACAAAAAAATTGATTCAATTAAATACATTTATGAAATCAATTAAAAAGTAATTTTCAATTATTTAAGATTTTTCAACATAATCCCATAGCTTTGACACAAAAATTATGTTTGTCCTTAGTAACTGCTTTTGTCAAACTGTCCGCAAGCAATTTGTCTGTTGGAATGTATTATATTGTGATGATTATGTCGTTAACCTTTTCTTGAATGTGATGATGTCGAATATCTGTGCTTGCTTCTTGGTCGATAAGCATCCATCTCAGCTAAACATATTGCACTTTGATTGTCACAGAAAATTTTATCAGGCATGCGCAATTTGGGATCGAGTTCATCAGACAATTGCTTCGGCCTCAGTGCTGGATAATGCAATGGTTGGTTGTCGTTTAGTGGACCATGTAATAGCTGATTTTGCTAATTTAAACAAGTAACCTGTACAAGATCGACGTTTGTCCAGGTCCGATGCCCCAATCTGCGTCACTATATCCATTAATTGAGTAGTCATCAGTCTTTTCATACCGAAGTTTATAATTAATTGTACCATGTAGATATCGCAGAATTCATTTCATCGCCTTCCAAATGCGCACTACCGAAATTTGAATTGAAACGACTTACATCATTTACTGCTGGTCTCGTACATTGTGTAAGATATTGTAAGCAACCCACAGCTTGTTGCTACGGTACGTTGTGTAACTTTTTTTCTTTGCCATCTGACGTCATACTTGTTGAATGTTTTTGATTCAAGTCACTAGGTGTGCCAATCTGCTTACAATCTTTCATTCCGAAACGAGTTAATATTTCTTTGATGTACGATGATTGATCCAGCACAATGCTGTTTTCATTTTGTTCTATAAAAATACCCACGCATTCCGTGGCAGTACCTAAACCTTTCATCTTGAATTGCGTGCATAAAAATTGCTTAAGCTCGATTAAATCTGCTTAATTTTTCCAGAACATCATAAAGTCATCTACATAACAAGCTACTATCAAATTCAATTCTCGATTAAATTAAATGCAAGGATCCAATTCGGATTTTACTAAAAAAAATTCCTTTAATGCAGTTTCGAGTTTAATATTCCACTGGCGTCCAGCTTGTTTGAGTCCATACATGGCTCGATTCTGATTACATGCGCTATTCGTTACATCATAAAAAGGCTCCAGTTGCTCAATATACACATCTGCCTTGTAAGAAAGCGGTGACAGAGTCCATTTGATGTATCTTCAAACCATTTTCAACTGCCAAAGCCGTCAAAAATCTTATTGAAGCATAACGAACCACAAACGAGAAAGTTTCATTGTATTCTACATCATGTTTCTGTGAGAAATCTTTCACGACTAAGCGGGTTTTGTAACGCGTTACGTCGCCATCATTGTCAAATTTGCGTTTGAATGCCGATTTTGTTTTAATAGCGTTTCTGGCAGGCGATAATTTGATGGCACTCCAAGTTTTGTTTTCTACGAACGATGAAATTTCTTCCTGCATGGCACACTCCTCTCAGCTACTTGCACTAGTCTGAGGATCAAAATCGTTAATGAAAAATAATTTACGTAATCATTAAATTCTCGAGGCGTTGGTTCACGCGTAGATGTTCTCAATACGATTTCTGGTGTCGCAACATTTCCATTAGGTTAATAATCGCGATCATCAACATTATCAATTTCACCAGTATCAATCAAAGTAACATCAGTTTCAAACGAAGAATCTTGTGTCTTTTCATAATTTCTCACTTCAGCTGAACTCACATTGTCATCAGTTAATAGCTTCACCATCACATCACAATTTATCTCATGAAAAATAACATTTCTATTTATTACCAGTTGTTTCGTTTTTGGATCAATGCAACGCAAACCTTTTGTATTGCTGTCATACCCCACGAATATCCAAAAAAAATTTATATGGCATACATTTACTTTGATGCCCGTCCATACCTCTTCGGGAGTAGTACTCCCTAAAATTGATCCAATTGTTATGTAGATAATGTAGGCTGCCATAGCAACCGCTTCCGCTCAAAACATTTTCAAATCAGCATCAAAAATCATACATCTTGAACGTTCCACAATGGTTTGGTTCGTTCTCTCTGCGATCCCATTTTATTGAGGAGTGTACACATTTGTAAATTGATGCTGTATACCGTGTTGTATAAGAAAACCTTCAAACTATTTGGAACAACATTCAGTGCCATAGTCAGTTTTGATTTTCTTTATTTTGCGACCAGTCTGATTTTCTCTCGAAATGATTCGAAAACTTGACAGTTGGCCGACAAAAAATAGATAAATACTAAGCTTGAAAGGGAGGCGCGATTGCTTGTGCATTGCACAAACTTCACATTTCATGATTTCATCATTTTCAAACATCATTCCATCTACTATATTACGCATGTCACAAAGTGTTTTGTAATTTACGTGACCGACACGTTTGTGCCATATTAATGCACTACTTTATTTTGATTTTGGCAACATACATTTATCAGTGAAGGTTGAAATCTTTTATACACCATCCTGTGGCTAACATTGTGCAAACAAATCACCATGTCTGTAAAAAAATTTACCACCATCACTATCAAACACAATTTTATTTCCTTTTTCGACATTTTTACTGACCGATAAAAGATTGACAGACATATCGGAAACATGTAGCACTTCTTCCACTGGTATTATTTCATTTTGCATTAATAGAACAGTTTCACTGACACATTTCACGGCATCTTCATATCATTTGCTGCCACTATTTCAACAGCTTCAGTTGATCTTTGATTTTTCAATAAATTTGCATCAGACGTCGTATGACTCGACGCTCTTTTGATTGTGAGAATAAAGATACACCAAATGCTCTTTTAGCCGATTCAATTTTATTGCTTTTAACATTATTCTGATTTTTATTCTTCTCACCATTCGACAATGACTTCTGCTTCTCTTTGATATTATTGCATTCAAATCTCTTGCGATTTTTACCACCACATTACATTCATAACAAATTATACTACCAGTGTGTAAATTTTTATGTTTCGATGAATTTTTACTGAAAAATGAATTACTTTGATGGCCAAATATGATAATTAACAGCACCGCGTAGTTTTTGGATGTTAAAATCCGATTTGCTGTTTGATACTGCCTTCTCCTACTCATAAAACGTGTTGATGACGACACAAATTTTACAACAAATGTAAAATCAATCTGAATCGCGATTAAATTCAAAACCCAATTACTTCCTTAAACAATTATCTATTTAATTTTATACAACAAACGTATTTACGATTTAAAATGTTCACGATTATTACAGATTTAATTAACGTGGCACCTGAACCCATAACCTATTAACAGAGCGAAAAAATAAAGATGTTGTCTTTATGAGTGATACTAAATACATAATACACTGGTGTGGCGGAATTTAAAAATCTAATTCCGGAATTAAATGAATTTCTATTTTCAACACTAATTTAAGTAATTGCAATTTCATTTTATAGGGGGGTAAGGGGCATCGGTCTAGAAGGTCAATACACCAGCCCAAATGTCAACCTCACCTGCACGTGGTGCTCCCTGCTAATTAACCAACGAGGCTCTGCCGACCGAGTAACGGCGGGATAACCGAACACCGAGAACCTAGCAAATGATGTTCTCTCCACTGACCCACTGCCCATTCCACTTGTTAGATTGGTAGCTGCTTCAATAACCAGTCATTACAATGCAATGAGTTTTCAACAAAAAGGAATTTTTACCCCAGGTGGTACACCAACTGCTCAGTTGGCTAATCCACCCTCTAACGAGGCCGGCTCAAAGGATTCTGGGGTGAGCCAACCATTGCTATTCCCATTCGATCGAAGTTCAAAATTATCTAGGTCACCACCTAGACAAATAGAGTTCGCAACTCAGCAGGAAATCGAAAATGCTGAACTACGCAGAAGACTGAGTGAAATAGAAAAATCCGCATCGCAACTTACCAATGAAATCGCTAAGTTAAAGAAAGAAAACGAGGAGCTAACGAAGCCCAATCTGATAGAGGTTGTGGAAACTCCTCTTACTTGTTATAACGAAACCAGTACCCTTGCCCGTACTGACGCTGAGTTTCACACAGATGAGGAGGAACTTGCAAGAGAAACTGATTGGATACACAAACAGAAGAAAAGACCAAGGAAAAAACGAAGAGCAGAATTCTCGCCAGAAGTTGAGGAGCACTCGCAAGCAAAAGTTAATGAAACTGTTAATCCAGTGCCTGTACCCCAACATCACCAGCGACAAGAACAACGCAAGGTTGCAATGAAGACCAAAGCACCACCGCCAATTAATGTGATAGGCATTACTGAGTTTGCGAATATCCAAGAACGACTATAGAGTAGTTGCACTAAACAATAATGTTTGGAAGATAAACACAAGAGATCCCGATGCATACAGAGATTTAGCCACAAAGCTCACTGAAGAAGGTAGGTAAAGAGTGGTATACATATGAAGACAAAAATAACCGAAACATCAAGGTTATGGCCAGAGGTCTACATCCCACCTGCAGGGAGGAGGATATAATAGAAGATCTCAAAATGAAAGAACTGCAAATTGAGGACGCAGTCAATATCCTTAAACGAGAGAAAGTTGAAAATAGTCAAGGAACCAAGATCGTTAAAAGAGGGCTCCCGCTATTCATGCTCACATTCAACAAAAGCGAAAAAATTTAAAATATATTTAATATCAAAGCAATACTTAATATGAGGGTTAATATAGAACTACTGAAAAAGAACACGAGATTAATACCGCAATGCAAGAAATGCCAAGCTTATAACCACACCCAAAGATATTGCGGGAGAGATGTTAGGTGCGTAAAATGTGCCGGCAGACACAACGCGAAAGACTGTTCTCTTAGTCGAACCGAACCTGCAAGGTGTATAAACTGTAAAAGACAACACCCAGCCAACTATATAGGATGCGAAGTAGCGGTACAACTGCAAAGGTTAAGAAATAAAACACGCCAATCGACTCAAAACAGTAATGTTAGAAGAGAAAGGATTCCAACTACAACTAGAGCACCGACACAACCAGAGCCCATAGGGCCAGAGAGGAGATCCTACTCTCAGATAACGCAACAGAATACTATTGAAGAAAATCCACTAGAAAGGATATTTCGAAGTATAGAAACGATAAATGCACGCCTAGCAAAACAAGAACGTGGTCTAGAAGCTATATATAAGCGGCTGGATAGACAAGAAGCTACGAATGAGATTACAACAATGCTATACTATAATCAAATGAATAGATCATTTAGAATTGTTATTTGGAACGCGAATGGATTACCACAGCATGTTCCAGAACTAGAAATTTTTCTAAACTTAGAAAAAATGTCTTGTCTCGGAAACTCATTTAACAGAAACTTCATTTATTAAAATACGTAACTATCAATGCTACCATGCTATTCATCCAGGAGGAAACGCTAGAGGCGGGTCTACCGTAATTGTTAAAAATAATATTAAACATTATGAAGTGCCCGGCATTGAGGAAGAAATTATGCAGGTTAAAACCATAATAGTTGAATCAATAAATAATAGGGAACTCAGTACCTCCCCTATTTACTGTCCCCCACGCCATCAATTAAAAAAAGAAGACTACACTCGACTTTTTAAATCACTAGGATCAAATTTTATCATAGGCGGTGGTTTTAATGCAAAGAACACCTATTGGGGATCTAGACTTACAACCTCTAAAGGGAAAGAGTTATTTAATGCAGCTCGCGAGAACAACTGTGAATTCCTCTCTGGCGATAAACCAACATATTGGCCTGCTGATATACATAAAATTCCAGACCTTCTTGACTTCTTTGTAACAAATGAAGTTTTAGAGGACTACACATGCATTGAAAATAGTGAAGGACTATCATCTGATCACTCACCTGTGATCATGACACTGAGTACAATGATAATAAAAAAAGATAATTCACCTAAGTTAACAAACAATAAAACCAATTGGGATCTATTCAAGAAATTAGTAGAAGATCGAACAAATCTCGGCGAATCAATTAGAACGAAGGTGCAGCTGGAAGATGAACTAGAAATATTTAATAACAATACCCAACAAGCGGCTTGGGAAAGTTCACCTACTTCTCATACCAACGCTATAATGAAACATAACTATCCTCTTGAAGTCAGAGAGCTACTTAGGGAGAAACGGAAAGCTCGCAAAATCTGGCAGCACTCTCGTGCACCGCAACACAAAACTATTCTAAATTTTTTTTGCAACAAATTAAAACAACTAATAAAATAAATAAAGAACGAAAGCATAACTAAGCGACTACGAGGTCTTTCTGAAATAAAGGATGACGATTACGAATTATGACGATTACGAAGCAACGAAGGGACTAAAGAGATCCAAAATGCATGTGCCGCCTATCAAATGCGATGACGGATCATGGGCTAAAAGTGACAAACAGAAAGTCTCTCTATTTGCCGCTTATTTAGGAGAGACTTTTCAACCGTTTCCGAGACAAACAGCAAATGAAAATACAACAGTCGTAACCAAAGCAAATGATCTTGACATGTGACTTTATTGGAGCTTAAAACTGAAATCAATAGTAGCTTAAGTATCAGAAAAGCTCCAGGTTATGATTTAATTATTGGGCAAATTGTGAAAGCCATTCCCGAGAAAGGTTTGGGTAAATTAAATCAAATAATTAATGCAGCTTTCAGATTGAAATATGTTCCACGACAATGGAAGGTGGCCGAAGTAATAATGATTCCTAAACCAGGCAAACCAGGAAACGATAAAAAATCATATAGACCGATATCACTACTTCCAATCATATCAAAAATATTTGAAAAACTGTTGCTGAAAAGACTCAAACCTATAATAGAAGAGAGATGCCTAATTCCACCACACCAATTTGGGTTTAGAGAAAATCACTCTACAATTGAACAAGTTCACAGAATAACGGATGTCATTGAGGATGCACTCGAGAATAAGGAAATATGCTCCAGTAGCAACATTTGCAGACGATACAGCTATTCTAGCAGTTGGAAAAGATATTTCGGAAGCAACAAGCAAACTTCAAAGTGCAGTTAACACGGTGAGCAACTGGACTAAAAAATGGCGCATCTCATTAAATGAAGCCAAATCAGTGCACGTCAACTTTACAAATCAAAATGTAAACTGTATTCCCGTGGTTCTGAACTCAAACCAAATTCCATATGCAAATACAGCTAAATACCTTGGTATGACTCTCGATGCTAAGCTAAGATGGAAAGAACACATCAAGAAGAAAAAAGAAGAGTTAAACATCAAATATAGAAAAATGTACTGGCTCATGGGTAGAAATTCTGAGCTCTCAATACACAACAAATTGCTTCTATACAGGCAAATGCTAAAACCAGTATGGACCTATGGTATCCAGCTTTGGGGTTGTGCCAAGAAAACCAATGTACAAATGATACAATGCTTCCAAAATAAAGCGCTACGAGGGATTGTGAATGCCCCATGGTACATTAGGAATGACAACATCCATTTCGTATAGCATTTTCGTATAGAGACTTGAAGATGGAATACGTCACCGATGAAATAAAGAACCATGCAAGGAAACACGTACAGCGCTTATCTCTATACGAAAATGCAGATATCCGTCGTATGTTGGACACCACTAACGGCGCGAGGAGACTCCAAAGGCAGAAACCGCTGGAGCTGGGTAGTTTGTTTTAGAAGAAAGTATTATAAAATGAGTAACCAATAGGTTACTCATCTTAATCCGAGAACTTAATTTAAGAAAGATAAATTACTAGATGATCTCTGAATCAGTTGTAATATTGTATAAATAAATAAATAAATTTACTATATTAAATAAAAAAAAAAAAAAAAAAAATTTTTTTTATGTAATTTTATTCCTATTTTTGTTATGCTGAAAAACTATATTTTACGTTCGCGGTGACATCTAATTAAAGTATAACGAAACAATAAATACTCATCCCTGAACGCATTTTTACATAAATTTTATTTCATCCATCCCTAAAATATACCTGTCAAATATTTTTTTCAGCACTTTGGACTAAAAATTTAGATGTGTGTTTTGTGTTATACCAAGTTATACGTTCTTCCTAACTTTAAAATCATCGAAAACAATTTACTATGAGCTAAAAATATTTTATGGAAATTTCGAATAAGAATAAACAATACCAAAAGCAATAAACGATTGAAATTGTTTATTTTATTTGTTTTATGTTTTTTCTTTTAAATTATAACCTTAAAACAAAGAATGTCGGAAGCACCTGATATTTATGTAGATGTATTAAATTTAAAAGATGATCAACATTCAGTGTGGCATTATTATTTACGTAACAAAAAATCTCAAACAGCAAAATGCAAACAGTGTTCTTAAATATTGAAAAAATTTTAGGTGACTGTACGACCCCGTTACATATGCACCTCCGCACACGACATGACATTCATATTCCAAAAAAAATCGATCTAATCATTTGGAAACTAATATTCCAAATTCCGCTTCAGACCAATGCTTTACTGCCAAACCGAAAACAATTGCGCAATATTTTACAACAAAAGATGAAACTCTGTCAGCGGTAATATCTCGATTGTTTGCTTTAGACGGGTTATCAAATGGTCATGCAATACTATAAAAAGTTGCAAAAAATAACCATTTCGGAAATTGGCGCACTGAAATCAACAAAATTTAAAATGAGTCTCACTTTGGATGAATGGACCTCTTCCAGAAATCATCGGTTCATGGGAAAAGGGAATTTCGGAACGAATTTATGGTCGGCTTGGAGCTGATGCATTTATAGCTTCAATTTTATTGAATAAAACAATAGAATCATTTAACATCAATATTAAAGACATTTCATGCGTAGTAACGGATGGGGCCGCTGTAATGATAAAAGTTGGGAGTAATTTACCATGCGACCAAATTTTATGCTATGCACATGGCATTCAAATCGGAATTATAAATCTTCTCTACAAAAAGAAAAATGTGCAGGACTCTTTAGATTGCAATCAAAGTCAAATCGATGATGTCATAGGCGTAATAGGTGCAACTGATAGTGACGACGATACTTACGGACTTGATGATGAAGATGCAGAACTGGGATTCGAAGTATGTTAAACAAATGATGACGTTAATTTCGTGGAACTATCTCCTAACTTCCTATCATTGAAATTATAAAGAAAGTACGAATAATTGTAACGATATTTCGACGATCCCCCAAAAAAAATGAAATACTTCAGAAGTACGTGAAAAAGGAAAACGACTGTAAAGAACTACAACTATTGATAGACTGCCTACACGTTGGAGTTCCCTCCGTTTCATGATAGAAAGGATAACGAAAATTAAGACATGTATACAAAAAGATTCAATTGACCTTAATTTACCTCCAGAAATGATTCTTTCAGAAATAAAATGGAACAGCTTATCATTAATTTTAACATGTTTAAACCCTGTTAGATTAGCAGTCGAAGCTCTTTGCAGAGAGGATACGAATTGGTTATCATCGGATGCCATAATTTCATTTATGTTTGATCATATATCAAACGATGATTTTGGAATTAACTTAAAAGGCGATCTGGCCGTCCTAATCAATAAACGAAAAACCATTTTGTCTGACATACTACAATATATCCATAGTCGTGGTAAAATTAAGTTGAATATCAAAGTGAAGCGTTATTCAAAATCCGAAATAAACAAAAAATTGCAGGAACTCTGTCGGCGTTATAATTCCAGTTATAATTTCGATGAGAGCAGTTCAAGCTCAGATGGTGAGGCCGAGGATATAAAAAATCTTAATCTGGAATACTCATTAGAAACGTAATCGCAAAGCTTAATTTTTAAACCAATTATAAATCTATTTAATCATTTATTAGGTGTAATAAAAGGAATTTGTTATTTTTTATATTGTAAATTGAAATATACTACATATAATTTGTTTTTATAAAAATCAAATTTTGGTTTTTAATTATTTTGCTTCAAAAATTTAGTACAAAAATTCAATTCCGGAATTCTGAATACTCCAATTCAAAAATTCCGGAGTTAAATTTTTGCTATAAATTGGATGCCCTATTCAATATAATAGTGTTGAGATGAGAATATGAGGTGCATGTGCGTTCATAACAACAAAACATCTCTATTTTCCAATTATTATTTTATATTTAATAAAAAATTCCTTATGCTTGCATCAACAATCAAAGCATCAACAATCAAAGCATCAACATTATCAAAAAATTTAATAATAAAATTAGATATTTTACCTTCATTTGTGCCAATTTTATTTTTGATCGTGGAAACCACAACCTGTTGGCAAAAACACACCCCTAAAACAAATTTCGAAGAAAATTAACGTTCGATCGATTTAGAGACAGATTGTTTTAAAAGTAATTTTAATGATTCATACTTTGCTGTCAGCTGGTTAATATTCGGTGAATCATCGACATAGTGTTGCGTCAGCATTTTAGTTAATAAGCCAAGTAGTAACGATGGCTTTGGTAGTATGGAGTATACATATGTATTGAAGAACGTGTGTTTAGAGCTAAGTAAAGAAAACAAAAATGTGAATTCCCGAGAAACGAAGAAATAACAACCAACCAAACAGAATAAAAAATAATCTAACGTTAAATTTGTGCATGCAGATTAATTTTTATCGTCGATTTTGTTTAATTCTAACACACCTTACTTTTTTAATACATAGACAACTTTTTAACGTATACCATAGTAACTACTTCATCGAAATATGAAAAACATATTTAAAGTTTACGTAAAGTTGAGATGTAATAAGAAGTTTAGATAACATTTCAATAAATACCAATGCATTATTTACTACAAATCTGGAGAGTAATTGAAGTTCTCTAAGAGTAACTCTTTACCCATAGTAAAATGAAGTATCAAAACGGTACGTAATATTACGACATTAATTGCGAATTAATATCAATGCCAGTGTATGGGGTGGTACATATTTTTATTAATTCCTACAGAGCATGCGCCAACGCGATAATACTTTCGTTTTTTTATACAAATATCATTTATGTTATAAATAAAAGCATTAAATTGCATTTCTCACTTAGTCTTGTGCAAGTTGTTTAAATTCAATATACGCGCCAACAACGTAGATACCAAAATGGAAGTAGATTTTAATGAATTAGTTGAATGCTTTGTAACAAGTTTTATAAAACAGTGTCGTGGACAAATAATTCCACGAGATGTTGTCGAGAACGAAATGAACAATGGTGAAAAATTTTATAACTTATCATTTCCAATAGAAGATTTATATAAACTGCTTCCTAAAAATCCCATAAAATTTTACTATTTATGTCGAGGACGTGATAGATCGAATAACAATTACGAGTTTATTCACGCATTGGTGAAATTCAATCCATTTTATGGAGAAGAGTTACGCAAAATATATTCCCATAAAAATGTGTGCTTGGAAATTTTGAATGAACATCATTTGGATAATTTTATAAAATTTTTAGCAAGGGATTCTGGCAGCCACAAAGACATTGAACATTACGATAATGTTGTGGACGAGAGCGGTGAACTAAAAATCAAAATATAGAATTGCATCATACATATGTAGATGATATTGAATTATAGCTAAAGATGAATAAAATTAATTCTGACAAAAATTATATAATCCAGTAAGTGTTTTATTTCCCGCCAATTAAAATATATTTATAATCTAATAATTTATGGTTGAATTAAAATGTTTGAGCTAGTATCAACTGACATTCTTGAAATGGAATGAATTTTACAAATTTTTTATATTGACATATGACTCCAGAGTGTATTTGTGTTTGATTAAATTCTTGATTCTTTGCTTTTTAGTGAGGTTACATTAAACAAGTGAGAAGTGAATATTGCATGTATTTTTAAACACCGCTTGAGTATGTTAGTATCCGTCTGTAAATTAGTGTGCGCATTATTTGGCAATCGGACAAATATGGACAGTATGAATCACCGGTGACAGATTGGCGCCAGACAACAAGTTCTTGTATGTGTTGTTTCACTCACACCAATAAAACTAGAATACGGATTAGTAACATTTTTCGTAAATCGAGGACAGGAGATTATTTCAACAAGTTTATTGAATCTTTAAGTTTATCCGATGTTCAGGGTAATTCTTTGTTGGTATTAAAATTGTCATTTACTTCTTTTATTATTCTAGCACTACAGTTTTGTGGGGAAAAGCGAAATACGTTTTGTAAGAAAATATTTAAATAATTTTTTAATAATCTTTATCATTTTAGTTTTATGGAAATGTATAAATTGCTTAACAAGGGAAGACGAAATGAATAAGCAGAACGGGTTTATAAGTAATCAAACAAGTTGGAGGAGTAAATGGAGGTAATTCGGATTTTTGATTTCTTTCATGTACATATATCGAATTCAAACATTCAGTATCAGTTTATTGAAGTGAAAAAGTTTTATTATTGCCTTATATGCCTTAAATTTTTTGGCTAGTGCAAAGTTATATGAGCCATCTCATAATTTTTATTTTAGGAAATCGATATATACAGGGTTAACTACCTACTCATAACAAATTTTCAGATATTTGATAAGCAAATTAATAATAACTAGCTGACCTGTGACTGAATAATCAGTCACGTGATTACATTTTATTGAATTTTTGGTTAAGAAATGATTAAGAAGATTTTTAGGATGTAAATTTGATGCACTATTATCAAAAATAAAGTAAATTCATATAAGCTATTAAATATTTAATGAGAAACTTACAAAAAGATAATAAAATATGAATTTACATTACAATTACATGCGTAAAATCTCTACAAAAACATCATTCTTTGTTGTGATGCGCAAGTCCCGATCAGCTGATTGATCGCTTGTCTCAACCATAAACACGTGTGTAAGTAAGGGGGCCGGCAAGGACACTCCTACCTTTTTCAATGAGCGTGGGATGAGAACGCGCTCGCCTTTTAAGAAGCCAGTCAACAAATCACATTCCAGACTGTAGCGGTTTATTATTGCGACTCACATGCGTGTTCCATTGATAAGATCCTTGCTAGTGTTTAGATTCCTCATCAAAAAACGATCGCGTTTACCTTTAGCGGGATGGCATGGCGCGGAAGTCCGGACCTTTCAATCTTGTTGAGAAACTCGACATGTAGGCGGAGTTTCTCATTCATGTCGTCACTCTCAACTTTATCAACACTAAGTTTGACTTCTTGTCCGCCGCGCAGGAGGTCAAGCATCAGCTGATTGATTAGCGCGCAATCATCATTCTTGGGTGCAAGGATGGCGCGCTTCTCGATGGTTCCCTTGGCTAGTGTTGTGTTGATGTCGCCATACACGAAACCGATCACAATTTGAGAACTGGAAATGCGCGGCGGAAGTGTGATCGATTCGGTTCGAGCATTGCCGTTTCCAACAGAAAGCGGGTATTGCGCAAAATCATCCTCACTTTCATCGATGCGCATGTTCTTGGTGACTGTAAACTTGTTTACCAATTTCCAAAGCGGGTTCAACTTGATGGTCGATTCGCAAGTTCGCGCGCGCCCCGCCTTTGGTACTACAGGCAAGCACTATCGGAAGTTACCACACATGAGGATGATTTTTCCAGCGAATGGAACAACCTCTTCCGGCTTTCCTCTGTACAAATCTCGTAATAGTCTGAGATCAATCATAGGATTATGAGCGCTGCCCCTGGCATGATGCTGGCCTCATCTATCATGATGAGTCGCGCGCTTTTTAACTTGGCAGCGTGCGAGGAGTTTGGCTTCGTTGATGAAACTGATGACTCATCCATTGGAACCGGCAGTTGGAAAATGTTATGCAGCGTACGCCGACCTTCCATCAAGCTCGTGGTGATTCCAGTGAAAGCGGAGCAAATCGAATCAAAGCCACGCCCCCTGGCAAATTCAATGAGTGATTGCAATACAAATGTCTTGCCACACCCATCGGGAGCGTCAACGTGAAAGACCTTTGCTGACAGGGTTTCCGATTCGAGCGCGCTTCGGACCTCATTAATGACGCGCTTCTGGTCTTCATTTGCACTCGCATACATGTTGTCGAAACGCGCCATTTCTAAATATTAACATCTTAAAAGGGAAAAGCACACAATCATTTCGCACAAAAGCATTTCGTATTAAAAACATAACCAAAACTAATGTACTTATGTAGATTATATAGTCGATTTACCACCACAAAAAAGCAGATACACGTCACGCTAGTTCAAGCATGAAATTAAGAGCTTAATAAATTATCCGGTTACGAAATATACTGGGACACAAATCAACCGCATATCGGGACGAAACTTCCCACTTAACCTTTTCGCATAAATTAAGAGATCCCATGACTTTTGCCTGAAATCGGACGGAAATGATTATTCCAAACTTCCATAGATATTATGTTTGTGTAAGTACTAAGGTCGATCTTTGTCATGACCGTAGAGTATCATGACAAAATTGTATTTTTACACTCACAACTATTAACACCAAAATGTATGTAAAATCATTTTATGTTCTCTGTTTTAATTGACAGTTGATTACAAATTTTCTAATCATTTTGTCGCCACAAACAAGCATATTTTGTCATGACATTCTGGCGTCGTGATTAATATATAAGATGTACAGTATAGGAAAAACGTTTCTTGGCTTTTACACCTATTTCCCGTGCACGTTTTTTATAAAACATATATTCTGCACATATATGAAAAAATACCTTTCATCTGATATATGTTTCATTAAGATATGCGCACGGGAAATAGGTTAAAAAGGGAGTACAAACTAAAAATTAAGCGTATTAATATATAAGATAAGATTGACAACGTGACAGTTTTTTTTGGGCCTGTGAAAATTTTTGAGTACTCGAAGATGATACGGGCAAAGAAGGAAGTAATTTATAACCGTCAGTACATACGCTGATAGCAGAATGAAATAGATTGAAACATTTGCACACGTCGAAGCGAGAAAATAATTAAATTTACTTCGGTTTCTTTTATGCAGTGCATTTGTCCTCGCTTAATTCCTTATTTAGCAGTTGCATTTAAAAATAGTTTGTTTCATTTCTATCAGTCTACTGGAGGAAGGTAATCGATGAATTCATCGATGAGTTCATCATGAATCTTTCAATGAGTCTCACATGAGCTTTCTTCTGTACCTGAGACCAAAGTCATTTATATATATATAATCAAGCTTTACGTGTTCTAACAAATGATGTGCATCAGGAATGTCCAGCATAACGCATCGAAGACTTCATCGACGATTTTTGTAAAAAGGTGATTTAGATATAGTAATAAGCAAGGTAGTTCTTAAGAAAATTCATGTAAGTGATGTGCTGCAATGTATTAGAGGCATTTTGAATGGGTTTTTATAAGAGCTACATCTCTACACTTTTATAAGTTCATGTACACATATTGAATTAATTCCCCGAAAGAGGTTAATATTGCATGTTTAATCACTTCTAAAATTTTTACTAGGCTAACATATTTATACAAGTCTAAAAATGGTCTAAATGATTTCTCCGAGCGCAACTGGATTTTACAGTTAGGAAGGCCCTCTGCCCTACTGGAAAATGTTCATTGGCTCTCAAACACTGTAACACAAAAACTCTCACAAACATGAATTACATAGATTTTTGATTTAGTATTGAAAAATCTTCAGATTATATTTGATTGTATGTGTCCGAATTTTTTGTAATTCAAGCAAATGATGACAACATAAGTGAACTTTTCGATGATATTCTGGATCAAACGGTATGTTGCGATTATTTTTCTCTCCATGCGAAATTAAAATTATGTATTGTCCAATACATAATTTTAATTTCTGCTTGAATAATAATAGGCTGTGAGCCAATTCTCAGGTAAATCGATTAGTACAGTAAATTTAAATTTTAGTACAAATTACTTTCAAATCGTACCAATTCTCTAGTAAATAAAATTAGGTAAATGTAGCTTAAACGTACACATGGTTTCTAGGAATATACAAAAATTGGTATGTAGGTACACGAACTAATGTCATAAATGTTATTGTTGTTTTTTGTATACGAATAAATTTAAATTGTATATTTTCTCAAATTTGTTGCGTAATATCAAAGAATTTCTATAACAAGAAGTGAATACACGTACCAAAAAGTCGAGACATCCACTTTTTTTTATAACTCCACGAATTTCCGAAAAACCACATGCCGGACGTTTTTATAATCAAAAATACCCCGAGAAACGAACCAATCGTGATTTCTATGATAAAATAAATACGCTATCTATTTTAAATGTAGAAACTATTTGTGTTCGAGATCACGTCACCTCCATTTTTTTTGATTTATTTGTTTCGGTATATTGTATGTAAAACGAAAACTGTGGCACACAAAAAACGAAAAACAACAATAACAAATATTGATATTCGTTCTCGTGTACTAATGTAAAAATTACACAAATATTATTTTTCCATTTTTTTCGAAAATTTTGTTTTGTTTTTGCTCGAATATTTATATGTAAAACAAAAACATATAGGTATGTATAAATATACTATGGACATGTGCATTTCGGAATATGTATTGCAAGTTGGATCTATTATATAAAATGCGGTGGAGGTAAAGTTAGTAAAGGAATATTTTAATTCTGTAGTTTTTAGTTTTGAAATAGTATGGTGGTGTCGGTGAATGATCCGTTAGGATAGCAACTTATTATATATGGAGAACGACGAGAATAAAAAGACGATGGTAAACAAGTTTTGCGTTGTCTCATCGAATGGTTTTTAAATTTTAAAAGGACAACTATCTATATAGATGTAATAAAAATATGGAAAATAATTTATGTTGTTATATTTAATTGAATTCTGTTACGAATTATGAAATTATAATGTATGAATATGCAGAGCTACGGCTCAAAATTTTAATTGTGAATTTCACTAGTTTCTCTTTTCAAATTTGTTTGGATATTTGTTCGGGCATATAGAGTGGGAGAAAAGAAACGACGCTTGCTCCTCTGTCTCTGGAATATGAAATTTCTAAAAAAAAAAATTCTAGCTTTCCCTGCTCTTTCCCTGCCTAGTGAAAAATTCACTGTTTAGCGGACTTTACATGGTCATCAATAATGTTATTACCTAAAACATCATTACCTTAAAATGTTGCATTTCAATTGCAATTTTATAACTTTTTAATTTTACACAACTTGCTAATGAAGTATTAGGATTGGGCATGATTTGTAAGATTTAGAAATAAATAAAATGTAGTGGAAATCCGACTTTTTTAAGTAATGATGGTTTGAGAAATGACATTATCATTGAAATGTTTAATTCTATAAATATTTAAAAAATAAGAATGTAATAAAACTTTAAAAATATCGTTTCGCAAAAAAATACCAAAAGATAAATCATAAATAAATTCTTTGAAATATGAGAGAAAATCGTTTTTATTCAAAATATCAAAGTTTGATCTCTTCCAATTCAAAACCCATAAAACACGTTTTTTCTCAAAAACAAAGACGATGAGATTGAATCACGTTGAATATGGAGTTAATAACAATAATTGTTCCTAATTTTTCATCAATTTTCAATGAATTAGGACAATTTGACCCAGTGGTTAATAGTATACACAACTTCAGATGCCATGGCATGATGAGATACCTAATTATTACAAATCATTAATCTTATTTGATTGAAACCGAATGGTGTAATTCTTCCTGTCACACTCTTCTGTTCAGCCTCATCGTTTTTCCGACAGTATTTTTCTAATCGCATTTAACTACGAGTATGCTCTCTTTGCATTTTATTATACCAGGGGTCTTCACTATGCAAAATTGCTAAGATTTTCTATCATGAGACTAAATTTATGAATGTATGTGTAAGTATGTTATACAAATTTTGAAACACTCAGCAAATTATCAGGAGGCTATTTCACGAAAAAATTGTCATAAAATTTTTAAGAAATGTCAGTGAAATTGTCAATGCTATACTGTTTTAACATAAAAATCTATAAATTGGTTGACAATATTTACGGATTTTTTGACACTTGAAGAAATTATTATGAGACTAAAATGTCCAGTTATGATATTTGTTTGATAATTATTTATCAATACATTGAAAAAAAAACACACATTCATAAAATATCATGAGAGTCTCAGCGATTTTGCCTAGTGAAGACCCCGTGATAATTAATTCTTTCTTGGTTTTTTTAACTTGTTCACAGACAAGTGATTCTCACAGGAATAAATCTATAATTAATTATCTATCTTCGTTATTTGGTATCACTAAGGCTGCAATCAATACTTATCTGAGTTCTTGTTCTTGTCTGCTAGGTTTCACAATCCACAACATTTATGATCCAAATTTCCGATCATTCTTCGAAAATTAATTGTTCTCCTTAGTGGCAGTTTTTCTGGAGATCAATTACCCCTCGCTTGGTTCTTACATTTGTGTCGCAAAGTCGCAGTGGCGTCTATATTATAATATCTTGGGGCCTAAAACCCAATATTTAACATGAAACTATTAGGTCTCATATCGACCATTAGTGTGCTGTAAACTATTATTGCAGATTCATACTATCTTCTTACCTAAATAGAATAAATACAATTATTTAGTTCATATTTCCAACTTTAACCCATTGGCTAGTTCCATGACTTTTACAATTTTAGTAATTAACGCACAACGTTCTTCTGTTTTGCGTGTCTCCGGATCGCGAATTCCGACAATATGTGGGCATCCATCTTTGCTCTCTCCATGTAATGGACCGCAAATTTAAATTGGTTATGTATGTGTACTAGTCACTTAATCTCTGATTTTTAAATATTTATAGAATTAAACATTTCAATGATAATGTCATTTCTCAAACCATCATTACTTAAAAAAGTCGGATTTCCACTACATTTTCTTTATTTCTGAATCTTACAAATCATGCCCAATCTTACTTCATTAGCAAGTTGTGTAAAATTAAAAAGTTATAAAATTGCAATTGAAATGCAACATGTTTAGGTTATGATGTTTTAAGTAATAACATTATTGATGACCATGTAAAGTCCGCTAAACAGTGAATTTTTCATTAGGCAGCGAAAGCTAGAATTGTATAGAAATTTCATATTCCAGAGACAGAGGAGTAAGCGTCGTTTCTTTCCTCCCACTCTATATGCCCGAACAAATATCCAAACAAATTTAAAAAGAGAAACTAGTGAAATTCACAATTAAAATTTTGAGCCCTAGCTCTGCATATTCATACATTATAATTTCATAATTCGTAACAGAATTCAATTAAATATAACAACATAAATTATTTTCCATATTTTTATTACATCTATATAGATAGTTGTCCTTTTAAAATTTAAAAACCATTCGATGAGACAACGCAAAACTTGTTTACCATCGTCTTTTTATTCTCGTCGTTCTCCATATATAATAAGTTGCTATCCTAACGGATCATTCACCGACACCACCATACTATTTCAAAACTAAAACCTACAGAATTAAAATATTCCTTTACTAACTTTACCTCCACCGCATTTTATATAATAGATCCAACTTGCAATACATATTCTGAAATGCACATGTCCATAGTATATTTATACATACCCAGTATGCAATTATTCCACTGAGGACGAAAAGTGATGTGAAACGGAGTAGACGTGTTTTGTTCTCGCTCCTTCATTTAATTTAAATATTTTTTTTTTGTGTAAATAATAAATAAAATAATTATAATTATTAATAATAATAATAATCAATTTGTTTTTTACATTATAAAATAAGTGATTAAAAGATATGACGTACACCTAGTGTTTTAAATATTGATTTGTGTATAAGCCGCGCGTGAAATTGTGTAGAACGTATACGTATATATAATTATTTCCGTATATGTTCTGATACCATTTCGTGAATGAGTAAATGCACATTTATGTTTGATTGAATTACTAGGTATACATAATATACATAGTGGGTTTCAAATAAACAGTAAAGTGACGAGTTAAGTGACGTGTATGATGAAATGTGTTTGTATACATAAAACCCGAGTTGAAATATTTATAACGGGATATATTTCGTTTTAATGTTTCGATAAACTGGTTATGTATAAAGATGCATTAAATCAGAGAAGTATCCTTTATATACATTTATATATATAATATATACATATATACATACTTTTATTTTTATTTATGTACTTTTCATACTTCGTATATAGATTTGTGTGTAGCATCAAAATTTACCTAAATAATACATATACATAGTTATGAGTGTGTGTTTCTGTGCGTTTAGATGTATATATATATATATATTGGTTATTGGTGTGTACATGCAGGGATGTAACAAAACCAATAATCGCCCCTTTCACACGGGATGTCAAAGAAGCAGCTTCTTTTTCGTCTCTTTCCCCGTTTACATATGAAACCGGTTGTCAAAAATTTTTAAAGCAGCTCTAACACAAATAGAAGTGAAATAAAAAATTTGATTACATATTTTATTTTAATTTAAATTTGAAATTTAATTTTAAAAATTAATTTTTTTTTTTTCATTAATTTTTGAGATATACATTTTAGTTAAAATTTTATTTTCGAGAGAGTAGATTAAAACAATACAAAAACATTTTGGTTTAAATATAAAATAAGGTTTTAAATTAGCAATGAACAATCTATTACGATTTATTTTAAAGTGTGAACCAGTGCTTCTTTTAAATCCAGGTTGGAACGGATGAAGAAATTTGATATGTTAATTGTTGTTGGTTTTGGATGTAGACTTATGTATACATGTGTGGATGGTATGTATATTTTTGTGGTTTATTATGTATTTCCTTGTGAAGCGTGTTTTTGAATCTTCATCTTCGTCTCTTTCCCTATTTGCCTATGAGATTGGATTTGATAGCGACTCATTTTTATTTTTGAACCAAATTTTTTATTGGTGTAGCGGCGCTGGCCCAAGCGAAAATGAGATAGGGGATTCAAGGCCGTTTTTTTTTTTTTTTTTTTTTTTTTTTTATATGTAGGTTTTGGTTTGGTTTGAGTTTTGTTTTCGGAAGAGCAGAATAAAACCATGATGAAAAATCATAAAAAGGTGAAATATTCCCAAGTTTCATTTTCGTCGTTTTGTGCGCGTTGCGTCACTTGTGGCCAGCAGGACGGAGGTTTACATTGAATTTGTCGATTTTCGATTTGTTTTGGGTGGATCTTTTTTTTTTTTTTTTTTTTTTTTTACAACATTATATATTACATATAAATATTAAAATTTATTAAATAAAATTCAGCTCACAAATTCTTGTTAATGATATTATAGCTTTGTTCCTCAAAGCTATTTACAGTTTTCAAAAATATTCGTGATCTTCAAAACTCATTTATTTAAATAGATTATGTACTTTAAATTACAAATTAAAATTTATCTCGATTTTATTTTATTTGATATTTTATGATTTCCGCAGTGATTACAATTCAAAATTTTAATGATTTTAACTAAATTTTTATTTTCTGTCATTTTGCGCGTGAAAATCATGTTTTAGTATCTTGTTTTTATGTTTCTTATGGCGTTTTCTTTTAACAAAAAACTGGCAAAAAATTTTGTTTTTGACGTAAATCACATTTTCGCGTTCTTGTAGCGGAAAAATGGCAAAGAAAAGAAAAAAAAATTGATGTACATCAAAAAATGGAAATATAGATTTTTACTTCCATTTTAACTACCACGTACACATATTTATACGTACACATATTCATAAAATACGTCAACCGTAAATATTGTCAAATGCGTCAAACGCGTCATTTGAAATTTTTTTCAAAATGGTTTGTTATTGTTTTCGGCATCCCTTTCGGTTAGACACACTACGCCACACATCAATTTTTTTTTTTTTTTTTTTTTTCGTTTTCTTTTTAACTATCCAAAATTCGATTTACATCAAAAACGTAAAAGAATCCGCTATCAATAACTTGAACGGTGAAGAGTAAGTCATAAGTTTGAATATATTGAATACAATTAAGTAGTCAATAATAAGCATACAGTTTGTTTTCAGGTTTAATAAATAATACGAGTATATGTTTACTGACTATTTTAACGGCCAGTTTGCCAAATGCTAATGATTTTAGAGAAATTATTAATGATTTAATATTCATTATTAATATACATAATTCAATTTATTATTAATAAAATTCAAATAAGAGTTTCAGAAAAATATATTGTAAGTTATGGAGTTGTAGAGGATTAAATTAATAAATATTTATATTATTTAGGAAACCGGTAGATTAACTAAGAATGAATTTCAGAAATCTTTAGATGTTATGAAGAAATATTTCTTTGAAATATTAATTGCTGGTCGTGTAGATTAGAATTGTGCTGTCATTATGTTAATAACTATTGGCTTTACCTAGGTATTATCAATTAATCAATTTTGGTTAGGTAGCTGATAAGTATTAATGTAGAATTATATTACAGAAAATTTCCAGATGCACGTGAAATAATATTATTTTTTCTCAGGTTTTGATTTAGTGAGGCAATTGTTGAAGATCAAAGCAATACCATCGTTATCCATTAAACCTATTAAGCCTTTATCCTTCCTCTAGTAGATTAGAAGTAGATTAGAATTGTGTTGTGCCGTACGATCGCTAGGTGTCTGAAACCGGATCGTTCTGTCCCAAAAAAAAAAAAAAAAAAACCTTTCCTATCCTTCCTATTGTTATGTGTAAACAGGCTGTAGGAATAGGCCCGGCGTTATCCGGGACTCTTGGCTAGCACTTGGTTCTACAGTCCAATCAATCAATCAATACCCAGTATGCAATTATTCCACTGTGTGGAAAAAACTGCTCAAATGTCGCACAGAACTCCATACTACAAAATATCAAAGACACAAAAATATTGATTTTCGAGAAAAATAATTGTTTTTCTCTTTCTATTTCGCGGTAATATTATTTTCGTTGTATAAGTTTCTATTGTATCTTTTATTTTCAGTTTCTTCTGACAAGTCGACGTGCACGGTTGCACTACATAATTAGTTTTTTTACTTTAAAGTGTTGTGTTTCATTATAATGTTTTTCGATTTGTTAAAGTAAATAATTTTAAATATATTTAAATTTATAATCATAATTATTAACTTATTTAGTGATCGCGATGTGCAAATTTGGATTAAAAAGGTAATAGAGATCTGTCTCACAATGGCGTCGTCGCGAAATACATTTACGTAGTAAATTTTCAATGATTTTTTTTTCAAGATCTCAATATGCTGGCGGATGCAATACAACATGGCGGATGCAATACAATGTGGCGGATGCATTACAACGTGGCGGATGCAATACAAAACACAATTTATGAAATTTAAATAATATGTGTACACAAATAAAAAATAATGTGAATAAAATATTAATATTTATTTTATTATAAATGGAAAATTTTGTTTTATTTCGGATAAGAATTATTATTTATTCCAATTGGAAAATATATACAAACACGTGCCTTTTGTTTCTGTGATTTTTTTCTCTTTTTAGTTGGGATTCACACCGACACTGGAATTTTTGTGACACTTTTCTTTGGCGGGGAGTACGAATTTCCGCGTGATACACATGGTTCTTTCCATAGAAGCAGTGTGGTTTTAGAACGCGAATGTAAATGGAATTCCGTTGGCATTGCATATTGGGTACCTATATGTTTTTGTTTTACATATAAATATTCGAGCAAAAACAAAACAAAATTTTCGAAAAAAATGGAAAATTAATATTTGTGTAATTTTTACATTAGTACACGAGAACGAATATCAATATTTGTTATTGTTGTTTTTCGTTTTTTGTGTGCCACAGTTTTCGTTTTACATACAATATACCGAAACAAATAAACCAAAAAAATCAAAAAAAAATCGATGTCACGTGATCTCGAACAAAAATAGTTTCTACATTTAAAATAGATAGCGTATTTATTTTATCATAGAAATCAGGATTGGTTCGTTTCTCGGGATATTTTTGATTATAAAAACGTCCGGCATGTGGTTTTTCGGAAATTCGTGGTTATAAAAAAAAGTGGATGTCTCGACTTTTTGGTACGTGTATTCACTTCTTATTATAGAAATTCTTTGGTAATATACACAGTAAATTTATTGAAAAAATTAATCAAAATTTTAACATATTGTATAAAACTTTGTGGGAAATGCTAGGAATAGAAAAAAAATGTCTAGAAACCGCCATATTTTCATGATTTGTTTAGCAAAAACAAAAGCACTACTATTTACCTTTTGTATCTTCGCTTAAACCCTACCTTTTAGTACAGTATATCAATTTACCGCAAACACTGTTAAAAACGGCAGTTACCCTAGTTTTACCTTAGAATTGGCCCACAGCCATAGTAACGTGAATTTTGTCCTAGACGTTCCTAATTTTAACAGTGTAAAATAATATGTTATTTGTTAAATAACTAAATAAACACTATTGGCAATTTGAAATATTTCAATTAATTATCAATTTATAATATTATATTTTAGTAAATTAATCAATTTATTAATAAACTTACGTTTAGAATTAACTAACTAACAAAGTAAAAATTCTCTGTCCTAAGATACTTCTAAGAGGTTACAATTACAACTCTTGGGGTAGGTGTTTTCACTTTGTACTAGACCCAATCCAACTAGAAAACACGAGTTTTCTGAAAAATTAGGGAAACACGGGATCTAAAATAACGGTAGCAAAGTGGTCAGCATGCTTGCTCCAGCGACCGGAGGTCCCGGGTTGAATTTTGAAAATTTGGCATGTGGGAGAATGGGACTCTTAATTGATTTGTTGACAAAATTCAAAAATGGGTTTGCGATAAAGTTCTAGAAAATGGCTAATAGGGATGGAGTTTGGACGGAAGGCTAAGTGCCCATGAGAGTATCGAAGCCGTCAGCCTCTACAGTTATTGCATTTCAAAATGTTGCATTAACAAAATATTCTTTTTTTATTAATGTTGCAACAACAAAATCATGCAATTACAAAACTTTATTAATTATATTGTGCAATTAGAACTAGAAGAAAAGAAAACCGGGATTTTGAAAACCAAGATTTTGAAAACCGGATTTTGTAAACCGAGATTTTGAAACCGGGATTTTGAAAACCGGTATTTCGTAGTACACCAGTGAAAACACCTACTCTCAAAGTTGTAACCTCTTAGAAATATCTTAGGATAAAGGGTTTTTACTTCGACTTTTACTTCTACAACATTTGAATATTAGACGCAGTGTTCCCCTAATTTTTCCGGAAAACTTGTCCCAAGTAACCAGAAATCATATAATTAGTATTTACTTCGATCACTTACCACTTTCTACGATTTCCTTGTACGACCCAGTCATTAAACAAAATCATTAAAACATCATCGTTTGCCAAATTATGATGTTTATGTGATCAAAATGGCCCATATTATGCGGCTTAAAATGATCATATAAGAATCAAAATAAATCTAGTAAGGCTTTATTAAATGATTTACTATCATAGTAATTTGGATTAAATCTGAACTTATCATTTTAATTTTTTTTTTTAATTCCCGCTGGGATTCGAACTCGATTCTACCGATCCATACAAATTTCCCATATTGTGCTGCGTTTTACCCACCTGTGGCCCTATTCTGGTTTTCCCAAGGAATTGGGAATTAGTGACGTTTTTCTAGCAGTTGGGAACTTTTTATTCCCCAAAGTGTATTCTTCGTTAGGGAATTTTTTTTGTTGGGAAAAATAGTTCCATTTTATAGCAGTTTTGACGTTAATGTTTCCCCATTATTTTTTTTGGAAATGGTAATTCATACCTTTTTGATACCTTTTTGAAACATTATTTTTGCTAATAAATATATATTTAAAAATAAATTAAACTTGTAATTTGTAAAAAAAATCCCAAAAAAATTATTCCCTGTCTGCCAGAATACACATTTGAGAACGGGAAATATATATGTGGGAATTAGAACAATTTGTAATTACAGCAAAATATTTTCCCAATTCCCCGGGAAAACCAGAATATTGCCACTGGTCTATCTCTGCTCAGAATTAACCAAAGTTGGTTGTAGGTATTAATAAAATTATAATACCAAAATATTATAGCCAATTTAATAACTGATCAAAAATATTTTGCTATTTTCGTTATACCAAATTGTTTTAAATCATAGTGAAAATACATCTGAATTAAATACAACATACTAATACTTCAATACTCATATCGCTACGCGTCCCATCTCAAAATTTGAAATTGTTGGTAAATCGACACTGAACTTTTAAATCCTAAAAAAATTATGAGTCGTTAATATTTTTTAGAATTAGCCAGTGTTATTATATTCTTGCCTGGTACAGAATTTATATAACGTTAAGTATAATGTCTTAAATTATCTGAATTTAGATAAAATTTGAAAAATCGGAAGATGTAACACTTTAATTGAAATATTTTTGTTCATATTTCAACATGTAACAGTCTAGTAAGAAATCAAACCCGATTTATAATGTAGAAGAAATGGGAAATGAACAATTTATTAATATTAAAGACATGCAAAAACTGGTCGGCAATAATTTTAAAATCGACCAAATGAAAGCCAAAATTAACTAGCATAAAATCAGTATGTTGGAAGTACGAAAAGAAACGCCATTCCAATTTTATTTTAAAGAGTCTGTGATAGACGAGGAATTTCGAATTGTAGGAACAGACAAAACAGGGGAAAAAACTTAGTAGATTCATTGAATTATGAAGCAAGAAAACTAAACGAAGGACCTGTTTCAATCTCATCCAAAAAATTAAAAGGTCTTCAAGACCTCTGTGATAAAAAATTAATTATCGAAAAATACAAAGATTTTTATTAGAATCTAAAAAGCGAATAATTAAATTGCTCTTAGTGATATGTACAAATTTACAAAATGAACTTAAAATTCCTTTGAATGAATATTTTGAAATGTGATTTTTATTAATGTTATTACTTTTTTATGATTAGAAAAAATAAAATTTATTTGAATTACCTAAAGTAAAATCCTGTTTTATTTAGACAAAATTTTAAATTTAATCCAAAAAATATCACTAATTCAAATAAATTTTATTTCTTCTAATCACAAAAAAGTAATAGCATTAATAAAAATCACATTTCAAAATATTCATTCAAAGGAATTTTAAGTTCATTTTGTAAATTTGTACATATCACTAAGAGCAATTTAATTATTCGCTTTTTAGATTATAATAAAAATCTTTGTATTTTTCGATAATTAATTTTTTATCACAGAGGTCTTGAAGACCTTTTAATTTTTTGGATGAGATTTAAACAGGTACTTCGTTTAGTTTTCTTGCTTCATAATTCAATGAATCTACTAAGTGTTTTTCCATGTTTTGTCTGTTCCTACAATTCGAAATTCCTCGTCTATCACAGACTCTTTAAAATAAAATTGGAATGGCGTTTCTTTTCGTACTTCCAACATACTGATTTTATGCTAGTTAATTTTGGCTTTCATTTGGTCGATTTTAAAATTATTGCCGACCAGTTTTTGCATGTCTTTAATATTAATAAATTGTTCATTTCCCATTTCTTCTACATTATAAATCGGGTTTGATTTCTTACTCGACTTTATAGCGGACACCATTTGCATAGGAGTGTAGATTGGACCAGACTTAAGAATTCTTTTTTTTCGCGTTCAATGGTTGAATAGCGGACAGTATGCCCGCTTCATTCTGAGTATGTCCGGTTACCAAAAAATAGTGAGTAATTTTGGGAATTGACAGCTTTTGTACGCAATACAGCAACAAACCAACAATAAACTGGTTCTTATTTTGGCCGGCACAGTTGTCTGAAAACAACACGACAGGTTTTCCCAGATTTGCATAATCCATTAAAAATTTAAGTAAACATGTTCCAATTTCATTTACGTCACGTTTACTTTCTGATTCATTCCAGACATAACAATTTCCTACATTATTTCCTAAATTGTAAATTGTAAAGTTGTATACTGCTAATTTGGGCAGATAATAGAATGTGGATATGTCACCAGCAGGTGTTAGTACCGCCTAAAGATCAAAAACAGCTGTAAAGCATAGCCCATCCTTTGCTTTTTGTTTTTCAGAATCATTAATAATTCGCACACGTTCTTTCTCTTCCAAATGAGGGTTCAATTTGTTGTTATATTTGTCTAGACCTTTATCAACATCGAAAGTGTTTTTAGCTTCCGCACATACCGAGCATTGATCCTTTTTGGGTGTGAAGAAGGATATATTAAAATTTAAGTTGAAAATTCGTCGGTACATCAAATAATTGCCATATACGTTCTTCCTTGATTTATGCAATCTTTCACGTAATCTCTATGGACCGATACATCAATCATTACATGATTTGTGTGTTTACCCCTATTGTTGGTTTGTAAGGTTTCACCTCTCGATTTTTGATGAAGTGTGCGGATCATACGATTAGAAATATTTAACGTATTTAAAAAATACGGTTTGCACACTCTTACTTTAGCCGTGTTTATTTCAAAATAATATTCTCGATTTTCCGTTCTTAAATGTTTTGATTTACTTTCCGAGCATTTCCTTGCAATTATTTTTGTATGATTGTCTATAAACATTCTCTGTGCGTTTATGTCCCCCAAATTCCAAAAATTTTTAAAATTGTTATAACGGTCTTCATTCTTGATGTGAGAATTACATTGGAAAATACATTTTGTGCAACTGGGCTGCATGCTCTTCGCTTTTATATTTTTTCCCTTGCGCGTTGTGTACGGTTGACCTGAATTCTTTTGCCGTAAAAGAATTGCTAAACCCTATCTAACCCCAAAGATCGGGTTTGGCAATTCTTTGACGTTTATTTATTACCACAGTAGAGTCAAAGTTTAACTGATCATCCGAAGTCGCATCACATTTATCAAAGAATGTATAATATCAGAAACAGTAAACTATAATAAATTTTTAATAATATTACCTGAATCAATTGCTGTGTTAGCGGGATCACTCGTACTTTCCTTTAGATTTGAATCAGAAGCGATTTGGCAATCATGAACATTAAGAATAATATGTTCACCAAGGTTATTCGAGGTACTCGTACCTTCCAAATTAGAAGCGGTTTGGAAACAATCGATATTTAGGATTATTGGTTCACCAATAACGCTGGTGTTCTCCACTGAATCCATTTCAATTGGCATAAGTGTCACATCAGATAATATAAAAGGTACAACAATACCATTTAAGGTATTGATAATGGATATATTTTCGATCTATTATTAGATAAAAATTAATTTGTGATTTAACTCCAACTATAGTAACTAACCTGGTCCAACTCAATAATATCCATTAAATGAATTCGATCTGTTGGTACACTAGGACGATTTTCTAAACATGGTGTCTTTGAGTTCAAATTTGATGTGTCATCTTCCAATTCTACTCCTGATTTATATAAAACAGAATATAACACTATAAGAGAGAGTTCCAATTTAGATTAACTTACATGAACTTACCGTTACAATTAATACTAGCAGAATTCTCCAGCTTACTCACCTTATTTTGCTAAAGTTGTAAATTAAAAATTTACTATAAAGAATAATCTATAATTTGAATCATTTTTTTTTCTATAATTACCTGACTTAAAACCAAATCAACAAACATTTTGTCCCGACTAGACATATTTTCAACAATTATTATAATTAATTTGAGAACACAGTCAAAACACTTCTTTCACCTCGTAATATTTTATTTTTTATACTTATGTCACTTTTCCCGCTCTTTTGTATGAAACAAATTCCCAAATCAGCCATGCTACACTATAATTTGGTTTTCTGGATTCAAACTATTGCGCAATAGAATTTAATTTTTAATTTTAAACCCTTATTTTAAATTAAATCATTAAATTTTTTGTCTTGTTTTATTCTGTTCTCTCGAAAATAAAATTTAAACAAAAATCTACATCTCAAAAATGTCCTTAAATTTTTTTATTTTCATTTCAATTTTTTTCATTTTGGATTCACGAACAACAATTTTATGTCGCAGCTGCGTAATAAAATTTTTTTCCGTGAATCCGAAATGAAAAAAATTGAAATGAAAATAAAAAAATTTAAGGACATTTTTGAGATGTAGATTTTTGTTTAAATTTTATTTTCGAGAGAAAAGAATAAAACAAGACAAAAAAATTTAATGATTTAATTTAAAATAAGGGTTTAAAATTAAAAATTAAAATCTATTGCGCAATAGTTTGAATCCAGAAACCAAAATTGTGTGTAGCATAGCTGAATCGCATTTTTTTTTTATCTAAAAAACAGTCACATCAATTGTTTCACTTTATTATCTTGATGTTACAACTGTTTAGCACAAACAATTTTTTTTGTTTTATTTATGAAATTTTCTATAAAACAGTCACTACTTCATTTGTAACACTTTTACAGAAAAATAAAAATATAACCAAATAACTTTTTTATCAAGTAAAGAGTTATATTTGGTTTATGACTTTTTAAAGGAAAAGGTTTTACCTTACGGTGATACGAACTTTTGTTATAAATGAAATGTAACACTTTAAAATAAAATATCATATAACAGTATTACACTTAATTATTGTCGTAATTCAAAAATGTCATATTTCAATTTTATTAATTAATTAAAAAATTAATGAATATTTTATTAATTTTTAATAATTAAAATGAAGAAATATAATAAACAATTCTTATTTATATATAACAGTATTACACTTAATTATTGTCGTAATTCAAAAATGTCATATTTCAATTTTATTAATTAATTAAAAAATTAATGAATATTTTATTAATTTTTAATAATTAAAATGAAGAAATATAATAAACAATTCTTATTTTGAAATAATCTGAAAATCGCATTTTTTGGATTTATAACAGTCTTCGGGACGCGTAGCGATATGTATACATATAAAATACGTAATTTGTTACTATCAATACTAAAAGAAAATATATTGATTTTATGTCATTATAAAGCTTTTATATTACTAAAATATGACTGGACTAAATAATAAAACTGTTTTAAAGTATTTAACTGATCATTCAATGGCTAATAGTTTTACTGTAATTTTCCGATCTACCAAACTATTTTCGGTACAAATCGTGCATTGTAGTGTAGGCAATTTACTAAAAGGTTAGCGACTTATTGAAGCAACCGGAAAGCACTCCGCAACCAACTTGGGAAGCAATCTGAAGTATTTGAAATACTCTTGTAAAGGATTAAAACAGTTTTGAATTTTAGATTATGAAGTGTAAAATAAAACGGACGAATTTAGAGTGGAACATGGCAATCGTAACGCAAGAGCAAATGATGGCAATATCGGAAACGGAAGATGTGGGTCATGTCATACTGTTAAAGTTAGCCGAAAGTTTCCAGCCGAAAGATAATGCAGATAGTGTCTTGAATACAGCAAAAATCAGTCATGAACTCGAATTTAGGAGAATTTAGGATCGAATTACATCATTCGGGTGAAGGAGAAATTATTTCAGTTGATAGGAATTTAAAAATCGATAGGGGCGAGAGTATAAAGAAAGTTTAAAAATAGTCAAGACACTATCTGCATTATCTTTCGGCTGGAATCTTTCGGCTAACTTTAACAAGGTTCAACATTGTTGAATTTTTCTTTTCTGCTATCAAACCAAAGACACAATCTGCATTATCATTTTTGTTATTTTCGGCTGGCAACTTTCGACCTTACTGAAGTTAGCAGAAAATTCAGCCGAAATCTGCATTATCGACCAACTTTAAGGGGAAAATAAAATAATTATTTAACAAAATGTTTAAAAATCAATAAGTAAATCGAATCGATAAAATTATAAAAAATTATTTAAATGTGAATATAAATTAAAATGTACTTGTAATTAAATGTAATTAAAATGTTATTATGTCTATGACATTTCAAATATACTATATGAAAATATTGTATATGAAAATTTGCGAAATTAACGTAATGCTCTTGTCATGTAAGCGTATTACAAATTAAAAGTGAAAACGTGTAAGCGTACTACAAGAAGGCAATAACCATCAATCACCATGTCTGAAATCTCTTTTTCTCATGAAATGATCCACATTCAGAAATTCGTGTAGCCCGCATTATTCATTTGTTGTGTAAGTGGGATATGTTATTAGGCTCGAGCCTACAAATACAATATCTGTGCCAAGTTTGAGGCCAAAGTTTATGTGGGATCATAGTAGATGTCCGAGAAACCTCAACCATGTCTGAAATCTCGTTTTCTTATGAAATGATCCACATTCAAAAATTCGTGTAACCCGCATTATTCATTTGTCGTGTAAGCGGGATATATTATTAGGCTCGAGCCTACAAATAGAATATCTGTGCCAAGTTTGAGGCCAAAGTTAGTTTATGTTTGATCATAGTTAGATATCCGAGAAATCTCAACCATTTCTGAAATCTCATTTTCTTATGAAATGATCCACATTCAAAAATTCGTGTAGCCCGCATTATTCATTTGTCGTGTAAGCGGGATATATTATTAGGCTCGAGCCTTCAAATAAAATATCTGTGCCAAGTTTGAGGCCAAAGTTTTTGTGGGATCATAGTTAGATATCCGAGAAACCTCAACCATTTCTGAAATCTCATTTTCTTATGAAATGATCCACATTCAAAAATTCGTGTAACCCGCATTATTCATTTGTCGTATAAGCGGGATATGTTATTAGGCTCGAGCCTACAAATAGAATATCTGTGCCAAGTTTGAGGCCAAAGTTTATGTGGGATCATAGTTAGATAACCAAGAAACCTCAACCATGTCTGAAATCTCTTTTTCTCATCAAATGATCCACATTCAAAAATTCGTGTAGCCCGCATTATTCATTTGTCGTGTAAGCGGGATATATTATTATGCTCAGGCCTACAAATAGAATATCTATGCCAAGTTTGAGGTCAAAGTTTATGTGGGATCATAGTTAGATAACCAAGAAACCTAAACCATGTCTGAAATCTCTTTTTCTCATCAAATTAGTCACATTCAAAAATTCGTGTAGCCCGCATTATTCATTTGTCGTGTAAGCGGGATATTTTACTAGACTCGGGCCTACAAATAGAATATCTGTGCCAAGTTTGAGGCCAAAGTTTATGTGGGATCATAGTTAGATAACCAAGAAACCTCAACCATGTCTGAAATCTCTTTTTCTCATCAAATGATCCACATTCAAAAATTCGTGTAGCCCGCATTATTCATTTGTCGTGTAAGCGGGATATTTTATTAGACTCGGGCCTACAAATAGAATATCTGTGCCAAGTTTGAGGTCAAAGTTTATGTGGGATCATAGTTAGATATCCGAGAAACCTCAACCATGTCTGAAATCTCTTTTTCTCATCAAATGATCCACATTCAAAAATTTGTGTAGCCCGGATTATTCATTTGTCGTGTAAGCGGGATATTTTATTAGACTCGAGCCTACAAATAGAATATCTATGCCAAGTTTGAGGTCAAAGTTTATGTGGGATCATAGTTAGATATCCAAGAAACCTAAACCATGTCTGAAATCTCTTTTTCTCATGAAATGATCCACATTCAAAAATTCCGGCAGCCCGCATTATTCATTTGTCGTGTAAGCGGGATATATTATAAGGCTCGGGCTTACAAATAGAATATCTGTGCCAAGTTTGAGGTCAAAGTTTATGTGGGATCATAGTTAGATATCCGAGAAACCTCAACCATGTCTGAAATCTTTTTTTCTCATCAAATGATCCACATTCAAAAATTCGTGTAGCCCGCATTATTCATTTGTCGTGTAAGCGGGATATATTATTAGGCTCGGGCTTACAAATTGAATATCTGTGCCAAGTTTGAGGCCAAAGTTTATGTGGGATCATAGTTAGATATCCAAGAAACCTCAACCATGTCTGAAATCTCTTTTGCTCATGAAATGATCCACATTCAAAAATTCCGGCAGCCCGCATTATTCATTTGTCGTGTAAGCGGGATATATTATTAGGCTCGGGCATACAAATAAAATATCTATGCCAAGTTTGAGGTCAAAGTTTATGTGGGATCATAGTTAGATATCCAAGAAACCTCAACCATATCTGAAATCTCTTTTTCTCATGAAATTAGTCACATTCAAAAATTCGTGTAGCCCGCATTATTCATTTGTCGTGTAAGCGGGATATATTATTAGGCTCGGGCCTACAAATAGAATATCTATGCCAAGTTTGAGGTCAAAGTTTATGTGGGATCATAGTTAGATATCCAAGAAACCTAAACCATGTCTGAAATCTCTTTTTCTCATGAAATGATCCACATTCAAAAATTCCGGCAGCCCGCATTATTCATTTGTCGTGTAAGCGGGATATATTATAAGGCTCGGGCTTACAAATAGAATATCTGTGCCAAGTTTGAGGTCAAAGTTTATGTGGGATCATAGTTAGATATCCGAGAAACCTCAACCATGTCTGAAATCTTTTTTTCTCATCAAATGATCCACATTCAAAAATTCGTGTAGCCCGCATTATTCATTTGTCGTGTAAGCGGGATATATTATTAGGCTCGGGCTTACAAATTGAATATCTGTGCCAAGTTTGAGGCCAAAGTTTATGTGGGATCATAGTTAGATATCCAAGAAACCTCAACCATGTCTGAAATCTCTTTTGCTCATGAAATGATCCACATTCAAAAATTCCGGCAGCCCGCATTATTCATTTGTCGTGTAAGCGGGATATATTATTAGGCTCGGGCATACAAATAAAATATCTATGCCAAGTTTGAGGTCAAAGTTTATGTGGGATCATAGTTAGATATCCAAGAAACCTCAACCATATCTGAAATCTCTTTTTCTCATGAAATTAGTCACATTCAAAAATTCGTGTAGCCCGCATTATTCATTTGTCGTGTAAGCGGGATATATTATTAGGCTCGGGCCTACAAATAGAATATCTATGCCAAGTTTGAGGTCAAAGTTTATGTGGGATCATAGTTAGATAACCAAGAAACCTAAACCATGTCTGAAATCTCTTTTTCTCATCAAATTAGTCACATTCAAAAATTCGTGTAGCCCGCATTATTCATTTGTCGTGTAAGCGGGATATTTTACTAGACTCGGGCCTACAAATAGAATATCTGTGCCAAGTTTGAGGCCAAAGTTTATGTGGGATCATAGTTAGATAACCAAGAAACCTCAACCATGTCTGAAATCTCTTTTTCTCATGAAATGATCGACATTCAAAAATTCCGGCACCCCGCATTATTCATTTGTCGTGTAAGCGGGATATATTATAAGGCTCGGGCCTACAAATAGAATATCTATGCCAAGTTTGAGGTCAAAGTTTATGTGGGATCATAGTTAGATAACCAAGAAACCTAAACCATGTCTGAAATCTCTTTTTCTCATCAAATTAGTCACATTCAAAAATTCGTGTAGCCCGCATTATTCATTTGTCGTGTAAGCGGGATATTTTACTAGACTCGGGCCTACAAATAAAATATCTGTGCCAAGTTTGAGGCCAAAGTTTATGTGGGATCATAGTTAGATAACCAAGAAACCTCAACCATGTCTGAAATCTCTTTTTCTCATCAAATGATCCACATTCAAAAATTCGTGTAGCCCGCATTATTCATTTGTCGTGTAAGCGGGATATTTTATTAGACTCGGGCCTACAAATAGAATATCTGTGCCAAGTTTGAGGTCAAAGTTTATGTGGGATCATAGTTAGATATCCGAGAAACCTCAACCATGTCTGAAATCTCTTTTTCTCATCAAATGATCCACATTCAAAAATTTGTGTAGCCCGGATTATTCATTTGTCGTGTAAGCGGGATATTTTATTAGACTCGGGCCTACAAATAGAATATCTATGCCAAGTTTGAGGTCAAAGTTTATGTGGGATCATAGTTAGATATCCGAGAAACCTAAACCATGTCTGAAATCTCTTTTTCTCATGAAATGATCCACATTCAAAAATTCCGGCAGCCCGCATTATTCATTTGTCGTGTAAGCGGGATATATTATAAGGCTCGGGCTTACAAATAGAATATCTGTGCCAAGTTTGAGGTCAAAGTTTATGTGGGATCATAGTTAGATATCCGAGAAACCTCAACCATGTCTGAAATCTCTTTTTCTCATCAAATGATCCACATTCAAAAATTCGTGTAGCCCGCATTATTCATTTGTCGTGTAAGCGAGATATATTATTAGGCTCGGGCTTACAAATAGAATATCTGTGCCAAGTTTGAGGTCAAAGTTTATGTGGGATCATAGTTAGATATCCAAGAAACCTCAACCATGTCTGAAATCTCTTTTTCTCATCAAATGATCCACATTCAAAAATTCGTGTAGCCCGCATTATTCATTTGTCGTGTAAGCGGGATATATTATAAGGCTCGGGCCTACAAATAGAATATCTATGCCAAGTTTGAGGTCAAAGTTTATGTGGGATCATAGTTAGATAACCAAGAAACCTAAACCATGTCTGAAATCTCTTTTTCTCATCAAATTAGTCACATTCAAAAATTCGTGTAGCCCGCATTATTCATTTGTCGTGTAAGCGGGATATTTTATTAGACTCGGGCCTACAAATAGAATATCTGTGCCAAGTTTGAGGTCAAAGTTTATGTGGGATCATAGTTAGATATCCAAGAAACCTCAACCATGTCTGAAATCTCTTTTTCTCATGAAATGATCGACATTCAAAAATTCCGGCACCCCGCATTATTCATTTGTCGTGTAAGCGGGATATATTATAAGGCTCGGGCCTACAAATAGAATATCTATGCCAAGTTTGAGGTCAAAGTTTATGTGGGATCATAGTTAGATAACCAAGAAACCTAAACCATGTCTGAAATCTCTTTTTCTCATCAAATTAGTCACATTCAAAAATTCGTGTAGCCCGCATTATTCATTTGTCGTGTAAGCGGGATATTTTATTAGACTCGGGCCTACAAATAGAATATCTGTGCCAAGTTTGAGGCCAAAGTTTATGTGGGATCATAGTTAGATAACCAAGAAACCTCAACCATGTCTGAAATCTCTTTTTCTCATCAAATGATCCACATTCAAAAATTCGTGTAGCCCGCATTATTCATTTGTCGTGTAAGCGGGATATTTTATTAGACTCGGGCCTACAAATAGAATATCTGTGCCAAGTTTGAGGTCAAAGTTTATGTGGGATCATAGTTAGATATCCGAGAAACCTCAACCATGTCTGAAATCTCTTTTTCTCATCAAATGATCCACATTCAAAAATTTGTGTAGCCCGGATTATTCATTTGTCGTGTAAGCGGGATATTTTATTAGACTCGGGCTTACAAATAGAATATCTATGCCAAGTTTGAGGTCAAAGTTTATGTGGGATCATAGTTAGATATCCAAGAAACCTCAACCATGTCTGAAATCTCTTTTTCTCATGAAATGATCCACATTCAAAAATTCCGGCAGCCCGCATTATTCATTTGTCGTGTAAGCGGGATATATTATTAGGCTCGGGCCTACAAATAGATTATCTGTACCAAGTTTGAGGCCAAAGTTTATGTGGGATCATAGTTAGATATCCGAGAAACCTCAACCATGTCTGAAATCTCTTTTTCTCATCAAATGATCCACATTCAAAAATTCGTGTAGCCCGCATTATTCATTTGTCGTGTAAGCGGAATATATTATTAGACTCGGGCTTACAAATAGAATATCTGTGCCATGTTTGAGGCCAAAGTTTATGTCCCTTCAGCGGTCCCTTCAGCCTGACAATTGTCACCGTGTCATGTAGTGTCCTTGACTATAATAGGAATTTCTTCTGCTTCGTTTCAACTTGATCGCCTGATTCATTTAGCGTTACCCAGGGAGCACCGCGAGGAGGTATGAATCTAGGACTTTGCCCCCCTTTGTACGCCCGCCTCTAAATTCATTTCATTTTTCATTTCAAACTATTTCTTTTTTTTGTTAATTTTTTATTTTTGATTTTTTTTTGGTTTTTTAATTTTTTTTAAATTTTTTTTTATGTATTTTTTTTTTTTTAATTTTTTTTTTTATTTTTTTTTTTTTTTTTTATTTTTTGTATATTTTTTTTTAGATTTTAATGTAGTATTTAAATTTCAAAATTTATTTTTTGTTTGGTTCATCCAAATTCTTACCCTCTCTATTATTTTCGTTCATGTTTTGGTGAACAATCATTTTAGAAAAATGTTTCTTACCGTCATTCTTTTTCTTATGATTCCATTTTTCTATGGGATCTACTTCCTCTCTGTATTTTGGTTTTGATTTAACATTATTGAACCCTTTTTTGGGAAAATTATTTATAATTCCATATATTTGATCTTCGATCCTATTCATCGAAAACACTAAAAATCGTCCAGCTTTTATTGGTCGTTTACCAATTTCAACAGCCTTTTTGTCCATTTCAGATTTTGTGGTTCCAAAGTAGCTTTCTATTGAAGCGTTTGTAAAATTTTTTGTAGAGAAATCCTTTGTTTCTACTATTGGAGTCCACAATGGCAAAATAGACATAAAATGATTAAGAATTTCAATTGCAAATTCCGGATTGTAAAAGTGATTTTGTGGCTTAAGTATTGTTTCTCGTTGTTTTATCATTTCTAACTGCGGTTGAATTTTTGATTTGAGATCGATGTAGAATTTAGATCTCTCGAATAATGCTGTTCGATCGCTGCTGATTGAATTGTCTTCTAGTAATAATGTTTCCGGTTGATCCGTAAACATTTCGGATGCGCATTCTATCTCTTCCAAATATTCTTTTTTCAATAAAATTGCCAATTGAACAATATCGGTATCTATGTGATTGTTGGAATCCGTACAACAAATTTTCCATAGCATTATGAATTTTTTTTGGATTGTTTCGTAACACTCATCGTGTGCAATTGAATCTAGATAATTCAATAATTTGTAAAAAATGTGTTTGTCTCGTTCAAAATCTTTATAATGCTTTCTGATTATACGGCTAAAATTTTTTTTCAAATGCGCGTAACATAATCTTAATTTGACAATTTTTTCCATTTCATTTATTTTTTTATTTTCGACCCAGTCATGGCATAAATTTATATAATCTAGAAGTTCAATATTATTCCAAGACAAGGATATTGCATTTAACGATGCCTTACTATTATCCGAAACTACGTGTGAAAATATTGGCCATGCAAATCCACAATGCTTTCGAATTTCATTTTTTAAAAAATCCAAGAACATTTTAATACTTAATGAACTTTGTAGGGTCGTCAACATTTCACCAAATGGGACGTTTGAGCCAGTTTGGCCATCTATGTTTTTAACATTTATTACTCCAGCATAATACATTACTTGTTTTGTAAGTTCTCGTGGTGCACGAGCAATCGTTCCGGTTGCATCAAAATGAGCACATAAATTTAAATTTAATTGCTTTAACTTAACAAGTAATCGAATCTGGCTTTTTGCAATCGAATAAATCGTAAAAGGATTTGCCATTAAAAAGTGAAGGTAGTCGAGCCTTTTAACTTTAATGTCTAAATCAAGAAAGTCATCTAGGTGATCATCCATTGATAAAAGTGCCTCACGACGAGCTTGGTTAAGCACATCAATGCCTTTATAATGACCAAGATTGCCTTTTTCCTTAAGTTCTAAATTCACATCTCGCATTAATTTTGTTTGCACTTCAGCGCTGTATGTATTTTTTAGCGTTTCTTTTAAAATGTCTCGGTTTTTTCCACGAAGCTGACATGATAATTCCTCACGATGATCGATTTCTCCATCGCTATGTTTAATATAAAATAATTTGTGGACGTTTAGGTCGTATTTATAATGTTTGAATGTATAATATCTTGGGCAATCTTTTTGTTTGCATTTTTTACTGTAAATTGTAATACAGGATTCGGTTATATATGTTTTTGCAGCTGCAATTATACATGGATAATGTTCTACAAATTTGTCTCGAATAGCATCCATATACGACTCAACTAGTAAGCAATTGTTCTCTTCGTCAAACACTTGCTCTTTAAATTCTTTAAAGGAAAAAGTAATAATTTTACATTTGTCCGTATAACGTGCATAATTTGAACCTTTTCGTTCAGCGACTGAATCATTACAATTACCTTCAATATCACTATAATATTGCGGATCTGGAGCCGTCGGATTATTATGTTCTATGGCATCATGTTCTACATTTGCTTGTCTGGAGTCATCATCCATCGAATAATAATATTGTGAATCTTTTCCAATCACTTCTACTGATAATATTTCAATTTCATTAGAATTATCTATGTTTGAAATCTGACTTGTTGTAGGCTTATTGTCATTCGCATAAACTGTCCCATCTTCAAATTCAATAGCAAGTACTTTAATGCAGTTCTCATTAGATTTCTCAAATGAAGGGATTTCATTTTCACGAATTTCCGTCGTTACAAACTCGATTGGGATTTTATAGGGTTGATGATCGCTGATCAACAGTTCGTCATTAACGACGGGCTACTCCGAGACTTTGGAAGCACACGAATAGTTGCTTTTTGGAGATGAAACATTAGGATTAATTTTATCATAAAGAGTGTCATCCGTTGATGGTTGTAACATAAGATCAGATTTTTTCTCAGTTTTTGATTCAAATCGTCGCTCTACAGCTGTGCGAAAACTATTATTATTTTTAAACATATTAATTAATTTTAGCCTATTATTATTATTACAAGGAAATCCAGATATATCCTGGGAAATTTTATAAAATAATGAACCTGGTTTTATTGATCCAAACTTAATGTCTTCAAAAGATTTCACGTGACTACAAATTGAATCAACCAATTTTAAAATTGATTCATTATTATATTCAAATTTTACAAACGGCATTTTAAAATTATTTATATGGAGTACAAATAATTTATTTAAAAAATATAGGCGTACGTGTTTATACAGAGTATATAATATACATATACGTACGTATGATAACTACCAGAAAATAATTTAACAAATTTATTAAAACAAATATCCTATTTTCTCATGAATATTAATAAGCTCGCAATCAAGCGAAGATCGAATTTTTTTAAAAACTGATTTTAAAATATGAACCAAGTATATCACTTAATCAATATGATATAGACACAACGAGCTCTAAAAACGCATTAAAACGAAACAGCGAAAAAAATTCCTTTTATACGATACGCAAAAAAAAAATTAAAAAATTTATTTTTAAAAATAGTATAAAAGGAATTTTTTTCGCTGTTTCGTTTTAATGCGTTTTTAGAGCTCGTTGTGTCTACATCATATTGATTAAGTGATATATTTGGTTCATATTTTAAAATCAGTTTTTAAAAAAATTCGATCTTCGCTTGATTGCGAGCTTATTAATATTCATGAGAAAATAGGATATTTGTTTTAATAAATTTGTTAAATTATTTTCTGGTAGTTATCATACGTACGTATATGTATATTATATACTCTGTATAAACACGTACGCCTATATTTTTTAAATAAATTATTTGTACTCCATATAAATAATTTTAAAATGCCGTTTGTAAAATTTGAATATAATAATGAATCAATTTCAAAATTGGTTGATTCAATTTGTAGTCACGTGAAATCTTTTGAAGACATTAAGTTTGGATCAATAAAACCAGGTTCATTATTTTATAAAATTTCCCAGGATATATCTGGATTTCCTTGTAATAATAATAATAGGCTAAAACTAATTAATATGTTTAAAAATAATAATAGTTTTCGCACAGCTGTAGAGCGACGATTTGAATCAAAAACTGAGAAAAAATCTGATCTTATGTTACAACCATCAACGGATGACACTCTTTATGATAAAATTAATCCTAATGTTTCATCTCCAAAAAGCAACTATTCGTGTGCTTCCAAAGTCTCGGAGCAGCCCGTCGTTAATGACGAACTGTTGATCAGCGATCATCAACCCTATAAAATCCCAATCGAGTTTGTAACGACGGAAATTCGTGAAAATGAAATCCCTTCATTTGAGAAATCTAATGAGAACTGCATTAAAGTACTTGCTATTGAATTTGAAGATGGGACAGTTTATGCGAATGACAATAAGCCTACAACAAGTCAGATTTCAAACATAGATAATTCTAATGAAATTGAAATATTATCAGTAGAAGTGATTGGAAAAGATTCACAATATTATTATTCGATGGATGATGACTCCAGACAAGCAAATGTAGAACATGATGCCATAGAACATAATAATCCGACGGCTCCAGATCCGCAATATTATAGTGATATTGAAGGTAATTGTAATGATTCAGTCTCTGAACGAAAAGGTTCAAATTATGCACGTTATACGGACAAATGTAAAATTATTACTTTTTCCTTTAAAGAATTTAAAGAGCAAGTGTTTGACGAAGAGAACAATTGCTTACTAGTTGAGTCGTATATGGATGCTATTCGAGACAAATTTGTAGAACATTATCCATGTATAATTGCAGCTGCAAAAACATATATAACCGAATCCTGTATTACAATTTACAGTAAAAAATGCAAACAAAAAGATTGCCCAAGATATTATACATTCAAACATTATAAATACGACCTAAACGTCCACAAATTATTTTATATTAAACATAGCGATGGAGAAATCGATCATCGTGAGGAATTATCATGTCAGCTTCGTGGAAAAAACCGAGACATTTTAAAAGAAACGCTAAAAAATACATACAGCGCTGAAGTGCAAACAAAATTAATGCGAGATGTGAATTTAGAACTTAAGGAAAAAGGCAATCTTGGTCATTATAAAGGCATTGATGTGCTTAACCAAGCTCGTCGTGAGGCACTTTTATCAATGGATGATCACCTAGATGACTTTCTTGATTTAGACATTAAAGTTAAAAGGCTCGACTACCTTCACTTTTTAATGGCAAATCCTTTTACGATTTATTCGATTGCAAAAAGCCAGATTCGATTACTTGTTAAGTTAAAGCAATTAAATTTAAATTTATGTGCTCATTTTGATGCAACCGGAACGATTGCTCGTGCACCACGAGAACTTACAAAACAAGTAATGTATTATGCTGGAGTAATAAATGTTAAAAACATAGATGGCCAAACTGGCTCAAACGTCCCATTTGGTGAAATGTTGACGACCCTACAAAGTTCATTAAGTATTAAAATGTTCTTGGATTTTTTAAAAAATGAAATTCGAAAGCATTGTGGATTTGCATGGCCAATATTTTCACACGTAGTTTCGGATAATAGTAAGGCATCGTTAAATGCAATATCCTTGTCTTGGAATAATATTGAACTTCTAGATTATATAAATTTATGCCATGACTGGGTCGAAAATAAAAAAATAAATGAAATGGAAAAAATTGTCAAATTAAGATTATGTTACGCGCATTTGAAAAAAAATTTTAGCCGTATAATCAGAAAGCATTATAAAGATTTTGAACGAGACAAACACATTTTTTACAAATTATTGAATTATCTAGATTCAATTGCACACGATGAGTGTTACGAAACAATCCAAAAAAAATTCATAATGCTATGGAAAATTTGTTGTACGGATTCCAACAATCACATAGATACCGATATTGTTCAATTGGCAATTTTATTGAAAAAAGAATATTTGGAAGAGATAGAATGCGCATCCGAAATGTTTACGGATCAACCGGAAACATTATTACTAGAAGACAATTCAATCAGCAGCGATCGAACAGCATTATTCGAGAGATCTAAATTCTACATCGATCTCAAATCAAAAATTCAACCGCAGTTAGAAATGATAAAACAACGAGAAACAATACTTAAGCCACAAAATCACTTTTACAATCCGGAATTTGCAATTGAAATTCTTAATCATTTTATGTCTATTTTGCCATTGTGGACTCCAATAGTAGAAACAAAGGATTTCTCTACAAAAAATTTTACAAACGCTTCAATAGAAAGCTACTTTGGAACCACAAAATCTGAAATGGACAAAAAGGCTGTTGAAATTGGTAAACGACCAATAAAAGCTGGACGATTTTTAGTGTTTTCGATGAATAGGATCGAAGATCAAATATATGGAATTATAAATAATTTTCCCAAAAAAGGGTTCAATAATGTTAAATCAAAACCAAAATACAGAGAGGAAGTAGATCCCATAGAAAAATGGAATCATAAGAAAAAGAATGACGGTAAGAAACATTTTTCTAAAATGATTGTTCACCAAAACATGAACGAAAATAATAGAGAGGGTAAGAATTTGGATGAACCAAACAAAAAATAAATTTTGAAATTTAAATACTACATTAAAATCTAAAAAAAAATATACAAAAAATAAAAAAAAAAAAAAAAAATAAAAAAAAAAATTAAAAAAAAAAAAATACATAAAAAAAAATTTAAAAAAAATTAAAAAACCAAAAAAAATCAAAAATAAAAAATTAACAAAAAAAAGAAATAGTTTGAAATGAAAAATGAAATGAATTTAGAGGCGGGCGTACAAAGGGGGGCAAAGTCCTAGATTCATACCTCCTCGCGGTGCTCCCTGGGTAACGCTAAATGAATCAGGCGATCAAGTTGAAACGAAGCAGAAGAAATTCCTATTATAGTCAAGGACACTACATGACACGGTGACAATTGTCAGGCTGAAGGGACCGCTGAAGGGACATAAACTTTGGCCTCAAACATGGCACAGATATTCTATTTGTAAGCCCGAGTCTAATAATATATTCCGCTTACACGACAAATGAATAATGCGGGCTACACGAATTTTTGAATGTGGATCATTTGATGAGAAAAAGAGATTTCAGACATGGTTGAGGTTTCTCGGATATCTAACTATGATCCCACATAAACTTTGGCCTCAAACTTGGTACAGATAATCTATTTGTAGGCCCGAGCCTAATAATATATCCCGCTTACACGACAAATGAATAATGCGGGCTGCCGGAATTTTTGAATGTGGATCATTTCATGAGAAAAAGAGATTTCAGACATGGTTGAGGTTTCTTGGATATCTAACTATGATCCCACATAAACTTTGACCTCAAACTTGGCATAGATATTCTATTTGTAAGCCCGAGTCTAATAAAATATCCCGCTTACACGACAAATGAATAATCCGGGCTACACAAATTTTTGAATGTGGATCATTTGATGAGAAAAAGAGATTTCAGACATGGTTGAGGTTTCTCGGATATCTAACTATGATCCCACATAAACTTTGACCTCAAACTTGGCACAGATATTCTATTTGTAGGCCCGAGTCTAATAAAATATCCCGCTTACACGACAAATGAATAATGCGGGCTACACGAATTTTTGAATGTGGATCATTTGATGAGAAAAAGAGATTTCAGACATGGTTGAGGTTTCTTGGTTATCTAACTATGATCCCACATAAACTTTGGCCTCAAACTTGGCACAGATATTCTATTTGTAGGCCCGAGTCTAATAAAATATCCCGCTTACACGACAAATGAATAATGCGGGCTACACGAATTTTTGAATGTGACTAATTTGATGAGAAAAAGAGATTTCAGACATGGTTTAGGTTTCTTGGTTATCTAACTATGATCCCACATAAACTTTGACCTCAAACTTGGCATAGATATTCTATTTGTAGGCCCGAGCCTTATAATATATCCCGCTTACACGACAAATGAATAATGCGGGGTGCCGGAATTTTTGAATGTCGATCATTTCATGAGAAAAAGAGATTTCAGACATGGTTGAGGTTTCTCGAACATCTAACTATGATCCCACATAAACTTTGACCTCAAACTTGGCACAGATATTCTATTTGTAAGCCCGAGCCTAATAATATATCTCGCTTACACGACAAATGAATAATGCGGGCTACACGAATTTTTGAATGTGGATCATTTGATGAGAAAAAGAGATTTCAGACATGGTTGAGGTTTCTTGGATATCTAACTATGATCCCACATAAACTTTGACCTCAAACTTGGCATAAATATTCTATTTGTAGGCCCGAGTCTAATAAAATATCCCGCTTACACGACAAATGAATAATCCGGGCTACACAAATTTTTGAATGTGGATCATTTGATGAGAAAAAGAGATTTCAGACATGGTTGAGGTTTCTCGGATATCTAACTATGATCCCACATAAACTTTGGCCTCAAACTTAACATAGATATTCTATTTGTAGGCCCGAGCCTAATAATATATCCCGCTTACACGACAAATGAATAATGCGGGGTGCCGGAATTTTTGAATGTCGATCATTTCATGAGAAAAAGAGATTTCAGACATGGTTAAGGTTTCTCGAACATCTAACTATGATCCCACATAAACTTTGGCCTCAAACTTGACACAGATATTCTATTTGTAGGCCCGAGTCTAATAAAATATCCCGCTTACACGACAAATGAATAATGCGGGCTACACGAATTTTTGAATGTGACTAATTTCATGAGAAAAAGAGATTTCAGATATGGTTGAGGTTTCTTGGATATCTAACTATGATCCCACATAAACTTTGACCTCAAACTTGGCACAGATATTCTATTTGTAAGCCCGAGCCTAATAATATATCTCGCTTACACGACAAATGAATAATGCGGGCTACACGAATTTTTGAATGTGGATCATTTGATAAGAAAAAGAGATTTCAGACACGGTTGAGGTTTCTTGGATATCTAACTATGATCCCACATAAACTTTGACCTCAAACTTGGCATAAATATTCTATTTGTAGGCCCGAGTCTAATAAAATATCCCGCTTACACGACAAATGAATAATCCGGGCTACACAAATTTTTGAATGTGGATCATTTGATGAGAAAAAGAGATTTCAGACATGGTTGAGGTTTCTCGGATATCTAACTATGATCCCACATAAACTTTGGCCTCAAACTTAACATAGATATTCTATTTGTAGGCCCGAGCCTAATAATATATCCCGCTTACACGACAAACGAATAATGCGGGGTGTTGGAATTTTTGAATGTGGATCATTTGATGAGAAAAAGAGATTTCAGACATGGTTGAGGTTTCTCGAACATTTAACTATGATTCCACATAAACTTTGGCCTCAAACTTGGTACAGATAATCTATTTGTAAACCCGAACCTAATAATATATACCGCTTACACGACAAATGAATAATGCGGGGTGCCGGAATTTTTGAATGTGGATCATTTGATGAGAAAAAGAGATTTCAGACATGGTTGAGGTTTCTTGGATATCTAACTATGATCCCACATAAACTTTGACCTCAAACTTGGCATAAATATTCTATTTGTAGGCCCGAGTCTAATAAAATATACCGCTTACACGACAAATGAATAATCCGGGCTACACAAATTTTTGAATGTGACTAATTTCATGAGAAAAAGAGATTTCAGATATGGTTGAGGTTTCTTGGATATCTAACTATGATCCCACATAAACTTTGACCTCAAACTTGGCACAGATATTCTATTTGTAAGCCCGAGCCTAATAATATATCTCGCTTACACGACAAATGAATAATGCGGGCTACACGAATTTTTGAATGTGGATCATTTGATGAGAAAAAGAGATTTCAGACATGGTTGAGGTTTCTTGGATATCTAACTATGATCCCACATAAACTTTGACCTCAAACTTGGCATAAATATTCTATTTGTAGGCCCGAGTCTAATAAAATATCCCGCTTACACGACAAATGAATAATCCGGGCTACACAAATTTTTGAATGTGGATCATTTGATGAGAAAAAGAGATTTCAGACATGGTTGAGGTTTCTCGGATATCTAACTATGATTCCACATAAACTTTGGCCTCAAACTTGGCATAGATATTCAATTTGTAAGCCCGAGCCTAATAATATATCCCGCTTATACGACAAATGAATAATGCGGGGTGCCGGAATTTTTGAATGTGGATCATTTGATGAGAAAAAGAGATTTCAGACATGGTTGAGGTTTCTTGGATATCTAACTATGATCCCACATAAACTTTGACCTCAAACTTGGCACAGATATTCTATTTGTAAGCCCGAGCCTAATAATATATCTCGCTTACACGACAAATGAATAATGCGGGCTACACGAATTTTTGAATGTGGATCATTTGATGAGAAAAAGAGATTTCAGACATGGTTGAGGTTTCTTGGATATCTAACTATGATCCCACATAAACTTTGACCTCAAACTTGGCATAAATATTCTATTTGTAGGCCCGAGTCTAATAAAATATCCCGCTTACACGACAAATGAATAATCCGGGCTACACAAATTTTTGAATGTGGATCATTTGATGAGAAAAAGAGATTTCAGACATGGTTGAGGTTTCTCGGATATCTAACTATGATCCCACATAAACTTTGGCCTCAAACTTAACATAGATATTCTATTTGTAGGCCCGAGCCTAATAATATATCCCGCTTACACGACAAATGAATAATGCGGGGTGCCGGAATTTTTGAATGTGGATCATTTGATGAGAAAAAGAGATTTCAGACATGGTTGAGGTTTCTTGGATATCTAACTATGATCCCACATAAACTTTGACCTCAAACTTGGCATAAATATTCTATTTGTAGGCCCGAGTCTAATAAAATATACCGCTTACACGACAAATGAATAATCCGGCCTACACAAATTTTTGAATGTGACTAATTTCATGAGAAAAAGAGATTTCAGATATGGTTGAGGTTTCTTGGATATCTAACTATGATCCCACATAAACTTTGACCTCAAACTTGGCACAGATATTCTATTTGTAAGCCCGAGCCTAATAATATATCTCGCTTACACGACAAATGAATAATGCGGGCTACACGAATTTTTGAATGTGGATCATTTGATGAGAAAAAGAGATTTCAGACATGGTTGAGGTTTCTTGGATATCTAACTATGATCCCACATAAACTTTGACCTCAAACTTGGCATAAATATTCTATTTGTAGGCCCGAGTCTAATAAAATATCCCGCTTACACGACAAATGAATAATCCGGGCTACACAAATTTTTGAATGTGGATCATTTGATGAGAAAAAGAGATTTCAGACATGGTTGAGGTTTCTCGGATATCTAACTATGATCCCACATAAACTTTGGCCTCAAACTTGGCACAGATATTCAATTTGTAAGCCCGAGCCTAATAATATATCCCGCTTATACGACAAATGAATAATGCGGGGTGCCGGAATTTTTGAATGTGGATCATTTGATGAGAAAAAGAGATTTCAGACATGGTTGAGGTTTCTTGGATATCTAACTATGATCCCACATAAACTTTGACCTCAAACTTGGCATAAATATTCTATTTGTAGGCCCGAGTCTAATAAAATATACCGCTTACACGACAAATGAATAATCCGGGCTACACAAATTTTTGAATGTGACTAATTTCATGAGAAAAAGAGATTTCAGATATGGTTGAGGTTTCTTGGATATCTAACTATGATCCCACATAAACTTTGACCTCAAACTTGGCACAGATATTCTATTTGTAAGCCCGAGCCTAATAATATATCTCGCTTACACGACAAATGAATAATGCGGGCTACACGAATTTTTGAATGTGGATCATTTGATGAGAAAAAGAGATTTCAGACATGGTTGAGGTTTCTTGGATATCTAACTATGATCCCACATAAACTTTGACCTCAAACTTGGCATAAATATTCTATTTGTAGGCCCGAGTCTAATAAAATATCCCGCTTACACGACAAATGAATAATCCGGGCTACACGAATTTTTGAATGTGGATCATTTGATGAGAAAAAAAGATTTCAGACATGGTTGAGGTTTCTCGGATATCTAACTATGATCCCACATAAACTTTGACCTCAAACTTGGCACAGATATTCTATTTGTAAGCTCGAGCCTTATAATATATCCCGCTTACACGACAAATGAATAATGCGGGCTACACGAATTTTTGAATGTGGATCATTTGATGAGAAAAAGAGATTTCAGACATGGTTGAGGTTTCTCGGATATCTAACTATGATCCCACATAAACTTTGACCTCAAACTTGGCATAGATATTTTATTTGTAGGCCCGAGCCTTATAATATATCCCGCTTACACGACAAATGAATAATGCGGGGTGCCGGAATTTTTGAATGTCGATCATTTCATGAGAAAAAGAGATTTCAGACATGGTTGAGGTTTCTTGGTTATCTAACTATGATCCCACATAAACTTTGGCCTCAAACTTGGCACAGATATTCTATTTGTAGGCCCGAGTCTAATAAAATATCCCGCTTACACGACAAATGAATAATGCGGGCTACACGAATTTTTGAATGTGACTAATTTCATGAGAAAAAGAGATTTCAGATATGGTTGAGGTTTCTTGGATATCTAACTATGATCCCACATAAACTTTGACCTCAAACTTGGCACAGATATTCTATTTGTAAGCCCGAGTCTAATAATATATCTCGCTTACACGACAAATGAATAATGCGGGCTACACGAATTTTTGAATGTGGATCATTTGATGAGAAAAAGAGATTTCAGACATGGTTGAGGTTTCTTGGATATCTAACTATGATCCCACATAAACTTTGACCTCAAACTTGGCATAAATATTCTATTTGTAGGCCCGAGTCTAATAAAATATCCCGCTTACACGACAAATGAATAATCCGGGCTACACAAATTTTTGAATGTGGATCATTTGATGAGAAAAAGAGATTTCAGACATGGTTGAGGTTTCTCGGATATCTAACTATGATCCCACATAAACTTTGGCCTCAAACTTAACATAGATATTCTATTTGTAGGCCCGAGCCTAATAATATATCCCGCTTACACGACAAATGAATAATCCGGGGTGCCGGAATTTTTGAATGTGGATCATTTGATGAGAAAAAGAGATTTCAGACATGGTTGAGGTTTCTCGAACATTTAACTATGATTCCACATAAACTTTGGCCTCAAACTTGGTACAGATAATCTATTTGTAAACCCGAGCCTAATAATATATACCGCTTACACGACAAATGAATAATGCGGGGTGCCGGAATTTTTGAATGTGGATCATTTGATGAGAAAAAGAGATTTCAGACATGGTTGAGGTTTCTTGGATATCTAACTATGATCCCACATAAACTTTGACCTCAAACTTGGCATAAATATTCTATTTGTAGGCCCGAGTCTAATAAAATATACCGCTTACACGACAAATGAATAATCCGGGCTACACAAATTTTTGAATGTGGATCATTTGATGAGAAAAAGAGATTTCAGACATGGTTGAGGTTTCTCGGATATCTAACTATGATCCCACATAAACTTTGGCCTCAAACTTTGCACAGATATTCAATGTGTAACATCGAGCCTAATAATATATCCCGCTTATACGACAAATGAATAATGCGGGCTACACGAATTTTTGAATGTGGATCATTTGATGAGAAAAAAAGATTTCAGACATGGTTGAGGTTTCTCGGATATCTAACTATGATCCCACATAAACTTTGACCTCAAACTTGGCACAGATATTCTATTTGTAAGCCCGAGCCTTATAATATATCCCGCTTACACGACAAATGAATAATCCGGGCTACACGAATTTTTGAATGTGGATCATTTGATGAGAAAAAGAGATTTCAGACATGGTTGAGGTTTCTCGGATATCTAACTATGATCCCACATAAACTTTGACCTCAAACTTGGCATAGATATTCTATTTGTAGGCCCGAGTCTAATAAAATATCCCGCTTACACGACAAATGAATAATGCGGGGTGCCGGAATTTTTGAATGTCGATCATTTCATGAGAAAAAGAGATTTCAGACATGGTTGAGGTTTCTTGGTTATCTAACTATGATCCCACATAAACTTTGGCCTCAAACTTGGCACAGATATTCTATTTGTAGGCCCGAGTCTAATAAAATATCCCGCTTACACGACAAATGAATAATGCGGGCTACACGAATTTTTGAATGTGACTAATTTGATGAGAAAAAGAGATTTCAGATATGGTTGAGGTTTCTTGGATATCTAACTATGATCCCACATAAACTTTGACCTCAAACTTGGCATAGATATTCTATTTGTATGCCCGAGCCTAATAATATATCCCGCTTACACGACAAATGAATAATGCGGGCTGCCGGAATTTTTGAATGTGGATCATTTCATGAGAAAAAGAGATTTCAGACATGGTTGAGGTTTCTCGGATATCTAGCTATGCTCCCACATAAACTTTGGCCTCAAACTTGGCATAGATATTCTATTTGTAGGCCCGAGCCTAATAATATATCCCGCTTACACGACAAATGAATAATGCGGGCTACACAAATTTTTGAATGTGACTAATTTGATGAGAAAAAGAGATTTCAGACATGGTTGAGGTTTCTTGGATATCCAACTATGATCCCACATAAACTTTGGCCTCAAACTTGGCACAGATATTCTATTTGTAGGCCCGAGCCTAGAAGTTTTCCTCGCTTACACGACAAATAATTTATATGTGCTTCGCGGATTTTCTTAGATACGTTATAAATATAATTTTACAAAATTTTTAAGTTATCATATGACTTTGTATCTTTTAATTAATTAGGTAGCTTTATCCAATGTTCATATTATGTCGCAGAACTGATTTGAATATGATTTTAGAATTTGTTAAAAGTTTTAATTTATTTATTTAAAAACATCATCTTGTTTTCGTTCCCCGTGTTATTTTGTCGGTAATGCAGTTTTATGATGAATTTTCTTCCGAAATGTCGGTAGTGCAGTTTTTATATTATCATTAATTCCCTCGTAATATGTCGATAAAGTAGTTTTTTCTGCCGAAATTTCGGCTGAAATGCCGATAATGCAGTTTGTATATGATTGTGAAATCTCCTCTCAATGCGCCGATAAAGTAGTTTTTCTGATGGAATTTCGGCCGAAATGTCGATAATGCAGATTTTTTTATGCCCAATTTTCTGCTAACTTCAGTAGTATCATTAATTCCCTCGTAATATGTCGATAAAGTAGTTTTTTCTGCCGAAATTTCGGCTGAAATGCCGATAATGCAGTTTGTATATGATTGTGAAATCTCCTCTCAATGCGCCGATAAAGTAGTTTTTCTGATGGAATTTCGGCCGAAATGTCGATAATGCAGATTTTTTTATGCCCAATTTTCTGCTAACTTCAGTAGTATGGTATGTTGTACCATCACTTCGAATCAAAAAAAATCGAATCGTAAAAGTGAAAGTTGTATCATTTTTGCTTTTCGAAAATGATACAACATACCGCCATTCGACTTTTTTCGAATTTCGATTGGAAGTGATGGTACAACATACCGCCCCATATTAACTACACACATTTTATCATACATATTTGCCGTCTTACTTTGGCAAAAGTTAAAACCATTCTGGAATAGAATTAATTTGTGCTCAAAGTAACAACCAAAGATATTTTTTAATTTAATTTTATTAGTTGGTAACAATTACATTTTGAATTTGAAAACAACGTAAAAATGCAACTAAATATATTCAATTAAATAGTAATGTGCTAGAACATTATTGAATATTATTACAAATCGTAACTAATTGCTCGTGTTGTTTAGAAAAATGCGATGTCAAAATAACAAAAATCACTTTTATATTTTTATTGCCAACATTTAAAAATAAAAGTATTCAATACAATTGCCCTGGTGGTGAACATTAAAACTACAGGTAGAATAGAATAATTCTATACCAGCAGAAAAGTTTGTCTAAAATAATTCCAATTTGGAATTATATATATGGGATTGTTGTTGTAAATTTCTCAAAGTAAGACAGCGATTATGTCTTGATTTACGTAAAACTATGCTTTACATATTCTTGTTTTGTATAATTTTCCAAATTTATTTTTCATTTTGACAGTTGTACGGAAATTATTTTATAAGACCTTATTGTAAGGACATTTCCATTTTTCCTAGACCTGCAGAAAATGTATTGAATTACTATTCAAAACGACGTCCAAATATTTTAAAGAAACATATAGGCAGCCATTGTATTATTTATTTTAAAAAAAATTGGAAAGCCAAATGCCGTGGGCCCCTATTCCTGAATACGATACAAATACAAAAGTATTAAATTTGAATTGAATCAGATTCGGTCGATTCTTATTTAGAATCGAAAAGGAATCTTGTACTTTCGTTTTCGTATCGCATTCAGGAATAGGGCCTCCTCTGGGGCCGTATTCGTGAAATCGTGAGAAAGTTCCCGAATTGGAATACAATTTACTTTGAAATTCCCTATATTATTCGAATTTTTCGCCGGCTACTATAACCTTTTTTTCAAATTTGTTTTCAAGTTTCCTAATATTAATCTCCGTACTAAAGCATAGAACTCAGTTCGATTTCACGTGAAATTTCCATTTCCAACAATTAGGTTTCTTATTTTAAAAAATGAAAAGAAATTTGAAAATATGATTAAAATAGCCGATTGGGATAATTAACACCGAATACGGCCCCTGGTTGAAAATTTGGAACAACAAATAAAATCATTAAGAAGGAAAATACACAGTTTTTTAAGAAAATGAAAGCTAAATATGGATTTCAAATGAAATGTTAAATTAGCCAAGACACAAATCACGAAGATATTTTTGCTAAGATGTTGTAAAGAGCGAATTTTCCAAAAAAAAAATTCTTGCAACATAATTCCAACCGTTTTTAAACTACTTGAAGACGGGTTGTTTACATTGTTATTCACTAGGAAATCGTTTTGTACTGATTAATAAACCTAATAAAATAATTTCGAAGACACTTGTTACACATCCAAAACATAATTTCTCCACATGTTTTTTTCAAAAAAATTAACTCATCAGTGAAAATATCTTTGAAAAATCGTTTTGAATATATCAAGACAAAAGCATAAAACACTTAAGAAAGTATGATGATATTATAAAACCGCCTAGATCACATGTAATTGAAACGACTGTGGAGGAAACCGTAAGCAGCAACAATAATTATTTTGCAAATAATCCTGACATTTAGAATAAATGGTTAGTTAATTTGTGTAACACACAAAATCCAGAAAAAGTTGGCGATGTTCTTAATTTAGGATAAAAATTCTGCCGTGGTACTTCCACGAAATGTGTTCGTAATGTACGGATTATTGCAGGTATTAAGAGCGATTTGTTGGATCATACAGATGAAAACATAGACAAATCAATTTTGCATAATGAACTATTTAATATTTTATTACAAAAATCAGAAACCAAAATGACACCCAACAGATGTCGCCTGTTCTACAAAATTCGTACTTGACCATCCAGAGATATGTTATCAGGGCTAAGAAAGGTAATGCTACTGTTATTGTAAATCGCAGTGACTGTGTTAACCCATATTTTCTCAGTGATCAGACTGATATGTAGTATATATATATAGTATATGTAGATCAATACAAAAAAATCTCTTCTCATAAAAGAGAATTGGAGAAATTATAGAGGAATATTTTTACTGCAATGTTTTGCTTAATTCCTGAGATACATTTGATCAAAAAATAATTACATGCAAAGATAGCGCGCTAAATATAAGTTTTGACATAGAAAATTGGGTGCTCCGGATAAATCTATCGGGCGCTATTAAAAAAAAGAGTGAGTCCATTAGTACTCTCAAGGAGATGTGTAAACATGGCATATGTATAGTGCGTGTGTATGGTTTACTTTGAAGGAAGAAGAAATGAAATGTTACTAGCCAGATTTTTTCATTCGTTTTTTACCATCAAATTGGTCTATTACTCTTTCGGTATAACCAACGCAATTGGCCTATGGTAGACCTTGTTAAAGTTAGCCGAAAGATTCCAGCCGAAAGATAATGCAGATAGTGTCTTGACTATTTTTAAACTCTCTTTATACTCTCGCTCCTATCGATTTTTAAATTTCTATAAACTGAAATAATTTCTCCTTCACCCGAATGATGTAATTCGATCTTAAATTCTCCTAAATTCGAGTTCATGACTGATTTTTGCTGTATTCAAGACACTATCTGCATTATCTTTCGGCTGGAAACTTTCGGCTAACTTTAACAGTATCTATGGTAGCTGCAAGCATCAAAGACGTGGTCCCATATCTCGTAGTACATATATCTTATATTTCTCACATATCTCGTAGAAGATATATATTTCGATCTGAGTTCTTGTGCAAATCGAATTCGTATCGCAGGAAGTTTATAAGTGATTCATCACTGATCTTAGGGAGCAGCAAAATGGAATCCCTGCTCATAATCATCGGCAAAAGATGTTAGTCTCCTTGAAGAATTTTTGAAATTCTTTCAGAATATGGAGCAAAGACGAAATGTATGTACTTGATTATGCCTTCGACAGCTTTATTCGGCGAGGTGTATACAACTACCAAAAGCATCTTATATCGCCAATGGGTTGTGTTGTTACGCTCATACCAGTTGTTTGTCCAACGATGATTTCCTTATGCGAGGTGACTGTATGAGTTTTACTTGAATTTTTATATATGTACTGCTATTCCAACCGCCAGCTGACTGTTTCTCTTTGACTGAACGCAGCATTGAAAATTAGGAGAATTGAACATGTAGGTTCTAGGAGAGCAAAAGAATTGAGCATCCCTGCGTGACTGTATCAGTTAGGTTGAGTTCAATGTTAAAAACCAGACGTCATTATTATCTCGTACAAAATTCGCCAATACATCCTGAGCTATACTTAGCAGTTTTCTGGTGAGGCGCGCTAACTCATTTTGAAGAGGACCAATTGAGGTTGCATTTTTACGTTCATGGTAGAAGACAAAATCATTGTTAGCCGAATACTATTAAAGTTAGCAGAAAGTTTCCAGCCGAAAGATCAAAAAAATCGATAATGCAGATAGTGTCTTCGCTTTCTCAGCCGAAAGTATATTATAAATACGTCACCGTTGATTAACATTCTTCAGCCGAAAGTTATCAGCCGAATAATTATTTCAACAATACATCAACAGAAACCAAGGTTGTAGTATGCGAAGTTTGTTGTAAAACCTAATTCTATTTAAACTTGAGAAATACAAATGTTTAGATCGGTCAACTTCGGCCTAATTATGTAGAAATTCTGAAGGGGATACAGAGGTGTAATTTATCAAAATTCCGCTAATTCAATATATCGAAAATGCATTGAATAGTCTGTCGTTCTAGGTTTGCATACCTTGTCATTGATGCCACTATGGTCACTTGATAGGCCATCATGCTGGTCAACATCGGCCTAACTGTGGAGAAATATTAGATTAGCAAAGTTGCCCCCCCTCGTATGCGAAACGAAATTAACCGGTTAATGAAACCTGTTAACAAAATTCTGATGGGGATACAGGGGTCCAATTTTACAAAATTTCCATAGTTTATTTTCTGAAAATTTCATTGAATGGCCTAGCGCTCTTTTTAAACCTACAGTTAACAACAGTACAATTTTGAAGAAATTCAGATGGGGATACAGGGGTGTAATTTGAAAAAAAAATTCCATCTTTCAATTTCTGAAAAATTCATTGAATGGCCCGGTGATCTTGCTTAACCTTAATTCGCATTGATGCCACTATGGCCATTTGATAGACCCTAATGCCTGTTAACAACAGTCCAATTTTGAAGAAATTCTGATGGGGATACAGGGGTGTAATTTGATAAGATTTCAATAGTTCAATTTCTGAAAAATTCATTGAATGGCCCGGCGCTCTTGCTTAACCTTAATTCGCATTGATGCCACTATGGTTATTTGATGAACCCTAATGCCTGCTAACAACAATACAATTTTGAAGAAATTCTGATGGAGATACAGGGGTGTAATTTGAAAAAAAATTCCATCGTTCAATTTCTGAAAAATTCAATGAATAGCCCGGCGCTCTTGTTTAATCTTAATTCGCATTGATGCCACTATGACTATTTGATAGGCCCTAATGCTTGTTAACAACAGTCCAATTTTGAAGAAATTCTGATGGGGATAAAGAGGTGTAATTTGATAAGATTTAAATAGTATAATTTCTAAAAATTCATTGAATGGCCTGGCGCTCTTGCTTAACTTTATTTCGCATTGATGCCACTATGGCCATTTAATAGGCCCTAATGCCTGTTAACAACAGTCCAATATTGAAGAAATTCTGATTGGGATACGTGGGTGTAATTTGACAAATATTTCATAATTCGATATATAAAAAATTAATTGAAAGGCCCGGCGCTCCTGATTAACCTAAATTGTTTAACCTAAATTGATGCCTTTATGACCATTTGATAGGCCCTAATGCCTGTTAACAACAGTCCAATTTTAAAGAAATTCTGAATTTTGTTAGCAGGCATTAGATACTATTAAAGTTAGCCGAAAGTTTCCAGCCGAAAGATCAAAAAAATCGATAATGCAGATAGTGTCTTCGCTTTCTCAGCCGAAAGTATATTATAAATACCTTGTTAAAGTTAGCCGAAAGATTCCAGCCGAAAGATAATGCAGATAGTGTCTTGACTATTTTTAAACTCTCTTTATACTGTCGCTCCTATCGATTTTTAAATTCCTATAAACTGAAATAATTTCTCCTTCACCCGAATGATGTAATTCGATCCTAAATTCTCATAAATTCGAGTTCATGACTGATTTTTGTTGTATTCAAGACACAATCTGCATTATCTTTCGGCTGGCAACTTTCGGCTAACTTTAACAGTATGGTCATGTCAGGATTAAATTGTTTGAATAAATAAAATACAAATGAAAGTTGAATTGAAGAAAAAATATGATTGTGTTTTTGTTTTATTTAAATACTTACAAGGATAAGTTCGAATAGTATTTAAAAATAATAATTCTTGATTTTATTTTATCACAAAAATTTCAGTTCAAAGCATGTTGCAGCAGTATAAAGGCGGCATGGTTTTTGTTTTGATTTATCGCCACCAGCTTACAAAATATGTCTGATTTAATTGGGTACAAGTAACTATAATTAAATTCATTTGAATTTGTGGTGTAAAATACATTTATAGTCGATGGCTCTATATAGGCTCTAAAAAACCATCCATCTTCAAAATTATTTATTAAAGTAGAATTACTTTTCAGTTCAATGGAATTTTAAGTGTCACGTATAAAGCACCTTATCCTCACTTTAAGCATGAAGTTATTAATTTCAATCCCTTTTTCAATAATTGGCACTATTTCATCGATAAATGGCTCAAGAAATTCTTTTACTTTTAATGGATGGCTGAAGTTCTTCGATTTTAAAAATATTATACAGTATAGGTCAAAATTCCGCTTTAGAACTTCTAAAAATAGGCAAACCGTCATTGATGATATTTAAAGATATACACTGAGAAAATTTTGTTCTTTTGCTTTAAAAGATTTGAGATTTTAAACTTAAGCACTCGTTTTTTCTTAAAAAATAAGGTGATTTTCTTTAAATTAACAAATTTATTCATAACTTTAAAATTTCCCAAGTCTTTAATTTAAGTAATCATAAATCTTTAAGTCAACAACCTTCAAAAGCGTAAAGATAATAATTGTAGCATTAAAATTATTTATTCTTCCGTACGTTTTTAAAGATTTAAATGAGCCTCAAAGCTACAATAATATAGTTCAATAAACATAATACCACATGCTACAAGTCGAATGACAACGAAAAATCGAACTGCAATGGTAACTTGGCACGAATAATCAATGCTCGGTGTTTATACGCCCGTCGAAGTAAAACTCCAGATCATGTTTATAAAATGGTCTATATAATTAAGATGCAGGCTGTAACACGCGCATCCGCATTTTTGAAAAATGCCGAAGTTTATTATAATTTATTAATAACGTCTAATGGAACGACATCGGTGCATTCATCAGCAAAACATTATAAGAATCCCATTTATAAATACTAAATTTTAACAAAATTGTTAGGAATTGTTTCCGTAAGATTTGCGAAGTATGTCCTTAAACAAAATTCAAGGCCCAAAATTCATTCAAAATTCAATGTCAATATACACCAGCTTCTATTTTTATAAAGGTTGTGGTAGTTTGCCGTGGTGTCATCATGGGTGATCTGGGATCATTCTGTAGGTTGGCTGAAAAACATTTAGTCTGGATGTCCATCATTTAATAAATTTATTGAACGGAAAACCCATTTCTGGCTCCGAAACTGCACTCTCTCTTTTATTAATATCACTAACAAGGTCGATGGCAGAAATAGCATCATCTGGACTAAAATATTCATTACCATCGCTGTGAATAGCCTCTTCATTTACAGATTCTTCTAATGAACATGTTTCAGTATTGGTATAACTATTCATACATTCGTCTTCTGGAATATCCCATTTTTGAAATAACTGACCATTTAATTGACTCAAATCTATAGTAGAAGGCTTTGCGATATACTGATATCCGTTTTCCAAACTCCGCATCAATCAAATCAATTTTAATAGTACATTCCACTTGCTTACAAAATGTTGAACATGTTTGTGATATTATTTTCCGCAAACTTCTTCGATAATTTCTCTTTTTATTAATTTTCTTATTAGTCAAAGAATTTTTATTTATTTTGCTCGTAGTTTATACATATTTTTATTTATTATCATTTATGAAATTCTGCAAATTGGGTATATTCTCGCAGTTTATACTCAAAATTACTTTCATGGTTATAGAATATGGTTGCGTTTTAATCCTGTATATACTTTAAACTATTGTCAAATTTGATTATAAATATTTAGTCGGTCGCTATAGGATCTGCTTTGGACTCTTATATGATTCAATAGTTATGAGATTTAGATGTGCTTTATATAAAGCTATACAAATATTTTTATGATCATTCGAATGACCAATATAAAAAAGATAAATTTTTTTTATTAGACATAGTAACATTCAATATATGGTTCCATATGACTTTAAGTCATTTGAAAATCCGATATATGATCCTTAATGGCTAAGTGAACAGAAGAATTATCGCTATGTGACCGATATGTGCGTCTGAGTCACGAAGTGACTTATATATAACCAATATGTGATTTGATAACAAAAATATTATGATTTAAGGTTTACTTGGGTGTTTTCTAGTTGGATTGGGTCTAGCTCAAAGTTAAAACACCTACTCTCAAAGTTGTAACCTCTTAGAAATATCTTAGGACAAAAGGTTTTTACTTCGGCTATTACCTCTACAACTTTTGAATATTAGACCCAGTGTTCCCCTAATTTTTCCGGAAAACTCGTATTTTCTGGTTGGATTGGGTCCAGTTCACAGTGAAAATGCCTACTCTCAAAGTTTTAACCTCTTAGAAAAATTTTAGGACATAGGGTTTTTACTTCGGCTTTTACCTCTACAACTTTTGAATATTAGACAAAGTGTTCCCCTAATTTTCAGGAAAACTTGTGTTTTCCAGTTGTGTTGGGTCTAGCTCAAAGTGAAAACATCTACTCTGAAACTTGTAACCTCTTAGTAATATCTTAGGACAAAGGGTTTTTACTTCAACTTTTATCTCTACAACTGTTGAATATTAGACCCAGTGTTCCCCTAATGTTTCCAGAAAACTCGGTTTTTCTAGTTGGATTGGGTCTAGTTCAAAGTGAAAACACCTACTCTCAAACTTGTAAGCTCTTAAAAATATCTTAGAACAAAGAATTTTTATTATTCCCGAAATAATATATTTTACATTGTTAAATTTTAATTATTGGAAACGTTGTTGTTGGGTTTAGGCCAAGTTAGGAAAAACTTCAAGTACGTGAGATAAAGCGGGTGGATGAAACTTAGAGATGCCACTCAAGGTGATTACAGGTGACAAACTTAAATGCTGTAGATAGCTGTTTGATAGATTGTAGAACCAAAAATTCTGCGAGCATGGATTGAATTTTGTATTTCATTAATTTTAATGAACTTAAGAGCATGAACTTTTACACTTATATATTTATTTTATTAGAAAATCTTTACTGTTCGCATATTAAAGAAATTAGTATTTAATTTTTTAATAATCAATTTTACAAATTTAGTTGACCTTCTGTCTTGTTTGAAATTTAATAATTAACGTATATGATTGTATTATTTGTACATATAAAGGTACTAACTATAAATACTATAAAATAAAGTTCTAATACAATATAGCTAATTACAATATTAAACGCACTCATCGTAGTACTACCATAGAAAAATCAGTTTACCATAGATTTCTCATTTTTATTAATCGAGAAACAAAAATGAGTTGAGTAAGTTCTGGGGCGGGATTTTGTAACATCACTTTCGATACTATCGAAAATGGTAAAAGGTGCTTTTTATTTACCATTTTCGACAGATAAGCGAAATTTATATATGGCAACCCTTTTTCGAATTTGAAATGACAGTTCTACAAATATTTTTTAAAATTTCATTCTGTCTTTAGGATTAAATTTATAAATTAATTTCAAATAAAATGATTAATATTGGAGCAGTATTTTTAAATTTAATGAATCAAATGCTGAAAGAGCCTCGCGGATAAATGTTCATGTCGAACGTCGATTTTTGCATTACCGCTATAACTTGCTGGATATGACTGATTAAAAGTAAGACACACTTAATATATAACTAGTATAACCCACCAAATTTATTAATTACATTTATTAATTACATATACATGTTTTATTTAAGAAGTATGGAATATTTCCTCCACCTACCGCGTGATCCATAAGAGACATAATGTTCCATTCCACGAGATTTCTAGTGTTGGAAAGGACGATATGCCATCAATTCGTGGAATTTCCGGATGAACGAGCAAAAACTGATTATAAGGAACGGGTTTTCAAAAAAACAGGTCGTCCCGGCATTACTAGGTGCATTATGTCACTTTAAATTAAACCTAACCTGTCTAACAATATTTATGTTTTATTTATAAATTGGCATACAAGATCATTTCCTACTCATTTTCAAATGTTATAACTTTATTTAAAATATTTATTTTAGATTATCACATAAAATATCACATATCACTTTGATTTTCTTAAGTGATGAAGAATCGAAGTTATTGCTCCTCGATCATGATACAAAATACCGACTTTTCAAAACTATCGATATTTTTTCGAATTTCGAAAATTGTGATGTTACAAAATCCCGCCCCTGATAATTCCAATGTCATGATTGTATTTGAGACTTTACATTGCCTCAATTCATTTTTATCTTTCGATTTATCAAAATGAAATATCTATGGTAAACTTATTTTTCTATGGTACTACTCTAGTACAACATCAAATAATGGAAATTAAAAAGGTACTGCACTAAATATTATATCATTCGTACCGTCAAATACGGTGGAGGAAACGTCATGGTATGGGGTGAAATTGGTGCCGTGGGGGTTGGAGATCGGGTGTTTGTTGAGACTACCATGAATAAAGAACATTATTTGCAAATTTTACAGAATCATTTAAAAGCATTGCGACAAAAATTGAAATATCTGGACATATTAGCTTGGTTCGAGACAACGATCTCAAACATGCATCCCACTTGGCAAAAAATTAGTTGATCTACAATGTCAAATACATTTTACCGAACCCTCCACAATCGCTAGATCTCAACCCCATCGAACCTCTTTGGGATAATTTGGAAAAAACAGGTGCGACTACATGATATTACAACAAAAGACTGTTTAAAATCTATATTAATCGACGAGTGGCACCCAGAATCGCCTAAAACAGGTCACAGGTCAGAAAGGGTGGCACACAAATTATTAATTATATTTATTAGTAATAAAATAATACTAGGAACTGTATGTTTTTTATTTTTTTCTTGGACTACGACGTTTTGTTATATTTTTGTAAGTTAATGAATTAATTTTTTTTTTATATTTTTTTAAATTTTTTTTAAATGTGATATTATTAGTTAATAAATAGAAAAAAAATCAAATACTAAAGATGTTGTGTAAAGACAAATTTATTGAAAAAATAAGGTGTATGTTTTTTTTTTTTTGATGTGTAAACATCTTTACGCGCGTATGCCAAAAATTTTTGTATGGTAGTAAACTTTCAAATGAAACGAACGGAAATGACGTACTACGTTTAAATATCTTCATTGAAAAAAGAAACAAAATATAAAATAATAAAAAAAAGAACAAAAACAACAAAATACATATATAAATTTTGTACTATACACATAGTATGAGTGTATATGTATATATAAATAGTATGGAAAGAAAACAAAGAAACATTTATAAAATTAAATAGAAACGACGAATCGACGAATCGACATTTTCAGCGAACAGAAAAAATAAAAAAATTTAAAATAGCGTGTGCCACCACAATTTATGCACTATAGAGAGTGGTACCTATAACGAGATAGTATACTCTTACGATAAAAAACAGTCAACAACTTGTGTATGTGGCTTTATCACGATCTCGTAGAGCAGTTCATCACGTCGGCTAACACCTTGTTAAAGTTAGCCGAAAGTTGATACTACTGAAGTTAGCAGAAAATTGGGCATAAAAAAATCTGCATTATCGACATTTCGGCCGAAATTCCATCAGAAAAACTACTTTATCGGCGCATTGAGAGGAGATTTCACAATCATATACAAACTGCATTATCGGCATTTCAGCCGAAATTTCGGCAGAAAAAACTACTTTATCGACATATTACGAGGGAATTAATGATAATATAAAAACTGCACTACCGACATTTCGGAAGAAAATTCATCATAAAACTGCATTACCGACAAAATAACACGGGGAACGAAAACAAGATGATGTTTTTAAATAAATAAATTAAAACTTTTAACAAATTCTAAAATCATATTCAAATCAGTTCTGCGACATAATATGAACATTGGATAAAGCTACCTAATTAATTAAAAGATACAAAGTCATATGATAACTTAAAAATTTTGTAAAATTATATTTATAACGTATCTAAGAAAATCCGCGAAGCACATATAAATTATTTGTCGTGTAAGCGAGGAAAACTTCTAGGCTCGGGCCTACAAATAGAATATCTGTGCCAAGTTTGAGGCCAAAGTTTATGTGGGATCATAGTTGGATATCCAAGAAACCTCAACCATGTCTGAAATCTCTTTTTCTCATCAAATTAGTCACATTCAAAAATTTGTGTAGCCCGCATTATTCATTTGTCGTGTAAGCGGGATATATTATTAGGCTCGGGCCTACAAATAGAATATCTATGCCAAGTTTGAGGCCAAAGTTTATGTGGGAGCATAGCTAGATATCCGAGAAACCTCAACCATGTCTGAAATCTCTTTTTCTCATGAAATGATCCACATTCAAAAATTCCGGCAGCCCGCATTATTCATTTGTCGTGTAAGCGGGATATATTATTAGGCTCGGGCATACAAATAGAATATCTATGCCAAGTTTGAGGTCAAAGTTTATGTGGGATCATAGTTAGATATCCAAGAAACCTCAACCATATCTGAAATCTCTTTTTCTCATCAAATTAGTCACATTCAAAAATTCGTGTAGCCCGCATTATTCATTTGTCGTGTAAGCGGGATATTTTATTAGACTCGGGCCTACAAATAGAATATCTGTGCCAAGTTTGAGGCCAAAGTTTATGTGGGATCATAGTTAGATAACCAAGAAACCTCAACCATGTCTGAAATCTCTTTTTCTCATGAAATGATCGACATTCAAAAATTCCGGCACCCCGCATTATTCATTTGTCGTGTAAGCGGGATATTTTATTAGACTCGGGCCTACAAATAGAATATCTATGCCAAGTTTGAGGTCAAAGTTTATGTGGGATCATAGTTAGATATCCGAGAAACCTCAACCATGTCTGAAATCTCTTTTTCTCATCAAATGATCCACATTCAAAAATTCGTGTAGCCCGGATTATTCATTTGTCGTGTAAGCGGGATATATTATAAGGCTCGGGCTTACAAATAGAATATCTGTGCCAAGTTTGAGGTCAAAGTTTATGTGGGATCATAGTTAGATATCCGAGAAACCTCAACCATGTCTGAAATCTTTTTTTCTCATCAAATGATCCACATTCAAAAATTCGTGTAGCCCGCATTATTCATTTGTCGTATAAGCGGGATATATTATTAGGCTCGATGTTACACATTGAATATCTGTGCAAAGTTTGAGGCCAAAGTTTATGTGGGATCATAGTTAGATATCCGAGAAACCTCAACCATGTCTGAAATCTCTTTTTCTCATCAAATGATCCACATTCAAAAATTTGTGTAGCCCGGATTATTCATTTGTCGTGTAAGCGGTATATTTTATTAGACTCGGGCCTACAAATAGAATATTTATGCCAAGTTTGAGGTCAAAGTTTATGTGGGATCATAGTTAGATATCCAAGAAACCTCAACCATGTCTGAAATCTCTTTTTCTCATCAAATGATCCACATTCAAAAATTCCGGCACCCCGCATTATTCATTTGTCGTGTAAGCGGTATATATTATTAGGCTCGGGTTTACAAATAGATTATCTGTACCAAGTTTGAGGCCAAAGTTTATGTGGAATCATAGTTAAATGTTCGAGAAACCTCAACCATGTCTGAAATCTCTTTTTCTCATCAAATGATCCACATTCAAAAATTCCGGCACCCCGGATTATTCATTTGTCGTGTAAGCGGGATATATTATTAGGCTCGGGCCTACAAATAGAATATCTATGTTAAGTTTGAGGCCAAAGTTTATGTGGGATCATAGTTAGATATCCGAGAAACCTCAACCATGTCTGAAATCTCTTTTTCTCATCAAATGATCCACATTCAAAAATTTGTGTAGCCCGGATTATTCATTTGTCGTGTAAGCGGGATATTTTATTAGACTCGGGCCTACAAATAGAATATTTATGCCAAGTTTGAGGTCAAAGTTTATGTGGGATCATAGTTAGATATCCAAGAAACCTCAACCATGTCTGAAATCTCTTTTTCTCATCAAATGATCCACATTCAAAAATTCGTGTAGCCCGCATTATTCATTTGTCGTGTAAGCGAGATATATTATTAGACTCGGGCTTACAAATAGAATATCTGTGCCAAGTTTGAGGTCAAAGTTTATGTGGGATCATAGTTAGATATCCAAGAAACCTCAACCATATCTGAAATCTCTTTTTCTCATGAAATTAGTCACATTCAAAAATTCGTGTAGCCCGCATTATTCATTTGTCGTGTAAGCGGGATATTTTATTAGACTCGGGCCTACAAATAGAATATCTGTGCCAAGTTTGAGGCCAAAGTTTATGTGGGATCATAGTTAGATAACCAAGAAACCTCAACCATGTCTGAAATCTCTTTTTCTCATGAAATGATCGACATTCAAAAATTCCGGCACCCCGCATTATTCATTTGTCGTGTAAGCGGGATATATTATAAGGCTCGGGCCTACAAATAAAATATCTATGCCAAGTTTGAGGTCAAAGTTTATGTGGGATCATAGTTAGATATCCGAGAAACCTCAACCATGTCTGAAATCTCTTTTTCTCATCAAATGATCCACATTCAAAAATTCGTGTAGCCCGCATTATTCATTTGTCGTGTAAGCGGGATATATTATAAGGCTCGAGCTTACAAATAGAATATCTGTGCCAAGTTTGAGGTCAAAGTTTATGTGGGATCATAGTTAGATATCCGAGAAACCTCAACCATGTCTGAAATCTTTTTTTCTCATCAAATGATCCACATTCAAAAATTCGTGTAGCCCGGATTATTCATTTGTCGTGTAAGCGGGATATTTTATTAGACTCGGGCCTACAAATAGAATATTTATGCCAAGTTTGAGGTCAAAGTTTATGTGGGATCATAGTTAGATATCCAAGAAACCTCAACCATGTCTGAAATCTCTTTTTCTCATCAAATGATCCACATTCAAAAATTCGTGTAGCCCGCATTATTCATTTGTCGTGTAAGCGAGATATATTATTAGGCTCGGGCTTACAAATAGAATATCTGTGCCAAGTTTGAGGTCAAAGTTTATGTGGGATCATAGTTAGATATCCAAGAAACCTCAACCATATCTGAAATCTCTTTTTCTCATGAAATTAGTCACATTCAAAAATTTGTGTAGCCCGGATTATTCATTTGTCGTGTAAGCGGTATATTTTATTAGACTCGGGCCTACAAATAGAATATTTATGCCAAGTTTGAGGTCAAAGTTTATGTGGGATCATAGTTAGATATCCAAGAAACCTCAACCATGTCTGAAATCTCTTTTTCTCATCAAATGATCCACATTCAAAAATTCCGGCACCCCGCATTATTCATTTGTCGTATAAGCGGGATATATTATTAGGCTCGGGCTTACAAATTGAATATCTGTGCCAAGTTTGAGGCCAAAGTTTATGTGGGATCATAGTTAGATATCCGAGAAACCTCAACCATGTCTGAAATCTCTTTTTCTCATCAAATGATCCACATTCAAAAATTTGTGTAGCCCGGATTATTCATTTGTCGTGTAAGCGGGATATTTTATTAGACTCGGGCCTACAAATAGAATATTTATGCCAAGTTTGAGGTCAAAGTTTATGTGGGATCATAGTTAGATATCCAAGAAACCTCAACCATGTCTGAAATCTCTTTTTCTCATCAAATGATCCACATTCAAAAATTCGTGTAGCCCGCATTATTCATTTGTCGTGTAAGCGAGATATATTATTAGGCTCGGGCTTACAAATAGAATATCTGTGCCAAGTTTGAGGTCAAAGTTTATGTGGGATCATAGTTAGATATCCAAGAAACCTCAACCATATCTGAAATCTCTTTTTCTCATGAAATTAGTCACATTCAAAAATTTGTGTAGGCCGGATTATTCATTTGTCGTGTAAGCGGTATATTTTATTAGACTCGGGCCTACAAATAGAATATTTATGCCAAGTTTGAGGTCAAAGTTTATGTGGGATCATAGTTAGATATCCAAGAAACCTCAACCATGTCTGAAATCTCTTTTTCTCATCAAATGATCCACATTCAAAAATTCCGGCACCCCGCATTATTCATTTGTCGTGTAAGCGGGATATATTATTAGGCTCGGGCCTACAAATAGAATATCTATGTTAAGTTTGAGGCCAAAGTTTATGTGGGATCATAGTTAGATATCCGAGAAACCTCAACCATGTCTGAAATCTCTTTTTCTCATCAAATGATCCACATTCAAAAATTTGTGTAGCCCGGATTATTCATTTGTCGTGTAAGCGGGATATTTTATTAGACTCGGGCCTACAAATAGAATATTTATGCCAAGTTTGAGGTCAAAGTTTATGTGGGATCATAGTTAGATATCCAAGAAACCTCAACCATGTCTGAAATCTCTTTTTCTCATCAAATGATCCACATTCAAAAATTCGTGTAGCCCGCATTATTCATTTGTCGTGTAAGCGAGATATATTATTAAGCTCGGGCTTACAAATAGAATATCTGTGCCAAGTTTGAGGTCAAAGTTTATGTGGGATCATAGTTAGATATCCAAGAAACCTCAACCATGTCTGAAATCTCTTTTTCTCATCAAATGATCCACATTCAAAAATTCCGGCACCCCGCATTATTCATTTGTCGTATAAGCGGGATATATTATTAGGCTCGGGCTTACAAATTGAATATCTATGCCAAGTTTGAGGCCAAAGTTTATGTGGAATCATAGTTAGATATCCGAGAAACCTCAACCATGTCTGAAATCTCTTTTTCTCATCAAATGATCCACATTCAAAAATTTGTGTAGCCCGGATTATTCATTTGTCGTGTAAGCGGGATATTTTATTAGACTCGGGCCTACAAATAGAATATTTATGCCAAGTTTGAGGTCAAAGTTTATGTGGGATCATAGTTAGATATCCAAGAAACCTCAACCATGTCTGAAATCTCTTTTTCTCATCAAATGATCCACATTCAAAAATTCGTGTAGCCCGCATTATTCATTTGTCGTGTAAGCGAGATATATTATTAGGCTCGGGCTTACAAATAGAATATCTGTGCCAAGTTTGAGGTCAAAGTTTATGTGGGATCATAGTTAGATATCCAAGAAACCTCAACCATATCTGAAATCTCTTTTTCTCATGAAATTAGTCACATTCAAAAATTTGTGTAGCCCGGATTATTCATTTGTCGTGTAAGCGGTATATTTTATTAGACTCGGGCCTACAAATAGAATATTTATGCCAAGTTTGAGGTCAAAGTTTATGTGGGATCATAGTTAGATATCCAAGAAACCTCAACCATGTCTGAAATCTCTTTTTCTCATCAAATGATCCACATTCAAAAATTCCGGCACCCCGCATTATTCATTTGTCGTGTAAGCGGTATATATTATTAGGTTCGGGTTTACAAATAGATTATCTGTACCAAGTTTGAGGCCAAAGTTTATGTGGAATCATAGTTAAATGTTCGAGAAACCTCAACCATGTCTGAAATCTCTTTTTCTCATCAAATGATCCACATTCAAAAATTCCAACACCCCGCATTATTCGTTTGTCGTGTAAGCGGGATATATTATTAGGCTCGGGCCTACAAATAGAATATCTATGTTAAGTTTGAGGCCAAAGTTTATGTGGGATCATAGTTAGATATCCGAGAAACCTCAACCATGTCTGAAATCTCTTTTTCTCATCAAATGATCCACATTCAAAAATTTGTGTAGCCCGGATTATTCATTTGTCGTGTAAGCGGGATATTTTATTAGACTCGGGCCTACAAATAGAATATTTATGCCAAGTTTGAGGTCAAAGTTTATGTGGGATCATAGTTAGATATCCAAGAAACCTCAACCGTGTCTGAAATCTCTTTTTCTTATCAAATGATCCACATTCAAAAATTCGTGTAGCCCGCATTATTCATTTGTCGTGTAAGCGAGATATATTATTAGGCTCGGGCTTACAAATAGAATATCTGTGCCAAGTTTGAGGTCAAAGTTTATGTGGGATCATAGTTAGATATCCAAGAAACCTCAACCATATCTGAAATCTCTTTTTCTCATGAAATTAGTCACATTCAAAAATTCGTGTAGCCCGCATTATTCATTTGTCGTGTAAGCGGGATATTTTATTAGACTCGGGCCTACAAATAGAATATCTGTGTCAAGTTTGAGGCCAAAGTTTATGTGGGATCATAGTTAGATGTTCGAGAAACCTTAACCATGTCTGAAATCTCTTTTTCTCATGAAATGATCGACATTCAAAAATTCCGGCACCCCGCATTATTCATTTGTCGTGTAAGCGGGATATATTATTAGGCTCGGGCCTACAAATAGAATATCTATGTTAAGTTTGAGGCCAAAGTTTATGTGGGATCATAGTTAGATATCCGAGAAACCTCAACCATGTCTGAAATCTCTTTTTCTCATCAAATGATCCACATTCAAAAATTTGTGTAGCCCGGATTATTCATTTGTCGTGTAAGCGGGATATTTTATTAGACTCGGGCCTACAAATAGAATATTTATGCCAAGTTTGAGGTCAAAGTTTATGTGGGATCATAGTTAGATATCCAAGAAACCTCAACCATGTCTGAAATCTCTTTTTCTCATCAAATGATCCACATTCAAAAATTCGTGTAGCCCGCATTATTCATTTGTCGTGTAAGCGAGATATATTATTAGGCTCGGGCTTACAAATAGAATATCTGTGCCAAGTTTGAGGTCAAAGTTTATGTGGGATCATAGTTAGATGTTCGAGAAACCTCAACCATGTCTGAAATCTCTTTTTCTCATGAAATGATCGACATTCAAAAATTCCGGCACCCCGCATTATTCATTTGTCGTGTAAGCGGGATATATTATAAGGCTCGGGCCTACAAATAGAATATCTATGCCAAGTTTGAGGTCAAAGTTTATGTGGGATCATAGTTAGATAACCAAGAAACCTAAACCATGTCTGAAATCTCTTTTTCTCATCAAATTAGTCACATTCAAAAATTCGTGTAGCCCGCATTATTCATTTGTCGTGTAAGCGGGATATTTTATTAGACTCGGGCCTACAAATAGAATATCTGTGCCAAGTTTGAGGCCAAAGTTTATGTGGGATCATAGTTAGATAACCAAGAAACCTAAACCATGTCTGAAATCTCTTTTTCTCATCAAATGATCCACATTCAAAAATTCGTGTAGCCCGCATTATTCATTTGTCGTGTAAGCGGGATATTTTATTAGACTCGGGCCTACAAATAGAATATCTGTGCCAAGTTTGAGGTCAAAGTTTATGTGGGATCATAGTTAGATATCCGAGAAACCTCAACCATGTCTGAAATCTCTTTTTCTCATCAAATGATCCACATTCAAAAATTTGTGTAGCCCGGATTATTCATTTGTCGTGTAAGCGGGATATTTTATTAGACTCGGGCTTACAAATAGAATATCTATGCCAAGTTTGAGGTCAAAGTTTATGTGGGATCATAGTTAGATATCCAAGAAACCTCAACCATGTCTGAAATCTCTTTTTCTCATGAAATGATCCACATTCAAAAATTCCGGCAGCCCGCATTATTCATTTGTCGTGTAAGCGGGATATATTATTAGGCTCGGGCCTACAAATAGATTATCTGTACCAAGTTTGAGGCCAAAGTTTATGTGGGATCATAGTTAGATATCCGAGAAACCTCAACCATGTCTGAAATCTCTTTTTCTCATCAAATGATCCACATTCAAAAATTCGTGTAGCCCGCATTATTCATTTGTCGTGTAAGCGGAATATATTATTAGACTCGGGCTTACAAATAGAATATCTGTGCCATGTTTGAGGCCAAAGTTTATGTCCCTTCAGCGGTCCCTTCAGCCTGACAATTGTCACCGTGTCATGTAGTGTCCTTGACTATAATAGGAATTTCTTCTGCTTCGTTTCAACTTGATCGCCTGATTCATTTAGCGTTACCCAGGGAGCACCGCGAGGAGGTATGAATCTAGGACTTTGCCCCCCTTTGTACGCCCGCCTCTAAATTCATTTCATTTTTCATTTCAAACTATTTCTTTTTTTTGTTAATTTTTTATTTTTGATTTTTTTTGGTTTTTTAATTTTTTTTAAATTTTTTTTTATGTATTTTTTTTTTTTTAATTTTTTTTTTTATTTTTTTTTTTTTTTTTTATTTTTTGTATATTTTTTTTTAGATTTTAATGTAGTATTTAAATTTCAAAATTTATTTTTTGTTTGGTTCATCCAAATTCTTACCCTCTCTATTATTTTCGTTCATGTTTTGGTGAACAATCATTTTAGAAAAATGTTTCTTACCGTCATTCTTTTTCTTATGATTCCATTTTTCTATGGGATCTACTTCCTCTCTGTATTTTGGTTTTGATTTAACATTATTGAACCCTTTTTTGGGAAAATTATTTATAATTCCATATATTTGATCTTCGATCCTATTCATCGAAAACACTAAAAATCGTCCAGCTTTTATTGGTCGTTTACCAATTTCAACAGCCTTTTTGTCCATTTCAGATTTTGTGGTTCCAAAGTAGCTTTCTATTGAAGCGTTTGTAAAATTTTTTGTAGAGAAATCCTTTGTTTCTACTATTGGAGTCCACAATGGCAAAATAGACATAAAATGATTAAGAATTTCAATTGCAAATTCCGGATTGTAAAAGTGATTTTGTGGCTTAAGTATTGTTTCTCGTTGTTTTATCATTTCTAACTGCGGTTGAATTTTTGATTTGAGATCGATGTAGAATTTAGATCTCTCGAATAATGCTGTTCGATCGCTGCTGATTGAATTGTCTTCTAGTAATAATGTTTCCGGTTGATCCGTAAACATTTCGGATGCGCATTCTATCTCTTCCAAATATTCTTTTTTCAATAAAATTGCCAATTGAACAATATCGGTATCTATGTGATTGTTGGAATCCGTACAACAAATTTTCCATAGCATTATGAATTTTTTTTGGATTGTTTCGTAACACTCATCGTGTGCAATTGAATCTAGATAATTCAATAATTTGTAAAAAATGTGTTTGTCTCGTTCAAAATCTTTATAATGCTTTCTGATTATACGGCTAAAATTTTTTTTCAAATGCGCGTAACATAATCTTAATTTGACAATTTTTTCCATTTCATTTATTTTTTTATTTTCGACCCAGTCATGGCATAAATTTATATAATCTAGAAGTTCAATATTATTCCAAGACAAGGATATTGCATTTAACGATGCCTTACTATTATCCGAAACTACGTGTGAAAATATTGGCCATGCAAATCCACAATGCTTTCGAATTTCATTTTTTAAAAAATCCAAGAACATTTTAATACTTAATGAACTTTGTAGGGTCGTCAACATTTCACCAAATGGGACGTTTGAGCCAGTTTGGCCATCTATGTTTTTAACATTTATTACTCCAGCATAATACATTACTTGTTTTGTAAGTTCTCGTGGTGCACGAGCAATCGTTCCGGTTGCATCAAAATGAGCACATAAATTTAAATTTAATTGCTTTAACTTAACAAGTAATCGAATCTGGCTTTTTGCAATCGAATAAATCGTAAAAGGATTTGCCATTAAAAAGTGAAGGTAGTCGAGCCTTTTAACTTTAATGTCTAAATCAAGAAAGTCATCTAGGTGATCATCCATTGATAAAAGTGCCTCACGACGAGCTTGGTTAAGCACATCAATGCCTTTATAATGACCAAGATTGCCTTTTTCCTTAAGTTCTAAATTCACATCTCGCATTAATTTTGTTTGCACTTCAGCGCTGTATGTATTTTTTAGCGTTTCTTTTAAAATGTCTCGGTTTTTTCCACGAAGCTGACATGATAATTCCTCACGATGATCGATTTCTCCATCGCTATGTTTAATATAAAATAATTTGTGGACGTTTAGGTCGTATTTATAATGTTTGAATGTATAATATCTTGGGCAATCTTTTTGTTTGCATTTTTTACTGTAAATTGTAATACAGGATTCGGTTATATATGTTTTTGCAGCTGCAATTATACATGGATAATGTTCTACAAATTTGTCTCGAATAGCATCCATATACGACTCAACTAGTAAGCAATTGTTCTCTTCGTCAAACACTTGCTCTTTAAATTCTTTAAAGGAAAAAGTAATAATTTTACATTTGTCCGTATAACGTGCATAATTTGAACCTTTTCGTTCAGAGACTGAATCATTACAATTACCTTCAATATCACTATAATATTGCGGATCTGGAGCCGTCGGATTATTATGTTCTATGGCATCATGTTCTACATTTGCTTGTCTGGAGTCATCATCCATCGAATAATAATATTGTGAATCTTTTCCAATCACTTCTACTGATAATATTTCAATTTCATTAGAATTATCTATGTTTGAAATCTGACTTGTTGTAGGCTTATTGTCATTCGCATAAACTGTCCCATCTTCAAATTCAATAGCAAGTACTTTAATGCAGTTCTCATTAGATTTCTCAAATGAAGGGATTTCATTTTCACGAATTTCCGTCGTTACAAACTCGATTGGGATTTTATAGGGTTGATGATCGCTGATCAACAGTTCGTCATTAACGACGGGCTGCTCCGAGACTTTGGAAGCACACGAATAGTTGCTTTTTGGAGATGAAACATTAGGATTAATTTTATCATAAAGAGTGTCATCCGTTGATGGTTGTAACATAAGATCAGATTTTTTCTCAGTTTTTGATTCAAATCGTCGCTCTACAGCTGTGCGAAAACTATTATTATTTTTAAACATATTAATTAGTTTTAGCCTATTATTATTATTACAAGGAAATCCAGATATATCCTGGGAAATTTTATAAAATAATGAACCTGGTTTTATTGATCCAAACTTAATGTCTTCAAAAGATTTCACGTGACTACAAATTGAATCAACCAATTTTGAAATTGATTCATTATTATATTCAAATTTTACAAACGGCATTTTAAAATTATTTATATGGAGTACAAATAATTTATTTAAAAAATATAGGCGTACGTGTTTATACAGAGTATATAATATACATATACGTACGTATGATAACTACCAGAAAATAATTTAACAAATTTATTAAAACAAATATCCTATTTTCTCATGAATATTAATAAGCTCGCAATCAAGCGAAGATCGAATTTTTTTAAAAACTGATTTTAAAATATGAACCAAATATATCACTTAATCAATATGATGTAGACACAACGAGCTCTAAAAACGCATTAAAACGAAACAGCGAAAAAAATTCCTTTTATACTATTTTTAAAAATAAATTTTTTAATTTTTTTTTTGCGTATCGTATAAAAGGAATTTTTTTCGCTGTTTCGTTTTAATGCGTTTTTAGAGCTCGTTGTGTCTATATCATATTGATTAAGTGATATACTTGGTTCATATTTTAAAATCAGTTTTTAAAAAAATTCGATCTTCGCTTGATTGCGAGCTTATTAATATTCATGAGAAAATAGGATATTTGTTTTAATAAATTTGTTAAATTATTTTCTGGTAGTTATCATACGTACGTATATGTATATTATATACTCTGTATAAACACGTACGCCTATATTTTTTAAATAAATTATTTGTACTCCATATAAATAATTTTAAAATGCCGTTTGTAAAATTTGAATATAATAATGAATCAATTTTAAAATTGGTTGATTCAATTTGTAGTCACGTGAAATCTTTTGAAGACATTAAGTTTGGATCAATAAAACCAGGTTCATTATTTTATAAAATTTCCCAGGATATATCTGGATTTCCTTGTAATAATAATAATAGGCTAAAATTAATTAATATGTTTAAAAATAATAATAGTTTTCGCACAGCTGTAGAGCGACGATTTGAATCAAAAACTGAGAAAAAATCTGATCTTATGTTACAACCATCAACGGATGACACTCTTTATGATAAAATTAATCCTAATGTTTCATCTCCAAAAAGCAACTATTCGTGTGCTTCCAAAGTCTCGGAGTAGCCCGTCGTTAATGACGAACTGTTGATCAGCGATCATCAACCCTATAAAATCCCAATCGAGTTTGTAACGACGGAAATTCGTGAAAATGAAATCCCTTCATTTGAGAAATCTAATGAGAACTGCATTAAAGTACTTGCTATTGAATTTGAAGATGGGACAGTTTATGCGAATGACAATAAGCCTACAACAAGTCAGATTTCAAACATAGATAATTCTAATGAAATTGAAATATTATCAGTAGAAGTGATTGGAAAAGATTCACAATATTATTATTCGATGGATGATGACTCCAGACAAGCAAATGTAGAACATGATGCCATAGAACATAATAATCCGACGGCTCCAGATCCGCAATATTATAGTGATATTGAAGGTAATTGTAATGATTCAGTCGCTGAACGAAAAGGTTCAAATTATGCACGTTATACGGACAAATGTAAAATTATTACTTTTTCCTTTAAAGAATTTAAAGAGCAAGTGTTTGACGAAGAGAACAATTGCTTACTAGTTGAGTCGTATATGGATGCTATTCGAGACAAATTTGTAGAACATTATCCATGTATAATTGCAGCTGCAAAAACATATATAACCGAATCCTGTATTACAATTTACAGTAAAAAATGCAAACAAAAAGATTGCCCAAGATATTATACATTCAAACATTATAAATACGACCTAAACGTCCACAAATTATTTTATATTAAACATAGCGATGGAGAAATCGATCATCGTGAGGAATTATCATGTCAGCTTCGTGGAAAAAACCGAGACATTTTAAAAGAAACGCTAAAAAATACATACAGCGCTGAAGTGCAAACAAAATTAATGCGAGATGTGAATTTAGAACTTAAGGAAAAAGGCAATCTTGGTCATTATAAAGGCATTGATGTGCTTAACCAAGCTCGTCGTGAGGCACTTTTATCAATGGATGATCACCTAGATGACTTTCTTGATTTAGACATTAAAGTTAAAAGGCTCGACTACCTTCACTTTTTAATGGCAAATCCTTTTACGATTTATTCGATTGCAAAAAGCCAGATTCGATTACTTGTTAAGTTAAAGCAATTAAATTTAAATTTATGTGCTCATTTTGATGCAACCGGAACGATTGCTCGTGCACCACGAGAACTTACAAAACAAGTAATGTATTATGCTGGAGTAATAAATGTTAAAAACATAGATGGCCAAACTGGCTCAAACGTCCCATTTGGTGAAATGTTGACGACCCTACAAAGTTCATTAAGTATTAAAATGTTCTTGGATTTTTTAAAAAATGAAATTCGAAAGCATTGTGGATTTGCATGGCCAATATTTTCACACGTAGTTTCGGATAATAGTAAGGCATCGTTAAATGCAATATCCTTGTCTTGGAATAATATTGAACTTCTAGATTATATAAATTTATGCCATGACTGGGTCGAAAATAAAAAAATAAATGAAATGGAAAAAATTGTCAAATTAAGATTATGTTACGCGCATTTGAAAAAAAATTTTAGCCGTATAATCAGAAAGCATTATAAAGATTTTGAACGAGACAAACACATTTTTTACAAATTATTGAATTATCTAGATTCAATTGCACACGATGAGTGTTACGAAACAATCCAAAAAAAATTCATAATGCTATGGAAAATTTGTTGTACGGATTCCAACAATCACATAGATACCGATATTGTTCAATTGGCAATTTTATTGAAAAAAGAATATTTGGAAGAGATAGAATGCGCATCCGAAATGTTTACGGATCAACCGGAAACATTATTACTAGAAGACAATTCAATCAGCAGCGATCGAACAGCATTATTCGAGAGATCTAAATTCTACATCGATCTCAAATCAAAAATTCAACCGCAGTTAGAAATGATAAAACAACGAGAAACAATACTTAAGCCACAAAATCACTTTTACAATCCGGAATTTGCAATTGAAATTCTTAATCATTTTATGTCTATTTTGCCATTGTGGACTCCAATAGTAGAAACAAAGGATTTCTCTACAAAAAATTTTACAAACGCTTCAATAGAAAGCTACTTTGGAACCACAAAATCTGAAATGGACAAAAAGGCTGTTGAAATTGGTAAACGACCAATAAAAGCTGGACGATTTTTAGTGTTTTCGATGAATAGGATCGAAGATCAAATATATGGAATTATAAATAATTTTCCCAAAAAAGGGTTCAATAATGTTAAATCAAAACCAAAATACAGAGAGGAAGTAGATCCCATAGAAAAATGGAATCATAAGAAAAAGAATGACGGTAAGAAACATTTTTCTAAAATGATTGTTCACCAAAACATGAACGAAAATAATAGAGAGGGTAAGAATTTGGATGAACCAAACAAAAAATAAATTTTGAAATTTAAATACTACATTAAAATCTAAAAAAAAATATACAAAAAATAAAAAAAAAAAAAAAAAATAAAAAAAAAAATTAAAAAAAAAAAAATACATAAAAAAAAATTTAAAAAAAATTAAAAAACCAAAAAAAAATCAAAAATAAAAAATTAACAAAAAAAAGAAATAGTTTGAAATGAAAAATGAAATGAATTTAGAGGCGGGCGTACAAAGGGGGGCAAAGTCCTAGATTCATACCTCCTCGCGGTGCTCCCTGGGTAACGCTAAATGAATCAGGCGATCAAGTTGAAACGAAGCAGAAGAAATTCCTATTATAGTCAAGGACACTACATGACACGGTGACAATTGTCAGGCTGAAGGGACCGCTGAAGGGACATAAACTTTGGCCTCAAACATGGCACAGATATTCTATTTGTAAGCCCGAGTCTAATAATATATTCCGCTTACACGACAAATGAATAATGCGGGCTACACGAATTTTTGAATGTGGATCATTTGATGAGAAAAAGAGATTTCAGACATGGTTGAGGTTTCTCGGATATCTAACTATGATCCCACATAAACTTTGGCCTCAAACTTGGTACAGATAATCTATTTGTAGGCCCGAGCCTAATAATATATCCCGCTTACACGACAAATGAATAATGCGGGCTACCGGAATTTTTGAATGTGGATCATTTCATGAGAAAAAGAGATTTCAGACATGGTTGAGGTTTCTTGGATATCTAACTATGATCCCACATAAACTTTGACCTCAAACTTGGCATAGATATTCTATTTGTAAGCCCGAGTCTAATAAAATATCCCGCTTACACGACAAATGAATAATCCGGGCTACACAAATTTTTGAATGTGGATCATTTGATGAGAAAAAGAGATTTCAGACATGGTTGAGGTTTCTCGGATATCTAACTATGATCCCACATAAACTTTGACCTCAAACTTGGCACAGATATTCTATTTGTAGGCCCGAGTCTAATAAAATATCCCGCTTACACGACAAATGAATAATGCGGGCTACACGAATTTTTGAATGTGGATCATTTGATGAGAAAAAGAGATTTCAGACATGGTTGAGGTTTCTTGGTTATCTAACTATGATCCCACATAAACTTTGGCCTCAAACTTGGCACAGATATTCTATTTGTAGGCCCGAGTCTAATAAAATATCCCGCTTACACGACAAATGAATAATGCGGGCTACACGAATTTTTGAATGTGACTAATTTGATGAGAAAAAGAGATTTCAGACATGGTTTAGGTTTCTTGGTTATCTAACTATGATCCCACATAAACTTTGACCTCAAACTTGGCATAGATATTCTATTTGTAGGCCCGAGCCTTATAATATATCCCGCTTACACGACAAATGAATAATGCGGGGTGCCGGAATTTTTGAATGTCGATCATTTCATGAGAAAAAGAGATTTCAGACATGGTTGAGGTTTCTTGGATATCTAACTATGATCCCACATAAACTTTGACCTCAAACTTGGCACAGATATTCTATTTGTAGGCCCGAGTCTAATAAAATATCCCGCTTACACGACAAATGAATAATGCGGGCTACACGAATTTTTGAATGTGACTAATTTGATGAGAAAAAGAGATTTCAGACATGGTTTAGGTTTCTTGGTTATCTAACTATGATCCCACATAAACTTTGACCTCAAACTTGGCATAGATATTCTATTTGTAGGCCCGAGCCTTATAATATATCCCGCTTACACGACAAATGAATAATGCGGGCTACACGAATTTTTGAATGTGGATCATTTGATGAGAAAAAGAGATTTCAGACATGGTTGAGGTTTCTTGGATATCTAACTATGATCCCACATAAACTTTGACCTCAAACTTGGCACAGATATTCTATTTGTAAGCCCGAGCCTAATAATATATCTCGCTTACACGACAAATGAATAATGCGGGCTACACGAATTTTTGAATGTGGATCATTTGATGAGAAAAAGAGATTTCAGACATGGTTGAGGTTTCTCGGATATCTAACTATGATCCCACATAAACTTTGACCTCAAACTTGGCACAGATATTCTATTTGTAAGCCCGAGCCTTATAATATATCCCGCTTACACGACAAATGAATAATGCGGGCTGCCGGAATTTTTGAATGTGGATCATTTCATGAGAAAAAGAGATTTCAGACATGGTTTAGGTTTCTTGGATATCTAACTATGATCCCACATAAACTTTGACCTCAAACTTGGCATAGATATTCTATTTGTAGGCCCGAGTCTAATAAAATATCCCGCTTACACGACAAATGAATAATCCGGGCTACACAAATTTTTGAATGTGGATCATTTGATGAGAAAAAGAGATTTCAGACATGGTTGAGGTTTCTCGGATATCTAACTATGATCCCACATAAACTTTGACCTCAAACTTGGCACAGATATTCTATTTGTAGGCCCGAGTCTAATAAAATATCCCGCTTACACGACAAATGAATAATGCGGGCTACACGAATTTTTGAATGTGGATCATTTGATGAGAAAAAGAGATTTCAGACATGGTTGAGGTTTCTTGGTTATCTAACTATGATCCCACATAAACTTTGGCCTCAAACTTGGCACAGATATTTTATTTGTAGGCCCGAGTCTAGTAAAATATCCCGCTTACACGACAAATGAATAATGCGGGCTACACGAATTTTTGAATGTGACTAATTTGATGAGAAAAAGAGATTTCAGACATGGTTTAGGTTTCTTGGTTATCTAACTATGATCCCACATAAACTTTGACCTCAAACTTGGCATAGATATTCTATTTGTAGGCCCGAGCCTTATAATATATCCCGCTTACACGACAAATGAATAATGCGGGGTGCCGGAATTTTTGAATGTCGATCATTTCATGAGAAAAAGAGATTTCAGACATGGTTGAGGTTTCTTGGTTATCTAACTATGATCCCACATAAACTTTGGCCTCAAACTTGGCACAGATATTCTATTTGTAGGCCCGAGTCTAGTAAAATATCCCGCTTACACGACAAATGAATAATGCGGGCTACACGAATTTTTGAATGTGACTAATTTGATGAGAAAAAGAGATTTCAGACATGGTTTAGGTTTCTTGGTTATCTAACTATGATCCCACATAAACTTTGACCTCAAACTTGGCATAGATATTCTATTTGTAGGCCCGAGCCTAATAATATATCCCGCTTACACGACAAATGAATAATGCGGGCTACACGAATTTTTGAATGTGACTAATTTGATGAGAAAAAGAGATTTCAGATATGGTTGAGGTTTCTTGGATATCTAACTATGATCCCACATAAACTTTGACCTCAAACTTGGCATAGATATTTTATTTGTATGCCCGAGCCTAATAATATATCCCGCTTACACGACAAATGAATAATGCGGGCTGCCGGAATTTTTGAATGTGGATCATTTCATGAGCAAAAGAGATTTCAGACATGGTTGAGGTTTCTTGGATATCTAACTATGATCCCACATAAACTTTGGCCTCAAACTTGGCATAGATATTCTATTTGTAAGCCCGAGCCTAATAATATATCCCGCTTACACGACAAATGAATAATGCGGGCTACACGAATTTTTGAATGTGGATCATTTGATGAGAAAAAAAGATTTCAGACATGGTTGAGGTTTCTCGGATATCTAACTATGATCCCACATAAACTTTGACCTCAAACTTGGCACAGATATTCTATTTGTAAGCCCGAGCCTTATAATATATCCCGCTTACACGACAAATGAATAATGCGGGCTGCCGGAATTTTTGAATGTGGATCATTTCATGAGAAAAAGAGATTTCAGACATGGTTTAGGTTTCTTGGATATCTAACTATGATCCCACATAAACTTTGACCTCAAACTTGGCATAGATATTCTATTTGTAGGCCCGAGCCTAATAATATATCCCGCTTACACGACAAATGAATAATGCGGGCTACACGAATTTTTGAATGTGACTAATTTCATGAGAAAAAGAGATTTCAGATATGGTTGAGGTTTCTTGGATATCTAACTATGATCCCACATAAACTTTGACCTCAAACTTGGCATAGATATTTTATTTGTATGCCCGAGCCTAATAATATATCCCGCTTACACGACAAATGAATAATGCGGGCTGCCGGAATTTTTGAATGTGGATCATTTCATGAGCAAAAGAGATTTCAGACATGGTTGAGGTTTCTTGGATATCTAACTATGATCCCACATAAACTTTGGCCTCAAACTTGGCACAGATATTCAATTTGTAAGCCCGAGCCTAATAATATATCCCGCTTACACGACAAATGAATAATGCGGGCTACACGAATTTTTGAATGTGGATCATTTGATGAGAAAAAAAGATTTCAGACATGGTTGAGGTTTCTCGGATATCTAACTATGATCCCACATAAACTTTGACCTCAAACTTGGCACAGATATTCTATTTGTAAGCCCGAGCCTTATAATATATCCCGCTTACACGACAAATGAATAATGCGGGCTGCCGGAATTTTTGAATGTGGATCATTTCATGAGAAAAAGAGATTTCAGACATGGTTTAGGTTTCTTGGATATCTAACTATGATCCCACATAAACTTTGACCTCAAACTTGGCATAGATATTCTATTTGTAGGCTCGAGTCTAATAAAATATCCCGCTTACACGACAAATGAATAATCCGGGCTACACAAATTTTTGAATGTGGATCATTTGATGAGAAAAAGAGATTTCAGACATGGTTGAGGTTTCTCGGATATCTAACTATGATCCCACATAAACTTTGACCTCAAACTTGGCACAGATATTCTATTTGTAGGCCCGAGTCTAATAAAATATCCCGCTTACACGACAAATGAATAATGCGGGCTACACGAATTTTTGAATGTGGATCATTTGATGAGAAAAAGAGATTTCAGACATGGTTGAGGTTTCTTGGTTATCTAACTATGATCCCACATAAACTTTGGCCTCAAACTTGGCACAGATATTCTATTTGTAGGCCCGAGTCTAGTAAAGTATCCCGCTTACACGACAAATGAATAATGCGGGCTACACGAATTTTTGAATGTGACTAATTTGATGAGAAAAAGAGATTTCAGACATGGTTTAGGTTTCTTGGTTATCTAACTATGATCCCACATAAACTTTGACCTCAAACTTGGCATAGATATTCTATTTGTAGGCCTGAGCATAATAATATATCCCGCTTACACGACAAATGAATAATGCGGGCTACACGAATTTTTGAATGTGGATCATTTGATGAGAAAAAGAGATTTCAGACATGGTTGAGGTTTCTTGGTTATCTAACTATGATCCCACATAAACTTTGGCCTCAAACTTGGCACAGATATTCTATTTGTAGGCTCGAGCCTAATAACATATCCCGCTTATACGACAAATGAATAATGCGGGTTACACGAATTTTTGAATGTGGATCATTTCATAAGAAAATGAGATTTCAGAAATGGTTGAGGTTTCTCGGATATCTAACTATGATCCCACAAAAACTTTGGCCTCAAACTTGGCACAGATATTTTATTTGAAGGCTCGAGCCTAATAATATATCCCGCTTACACGACAAATGAATAATGCGGGCTACACGAATTTTTGAATGTGGATCATTTCATAAGAAAATGAGATTTCAGAAATGGTTGAGATTTCTCGGATATCTAACTATGATCAAACATAAACTAACTTTGGCCTCAAACTTGGCACAGATATTCTATTTGTAGGCTCGAGCCTAATAATATATCCCGCTTACACGACAAATGAATAATGCGGGTTACACGAATTTTTGAATGTGGATCATTTCATAAGAAAACGAGATTTCAGACATGGTTGAGGTTTCTCGGACATCTACTATGATCCCACATAAACTTTGGCCTCAAACTTGGCACAGATATTGTATTTGTAGGCTCGAGCCTAATAACATATCCCACTTACACAACAAATGAATAATGCGGGCTACACGAATTTCTGAATGTGGATCATTTCATGAGAAAAAGAGATTTCAGACATGGTGATTGATGGTTATTGCCTTCTTGTAGTACGCTTACACGTTTTCACTTTTAATTTGTAATACGCTTACATGACAAGAGCATTACGTTAATTTCGCAAATTTTCATATACAATATTTTCATATAGTATATTTGAAATGTCATAGACATAATAACATTTTAATTACATTTAATTACAAGTACATTTTAATTTATATTCACATTTAAATAATTTTTTATAATTTTATCGATTCGATTTACTTATTGATTTTTAAACATTTTGTTAAATAATTATTTTATTTTCCCCTTAAAGTTGGTCGATAATGCAGATTTCGGCTGAATTTTCTGCTAACTTCAGTAAGGTCAACATACCGCCCATGGTTGATTTAGGACGGTAATGCAGAAAACAATTTAAAGTTTTCATATGCCATCTATTGACCGGCACAAACATAGTCTCTTGCTCTTCCACATATTATATAAATTCCGAAAATTTTGACAACCGAGAAGTGTAAAATAAATTAAAATTTATTAAAAATATAAATATTTTTATGCAACATAATTTAAAACAGAAAATGAGTAGATATAGGTTATTACATCGATTACATATTACATATCGATATGATTCGATTACATATCTATGATTATATTTAATCGTTTTTGAGCCGTTTATAAAATTTTTATTGCTTAAGCTCTCGATGTATTTCGGATTTTTCATCTTCCAACGCTAAAATTGATATTATTGAATAAATTTGGTCATTATAAGACAAAACATCAAGCACATTCGTAGATAGTTAATGCAAAAATATTAAACAAAATAAATAAGAACAATTTACTTAGCAAAGAAATTTACCGCCAAAAATTTAGGTTAAATTTGCCAAGTCCGCCTAAAATTAGAGTTACAAATTAGTATTTAATTAAAAAACAATTATTTAAGTTCAAATCGTTTAATCCTTTATTTTTTATACATAATCTGCTGACACGTGATCGTAATGAAGTATCTCGTCATTCGTTCCAAAACCATGTGAAATTTTAAGAAAATTTATAACATTTTGCAAATGTTCCTTGTCTTTAATTTTGTTGCAGGCTCCATACATCGCACATATTCTTAATTCATGATCTGGATGAATTGTGACCAAGGCTTGAATAAATTCATAGTTATTGTGACCGGGTTGCTCGTCACGTGCACGGCACAAATAATAAAATTGCACAGCGTTTGTATGTAATAAATCATAAAGGTGTTCGATCGGAAACGCTAAACTGTAAAATTTATTACCATTTTCGTATTCCTGTTTAACTATTTCTTCTGAAATCTTTAAATCACGACACTGAGTGATAAAATTTCCAATAAACTCTTCGAGAAGTAAACCAAAATCAATATTCATGTTAAACAAAAAAAATCAATATTTGTAATTCTGATATTTCTTCAAGATTAATCTGCTTAAAAGTAATTCACTTCTTCTACTACTGTAGTTTTATGTGATTTGCAAATCTTATTTTAGAACTGCTTATTGTCGCAGTTTTCGAGCGTTATGCTTAGTATCGTTTTACATATATTATGTACAAAGATGGCTAAATTATACGAGTCCAGTAAAACTAAGATCAACAATCAGCTTAAGAATACATATAATCAAATAATTGGTATACAGTTTTGAAAATAGGTATGTAGATTTTTAGGGTGTATCTTAATAAAATACATTATTTTATGATAACTAAATATTGCGTTTTCAAAATTTGTGGCCTTGAGTTGAGTTTGTATAGTATGTTGGTTAAATTGTCGATTCGAGCCTATGCAACGACGGTTCAAACAAAATAAATATCTGGAATTTGGAGTAATATCAGAGATAAGGATTTGATGGTCCTTTTCTCTGATAATATCTTAAATGTAAAGCCTTAATCCGAGGATTAACTCATAAAATTAAAAGGTTTGAAATAGATTCAATAACTGTTTTAAAAGCGCGGCCATTGTAAGCAGTAATATATACCGAGAAGTGTTTTATAACAGCGATTTTCTAAACTTTTCAAATATCAACCAGTTTAAAAATTTCTTTCATTCTAAAAATTGGTTATTTTGTTGACTTCAGAAAGCAATAATAATTTACAGTAGTCGTTTTAAATAATTACCTAAAGTTAATTATCTGATTCCGATTACAAATAGAGTATGCGTTCTAATTTTTTTTACCTACCATCTTTTTATTTTTTTACTAACCATAAATTTGAAAGAAATCCCTTTATGTCTCATCATTAGATACTGGAAGAAGCCATAAATTCTTCCAGTATCTAACGCTGACACATAAAGGGATTTCTTTCAAATTTATGGTTAAATCGACAACCTCCTATTTATAAATGAAAAAAATTATTCAAATTTTCTATTCCTGCTGTGTCCGCAAGTACTCTTACTCTAGTACTTAAGGATGAATATCAATAAAAATAGTTTGGTCTAATTTAACCTAAGTTTCTAGCATTATTTGGTCATTATGTTACGTTGACTTTCAATTGCTTCGTAATTTTGTCACAACTTGATTTCTTGCTTCTTCTTGATATTGTTAATGCCTGAATAGAGCTATTTCTTCCTTAACGAAGTCTCAAATCGTTTTCGCCAGTTAACTGAATCGTTTCTTCATTCAATCTTTTTATACCTTTATCTCGTTATGAATGTTATACCGGTTCTTTACGAAATGTTGCTTGATCTATAAACACGTGATATGAGAATCACAGCTCTAGAATTAGTATCGAGAACAAAATCGAGGGTAATAAAAATAAACCATTAAAATACCATAGATAAACCAGATTTTGATCTGATTATGACCACATTCAATGTAGAACTAGCTCCTTTTAATAAATATTTACATGATATTTGATTTGAACAAAAATTTAAGAAATTTTACAATAAACGTGTAAATATCGAAAAAATATCGCAAAGTTGTTCCTTTTATATATTTTAGAGGTCTATTTAACCATTTATTTCTTTTGAACCATTCGAGGTAAAAAGGCCTCCAAATATGCATTAAGTGTTCACTGTTTCATTTCTGTACAAGACACAATTCGGGTGCAATCTAAAATACAAAATTCTTTCCAAACTTCAAGAAGAGTTTTACCTTCTTGATCTTCTAATCTGTTGAAAATGGCTTCAAGAAATTTCCGTATGTAATACAATTTGAAAGTTCGGATGATTCCTTGGCCCGGCGGCTGTAGTAATGCAGTGCAGTTAGGGGGAAAATATAGAATTTTCACATTTGGGTGCTCCTTACTATGACTACTGGCGTTATTAAAAATCAACAAAACATTGAAACTAAATTTTTTTTTTCAATCATAAAGCTTTCCACTTCAATCTATTATAAAACCAATCCTTAAATAATTTTTGGGTCATTCACGCTTTTTTATTCGCTCACCAAAAATGCGTTATAAGGAGATCGCGTCGCGTTATAGGAGAACAGTTCCAATTTTCACTGCGCGTTATATGGAAACCGCGTTATAAAAATACCGCGTTATAGGAGAGTTGACTATACAATTATAACAAGTTAAATTTACGCCTTGTCTATCGGTATTTATTGACATTGGTACATGCTGCTTGCTTGCTATTAACGACCATTTGTCGATCTTAAATTTGAGTATTTGTATTAGCTTCATCCGTATTTATTGATATTGGTACATGCATCTAATTGCTATTAACGGCCATTTGTTGCTCTTCAGTTTGAATATTTGAATTAGCTTTATGAGATTTTGACGCAGTTTGACTTTAAACCATGTGAGCAATTTTTTTGCTGATATAGAATCTTCTATATAGCCTTCGGCAACTTGGAAGATTTCCATCCACCATGTTGCCTTGGTTGAAGTAGATTACCCCCACTCGAAACTAATAAGGAGAAGTTTTTCGTAAATTATGCCCTGTATTCTGTAAATTTAGGTATCTTGCAATTTTTTGTGGAATTTGCGATATACTATTATGGCCTATATTTTTTCTAATAGGTTTGCCATATTTTATACAAATGAAAACTTTTGGAATGTCCGGAATAGGCCTCAATTTTAAATATCTAGCAACAATTTCCATCCAAAGTGCTTCAATAATAACAAACTTTCTTGATGTACCATTTTTAGTATTAGGAATCTTAATAATAATTATTTCCTCCTTGATTGTTATGCCGACCACAAGCATATTGCAAAGTTCGTCAGTTCTGCAGGCACCTGCAACACCAATTACAGTCTCTAATTAAGAAGTATAAAGAATATACATATACCTTTGTTGCAATGTAATCTTCATCACGCACTTCAGTTAAAAATTTATTAATATGCTCATAAGTGAAAACCAATGATTTTATTGGGTCAACATTTTTTCGTTTTAAAAATGCGACTAGTTTGTAAAATTTCGAAATATCAATATTTTGGTTTAGAGATATTGTTAATTTTAACACTGAATAATGGGCCCATAAAGAGCAGGCCTTTTTATTAACTATGAATACTCTTGAAAATATGCAAAAGTATATTTTCTTAAATTTATTAACACTTTTATTATTACACCAAATTTTAAATTTTTCATATGTCTTTATACAAATATCCTGTTATATTGTATTTTCAACTATCTCACTTATTTCAGGTGGCGTGCCGATTAAATCATCACTCTCCATTTTTTTTTAAGTTGAATGCCAATTAAAACAAAATTAAAACTTCAAACAACAAAACAAAATGCAGTATCATTTTAAATTTACGCTTACTACAATTCAGTAAAAAATTCGGGTTACTTCGACTTAGTTAATTCCTGCGTTTTTTTAAAACAACCGAGTAGAGTTCGCGCTAGCTATTTTCAAATTTGTCCAATTAATAATTAAATTTTTGTTTAATTAAATAATTTAATTTAATAGGAATCTATGTATAATCAAAAAAAAAACGCAGCAATTAACTATGGTTGCACTGAAAAGTGACAGTCAAATGTTTTATATGAAATCTGTTTTTGCTATCAGAAAAAACTCAATGCAAATTTGATTAAATATGTTCTATTCCATGTTAATATTTAGCTTGCGTATAAATATTTAAATAGCCAATTTTGATTGAATAACTTTTAAACTAATCGTTTAATATTTCCATGAAATAAAATATATTTAATCAAGTTTGCATTGAGTATTTTCTGGCCGTTAGTCATTTTTCTATGCAACCGGGCACTAGTGTTTCTTTGACTTTTCATGTTGTTTTTGTTTCGTTCAGATTATAACGGTAATTTGAAATTTGGCCAACATAAAACCGGATCGTGACCCCATATTTTACAATGAAAATAAGCGTAAAAATTTTGTATGCAGCTTTACTTCAGTTTATATTTATTTATCATTCTTTGTATTTACTTGCGTATTACCAACAACCTTTATATCCTCCTTCTGTATTTTCGACTTATAGTTGGCAATATTGTTGGATAGGCAGTTACAACCTTTGCTAAGTTTTAGTCTTAAGTATTTTGAACATTTCACTATGGTAAACGAGACGACAATTTTTTGTGAGCATCGTTAAACTTCCGGACCGGAATCTCCAAATCATGCAGCATTGAACCTTTCTCAAAATCTTTTGCGACTTGCGAGTGATAAAGGATCTTCCTTCCAAAACTTTACTATACTAAATCACACAATGCATTGTCAATTGGGTGAAAGTTTCATAATAAACTTGATATGAATTGTACAATCTCACATCGATTTAAGAATCCCAATGTCATTAGGCAACATAAACCACTTTTATAAAAATTCATTATTAAAAACCAAGTAATTATTAAATTGCCCCGTGATGAGTCATTAATTCAAGCTGTTCGAAAAATGCACTATAGCCAAAATTATCTTTGTCCTAAATAAACATTGACTAATTTGCACCTAACAATATTATGTCCAAATCAATTAATTATTTTGTTTTGCTATAGGTAAATCGGAAGTACAAATCACGGCACGCAGTTCATAAGTAAAATTTAAAAGTTTAATCATTTCAGACTCTTGGTTATGAAGTAGTGTCAGGTGAATCTAACAGTAAATAGAAAAGCCGCCTAAAATCATTTCGAGGACAACAATAAAAAAATCGTTGGCACATGAGAATCAGTGATGGATTAATTTAAAATTCGAATGTTTTATTTAACCTAAAAACAATAAATAAACTTAAATTGAAATATACCTCTGCAGAAGTTCGTGCCCTCAAAGAAAAATTTAGTAAATGGACAAGTGTAGCTTTTACATTCATGCCTATTCCTATATTTCCAATAAACAAAATTGTTTTAATTTCTTTTACACTTGGTTAAAGAATATTCTGAAGCAGATGATTATCACACTATTCGCCAATCTCCTAATAAATTTTATTTAGGCAAATTCGAATTTTATTACATTTTTATTATATTATTTTATTTTATATATTACAACAACTAATATAATTATTTAATTAATAGTAAATAATAATTATAATATACATACTTCGATTAATTTGTATTATATAATAATAATAATAATATGTAATAATAATCTAGAAAACTACCGGAAAAATTTAATATTATTTCCTTGTTAAACAACCATTTCATGTAAAGACAAAATGGCGTTCATATTTAGAATAGTTCAGAATTTTACCGCTAGTATATAAATATTAATAATTCACACTAATGTATTTTTTAAATATATTTTTTGTATTTTATTTATCAGTCTCAAATCATCAAATTATTTTATTTTATAATATTATATTGTGTATTATTATAAATTTGATTATTTTAATAAAAATTTTTGTAGACAATAAAGAATTAATATTGTTTAGAATATATGTATAACTAAGTTTATAAACTAAAATGGCCGTTAATACTTTTATCGTTACCATATATTTTAAATTTTGTTCTATTGTTTCTAGTGTGTTGTCAAATTTTCATGTACCTATTCCATATTCTGGAATGTTAATTATTTATTAGTTTTTTTGTTAATTAAATAATTAGAAAATATATCACATAAAATATTTCATTATTAAATATAAAAATTTTATTGTTTGGCAGTTTCCGTTTTTTGTTTTATTAGTTGATTTGTTTGAGGTTAGTTCCTTGTTTGCGATTTTATGAAAGTTAAAAATTTAAATGAATTTAAAAAAAATGTTTAATTAAACGGTGTTGTCTAAACAGTTTACCATTTAAAGCTAACGTTTTTATATTGTTTAATTTAAATGTATTAGAAAGAGGTAAGTTATTTTAATCGTTTGAGCACAATATGCATATACTTATACTGTAGGCTTAGCCTAAAAATAGGAATTATATATTTTATTAAGTACAACAAAATAATAATTATAGTAGTAATAGTGTAGTGTACTATTTAATTTCATCTACTTATGATGACTAGACAAAATATAAAAATATTAATTTTGTTTAAATCGTGCAATCACTTTACTGTTGCACAATTGAAGATGGAACCGCCTGCAGCATTGCAATTTTTAAATCACTTGCTAAATGTGATATATCGACTACCGAATCAACCATTTCTTGCACGGCCGTTACACTAGGAAAATGCTGGGCCGCTTTTTTCGTTTTTGAAACACAATTTTTGAGCGCTTCTGATAATGCGTCGGCACACTGTAACACTCGTGATCGTATATCATGTTTAGATACGTTACGATGCACAATGTCACCAATGTTGATTAAGTTGTGTGCGCTCAAAACAACGAATTTGCCATAGGCGATGAAGAATTTCGGTGGTTGATTATGCTCGACTGTTTGCAGAAATGCATCGATCGCTTGTGTTAAATAGCCCATATGTGTAACGGTTTGGGATGCATAGTACACAATCAATGATTTATCGTGAGTATTCATTTCTGCTTTACCATTGTTAATTGCGACATTATCGCAATTTTTGATTGCGTTATCGAATTTTTTCTGTAAGTCGGTTGGTAGCACGTCACGAATCTCGGCATTCTTTTTGGCCGATGCTTCTTTTGATTCTAAACTAACGTAATCATAATCTTCTAGCCATTCATTACTTTCACTACTATTATTATTATTATTATTGTTATTATTAATTTGATTTGGTGATTGCAAGCTTCGTTTAAATAAAAGTGTTGCGTTGCCTTGAATAAATGAGGCCGTCTGTCGAACATCTTCGGTTAAAGTTTGGGCGCATGCGATCAATTGGTCGAGGCTATCGGGCGGTGGGTGGGCAGCAATTTTTTGATCGGTACGTGATAAATGTTCTACTGTCCATCCGTGTAAGTCTAATTGTTGTGATGCTTCGTGTACCAATTTATCAGCATCGCGTAATGCTTTCACAAGCGGTTTTAATTTGATGGCTAAACCTAAAAATTGATTTATTTAAAATGTGTAAGTACTAATATTTTATTATTCATATCATGGTCAAAATTTATTACCATTACCTTTGTCTTCGGCTCGGGCTGCATTCCCTAGTGCGCCATCACCAAATTCCGCCAAATCATGTAACGCGGTCCTGAGTCGTACCGCTGCCAATTTTAAATCCATTAAAATCGGTTCTAATTTTTCTTTGAGCCTCCAATTGGGTGAGACAAACGCTAATAATCTAGTTATTGCAGATGTTGCCTCATTTTGCAAAAGTCCAAGGGTGTCGAGTGCCGATGACAACTCAAGTGGTAGTTCTTTAGTTGGCATTGGAGCCGGATGTTGCGATGTTTGTACATGCGACAGTGGGATATCGTATGTTTGATTTTGTATATTAATCATATTGTTATGATGTAATTGTGATGATGCAAGTATTGTTTGCTGCTGTTGGGCTACTGGTGGCGTTGATCGCAATGATTGTGGATTACGTCGGGGTACATCATAATCGGGCATATTCGCCAAAGACGAACGATTCGATGAAGATAAACTTAAACTATCTGATGTTAATAGTGAAGAATTTGAACTACTTGGTGTTAAATTTTGTTGTGATAATAGACTAATTGGTTTTGGTATATCATAAGATTCTTCCATTCTGCTGTCGCTACGTTGTGACGATGGTGTACGACAATTTGAATAATTATTTAGGATGCTTCCACTTCGTGGCGTATCGTAATTTATGGGTACAGCTGGTTTTGGTGTATCATACGAATCAAATTCTGAGGACATTGTCAAATATGGACTGTTCCGATTTAAATTCGGCAGCAAATCATATAGGTAGACATCGCCACATTTTTGCGGTGTTATCACCTGTAAATAAAAAGAAAAAATAAACGGACTCAGTAAAGGGTTAATATTTTTATATTTGTAAACATAACATTTTTAAAATAACAACGAAAACAATACTGTATTGTATGTCATGTACATTGATTCTTATCAATTTTACTTTTATTTTCTTATCGATTTCGTTTTAGACTTATTTTGGTATATAAACAATAAAATGAGAAGCATTAAGTAAAATATCGCGAACAAATATCACGACAAAGCGATAATTTGTTCTACAGCCAAAATCGTACAGTCGTAATCTACGATTGAAATCTTTTTCTGAAATTCTCACGGCTTGAAAAATTATGGTACGTTTCACCATAAGCAATCAGGCTAGAGAATGAAAAATAAAAAGGAAGACGGTTACAATATCCATTTATAAAATCGAACCGGCAGCATCGTAAAACAAAAAAGTATGGTTAACAATATCGTTCACGTTTTACGTTTTTACCGAAAACAATAGGGTGAAGTACATAAATCCTAATAACATTAGTTAGATCTTACAGTGCGCATTAAACAAAGAAATTGCCGCCACCATCATGTTTAAGATTCAAAGCATAACAATGTCGTGTTTCCCATTATAATCGTAAATTAACATATTTACGATTTGCCGGAGAACAATGGATATGTAAAATATGAAAAAAAATTGCAAATTCCTTTTTACTGGCTAACTGGCGCAGAGCTTTAGTTCCATTTTAAATATTTAACAATCCATAAATACAATTAATTCATTCATCAAGTAAAATCCTTATTTATCGAATTGACACAGTTTTTTCTTCCTTAGTTATAGACAGACAACGATAATAATAATCGATACGGAAGTTTTCACAGACAAATAAATATCCTGGAAAGGCAATAAACATTTTACCTGTTTGTTAAATCTACAGTCAATTGTTCTATATTATATTATGAAATGTTCTTTACGATAATTTTACTAATAATTTAAAAACACTTTGTTGGGTCGTGCCCTCAGACTTAAACCACCATCACACTAACTAACACTAAAAAATATATATTTTCATTAACCGTGACATAATTATTATGGCTCTGTCTGCCTCGTAAACTGTATGCAATTTAACTAGTTTGAGTTTATAATATTTTTGTTAAACAAAAATAAAAATATTTTTTCACCCTTAAAGTTCACAATTTTGTTTGTGTATTTGCGAGCAAATTTTCAAAAATGGTGGTTCTGTTTTTAGTTGTGACGCATGCGTTTTTAAGGGGTTGATTTTTCATTTCGCTATTGTATGAATGGAAATTATTATTTTATGTTTCAAATGTTATGAAATAGCTTGGAGAATTTTTATGTGTCTCACTAATATGGTAATCCAGTTTATTTTAGAGTTCCATTCCTATATACTGGTGACATCTATTTGTGGATAGAAAACTGATAACTGTACGCATCCAAAAAATAAGGCCAAATTTAATTTGTAAATTTTTGAAAAACGTGAGCAATAGTCTATGTTTTGGTCTTACTCTATTCTTGTATATGTTATTCCACAACAGTCCAGTTTTCGGAGGTTTGTGTACTTTTCTGTTATTATTAAATTCGAAATTATTTTAAATTTCGGTATGTACGGTAGTCGAATTTAAAGTTTAAGCTTATTTAAAGATTTTGATCCTCTACATAATCAATCAAATAAATTAAGATTAATTTCATTTACTAGTCCGACACATAAATCAACTGTTGTAAATAAATAAATATGTGTCCTCTAATTTTTCAGTTGCCTTTATTCCGTTTCTCAAAATTAGTCCTTGTCCTTTCTAAGCTGACTGCTGGAAAGTTGAAAAAAAGAAACAGACAGACTAAACACTACTACAAATTGAAATAATAAATAGTAGGAGTTGATCGACACACTAATGTGGTACAAAGTAGGTACTTCTGGACTCAACTTGGCTCGATTCGGTCTCACAAAGTATTTGGGCTATTACTCGGTCTCGCGACGCAGCTTTTAATTCTTTCCTCGTTTCCTTTCTCTTCACCTACAAACTACTTTTGTGGCGGCGAAATTTGTAATTCTTTTTTCAACAAATTTTTTTTTTTTTGATTCTACTGATTCTCGCACTACTGCAAAGATAAAATATTTCAAGGCCATTTTGTTTATTTAGAATATTTTTCAAGGTAGCAATTTACATAAACAAAACATACGAATACGCCAAAAAACAAATTATTTTAAATACATACATAAACAAAGAAACGCGGGAAAAAATCAAATGTGGACGTCGATTGATTTTTTGAAGTTATGGAATCACGACGAAAGAATCAAAGTGTAGAGAGTCTCATTTAAAGATTCTGCTTCTACACAATCAAAAAATAATACAATAATACAACAATTACAAGTGCGATTCTTACAAGTGCGATTTCTTAATCCCATAAATAAAATCCAGCTGCCCCAAATTTTATAAAATTATAAATAATTTTATAATAAATTAAATTAATTAATTATTTCAATTTATTGGAGTGGTAGAGTTGTAATTGTTAATCTCCAATTAAATATTAATTTAATTTGTATAGCAATTGGCGATTTTTTGGTATTTTGCTATTAATGCTAATTTTTGAAACCTTTGATCCTGAAGCTCTTCCTCTTAGAATTTTTTACCATTTTAAAGGAAGTGTGGTCTAATTGGTAGGAAGTTGGGTCTAATTGTTTTGCTGTAGCAGCCAATTTTATTATTTTAGAGCTCTACGTGAAAATAATTCATCAAACAATATTTAATAATCGTACTCGCAGGTATCAAATTTTCGTCGTCGGTTTAGTTCTCTATCAGCCAGCGTACTACGAAATATGTTCTAATGAGATTAATTTTAAAACACTTTCCGAAGACTGCAATTTCAAGAATACATATTTTAACTATTGAAAACGATAATTTTCAATGATTTTTTGTTTGCATCGTTACGTTAAATTTTCATTTGAAGCGGTAGAAGTTAGAGCATAAAGGCTGATAAAGTCCATTATTAGTATAAATAGTCTAGATGTTTGGTTTAATTAGTATAATGTGTAATCAATAAAATCTGCAGAAAGGAATATCCATTATTAAATTAAAATCCACCGTATATAAAATAAAAATTGGCAAACTCATAACTGAAAATAACAATTTTATTTTATGTTACCTTCTCTATACAAATATTCATTGATTATAAAAGCTTTTTCGTAACCTATACATAAACATTTTCCAAACGAAGCAAATCTATAGAAAATCTATTTCCTTTGATTTCCCTTTTGTGTTGTGCTTTTTCCCAATTTGATTTTCGCATTTTTGTATCCGGTTCATGATAAGTATTATAAAATTATTATAAAATACTACTAATATGCTTTATGATATTTAAAACCAGAAATATTATACTAGTATTTGTATACAGGAAATTGGACAAATTCTCAAAGTAAAATTAGTAATATACCGACCATATGACGTATGCTGTCTGAGAGAAGAAATCAATTTTTATCGTGCATTTATATAATTCTTGCATATATTCTTGAAAGATTTTACAATACTTTTAAAGATTCAAAACATGACTTTCGTCTCTCGCTGTTTATATGTTTACGTACGTATGTACATAAGACATGGCAACGACATCACTACGAAATGTTTGAATGTATGTCGAAACTATCGAAAAATATAAACTAAAATCTTTAAAGTGCAAAAACAAAATAAAATAAACGCTATTTAAGGTATTGCAAAGATGCCGTATTTCTATCTTAATTTATGTACAACGTTCGTATCCATCTTAACACTTTGACTGAGCGCGCCTATATTCAATTATAATACATTTACTTTTGTCATATAAATATGCCGCTTATTACGATCTTGGCAATAATCCGAAAATAGACTTAGTTTTGTATTATTGTAGAAAACGCGGTCGATAAAAGAGGGCTAATTACTAAACTCGGTCGACCAAATTTGAGTGAGTGAGTCCAGTTTTATGAAATAAAAATTTAATTTATTCGGTTATTGGATATCTATTATATTCGGAAATAAAACCCGCATACGAAACGGTTTCAACAAGTTCGGGAAATCTATATGATATCAATTGTGTCATTTCATTTCTGTGGGTGGTTTAAAGAACACGTGTTTTGACAGTTTAAAATATGGATAATATAGAACATCGTGCTATTTAAAAGATAAACGCGAACTTGCAGTTAAAAATTACTATCAGGTTTTACGAGTACCACCTGACAGTAATTTCAAACCGCAAGATCGCCTTTATCTTTCAGATTAAATCACATAACGTAATGTTCAATATTTTGCGCTTTTAACTTTAAAAAAACACGTGTTGATTAATGACCGAAATTAAATGAAATAATTGATTTGCATACATTTTTTTTTGTCAGTCATCAAAAATAACAAAACGAAAAATTTGTATTATGGTTAAATCCGATTTATCGAACTTTTTGTAGATTCAGAGGACTATACGAGATCATGACTCTGAGTACAACGATAGTAAAAAAGAAAACTTGCCTAAATTAACAAACTGGTTTAATTGTTTGGAATTTTCTTCAAGAAGTAAGTGGAACAACGAATAAAACCCTGTCTACCAATTAGACCAGAGAAGCAGATGAATTAGACGCGATCAATAATATCATCCATCCAGCAGCATGGGAAATTCTATTCCTCATACCAACTCTTTAAGAGTTTTCTTTACTAAAGCAAGGTTACGTTGTACAGGTTCGATAAGCATCTGTGGAAACATTTTCTTCTCGAGTTTTTCGGTATTCAATAGCTATCATGGAAAACTCGTGTTTAGTTTTTTCCTTTGAATGAGCGAATGAGCTCGATCGGAATATACCACACCAATAGACTCAAATTGTTTCGCAATACTACAGTCCATAATCTTCTGCATAGTATTGTTTGGTTTTAAATATTTTAATTTTGTATTATAAAAAGTTTAAATGAAAACAGATTACTAAATTTCCAACAAAATTAATGAAAATTAACTCAGAAAATTGCCGATAGAGGGCCAGGGATGGCTTAGTATGCAAAAAATGGTTTTTCTGTTAGGTAGGTTTGAAAGGTATAGAACAAATGTATAAATAGAAACACTGAAATTTGATTTTAGGTTAGGTTCAACAACAAATTTAATTTAGCAAAGAACGCTCTTAATAAAACATAATTATCCCCTTGAGGTCAGAGAACTATTTAAAGAGAAATGGAAGGAAATTATCCTCAATTTTCTGTGCAATAAACTAAAATAGTAAAGGAAATAAAGAATGAAAGCATTTTTAAGCGACTCCGGGGCGTTTCGGAACTAAAGGGTGAAAATTACTCAGTTTAGAAAGCAACGAAGGGCTTGACGGGTCGTGAGATAAAAGAGAAAAGCAGAAAGTCTTTCTAATTGTTGCCCATTTAGAAGAGCCTTTTCAACCGTTGCCGAGGCAAATAGCAAATGAAAATAGAACTGTCGTAAACAAAATAGATGATCTTCACAATGATATAATGTGATATGAAAGAGACTTACAGACCAACCAAAATGATGTTCCTAGGTATGGTATGTGTAGTACATTCCTGGAATTTACACGACAAAGTATTAAAATCTTGTCGTGGACATAACCACTCATATAGCTATCCCTTGTTTGTGAGTACGTCACGTATATAAAAAACAAATTATGCTCTATTATTATGATCTAATTATAATGTGGTATTACAATCTAAGTTTAAAACAATATTGAGCGCGGCATAAATAATCTAAAATATCAGGTGCGCAACTAAGTTTCTGGGTTTCAAACATAGATAGTGCTAGCGACACATCTCGTTGACATTTATGGAATAAGTTGTGTTTTGTTCATAGGGTGGACAGTTGTTAACGATAACCAGTTGCAATACCAGCACATATCGCAATGCAAAAATATTTTTTCTAAGAACGAAAATGTCGAGTTTTGTGCCAAACAAACAGCATTCGCGGGACGCTTTCCTTTTCTGCTTCAACTTGAAAAAAAATGCAGCTGAATCATGTCATTTGCTTGAGGAGTCCTACGCCAAACATTTACCATCGAAAACTAAATGCGAAGATTGATTTAAACGCTTCAGAAGTGGCGATTTCGACTTTGAAGACAAGAAGCGCTCCTCAAGGCCAAACACATTTGGAGACACCGAGCTGCAAGCGTTATTGGATGAAGATGAAACGCAAACTCAAGATCAACTTGCGGAGGCATTAAACACGACTCGCCAAAGTAGTTCCAACATATGGTACAAATAAAAAGGAGGGAAAATGGGTCCGGCATGAGTTGGCTGATAGACATAAGGAAAATCTTTGTAAAATCTTTTGATTGCTTTGATTTGTTTTCACGGCATGGAAAAAAAGCTTCCTGCATCGAACTGTTTCAGGAGATGAGAATAGTGGATGTTTTTAAGAATCCCAAACGCAAAAAGTCGGGGCTTTTACTTGGCGAAGCATCAACATCGACGGTACTGTCAATGGGAAATGCTACCGTCAACAACTAATCAATCTGAACCATGCATTGCTCGAAAAACGGTAAGAATGGGACATGAGACACGAACGAGTGGTATTGCAGCATAACAACGCTCCATACCATTGCGCCCTTTCATCGTCCAGGACACCAAAAGGCTAAGATGGGATCTGCTACCGCATCCGCCTTTTTCGCCTGACCTGGCCCCCTCGGAATATCATTTGTTTCGGTCGATGTCGCATGGCTTGGCAGGGCTACACTTGACCAGTTTCGAAGAAGTACAAGAAAAGACTTTCGGTCCTATAAAAATTCTAGTGTGTTTAGTATGTTTGAAACTTTCTCATTTTTTAAATATTTAAGCTTAGAATAAAAAAGCGTCCTCAAGCTTTTCAGAGAGAGAAATAGAAAAATTTTCGGAAACGAGGCAATTGTATATAGGTCCTGTAAGCATGACTTTGACGGACCAAGACAAAAGATCTAGATTTACAGGAACCCTACTTTTGGTTTCAATCAAGCTTGAAAGAAAAATCAGCCACTTGTTTTTTTTCAGGCAACTATTGAGTGAAATATTGGAATAATGTTTTCTTCTTCCACATACAAATAATTATTTTTAACGACCTGATTAATACAAGTACTATGATTAATTAAAGTAGAAATTGTGTTTATCAAAAAGGTGTGTAGCAGTTTTGTAACATACACAATGATTGAGATTTTCAAGCCTGTTAAAACCTTAATATCGTACTAAAAAAACGCCCTTTCAATGATTAGTCACGTTGCGATCAACGTACGAACAAATTAGTTTTGTTTTACTTGGTTCATTAATGCACTCAACGCTACAGTATTTTACATAATAAATCCGTTTTTATTTTCCATTAATTGCCAACATTTATTAAGTTCAAAAGTACTGTAGAGAATTTATCGGAATAGAAAATGAAGCACAATTTTACGCGAAATAGAAAATGAAGCACAACCCTGTACTAAAGCTAGAGGCCAGCATACTACTACCACTAAGTCTTAATGGAAGATTTTTTCCTACTTACTTAGAGTGTCGAAAAAGTGTTGTTATAAAATTCTTAGAAGAACAAATTAAAAATGACAATTTTAAAGAGCTTCCTTTCAGATATAACTATATTTTTGTGACATTTCACGATAAATTGTTTTGAATATTTTAATAATTCCATATGACAAAAATCTATCTTCTTGTATTGGGTTTGTGAATATGACTCCACCCTTTTTTATTAAAATAAACACATTTGCTTCTTTATAAAATGAAATAAATCTGCAACAACGTTCCCACATCTTTCAGGCAATTTACGGATTCCCTCTCTGAAGCAATCCTGGCCTTTGAAGGCAATCCAATCAATAAACCAATTTTCGATCTATGTGCGAGAACTGAACCGCTGTTCAGAAAGAAACGACCGCATCGACCGGAATAAGTAATAATCGGAAGGAGCTATGGCTGGTCAATGGCGAGCGGGGTAAAACCACAAGAACTTCCCAGTCCTGTCCTTTTAATTATTTTTTCATAACATTTGCGTTCGTGTCTACTCACTCATTCTGGTCATTTTTCCTCTACAGCTCGCTTCTAACGTCATATGGTTGCCGACGGTAGACATCGCCATTGAAAGTTTCACTGATTCGAGCTAATATACAACTTCTTTCTGATCTCACCAGCATAACCTTATTCCAATGAATATAATCACCAGACATTTGTCATCTTCTATTCGATCCAAAAAACCTTTTCTTTGTTGCCTTTGATGCATTATTTCACAAATGGTTTTACGACGTTCGAGGTCTCGTTCTTTGAGTTCATGTAGAACCCAGTTGCTAGTTTTTTGAATCATTCCGATTACTTGCAAACGTTTTGCAACAGTTGATCGATCAACATTTAATGCTAGAGCAAATTCTGATTGAGTTTGAGAAGAATCTTCAGCCAATAACGTCTTCAATTCAACATCTTCAAATTGTTTGGGTGGATTTCCATGCTCTTGATCTTCAATGCCAAAATCATCAAATCGTCGAAATCATTCATGGCTATAGTAATAGCACCTATTGGGAAAGACCGGAGTCATATTCACACATCTAATATTTCCGAAAGCAGATAAATTAATATTTAGTGAAAATTAATGGGTGGAGCTTTTAAAAATTAAGCGCTTTTAGGTTTTAATGGTAATACGTTTCTATTAATTATTGATTATCGGAAACTTTAAACAAAATAATATAAAAACAAAACGAGACGGATCGGAATGGATACTTTTTAGTATCTTACAGTTCTAGACAGTGATAAATTGTGTATGGCACGCTCTTTCTACATAACTTAGTTTATGTAGCTTAAATGATTATGCTCGAAACTTGAATTTCTAAATATTAGTGGAACTATTTGAATATTTTGATAAATTTTTGTTAACAACTTTTTAAAACGTCCCTTATACACCATTTAAGTAGAGTCGGATAGCTTCCGATTTAGAAAATCTATTTTGTATATTTGCTGGATCGTTATACTGATGCACTAAACGAAAGATACAAACATCGATTATGCCGCCAAAGTCTATTAAAAAACGGAATTCCTTTCAAGAATTTTAATTTCTGTAATTTAATTCTTGGTAATGGACTATTGATTATGCATACCTCAACTATACACGTACAGATATCTTTTGTTCTTTAAGGTTTTGATAATTTGCATAAAAAGAAATCTTAAACTTTGTAAGAGGTATGGTAAGCCTACATTTACAAAAAAAATACAATTTGGTAAATGGAATAGTCATGTAATTGAACAAAAAAAAACGACATGAAACGGTTGAATGATTTACTAAATAGATAAACTAAAAGAGTTCTTATAGTAATAACTATAATTTTATATTGTGTTAAATCTTATGACCGATCACACATATTGACTATTTTGTAATCTAATGATTTGATCTAAATATATTTAAAGTATAAATAAATAAACTTCGAAAGTCAAATTGAATATACATATATTAATAAAATATATGTACACAACACAAAAAAAAATATATAATTATTTTTAATAACAATAATTTGTCTATGCTAATCAATTTGATTTATCAGTTTTTGCGATATTTTTTTAGCCTCTTTCTTTGCAAGCGATACACGTAATAAATACACACATTGTGAACATATAACAATAATACAGAGACAGACGCGAATTGCCTATGTTTCGTTTATTTCTGTATACGTATAAGCATAACATAATAACACCAATTAGATCACCACCCAGAGGGCATTAAAACTTTATACCATAAACTTGCTCGTATCAAAATACGCGAATATTTATTTACTTATTGTGTGTACACAGATTTATTGGCTCACATGCACAGTCCCTGATAAATCGTACTGCCGTATTGGAAATGCAAAATAATTGAAAGTCACATTCAAATGAATGTACAAAAATAAAATCGCGTAGTTTCAATCAATTAGAATAAATTTGTCAATTGAATATTATTATTATTGTTGTTATTGTCAAGTACTCGTATATTGGAGCACAATTAACAAATGTGCGCGCTGTGACGCGATCGTAACCGAGAGAATTTGATTTGTTTCTATACATATTTTCATTGGTGTGATTTCAAAACAAAATAAAATAATTTGCATCCACAACACAATTTGTATATGTAAATGATACTTCAAAATTTTATTAAATTGCATAAAACCGAGATTGCAACAAAACATCGTTCTATCACCTCATACAATGCCATTAAATTTATTAGCTTGAATCACCAGAATGCCAAGGTTAACCAGATTTAATTTGGAATATTTCTATTTGTAAATATTAAACTCTGATAAATTACTAAATTTAAACTTCATCGCGTTTGCTACATAGCTACAAACAAGATAGAAACATTTCGAACTAACTTCGAAACTCATAGTAAATATACTCTAGGCTAGAATATGTTGAGTTTTACTTTACAAATAAAATTTGTACCACGTATAATATAACATCGTAACTACTGACCATTAGAAGTTACGATGAGCTTATTTTTGGATATAGTTTTCAAATCAATTAAAAAACTTGATGTATACTCGTAGGTATAAGATGTCAGTAGACGGAGATGGCAAGTACGACCGTTAAACATCGACAGAAATAGTCCAGGATACTTTGGCAATGGGCGCTGTCAGAAACCCCAACAGTTGGAAACATGGTGAGTAAAATTATCGCCAATTTGATTTGCAAATTTCACTGTGCTAAACATTTTCATAGCGTTGGTCGCAATTTTACTCAACATGTTCCCAACTATTGGATGTCCTGAAAGCGAACAATGTTATGAAAATGTTTAGTGCTTTATGCTGGAAACAGACGTGCGGAAAAACGCTTGCGTTTAAATTATAATACACTACTTTAAATGATATGAAATATTACATGCCTTCCGCATAGGATGCGTTTTTATAATTGTTCAATAAAGTCGTTCTGGCTGTTTTTTAAATCTTAGTATGCTGCTTTATAAATATTTCCTATCGACTGTTATCACTTCAAATGACAATTTCTATCACTTGAAATTTTGACGTGACAAATAAATAAAAAAAAAATCAAACTAATACAGCCAACTAAGATTTAAAAAAATTTCATTGGAAGTTTTGTACAAAAATATTTAGTAAATTTTGATTTTAAAATCTAGTAACCAGGAAGATCCATAGTCACGTCACATGAAGTGATACGTCTAAGGGAATTGAGTATTTAGATTCTGAAGAGTTTTTCAAGTAGAAAAAGAATGTCAAAAAATTTCGAAATTCGGCTTTGCAAAATTGGGAGATCTACTGCTCGTGTATTTATTTTGGATACATGCCAAGCCATATGGCGAATATTAGCTCCAGTATAGGTCACGCAGCCTAACCAAGCAGATTGAAGAAAATATGGAAATACTTTGGGAAAAACTGGAATATTGCTAGTTATGTGTGGTCAATTGACGGCAAGCATATAAATATAAGGTGCTCCCCTAATGACAGAGTGGTTAAAGCTTTGGCGTTTGGATCGGAAGGTACCGGGTTCGAATCCCGATAGGGGCAGGATGCAAAGGGAATTTTCATCAACAGATTACGATCTGTGGTGAAATAGAACACATCAATGACCCCCTGTCGGAGTGCAAAACTCATGGGCCGACCCATCTTCCATGCCAGTATAAGATGGCACGGAGCTATGCAATGTGCAGATGGTGATAAAATCGGACCTATAGCCGTACGTCCTCGATTTGGCAAGCAATGCGTAAAGTAGGACGTGAAAAGCGAACTGCGAAAGATTTGGGAGTTCTTCGACCGCAGAACAGATTGCATAGAATAAAACTAAAAAAAAAATAGTAATTTTTATATAAAACTAATAGAAACAGATGCATTCTGTCCCTAGCTCAAGATTACTTTTCTAACCTTTAAGTAGATGTACCTTTTTTTAAATGTTCTTCAAATTTCCAACTTCGAATATTGGTTTAATCGAGAAATTCTCATTTTTATTCTCTCTACCACTTTAAATAGCAGACATTGTTAAATAGTTTACTTTAACTAATAACCTGTTCAGTCGTTTCACTTTTTTTGCACTATCGTGCGTCTCCAATTTTGCATTTTTCTCTGGGATTGAAAGAATAACATTACTTCACTTTTGTTTTATAACTAAACCAAATAAGCTTTAAAAAAATATATTCTGATATGAAAAAAAAACTCTTGGGAAATTCTTAATTAAGAAAAAAATGGGTTTTAGTGGTTTTATTCTAAATGCCAGGATTTTACGATGGATGTTTGTTTAATGATGATATTGAATGACCTTGAAACTCATTAGGTTTGCAGATATTGATGAAGCAGCTAATAATAAATAAATACTTTTTTTTAATACAAAATTTTTCGAGAAATCTTCTGATCATCATTTTACTCATATACACTTGATAAAAAAAATTATGAACAAAAAATGTTGGTGTGGTGGCAAAAAGTGGTTTCAATGTCATTCAAGATCACCACTAAACCTTACCCTCGATACAGAACAATTTTTTATTAAATATAAGCATTTTTCTTCTATCTTGCACCGTTTCCGAAATAAATTCTGACATTTATTAAAAAAGTCACCCTGTGTTACATTTTTGTTTTTTCGCGGCCCTCGTAATTAAACAAATTAAAATGTGCACCAATTCTTTAATTTTGCCAAATACCAATATTTGTAGTATAATTTAGAAAATAAGTATTGGGAAACTACCACTTACTGGATTTTGAAGGATAACATAGGTAGCCATACTGAGGTTAGTTGTCTTTTAGAACAAAATCAGTTTTGCTAAACCTAATTAAATTTCAATCATTAGCGGAAAAGATAAATCCAGTGATAGTTCCAGTGATGGAACTATCACTGGATTTATCTTTTGTGATCCTGAGTGATATTCAGTTAAAGATAGTTCCAGTGATATTCAAAAAAATTGTATTTGCTCTATTATAATTTAAAATTGTGAACCTCTAAAAAACAGCCTTTACAAGGATCCATGGATAGTTTTTGGTGTAATATCTGCTGAACCTTTGCTGTTCTCCGAATAAAATTCGGCTGGAAAATAAAAGACAGGATGCCTTCTCGTTGATCTAGTTGCACAAAAAAATGTTATACTCTACCAAGAAATAACGTAATAAAAAATCTATAGATCGTCAGAAAGAAGAAGCGCTGAGTTTTTTGATATATCGATTTATTCTTTAATAAAATATTGCTTCCGAAAAAATACATTTTTCCGAATACGTTAAGTTAAACATGTTCTGGCATTAAAACTTTTTCGCTTTAAGAAATAGGTAAAGTTGCGGTTGGCCCAATACTGAGATAAGCTCTCACATTTCAATAAATTTTGAAAAAATACATTGTATGTTAAAAACGTAAAGTGAACTACCAAACGATAACAGGGTTGAACGACAGTTGAAACTGCAAGAAGACTTAAGAGTAGATCCTGAATTTAACCATCAGATTAAATGGGATTTTTTTTAGCAGGGCAAGAAAGAATATAAATAATGCAACATCCGCTCGAAGAGGTTCTTGAATTGATTTCAGTGAAATAAATATTCTAGAATGTCAGCTGACTGGCACCGCCGAACACGATATCCTGCGATGCTATTTATTTTCCACTTTATGTACCACTTGCGCTAACTATTACAAAATTGCATTCCTTTTTAGACCATCCCACAATTTTAGAACAAAACCAGAATTTTTTTTAGATAGCTAACTATCAAATTTCTGACTCATTTTTCACTCTTCCCTTGGTGAAACACGTGACACTACTCTTCAGACCGCGTTTCATTGTTCGGAAGAACGCTTAAAAATAAAGAGTTTCTAGTTGGTACTTCTCAGGCGGCGAAATCCCTTCATGGGATGTGAAAGCCAGAGAGAGAGAGAGAGAGTTGGTACTTCTCTCCTTTGATGACACTTCGTTGACGGCTTTTTTCTTTGGTTTTATCTTTCAATGTATGCGGATAATAATAAAAAAGTATGTTGAGGCAATGGTCAGCAGTACGTACGAGCGATGTCAATCATTTTTGTTACAGTGCAGTTAACTTTGGAGTGTATTTTTACCTTTTATTCTTAGTGAAGTCATTTAGCCAACGTATTCACAACATATTGGACACAACCATTAGACGTATTAACAGGTCTGGTAGTACGTTTAGCAAAGTCTAATGCAAAATTTTAATTATATTATTACGATAATTTTTTGTTTAATAACTAGCATATACGAGTATATTTAATGGTTGTCGATTAAGTGTATACACAGTGAGCACGATTCATGCTGATTTATGTATACGTACGTTAACAAATGTGCTGCGCGCGTATCCGTACCAATTATTTAAACATAAATTAAAAAATTGTATATATACAACAAAAATATCATAAATCAACAAATGATTTTTTAATTAATAAAACATATTTAGATTAAAACTGAACCATTCTCTTATATGTATTTATGTATACGAGTAATATTCAGTTATACAATTGTCTTAACAGATATCACCATATGGCAGACAGATTTATGGTAGTTTTGCACAGTATGATGTCTGTACACAAAAAAAAACGTACAAAAACATCTCCATTATATACATTGTCGTGATAGATTGGCGGCTAGAATTTTTGTCTATTTATGTTTATGGTTTAGGTCATTGTATCTATCAGGAAAGGGCATCTGCTTGTACCAGATGCAGCCGTATACAAAAAATTTAATGTTCCTTGAAATTGAAAAAAAAGACTTTACCACACTTCATTTTATCACCGTGCATCAATCAAAGTTCAACGATATATTCATTTTCAACGCTGGCTTCCATATTTCTTTTTTTTTTTTTGTTTGCAAGCATTTATAATATGATAATCATTTCGCCTATCAAAACACGTTTTGCCATATTTACATTGTCGTTTTATAGTTGTGCAAAATACAGAAAAAACGCGACAATCATCTCGTCATGTTATAATAAACGTACAATACACAGTTGATTTATTACCCTGATTAGCATTATATTGCCTTGGAGGGTGTACACACCATCGCGAAATTTAAAACAATTTTTTGTTGAGTGAATGCCCTATTTATTTCACACCTCTCCTCCCAAAAAACACTATAACCTAGTAAAATACCCACACAACGCAAATAATTTATATTATGCAGAGGTGGCGCCACCTTTGCAATTAAATCAACTTTTTATATCAATTGCATAATACACTTTTCACTATTTCTTGTCTATAACTATAAATAAAATTGCAGTAAAAAAAAGTTAATTCACTTTAAAATGTTGTAAAAGTTTTTCATCTTGGTATTATTGTACACATAAACAATAAACAATTGACTTATTTCTTAAATAGGAAGTTAAGACAAAACAAAAAAAACACATTAAAGTTGCAACCAACAAACTGTAAGCGAAAATGTGAATTGTTCTTCGTAAGAAAAAATAAAATTGCAATGCGTCATCTTTTGAATTAAATGCAGCAGCACAACAACACAAAAAACGGCGAGACCAAAATAAGCAAAATGTTATTTCAACGAAATATAAAGTAAATGTAGATACCTTGTGTTATTATACGCGGTTACATCAAACTTGACCTTCCGGGTAAATAATAATCTTGTATGTATTACTGTACACGATTCAACGGCCGTATTTTTTTAATAGCCCTTTGAAAATCGTCTGCGATGAGCAGTTATCGATTTTCTTTTAAACCATAATACAATTGGTAAAACTCGTACATATAAAATTTTGTAGAAAAATTTAATGAGAATTTTTAAACAAAATTTCTTAACATTGTTGATAATCAAAAAGTATGCGTTAGACTGAGAAAGTTATTTCAATAAAGTTTATGAAGTATATGGAAAGTTGGAAATTGGAAAACTGTTATATTGTACGAAAGACGAAGTAGGCCCAACTTTACTTAACGAATACAAAATAAATTTCGTTAAATGTCTCCTTGTTTGGAGAGTCAAGACGACTGTTCGAGTGCGAATTTTTGTGCGGATATTTAGAATCACACTTTTCCACTAATCAAATTACGCCCATAAAAGATAAAATATTTTTAACTTTGAGAAAAATGTTCACAGACGATCGTCACACTTGGCGTTTTCCTAGGCATAATCCGAAACATTATAGATTGGACAGAATGCTCATTAGCCAAATTTGGTTAGTAAAATGCAGTCAAGTACTTCTAAGAGCTAAAGTTCCGGTTTGATGCACTACGAAAAAACGAAACTACTAGCAAATTCGAGATTTTTCGTGTGGAGTGGGGTCATCGTACCTATTTTTGTTGCTTGGCAATGGTCAGCAGTACGTACGATATTCAACTACGCCGTAGTCTATAAAAGGCTACACGACTACCTTTATTTTAATATTGCATCGTTCTGTTGGTGATGTACTCGTAGCTTCAGACAAAAAAACCGAAACTAAATTTCACTTATTACTTAAAAGTGTGAATAAAAGTATTATTTTAAATTTACATAGCGTATCGAAAACAACATTTGTATGGCTCAGGAAAATCGAACTCAACAGACCAAGTAAAATATCGAGTTCAGCAATTTTCATAAAGTCAACACTAACTACATACTGCAAAATCTATAACAATTTTTTTGCAAACTTCATTTAGCTTCATTTTAACTTTATTTTAAAATAAAATGTTAAAAAAAGAAAATATAGTCAAAACTGTTTCGGTGTGGTCCTTTTTTGTGCGGTATTTTTTGTGCGATTTTTTTTATGCGGTATAAAAAAAAATTATTCAGTACAATCTACTTAAGTTCATTCGAAATTTCAATCAAATTAGAACATCATTCAATTATGTTAATAATAAATAAAAAATTGTTAAATATTAATTGTTAATTAATTGACGTTGGCCATTTTGTTTTTTCGATTTCTGATATTTTATCACATTGCGTAAGTATCAGGTCCGTATTCACCACAAAAATTTTTTTTTTAAATGTCTTGCGAAAACTATTTTTTATACCTACTCGGGAAGTTACGGAAAATTTTTTGTGCGTTTTTTATGCGGGCGATCTCTAGTACCGCATAAAATCAGGTTTGACTGTATACTAATTTTTAGATAGTCAACTATATTACTCGAAACGGGATGACAAACGAAGCACTTCACGCTTCAAAATAAGCCGTAATAGATTTTTGATTGCTAATTTAAAACCTTATTTTATTTTTAAACACAAAATTTTTTGGTATTGTTTTATTCTGCTTTTTCGAACATAAAATTTAAACTAAACTCTACATCTCAAAAATGGCTTTAAATTTTTTTTATATTTCATTTCTATTTGTGTTGAAGCTGCTCCACCGAAAATTTTTTTGTTGAAAGATGAGTCGCAATTAAAACCGGTATCACAGGTAAATGGGGCAAGAAACGAACAAGAAGCTGCTTCTTTGACAACCTGTGTGGACCGGCTCATTCTAGAAAATTTAGAAACCTATAAAATAAAATAGTTCGGCTCAAGATGAAGGTGAAATCACATTTTTACAGTCAAAAATTTTATCTTTATGAAGATAGCCCAAATTTATAACCCTGAAAATCGAAAACGTTGCTTATGGCAATACTATACAAGTTTGTGTATACTATTGTGACATTTAATTAACAATTATAGCAATAAAATTAAATTCGGGGATAAATATTTTCGAATAACAGCTAAATAATAAATAAAAATGTTATGAGTTTAATAAAAACAATAAAACGTGTAAATAATCCACTTTCGGGGTTCGGTAAATAATTAATATCATTTATTTGTCGCAGCCCCAAAAATTTTTCTGTACGCCTATTTTGATCCAAAAATAATAACAGGAGAGAATAATTACCGGAACGCAATAGTGTAGAATGAATATATGTATTTTTGTATTAGTAACAAACAAATTTGTTCGGACGTCGCGCCACACTATTCGCAATGTTTTTATGTTAGGTTAATATAAATTTTGTAAATTAACAAATTTTATATTTTATAAAAAAAAACAATTGTAAAACATTTCGTGTTCAATAAAACGACACGCAAAAAATAAATTCTCTTTCCTCAAAATTTTGCATAATTTTGCTTTTGTCAAATTCCCCATCTAGATACCATGGGAAAATGTCATAAAACAGGAGCAGAAGCACCAAAAATTTGAACCGATTCCACCCGATTCGATGCCTATGGCAATGCCTTCTAAACTACTGGCCGCTTACACCAAATGATGACGACACGCTAAGTCGACGTTGTTGTTGCTTTCTCTAGTTGCTTTGTTAGTGTAAATATCCTAAAATTATTATTGCGCAGTCTCGGTATAGACTTAAATTGACGTCATGTGCGAAAAATGAGAGTAGTAAAAGGCCAGTAGTATAGAAGGCATTGCCTATGGTCACAAAAAGAACACACATACATGCGTAACAAATGACAGTACACTTATTCAAAATTGTCTATTATACGTCGTATACGTATACACAATTTGTGGAAAATGTATACGGCTGCTGGTATATTCAATGTAGAGCTGTCAAGCGGTGTACTTTGGAGAAAGATTTCAAACATTTTGGCTCTCCAAAAGTAAAACTAATAAAATGACCACAACGAAATCTTCACGAAAGGAATTCGCTGATCGCTTTTCTGTTAAACTTCATTTTATTACCGCTTAATAATGTCTTTCATAATATTAAAATCTTTCCCCATATCTCTTTGTGTTATGATTTAATTTTTAATCCCCGGTGCGGTGTTTCTAAGTGTACCACATTTATCGGCGATCGCCGTGAAAAATGAACGTATATACATTTTCGACGAGTACTGCACTTAGATGAACGGGTGGCCAACAACAACAACGTGGCCATCGCATTTTTTTGTTGGGTTATTAGTGTAAAACACCGCAATTCTGCGGGTGACCCAATTCCAATTTGCAGATTTTGACGAAACAACGCCCAACGGTTTATTACCACAGGCGGGAGGGGAGACGCCCAACATTTGTTTTAATTTACGGTTAAGGCGAAGGACGCCCAACATAAGAGGTTGCCAACTGGCCATTTGTAAAATTTTCCAAAGGCGGGAAGACGCCCAACGGCAATTTTTGGTGGGAACATACACCGCAACAGACGTCTAGCAGGGACGCCGTAACCCTACAGAGTGACCTTTCAGAGCTCAGAAGGTACAATTTTTTTTTCTTTTCTATTATTCAAATATTTATTTTATTTTATAAATTTTCTATTAATGTAAATTCAAGTTTTTTTATTTTTAATTTTCAAAATTTTAAATTTTCATTTATTTTTCAAATTTTTCCAATTTTTTTATTTTAAATATTTTGTAATCGAGCACCGAATCGCGGTTGTGGTGTGCGCGACTGGTGTGCCCATTGGTTTCGCTTCATAATTTCGGGTATTCACTTTTATTTTTATCTTGATTTCTACTTCGATTTACAGTTATATTATTCTTTTATTTAACCAGCTTGTTCAGCCAGTAAGAAGAACTGAAGTACCCCCTTTCTTTTCTGGGTTGCGTTTCCTTTCTTGATTTTCTTTGTGGGTCCTCCATTTTCATAATTTTCTTTTTCTTTTGTTTCTCTTTCTTTTGATTGTCTTACCCATTTCACTTTAAAGTCTTCCTTTTGTTGAATCACTAATAAAATAGCACCGCGATTCCCAGCATTCGGTTTTATCTTTTTCTTTCTTATGTGTCGTCCATTCGGGGGCGACCGGAAAATCCACACGGCTTCCTTAGGTAGTTTCGAGCTATTGGAGTGTGTATTGTGGGTGATTCACTGGAGGTCTCTCCGGGTGAAGAGAGGCCTGGTCTGTTGAAAAGATGTCCCTACTCTCTAATGCTGCTTCGTTGTGGCTGGGCATTGGCCTTTCGGGGTCAATGAGTCATTCGGGGGGTCTCTTCAACAGACTTGTCATTCGTGGAGATCCGGCCGCTACCGGACGGACAAACTCGGTTATTATTTTATTTATTACGTTTCTTAAGGTTCGTGCGTCGAATTGTGGGATCACTTAATTTAAGTTCAGTTTCTCTTAGTTTGCTTTATTTTTATTTTATTCTGGTCCACGGTGTAGGCGAGGAGCATACAAGCCTCAATTTCCCCATGTCCAGAACCCCGAGATCTTGTCGGTAAAATCACCGTGACAGAGGCCTCTGCCTGTTTAGATAAAATCTGCGGAATGGTGTTGAACCATTCCGTAACAACTTACATAACATAAGCCTGCATTCGAACTGCAATTCTAAAGTCATATAAGTAAAGGTTCTTTTTTTTATTGGGGAGTAAAACTTTGGAATCTACTCAATCTTAATATAAAATTTATTAAAAATCTATCGAAGTTGAAAGAGGGTTGTTAGCAATTTTTACGTCGCTTAGTTGTCATGGTATCCACTCACTAATAATTCTGTTAAATAATCAGTTTCATTCTAGATTGATTTCTAGTTTGATTGCTCTTACGTTGGTACGTAATTAAGAAAATAAAAAGTTTTTAAGTTAACTTCAATGATCCAATGAAACTGAGTGGTTTAAAAAAATTATTATAGTATAGAAATTATAGAAGACTGTCTAATTTGCTTATGCCATAAATAAAAAAAAATAAAAAAACCTGTTTCCTCCCAAATTATTACCGAACACCTTCATTAAATCAACGAATATTAACATCATGCAATTAAGGCTTTATCAATCTTTCCCTCTGAATGCCTAGCTTGCATCAGCCGTCAGGTTCTTACAAAATAAACCTTGATTCGTCGCGGATAAAGTAACATTTTACTAATGCCGCCGGGTCCGCAGTATTATAGTACAGTGCATAATTTCCTCGTTCCCTACGGTGATTATCAGTCAGAAACGGCATATTCGACATGATCTTAATCGATATTCCTTCAACCGATTTATTATTTATATTAAGAGCTCTGTTTAAAGCATTATTGTTAGCACTTTGGTTGACTAGATCCATAACACCGATTCACACTGCGAATTTTTAAATATTTATGCCACGTGCATAATTTTTTCTAATACCATAGACACACTGTTAGTTTCGTAATTATGATTAACTCGAAATCATGATTTCGTACTAGTGTGTCAACCATAGTTTCAAACTAAATTTGAACTCAGTTTCGAAATGAGATATTTTTTCTCATTTCGATGCATTTTAGTGCTCCCAACAGTCCCAACGCCGAATACATCAAAAATGGAGATTCAGGACACTAATAGTTTACCAAGCAAATCCAGATTCCTTTGAGTTTTCTATTTATCATTGAGATATTTAGTTGGTGGGAATTTTTTTTTTCTGTTCTATCAATATAAAAGTAATTTCTGACAATTTAAAAGTCAATTAAATGTCGATCTTGACATTTTTGCCTACTCCATTACAATTTAAAACCAAACGAGAAGACATAAGAAATTATTAAAAATTAGTGTGTCTTGAGTTCTCATTTAGGAAATCATGATCACGAAATTACAGTTACGAAACCAGTAGTCTGTCTATGGCATAAGAGTGCTTAATACAAGGTAAAAAATGTATGCACTTGTTAGGTGTGACATTTAAAATGTTATCAATAAAAATTTGTAAAATCTGTCCTACGAAAATATGGTAATAAGGACATAGCTAGCCTATAGAAAGTAGGACACAATATTTGGTAATTAATCGAGATACAGTGGGTAAAAACAGTAAAATTTAAAATTTATTTTGAATTTTGCTTTTGCTGCAGCTACATCCCATGTGGGAATTTTACCGCCCCCTTACCGAGGTTACATAATTAGGTTAGTTGTGGCTAGGCCCCAGGGCTGCTGGAAGATGAGTACTACTGCTGGGTGAAGTATATACTTTGAATTATTACAATAGCTATTATTACAATCGACATGACGCATGTTATTCTATAATGTCTCACCTTTTCATTAAAGCTTACTTTGTCCTTATTTTTTCGTAGAGAAAGTAATTTTCAAGATATTTGTCGATCATATTTTAAGTGAGCCACCCACCCATTAAATACATCTTTTATCCAATAAGTTAAGTCGTTTCAACTACGGAGTTTATACAGCACGAGGACACACACATACAGATTGTTTTGAATACAACTTCTAAGCGAGTCGTAAATCCGTATAACTCGCCGTCGAAAAATTGCATGATTTCCATTATTTGTCTGCCATCGTTACTTAGTTAAAAACGTTGGATTTATTATAGTAAGGTCTACGATTTAATAAAATTTAAAACGGTTTTTTTTTACCAACGATAACACTTTATTGCCACAATAAACCTGTAAACAATACACAATCGTTCTTCCAGGTAAGGTTTATTTGATGCGCCTTTTGTTGGTATACAATATTAAATTTGTAAAATCCATTCTTACCTTATTCGGTGATATATGCCACGACCTCCGTTTACCATGTTTCTGTTGTTGGGCCGAATGTGATGTATTCTCGTACAAATCGTTAGCATAAGGGCTACTTGTACCATTACCGCCACCGCTACCACTATATTGTAAACTATTACTGCCTATCGATGGACATGGTGATGATACTGTTGACGATGGACTAAAACAACCGGAATCACATTGTGCCAACAATTTTAATCGATTACCAGGACATATACCCTAAAATTAAACAAGAAAAAAAACAGAAAATATTAGGTTTGGTTATCAATTTATAAAAATCAACGCTCGACATTTTAACAACATCCGGGGTGGAGCCATCGTCTTAAACTTATTTTTTCTTTTCTTTCTACGTCTTCATTATTATATACATACAAGTAATATACGTATCTGAGATAGTCAATGTACCATCTTTAAAAAACAAGTACAAGATTATCACATTATTATGTTACTGACTTTGGTGTGGTTCAATAAATACGCAACAATCTTATCGCTTTCTATCCCCTCATACGCGCGATAAAATAATTTTCGGCGAATATGATCTAACTTCTGCATGACAACAACATTCATTTATAAAATTTAAAATTAATGAGAAAAGTCTATATGAAGCATAACAATATTCAAGTACGATTTTTTCTACCCCTAAATTGATATTTTTTTATGTTTTTCTTATTGTGTATACCCAAGTATCGCTAAGATCTTTAAAATATGTTTGCATGGAAATATACTTCGGTTTATTATCAAATATTGAATAAGGAGGGGTTCTCGAACTGAACTTTTCTGGTGAGACGCCATCCCATTCCATATTTATATAAAAATCCGGCATGTGTGTATCGGGGGTGATAAATATGAATATGATTATGCTAACATAGGGACATGAAAATTAGGATTTTCCTAAATGAATTGAACAGCATTTATTTTTTGTGTAAAAAAATTTTGATTATATGTTCGTATATCATAAAGGGGTAAGGAACGTGTACCAAAAGTACCTTTAAACTATTGATTTTTGTTGGTAACACTGGCAACGCAAAGGGGTTAAAAATTACATCAAAATTACAGTTATAAATGTGACGGTATGTTTAATATGAAATCATCAGGACGAAAGTCGTGTGCTTATAAAAAACATTCAGTAAACTGTAAAATCATCGAGTTATTATATACTCGTCATAATGAGAATACTGAGATGAATTTGAAACCGCAATGATTTAGGAAAAAATTCATTTTGGTATCGAAAATCCTTTGTTTTCAAAACAATGAATGTTATTCAGAAACACGGTTTTAGGTTATGTAAAAATAAAAAGGTTTTTTGTTTGTAAGAGGTATATTTAAACATTTTAAAAAATTACAAATGAAATATGTTCATCTATTGTATTTTGAAAAGCTTCATAAATAAAAGGGTGCTCTGAGGTGGTAAATTTGGATTAGTACAAATTTGAAAGGCATAGCATCATAAATTATGGATTAAAAATGTTCTCTAAATAATTAATGTCCGCCCCAATATATTAGATTAGGTCAACAACGGAACTCGACTCGCTGAACTTTGGGGCTTGGGTCTGTTTGATGGGCAAATTTACAATTTTATGATGAGATTATTACAAATTCTACTTCATGTACCCGAATAGCGCATAATTTAAATTAAATCGGTTCTTTAAAATTTACTGCATTACTAAAAATATGTATTACTGCATAATATCGAAAAGATCAGTTTGTGACATCTGTATAATATTATCGACAAGCTTAAAAATCATTAAGCTCATAATCAATTTGATAACATAAATTCTGTAGTTATATTTTTAACTAAAAGATAAAGATAATTTATTGTGTGTTATTATCTAACTTTTCGGTTAGACCATTGTCTTCCTTATGAAATAAATAGATTTTGTTTGTTTTTTTAATAAATAATCTTCTGGATATACTTACATTAAAATTCATAATGTTATCCGCCATTTTAGTGGACAGTTGATTAAGATGGAATTTTTAGTAAGTTAGGCCTTGTCAGATTATAAAAACTTAAATATAAGGGGACAAAGCCGTAAATACTATGGCTGTAAAATCTGAAAATCTGAAAATTGACGAACATATATAAATAACATATGACACGTTAAAAACACCCAGTCGCAACTTGGTCACCACCAGGAATCGAACCCAGGACCCCCGAATAACAGAGCAAGCACTCTACTTACTAAGCTAACGAGGGCGACAAAGAAGACTTAAGAATAATAAATCCAATATTGGTGCAAAAGGATGAAAAATCGTAAATTAATACTTCATGCTATTACTATGTGATTGTGGAGGCCCGCGGAGTCCCGCATTTCCTCATATTAATTGAAATTGTTCACTGCAAAATTAGATATTTCGATAAATATCGATATTCACTTAATTTCAATGGATTCAATCTTTGTTGTCGATTGGTTTCGAAATTTCAGTTTGCGGGGTCAAATATTTTAAAACTAATTAAAAGCACCCACTCTATTAAACACACCTATAGTGTCGTGAAGTGTCATGAAGCGTTGTGTTAAAATGGGGATAACCTGCAAAAAATTTGATTTTAGGCGTATTTTGTTAATGTATCTTCACCAACAAGAATTGCATTGAATATTTCAAAGAAAATTCTCGACCTCGAAATATTTGAAGGTTTACCATTCGCCAAAGTCAACAATGTCGAACAAATTTGTTTTTAAAATACCTCTGTGCACATGTACGTGTGTGCATAAGATCTGTAGAAACTAAAAGTTTGTGGCCTCTCAACAACCCAGATGGAACTACTAATCGATGTACAACTTTAAATTTGACGTTTTCGCGGTGATACTTCATATTTAAAATTTTTCGGGGGTAATTTGGAGGTCCTAGTGGTATTTGAGCGAGTTTTCTCGTTTTTGCAAATATTTTTAACAGTATATAGCATTTACGAAAAAACGACCAAAAACAAAAAGATTGTAAATTAAATTTCAAACATAATTAATTCAGATCATTTAATTACCCGACGTATTACTCAAATTATAGAAAATGGCGGGATCTGTAATTGGTGAGAAACGAATATCTCTCTGTTCGTTAAGGATATTTTGGTTAAGAAATATTGATTTTCGAATTTCGTAAGACTCTAAGGTATCTAAACGTCTGTCTTTAGGTTGTATATGTAATATGTCTAAATTGTTCAAGCTAGCTGTATGATTTTCTAAAGTAAAATGGTTATGGAAAGTTGATTGATTGCCACCAGATAAATGTTCTTTAGCTCTAACTCCAAAATTGCGCCCAGTCTAACCAATATAGGAGAAACCGCAATCATTGCAATTAATCGTTTATAGACGTCGACATTCCACTACATTCAAAACTAGTTTCGTATGACGTTGCCATTCTTTTCACTTCTATTCCAATCAATATTTTGTCCCAAACAGTTTGTAATACATTCTTGAAAAATGAGACATAAACTAAGTCGAAAGTCAAAAATAGTGGTCGTATACATCATCCCAGAACATGTCAGCATAACCAAGCTCATAACAAAATATGTTAAACATCGATGGGTGGTAGGAATAAATAGTGAAAAGCGTCAGATTTCTAACTGTAAAGCTATACTATTATCGATGAAAACACGATATCAAGTTGCCCGCCCAAATTGTTTTTAATATTACTAATTTTAAATACAAAAAGTTTGAGCACAATTGATACACCAAAAACTGGTTACTATGTATTTCAAACTAATTTTATAAAACTCAAGGGTAGCTGGTAGTAGACAGAATGGCTTGCAAGTACTTCAAATGTGCGAATGGAAAACGACTATTGCCAGAGAATATGGTTCAATTAGTGCTAAACCCATCATTCAAGAACCAAAAGGTCATCTTGGATATGCATAACATCCGTTAAAAAATTGGACTTCGATTCGTAAAATACTCGTTTTAAAAAAATAACTGTTCAAAATAATTTCAGTTAAAACAAAAACGTGTAAAGTGAAATATTTGAGATTTCATGGGAATTCTCTTACATTTTGGTGGCAAAGCTAGAAGTAGGTTTTTCGTGCATTATTAGTGTATATGTTACGCTTACCATCAAGCTCTTTCAGAACAGTACACTTAGTCTCGAGATAAAACCATAATTCAGAAACGATGAATTTAAATAATGATATTAAAGTGTGAAATATTTTAATAACTATTCAAATTATGACCATTCAAGATTGACTTGATGGAAAATGACATCAAATTGAGTAGTAGCACTTTCAAGTCTCGACACAAAAATTAAATGGGGTGTAACTTAAAATTATTACACACGAAAATACCAAATCGTTCCTTGCAATGGCATAGTAGCGGATTATACTGTAGGTGTCAAAATTGTAATTTCAATTAAAATTCAGAGATGAACGCCTATCCCGTTGTATTATATTTGATTAGAGGAACTTTACAAAACCAATTCGCATCCTGACCAAATAACGATTCGGAAAGGATATTTGGACCGGAAGCTGAAGCAATAAAAGAGCGAAATGGTCTATTGCGGAATTAAACTAAATATTAACGTCTTTGAGGAGCCACAACCTGACCCTTTTATACGGTAATAAGTGAGAAATGCGCAATTAAACAGCCATAAGCAGCATCCTCAGTCACCTTTAATAATTAAAGGAGGCACTTTAGATTATTGATTTAAACTTTACGCAAATAATGGAATTGCTGCATATTCCCAGATTCTTTGTCATCATTCTACATTCAATTTCTATTTATATCTATGAATTATCATCGCATATGCATCGCTAACGCAATAATCAGTACAGTATAACGATACAAAACTGTTCTTCAAAAATTAATTCAAATTGAACATAAATTAGGCACTAAACCAGAATCAATTGAATTTTTGTGGAAGCTTCATTTCCATTTGATTAACTGTAAAATTACTTCTGCTTAGAAAAATTTGGTCTTATACATATTTCGATATGACTTTTACTTTCTTTTATGCAGAAACATAAAGTACAGTAATCATGAACCACTTTAACCTCGAGATTTTTGCGAAGCAGATATCGAAGGCGAAAAGTAGTTTTAAAAAATCTCGGTGGTGCTGTATAGACTATATATCTGTATCCTCTTTACAGACCAGGCGGATTGACTGATCTGGGTGAAACTTCGTACTTAAGGTTTTCCATAAATTGGGAGATCCCAGTGATTTTTGGATAAAATTTTGGCAACCGGAAGTGGCAGTTTAATCATTTATTTACAAGTAAATCATTTATATACAAGAAAAACCACTTATACTAAACGATTCTAAATTAATTTTGCAACGATATCGGTCCAGATCTCTTTTCCAATAAGCGAAAATGACGATTTTTGACATAAAAACACATTTTCCAACAAAAATTCGACCACGGCTTGAGTAATCGAGATGAAATCATTTTTTTCTTAAATATGAGAAAAAATCGGTTCATCGGAAGTAGAAGCAGGTTCCAGTTTTCCAAAATTTAAAAGAAAATGGCGATTTTTGACAAAATACTTATTTCTAATATAAAAATTCGGCCTCTATACTGCCCATACAGTAGCATTGATTGATCGGGATAATCATACTTAAGCTGTTTTCATAAATTGGGAGGTTCCAGTGATGTTTGGCCGAAATCGGTCCACCGAAAGTGCTAACTTCCACAGGAGCGTTATCGATTTTTGCAAAGACTTTGAAAGCACGATTAATAACATTGCAAATTAAATTTCAAACTTTCATTTTTACCGGAAATGACGACTTTTGATAAGAAAACAGTTTATTTCACCAAAATTCGCCATCTCTACAGTCTAAGCGGATTGACTATTCGAAGTGAAACTATGTACATACTTAAGTTTTTCATAAATTGGCAGAGTTTTACGAAGTTTCGTGAAAATTTATACACATGGTTTTCAGACAATTATCAGGAATAATGGTTTTTGATTAAACGCGTATAACAAAAGTCCGATAAGTTTACTTTTCCACTTTGCAAATCAGGTGCGTGGTGTATTCGAGATCTATATATGTATACATTCGTGTTAAAAGAAAGTCACGCCAACAACATATTCACCTATTTATTATTTTATTTAATATACGAGTATAAATTTCGCCAAGTGTCCTCACAAAAACATTTTCAACCTTCAGATTTGAATATTTATCTATAAATCATAAATTCGATATTATGTACGATTAAACGGAAATGTTTTTCCCGCACTGTATAATATTGTAAATTGAGTGTTAATTTTTAAGTGCCACTGCTTTACTGCTTTATACAATTATTAAGATTTTTATATAATCTTCAATTGCAAAAGATAAGAAAACACAATTATAATAGAAAATTTGAGGGGAATTTAATTATTTAGTTATTTTCTTATAACAGAGCAACCAAAACCAGATGTTTCATCTCGAATTCCATTTTTTTTTTTCGTATTATGCAGCATTACTTTTATGCGAGAAAATTATGTTACACAACAATTATGTGATGTACTTACTTTATGTAAAACAAAAAGGGGTTGTTTCGCTTTATTTATTTCTATGACTCTCTTTGTAAGTACACGTCGCGTCGTCTATGTATGTGGTTTAAGTGTTTATTATTTAGTTTCAACGAACGATCTACCGCGCATATCACAAAGTTTATTACTCAATCGTGCAATTAAAATTTACTTGAATTAATTAATAAAAACAAATTAGAAAATTGGGAAAAGGTTAATGTTGGTCGAGGTAATAAAATAAAATTCTATTTGGGCAACATGTCGGAAATGTAATAACGGTTTATTGTGTTTCACCTTAACAGACTTTGTCTTGGGCGTAAAATATCGATTTTCATATAATCGCGTGATAAAATTTGATAACCGTTGAATAAAAATATGAGGAGTAGATATAGTGTGTTGCGTTGTCGGCATTCATTTATTTAAATCGATTTTTGGAGTATACAATCCAAACGCACATATAGAATCGGTTCCATTGTTAAAGCCATACATGAATAAAAATAATTAATTTAGTGCCTTACGCATTGGAGGTACATAATTATATTTGGATATAGAACGTGAAATATACGCAGGACCACCTGTTTTCCTGCGTAAATAGGTCCTAAAGTATACCCTTAAATATTCTATCAATATTTTGCCATTTTTATTTGTACGCCAAACAAGAGAATTAATTTAATTTTCATGTTTTCCCAAAATATATAATCAAAAATGGAAAATTGTTCTCTTTATACCAGTTTATCGTTAAGTCAAGAATAAAAAATGATAAATTCCCAAAACGCAAATAATATCGTACGTATGTGTATCAGGAAATTTGTTTTGTTTTCGGGTACCGGGGGGTGGTAATGGGAGTAGGAGGCTGTTATGAAAAAAAATTAGGTTCCGCATATATGTGTTCTGTTATAGGAAAAAGTTAATACGTCAGTCAGTCAACATGTCCAAATAAATTTAGGGGTGAATTTCAATTTTTTTTGCCTGGATATATAGGGTTGATTTCATATTTGTTTAAATTAACTTAACGTGTGTATGTGTGTGTGTGTGTTCGAAACATATATAAACCTTTTCCTGCCTGCCCACACAATTGTGTGGGTAAGGCAAAAGAATTATGTCAAGACTTACACATTTGGGTATTCCTCTTAAATGTATTTTCGTTCGATAAAAACACTATAACTATACACACAATTGTGTTGGTTGTACTACAAATCAAGCGAAATTTTTTATCAAAAACGCCATTATATGTTTCTTTACTCATACATTTGTGTGGTTTGGACTTAAATTGAGCCAAAATTTTTTTTTTTTTGGTAGAAAAAGGGATATGCATAATAATTCGGGATTCTAGGAGATTTAATATGATTTATTTCAAACATATCGATAGTATATTGTCATTTCAGGATATTTCCAAATTGGCTTTCTCGCTTACCAAACTCGTTCGCTTGGAATAGTTAGCAAAAGTAGAGATAGAAATTGTAATATAATTGAACGTATATGTAGATTAATGTTTTCCCAATTGTAAAAGTATTTGAGAAAAAAATTTCTTTATCGCGGTTGATTCATGTAACAACAAATTTATTAGTTCACAAAGATCCAAATCGCTTCAAATGTTATAAGTCGGCTCTATCTGAGAACCAAATTCGCAAATCATAATGAACATCTCTAGAGCTTATCAACAACGTTACGTTTAGAAATTTAACAAAATGTTAAATAATATACTTAAATTATTGAATTAAACGTTTCACGACAAAAATGATTATACGAAAAAAATCAATCATTTATTTGATTATACATCATTTATAGTCAAAGATTGGAACTGTCAACATAAAATGACGTCATATAGCAAATACTTTAAAGCAATAAGGCCATTAGTATATACGGGCCATTAGTATATAATATACGAACTTTATGAACCATATTTTGTTTTGTTTCGATAAAAAGTTCGATAAAAAATGGTATTTTTTCAATTTTTCACTTTCAAACAAATAAAAAATTATTTAAAAATTTGGTGATGAGAGGAGATAATTACCAAAACATTAAAGATATTTGAAAATCGGTGAACGAATAGCCAAATAATTGCAAAATTCCAAAATACAAAAACAAAACAAACTATGACTATTTTTCTTAATATAAATGCATAATGTTTCTTCTATACAATGATATTATGAATTAATTTTTACGATGGAAATAATCAATCTAGGATGATCTTCGACCCATTAAGGATGTTTTACGACTTGTTGTAAATATTGTATGTCATCTTCATTTTTTTGTTAATTTCTTATTTTAATCTTGTATACCATTTAATGCCACGTTCTGCGATATCATTTACGACTTTTCTTTGCCTGATAATCTTCATCTTGAACCGTTTTAAAAAATCTCCAGTGTTTGGTATAACAAAATCTGTCTAGATGTCGATAAGGAAGATATAATAAACTATGATCCAGTTTCTGCTCTGAAATAATATCTGCTGCATTTAATCATCCAGTGTTTGAATATGCTATATCGAAGCAAGCCACTACGACATCGTCGGCTACTCTCCAATCGGTTAAGCTTTGGAAAACAGCCTTCACCATTTCCAAACTAGTTGATCTTGATATTTTGGGAACCCCCACTATTTGTTCTCCATCTATATGGGAAATACTCACCGTCAAACGATCAACGGTCTCCGTCCCACATAACTCTGGGAGTAATTTTCCTTCCCCCCTATTTGCTCCACGAAAATGCCTCAGTGTTGTTCGACTCAAAACGAGTTCATCAAAGCTGAAAATATTCTAAGAGTAATGAAATATTCGCTTCCGCTAGAGGCTCCTTCTGCGCTTAGCATGGACAAGCCAGTATTTTCGAAGCTCATGTCGTTATCAGATATCCTTTCGCTGTCAACGAATAGTTAATTTTACAGTACGGTGATTGTAAAAATGACAACACTTGCTTTCTTGAGGGTAAAAAGTACCAATGATTTGACAAGCCTCATGGCCAAGAAGATCAATTTTAGTAGTGGACAGTAAATTAGCTGCCATTTTGTCAACTTTAGTAGCACTTTCTTAAAAATATTAATGAAACTGTTAAACGGACTAGATTTAAATATTACAAATGTGTACTTTACAGGATTTAAACTGAAATTAATTTGCATTTATTTTGTGTATATATTATATGATGCAGTGAAACATATTGGCCATAGCAGGTCATAATTAATGCGGTAGACATCATAAATGATGACATCATAAAACACAACTATGTTAAATCCTTATGTGACTCATACGGTTTGTTATGACAACATAAAACATTCCATTGTTTATTCGTTATACCTAATTTTTGTATTTTGTTTTTTTTTTTTGTAACCATTTAAAATTCCAGGATTTAACAAAAACCCGTTTATTATTTGGGTTTTTACTGGTTTCGAAAATTGACAATAAACTCGCTATTTGTTAACTAATTTTCGATATCTTTAATGTTTTGGAAAGGTAGTTATCTCATCTAAGTATTTACTACAAGTTTTATTTAGGCTGAGAAAATATTTTAAATAATTTTTCTGTTCGTTTCCATTTTTATCGAACTTCGAGCTGAAGTCGCGACCTCTAAACCATCTTCGATTGACCCAATATTTTTTCTATTTAAGTTTTTTGCATAACCTTACATTTCTAGGGCGTGTTCCGTTAGATATCTCAACATTTTTTCGCGCCATACAAGCAAGGACCACCCTAGTTGCACAAGTTGTGTTTAAAGGTGAAATCTATGATGCAATTCTACGCTAAGTCTAATATTCTATTCTAATCCGGACTTTTCATCATGAAGCTTAAGAAAGAATAGGATATCGAATTTAGTACATTTACACTACATTTCACAGCTGGTAGATTAAACAAAACAGAGTATTGGCTGAGGTTATTAATCTATTCATAATTAGAGTTCGTTCCCTCAACGATTTTCTCTTCAGATTTCGAAAAATACAATACATATTTAGATATATCTCTAAATATTATTTTGGTTATTAGGCTTCATAGTTTAGTAATTAACACACAATATCTGGTATGAAGCCTGTATTTTATTTATTTATTTATTATATATTTGTTTGCCGACGTTTCGAATATAATTTAGTTTTTACCTTGAAAATGAGTATAAATTATACTCGAAACATCGGCAAAAAAAATATATAATAAATAATTAAATAAAATATAGGCTTCATACCAGGTATTGTGTATTAATTATTAACCGAGATATTCAATGCGATCATTCAAACGCAGTCCAGTCGTTCAACATTTATACTTTGTTATTCACAACAAAACCACATTCTAAAGTTTAGGGATCTCGAGCCACCAGATAATTACAGACAGTGCGATTATCAGTAAGTAAAGAATGCTGTACGTCTTAAGCAAAACTAAATGAACTAGTTGAACTTTCTGTTATTGATCATTATACGAGGTCGAGTAAATTTTAATTTACGAGGTTCCTTTCCGATGACTTTTCAATTAATCTTTATAATTTTGTTATGGAATACTAACTTCGAATGACTTTAATTTATCGCAAATAACTAAACTACTCAGATCAAAAATTTCAATTGAACAGGGCTTTTATATGGATAAATGCCCCAAGCATCTTCACTTTACGGTCTCTCAAAACGAATTTCTGAACCTTTTAATCTTTTCTGGAATAACTGCCGCATTCTTGCGACCAGAAAGTTCAGCAACACAAACGCTTTTACAGCCACGTTTTTGACGTTTGCTTTTGAAGGAGCAGTGTCTCTACCATCATCCCATCAAAAAACAGTGTTTAATCAATACACGAAATTCGTTTTTTTCTTTTATCTTTTTTTTATTTGTATTATTTAATCTTTGCAATCTGTTCTGGGGCCGAAGCACTGCCATCTCTTTCGCGGTTCGCGTTGCACGTCCTTACGATCAGCACATTGCATAGCTCCATGCCATTGCATAACCAGCCTATACTGGCATGGACGAAGGGTCGACCCTAGAAATTCGCACTCCAACAAGAGATCATAGTTGTGTTCCATTTCATCATAGATCGTAATCTGTTGATGAAATTTTTTTTTTTGCATGGTGCCCGTATCGAGATTCGAACCCGGTACTTTCCGATCCAAACGGCAGGGCTTTAACCACTGTGCCGTTTAGTCGGGTTTTTTCATTCTTTGAAAATTTCAAAAGCAGCGTTACTAAAACAACTATAACTTTTAAACTAATAGTTGGGTTGTTATAAAATTCGTAAACATATCGGTTGAAGGTTGGTACTTTCTAAAAATTATACGAATTTTTTATTAGATCTATGTGTCAGGCTAGGGATTATTGACCGACGGAACTTGGAGATACATATAAATGGAGATACAATAAATACTTGGAAAAGGAGAGAAATTTTAAATTTAAATTCAGAAAATGAAGAAATAATATCTGGAATAGTGCCCATTTCACAAAGCAAGTGTCAATCTTCGAATTGGAATAGTTGAAGATGTATTCTAAGGATGTGTTTTATGGATTTGTCAAACTCACATCTTGCAAGTTGAAGGGGAACACTGCTATTATTATGTTTGATTTTAAAAGATCATTTTCAAAATAATAAAAGTAAACGCCGAGCAATTAGCAGTATAGTTATTAGGGCTAAATATGTTATTATTAATTACGGATCTGATTCCAAATCAATTTTATTAAATCACTTTAATCCAATTTTAATATTACATAACAAATCAGTAAAAGATGTGTAATTTGTTTTTATTTTAATATTGCGTGATCGATATCACGAAATATATTAGGAAAATAGGAGGAAAGCACACTTTTTTCCATTTTATCATTCGTGCGCGTCTGCCACTTGTTGATGACACAACAAAATGGTGCAGTGTCAAATTTGTACAGCACAAACTGGATCTGTGCGCCATCTGGTGTCTGAAATCCGAATTTCATACCCTGGTAAATATTGTTAGTCTGCTAACATTTATTCCGTTCTATTTTCAATTACTGAGGCTAATTGAGAAGTAAAACATTGTGTTCTAACCCAACGGGTTTTGTTGCAATCAAATGTCTACAATCAAATTTATAATTTCGACGTCAAGGCAAATTAATTGACATATAATACTTTATCACTATAGAAATTGACACGTAACAGTTCTCTATCCTCCATATTTGTATTATCGAAAACATTTCAGAAGTTCGATTGGCTGAGCAAATTTAAATTTCAAAACCTACTTTCCTGCAATTTTTACCACCACCTTTTAATTTTTACTTTTTTTATTACTTTTTAACAATAATTAAATTCATCGGGACTAATGGTAAACGACCATTGTAAATCCTGAAGAATTTAATTTTTTTTTGTCAAAACCTTCAAAAGAGTAAATTTTAATTATTTTGTAATTTTAAATTAAGGTTTTTAAATAAAGGATTTTTGTTTTAGAGTTTCGGAATCGGTAACAAGTCATCTCGAATTTCTTTCAGATGTGTTCTTCGTAAATAGAACAAGTTGCACATATAGAGAATATGGAATCATTGAACATAAAATTGGAAATGAAAGCATCAACACATTCGTTTATTCGATCATTTCAGATATTTTTTATTTCAATTCGGGTCATATATCGGTATTTGTTCCTATAATTAAGATTTTTTGGTTCCAAGATATGTTAGAGGATGGACAACAAACTCGAAGTGTGTACATCTATTATTATATTTCAATAAGTCGTGGTTTTTAATTTTAATTCAAAAAAAATAACTAAACTCCACGGTAGTTTCTCAATATAGTGTACTATGACTGGCCCTGTTTAGCTATTTAACACAAATCTCTTTAAAACTAACGTTACAACCTGAAACCCATTGTTTTATTTTAACAATCATATTTTTAAACATGCTCTCACCTTGAAACCAAAAATAACTTGATTACAACAACAAAGTTTGAGATGAACCGAAAGGGTGTGTAACGAAATCTCGGTTTTCAAAATCCCGGTTTTCAAAACCTCTGTTTTGTATAAAAAAAACCCGATTTTTAGGAAATTCCGGTTTGATTTTCTAAAATTTGGCATGTGGGAAAATGGGACAAAATTCAAAAATGAGTTTGTGATAAAGTTCTAGAAAATGGCTAATAGGGATGGAACTTGGATGTAGGGCTAAGTGCCCGTCAGAATTATCGAAGCCATCAGCCTCTACAAAATATTGCAATTACAAAATGTTTGCATGTACCAAATCTTGCAACTAAAAAACTTTATTAACTATTTTGCGCAATTAGAACTAAAACAAAAGAAAACCGGGATTTTAAAAACCGAGATTTTGAAACTGGGATTTTAAAAACCGGGATTTTAAAAACCGAGATTTTGAAAGCCGAGATTTCGTAGTACACCCGAACCGAAATCAAATCAAAAATATCTGGCGCTATTCAGATGAAACGCAGTGTATGTACACCTTTCTAAATAAATATAAAATATGTTTAGAGTTAATTCTCTTACCTGTCGTCCTCGCAGCGAACAAAGCCACCATCCCTCTAGCCCATCTGTATTTTGTTCGATAACTGTCAGTATATCGCCACGTTTAAATGCTAATTCATCTGTACTTTCCGCTATATTATCGTAAACTGCTTTCGCTAGCATTTTCTGCTGTAATGAAACATTAAAAACAAAGTTGATTAAAATAATTTCAAAGTCGTAAAGTTTTTTATTTATTTTTATTTATTTTTTTCATGTGCGCGAATTATTCAGAATTTAGTGAACCGCGGCGTAACAAACAAAGAAAAAAATTTGGTGATAACAGCAATTTTTTATTTATATTATCTATATGTAATTCGTGCGTTTGTAGATATGCGTATATAATGTGTCTGTAATGTATGTAATATACAGTGTGACATTTCTGTATAATCTCTGTTGAATTATTTTTCGAAATGGTTCATTTTTTATTGCCAATTTTCATCAAATTTGTTGGAAAGCATGTTATGATTCGATTTTCTTTTTATTTATTCATTTTATTCTTGTTCCATTTATTGAAGATGAACAAAATATTTTGTATCTATCGCAGATAGATAATATTTTCGCAATGGTATTGTATTTTTCTTCTGCGCTTAAACATGTTGTGGGGGTTGGGTGAATTTTCTTTGTTTTTCGTCTAGAAAATTAAATATCGATTTATATATCGTACGTTACATTATAGCAAGTATATTTATACATGGCAGGTTAGTCAATACGTTGAAATCTAGTAATACTGTTGAAAATGTAATGTACACAAAATAGCGCACGAGCTATTTATATTCATAAATCATTCAAGACGATCAGATGGGATTCACTATGTTTCTTCACGTACATTTTACAAGAAGAACAATAAAAATAACTACATGAAAGGTTTAAATAAATTATGTAAATATTCGGTTCGATATAGATTACATAAGTGGAAATTTATTTCATAAAATATGTAATTTCATATTCAAAAATGCAACCTTCATAAAGTATTATTTATTAGGAAGAGAACAGGTGATAGTTTTTAATTTCATAATACGTTATTAAATTTTTTAATATTTTATTGATGAACACAATGATAGTGGATCAATTATAAAATAAAGGAAAAAGGAATATAAACTCCGTGAAAATAGCTGCCACTATATTATTTTCCACACATTTCGATAAATTTCAATTTAAATTCTACTCAGATTTTTCTGTTTAAGTCTCGGCTGTAGGAAGCAAAACAGTTGTTTAGTTTGAAGACTGTACAACCATCACTTATTATGTCGGCACTTAATGAATAATAGTTGGATAATTATATTAAAATTCTAAAATCGAAAGTGTAATCAGATGTTCCCCTAACGGGTGTGATCTGAATTAAAAAAAATTAATACACTTTCGTTTAAATTGTATCGAAAAGTGTTGATATCAAAAACACGTCAAGACTTTTTAAATCAAATTTAAAACTACCAGTTGTATTCAAAATTGGTACGATTATGTTTACAAAGTTTACAAAAGGGCAGATGAATTGTGTTCGTAGAAATAAAAAATGAATTAACATTCAAGTCGATCTCCTTATAATTTATTACATGAGTTCAGTTATAATTTCATTTAAGACGCGAGTACGTTAAAAAAATATATAATTAATCAAGGTTGTAAATATTTGTATGTTCATTTAAGTATGGTGTGAGTTGTGGACCAAGCTCGGCATTCTAGAAGTGAGTATAATACACAATTCGACAATTCGAAATGTACAAAATGGATGGAGCGCAATATCTTAGCTTAACATTTCAAAACTTAGTCGACCATTCATTCATTCATTCGGTGAAGAAAAATAGCATTCCAGCTACCATTTAAACTGCTCATTGGATTACGGAGTATAATGAGACTTGGTGCCCAATAGTTACAAAACCCTGATTATTTTGGATAGAAAACTATATTGGATAGAAAACTGCAGTCTTTGCAGTCTTAATAGGAAACTATATTGGATAGAAAACTGCAGTCTTTGCAGTCTTAATAGGATTGGTTTTTTCTAACAAATGCTAATTCGGAGCGACATTGGAATATTCATCCTGTGCGATCCATAGGGCCGAGTAAAAAAAATGGAAATTCTAAAGTTGTGTATAATTTTCAATTTTATTCTCCCTCAAATACAAGAAATCCCAAAGATTCCGAACATGTGGGTCAGAACTATTGGTTTCTTACATCAAATGCTAATTCAAAAATACTTTAATTATTTTTGTGCAATCCATAGTGCCCGATTTAAAACATTTTATTTTATAACATACAATTTATATTGAGAACTTTAATTCTTGAGTATGTATTTATCAAATAAAAAACCTCTTAACGAGGTAAATGTTCGAGTGACGAAAGCCGAATTCAATTCACAAAATTTCTGATATCAAATTTGTGCCGAAAAAAACAATTGCATTCGATTTGTCAACGATTTTTCGGAACGTTAATGCATTCAGCGCGTTGTTGTTGAACATTCCGAAAAATCGTTAGCAATCGTTATTCTTGACAGCTTGAAAGCAAAATGTAAACAAACGCGCCGAATGCACTAACATTCCGAAAAATCGTTGACAAATCGAATGCAATTGTTTTTTTCGGCACAAATTTGATATCAGAAATTTTGTGAATTGAATTCGGCTTTCGTCACTCGAACATTTACCTCGTTAAGAGGTTTTTTATTTGATATCAATGATTTTGGCACGGCAAATTGAAAATGAATTGAATTGCGATTCGTTTTATTGTTGTCAGTCAAAACAGTTCATACACACACTCGATAGCACACAAGTGGCCGCTACGTGTTATTGTGCCTTAAGTCATATTCATACGACGGATAAAATCCGGGATAATTCAACAATTTTTTTGCATGTTTCTTGCATGGGTGGAGTGGTAAGATCTATTTTTTTAAAGAAACCATCATAAAGATTAAAAAAGTATCGATTTTATGCAAGGAGATTGTTCAATGTTTTTGGTGATTTTTTCGATCACATCAATTTGTTAGTTTTTTCATTTTTTTTGTTATGAAAAAGAGTCGCTGGTAAAAATTCTCTTAGCAATGATAATAATATGATGTATTTATATTTGTTTCATTGTAATACGTTGATTCACTATCATTATGAACCGCAACGGACCGATATTAGGGTGCATTTGAGTCAAAAAATGAAATTTTGCAAAAAATTAAGGTGGCTTTTAAGTTATGGAGGTCAATATCTAAAATATACGAGTTTTCTGGGACAAACGGTTGATGTCATATTGTAGGTGAGATTTGTGGCTAATAATCCTGAAAATATGAACCAAAAGTCTTGGGCTCATTTTTTAGCAATTTGGCCGAATGTGGCTGGCCGATTTCGCATTTTTCAGTTTTTTGGCCAAAATGACCCTCCAACCTAAATTTTTGAATTCTTTTTTATGCTATTTGATAGTTGGCGTCAATACCTTTCCAACGATATGCATATGTCTAGGATATGTCGAATAGATTCAGCACTGTGGACGTGGCAAAATGGCCAAAAATGGCCGTTCAGAGGCCGGCCGCGGCCAACATGGCGGCCAAATCAAAAAGTTGTAGAACAAAAGTTGCTTAGTTTTTTAAGTACTACAACCCCTGAAAATATGAGATCAAATAAAAGAGGTACGGACAAACAAACATATATACCAAAGCAAGATTATATGGTGACGTCATAGAAAAATTTAAAATTGTCATAACTTTGGTCAAAATCATCCGTTTTGAACGTTTGAGGTGTCGTTGAATTGGTATTGACGTTTACAATCATAATTTGCCAGCCAGAAAATAATTGGGGCCTTTTTTGGTGCAGTTATACCCGAAAAACTGATTTTTTGGGGCAATTTTCGTAAGGTCATATCTCCACTCAATGTTGGTAAAAATTCATGTTTTTATACATTATTTAGGTTTATTTTTCAAGGCCTTTCCAATGGTATATAACATAATCCAGGCGGCCTCAAAGGGAAAAAGTTCGAAACTTGCTGTATAATATACTTCGTTCGACTTCCAGCACAGTAGGTGCTTTCGTCACTCGTTTGGACTGCCGTCCAAAGTGATACAAATTTCTACTGCCAGTAGCAATGTTTCTTTATTAGTTTGGTATAAGCTTTACTCCGGTATATTTTTAACATATTAACTTTTTAACTGAAATTTTATGAACTTTACTTTTGTAAAGCATATTCTGGTACCAAAAGGACGACCACTCCAGACTTCATAATTTGTGCTAATTCTCATCCGTTTAAAATCAGCTATGTACCGTTTCGTGGTTGCTAATTATTAAAAAAACACTCAAGAGTAAGGCTTAGCCCTTTCATGGAACGTAGCGCAACACGTGGCGAAAGAAAGAAAATTATTTCATGTTAGTGCGCGAACCATGAATTATTGAGGATGCAAATAAGTTTTAAGAGATTTACAAAAGATGGCGTAACTATTATTAAATCGCATCAAACCATCTTGTAAAAATAATCATGTTTAAGCGTCATCATTTCGCTCTAAAAATCAGTGTATGTGTCATTTCGCTGAAGTGTAAATAATATATTTTTTGTGCTCTAACCATGTCTACCTTTGTGCCAACAAAACGCAACTTGCGACAAGCGCAGCTTTTTTTGGTTTAATTTGAAGAAAATTGCAGCTGATGGACATCGATTGTTGTGTAAACCATATGGCGAACATGCTCCATCAATAAAAACATGTGACTACTGGATCCGCCGTTTTAAAATAAGGCAATTTTGACACGAGTTACAAAGAACACGAACGGAAACTAGTAAAGTTTGAAGACGATGAGTTGGAGATGTTATTGAACCAAGGTTCATGCCAAACTCAAGAAAAGCTCGCTGAAACTTTGGAAGCGACTCAACATGCGATTCAAAACTGTCTCAAGGGTATTGTGCAAAAACAAGGAAATTTGGTTCCATATGAACTCAAGCCAGGAGACGTCGAACACCGTTTTTTCACGTGCGAACAATTGATTCAAAGACAAAATCGGAAGTGTTTTTGTACGAAAAGTACGGCAATCCATAGAGCAAAAAATCATGGGGTAAGTGATGCATCTACTTCAACCGTCAAACCGAATATTCACGGCAAGAAGGTAAGACTGTGCATGAGGTGGGATCAATATCTACTATGAGCTACTACCAGCCTACCGAAACCATCACTGGAGAACGTTATCAACAACAGTAAATGTGTTTAAGTCAAGCATTGACAAACGCCCACAAAATGCTAAAGACATAACAAAGTGATCTTTCAGCACGACAGAGCTCGTTGCAAGAGTCGTCAAGGAAACTTTGGAGGCACACCAGACATTGCTACCAGTTGTTCCGGTCGATGACTCATGGCCTGGCCGAGCAGTTCTTCACTGCCTATGAAGACGCCATAAATTGGGTCGATTCTTGGATCGCCTCAAAACACGAGGAATTTTTTCGACGCGGAATCCGTAAGCTGCCTGAAAGATGGGAAAAACTAGTAGCTAACGATGGACAACACTCAGAATAAAACACATTTTACTAATTTTTCTGAATAAAGCTTCGAACTTATAAAAAAAAACTAAAAACTTATTTCTAACCTCAATAGATTTAGAAAAATTATGTTTTACAGCAATTCAAAATTATTTTTATTGCGATAAATTTATAGTATATTATACACCAAGGTTGAGAAGTGTGCTATTATAACCCGAGATATGGTTAGGGAAACGTATAGCCCCGAGGGCTATAATAGCACTTCTCAAGATTGGCGTATATACTATTTTCTCCACTACTAGTCGTAGAAGGCACACCAACCATTATGTCTTTTGTCCAACCATTATATTAATTTGATAAGGGAAACACTTGCTCTTTAATAATACGAAGTAGCCCGAATTTTTTACTGAATTGTAGTAAGCGTAAATTTAAAATGGCACTGTATTTTATTTTGTTATTTGAAGTTTTAATTTTATGGGGAATAATCATAATCTCCCTATCCATTTAATCGCATTACACCTAGGGTTCATTTTTCATTATTAACTATTGGTCAATAATAAAATATTATTAACCACTAGCAGAGAAATTTTGTTTCTCATGCTACTAAAACACATAATAATGTTGTCTTCTACGACTAGTAGTGGAAAAAATATATTTTTAATACGAGTAGTTTTTTTTAAATGTTTTATTATTTACTTAATTAAATAAATTAAAGTGATTGCAGAATTGAATTTAAATGTGGTTCCTCTTATTTAAATAAAAATAAATGACTATGGGACACAAAGCCCTACAAAAAAAGACTACCAAGACAAGATCAATCGTACTAAAATATTATACCGAAAAGCAACTAAATAACTTTGCCTTTACTGCTCTCACCCCTACGCCAACAAACAAAATTTTAGATGGTCGATTTCAAAAAACAAAAAAAAATTTAAAAATCTTTAGTTTTTGAAACAAAATGTAAAATTCTCCAGGTTTACTCAGACGTTTAGTTTTTGCCAAAATTCATTTTCATACTAATCACGTAAAAATAAAAATCTGAACCTAAAGTTTTTTTTTTGTTATTTCACTTGTGTTAGCAAGTACACAACATGAGCCGCACATAAAAAGATTGCCGCAAGCATGCTGCCAAAACTCCTCACTTTAAAATTTTCGTTATAGGCGGAGTTAAAAGTAATATCAGCGTGTTACCGCACTGTGCAGAGCGCCACAATTTGCGAACCAGATAGTTGATTGTAATAAAGATGGCGAATAAATTTGTATTTTTATGGCTATTTTGGTATTTTAACTAACCAAACCTGTCAAATTGTCAAAACTTTATAAGCCAATTATCCAAATTGCCTTAAATTTAAATGGGCTAGATAGTTTTCTAATCGATTAAACTTTAGTTCCAAAGAAAATCTCTACCTTATAATAATTCCAAGAATTGTGTTGCCAGATTTGAATCTACTATAATTTTTAATTGCAGATCTTATTTACATAATCACCGTAAGAATATATAAAAAGGCAAAAATTATACGGGGTATTTAAAAGGTAAATTATGCAATTTATAAGATCAGACTGTAATACTAGGCCTAATGATATGAAAAGACATTTTTTTTAAAAGTAATATTTTCTCACAATTAACCAAATAGCCTCAGGTCATTTTGTTTTAATATTTTAGGCACATACAATTTTAATTAAATATGATTAGTTATGAACCAGGTTGAATTATAAATTACACATTAAGTATGTGGGTATGGTTCGCCAAGAGAATGTCACTAAAAACTGTTAACTTTTTAATACCCCGCAATGAGATTATTTCAAAACCTTTGAACATTATTGAAGGCAAACGTTTATGACGTGTCCATAATCATTTTGAGAAAGGTGTGGAAAGATGTAAACCTCTTATATCTCTTGAATACCTCTAAATTTGCAATTGTAGTAACACCGGCAAGAACAACAATAACAACGCTTTATTTCGTTAACATTAATATTTTGGCGTGTAATTAGAAATGAAAGGCCATTAATTAAAATTACATTATATAATTTGGTTTTTGGCTCGCAATGATTGATGGTGAATGAGTGCTGGGAGGGATATTGTCTTAATTATTGCCCAGAGAAATATAATATAGCGCTACTAGTGTAGCGACCTGACTAAATATGATTTTTCTATTATCAGAACAAATCCGATTTATCTATGATATATGTTGCGGTGTAGAAAGATGGGGAGACATAAAAATTGAATTTATCTAATAGTCTAACAAATTTCTATGGAATTGTACATGATGGTTATGGTTAGAAATTTATGACTGGATTATAACAGGTCTTTATGTTAGATATACATATGTGTATGTGTATATGCGTATAAAGAATCAATGTACTTTTACCCGTATATTATAGCAAATTCAAGTGTCATTGCCCAGCGTGTACAACTTAAATGATTTTTGGGGTTCTCCAAATTGATTTGTTATGGTTTAATTTAGTAATAAATAAGTCATAGCCTTGGCGGTCTATGTAATTAGAATGGCGTTTATGCATGCACATAACGAAATTTTTATTAAGCACGGCCTTCATTATTACAGATACATACATTATTACAGTAGGCACGAATAAATGAACCAAGCCACGATCCTAAGGGTTTAGAGTGCACATATTTATGAAATCATCATTGCATCATCGTGGTTTCCGCGAATTTCTTTTTTTCATCTTCTTTAAAACATTGCGCGCAAACAAAGACTTCTTAGTGTTACATAAAATCAAATACCTGTGGATTTGTAACCATCTTATGTAGTTATTATTTTGTAATTTACTTGTACGCCAAGGTGAGATTTATTTAACAAATTGCAAAACTATATAAACATACAGATCCTTGTTTTATTTTTTTTTTTTTCACTTTGTTCGCGCACAAAATTTCGTTGTATGTATATATGATGTTATTATTACCTTGTCGCCGCGTTAATATTGAAATATTTGACTCAACTTCCGGTCGATATACATAAAGTTCCAATATTGTATGATTAATTACTTATATCTATAACGTAATTTAATTACTCATAAATATTTAGATCCAGCCAACCACAATTTTCGCATGCTGCACTCGGCACATACTCAATTGAGCCCACATTAATTTGTCATTATATCGCAACCAACCCAAATCTAAATATATGTAAGTGTGTTTATACAAAATCGCATAATAAAACATTAGCACAATATTACCTTGAAGCTGTGATTGTAATTGGAATCCAATAAGTTTTTATTTTGATGAAATCGCATTTTTTGTGTATATATTTGGTTAAAGTTTTCACATCACTTGGAAATAAACGACAATTATAAAAATTCACAAATAATTATAATATGTGTACAGAATGGTACCAGCAGCACTAAGAAATACCATAAAATATTTATTAAACTGGTTTTTTATTTTGAATATTTTCTTATTTAAAATTTAAATTAAGACAAAACCAAAACAAACACAAAAAAATGTAACACTTTAACACACTAAACTAAGTGCACGCGTACGTTCACTTTATCTCAAGTAACAAACAAAGCAACTATTTACCATTTTAAAGATACACAAAAAATTTGATTTTTTCCATCTTTAGATTTGTTATCGACGTAACAATTTTTTTTTCCTTGTAATTATAGCAAAACCAAATATTAGTCACGATTCACTAAACACTGAACGCACACCACGCGATAATGAAAACGTCACACTTAGTCGCGAATTTTAATATCAAAAATTTACCTAATTTAATAAACAAACACACATGTACAAAAAAATTTAACCGTGTATACTGTTGATAATAAAAATACGCGCACTATACGCACATGCTACCCGTTCAAAGTACAAATGAAAACTAGTTGTTGTACAGACTAGAGATACAACAAAAAACTAACCTTTCAAAATTTTAAAAGAATATTGTAAGTATAAAAAATAACAACTACTTTGCGCTCTCGGCATTGAGTTTAGTAGTAAGTTAAAAGAAAACGAATAATCAACCGAAAGAGAATTCAAGAGACATGCAAAAACAATAATAGTATGTACCAGGTGTGTAAATATGAAACCGGATTTTTTTAGTAAAAAGTACACGTTCATCGTATTGTAATGATGAGGATTTTATTCAAAGTATTGCCCATTACTAGTAGTTATACATTTTTCCCATCTTTGTGGCAATGCGTGGCCACGCAAAAAACTAATCTTCTTTTGAAGCAAACCAGTTATCGAGCCATTTTCTTAGGAAGTGAAGTGCTCTTCAGCAAGCCCGTGCCCCATCGATGCAAATAAGTGATAAACGGACGGAGCCAAGTCTGGTGTTTCCATGACCGGTTTTGCATTATCATGAATCAAAATCATTTTTAGTTGCCATTTATCATATTCTTGTCGTTTTACACGCAAGGCTCGTTTCAAACTGATCATTTGTTGTTGGTAGCGGTATTTACGGTTTCACCAGGTTTTAGCAGTTCAAAATAAATCACACTCTTCTGATCCCACTAAATAAAGAGTATTGTCTTCCGTCCGAAGCAATTTGCCCTTGCTGTCGATGTCGATGGTTGTCCTGGGTCAACCTAAGACATTTTGCACGTTGGATTTTCAAAATAGATCCATTTTTCATCGCCAGTCACAATTCGATGGTGAAATGACTTTCTGTTGTATCTTGCGAGCCGCATTTCGCAAGTGGTTTTTCTATTTTTCTTTCAATCAGCTTGTGCGGAACCCATTTCTCTAGCTTTTGGATCTTTTCCATGGCTTTTAAAAGTATGGAGATGGCTCCTCGTGATGAATGTGTCACTGATCTGTCATTGATCCGCGAGTTGTTTTCACTGCTTTCAAAATTTTTTGGTGGTCTTCCGCGTTTTTTGTTTCTCACGTCAAAATCACATCTTTTGAATTTATTAAACCACTCATAGCATTGTAATTTACCAAGGGCATGCTCACCGTAAACTTTGACAAGCATTCGATGTGATTCTGCAGCAGTTTTCTTCAAAAGATAACAAAAAAGCAATGATGTCCGCAAATCGTAATATATAGGCACAAAACTCGACATTTTTAACACGTAGAAGACATGTATGAAACTTGTATGATTATGAATTTATTGTTGTTGACAGATGTCAAAAGAAAACAATGGTGTCGATGACGTGATTTGTCGAAAGGTACATTGGCAGGTGGATCGACAGGCGATTTATTGGCAAATTCCGGTTTCATGTTTACACACCTGGTATGTAACAAGATTACGAGGATTGACAGTGGCGTCGGCATAACGGAGTGTTAATGTCCAATTTACCGACAGTTGAGCTTAATAAATTTGAAATATGAAAATTAAATTACCAGACTAGTTTCGTACTGAAATGTTTTGTATTAGTGAATTACTGATTCGAAAAACAAGGCCCAAATGCGCAACTCAAATATGTCTTTGCTAGTGTTTGGGCTTAAAACTGCAAGTGTTTCCCGGCACTATTAATTCGAATAAAGATTATTTTAATAATTCCACTTCGTAAAGAAATTTTTGAAATTTCTTCCCACGTCTACTATCTATATTGAGAATTTTCGTTAATACATTTGAATTATCCTGCACGTTTCAAATATTTAATAAAACATACTTTTGTTCATTCTATTCTTTCTATTCTATTTTAAGTGCAGTCTTTTATCCGTTCGGAATATTAAGAATGCGTTCCTTTGATACAACATTTGTTAAATCGATACGCGCATATATATTAATTATTTATCATGGAATTTTGGTTTTCATCTCTTGGTGTTGTTTACAGTGTTTTATGAAACATTATAATTATGACAAGATTAATGTTTCTATGTGAAAAATATAAAACGTGTGTGTAAAGAAAATTATTTTCTATAAACGCATAGAGCTATAAAAAATTTGTTCTGTTCGTTCTAAAATGTTCTTTTATTTTATGTCGCACAGAAATAATAAAATTTCCCATTATGTTTATTAAAGATAACATGAAGTTATGTGCCCAATCTTTTGAATTAATATTCCCTGCCAGAATGTACTAAACATTTCCTAAATGTTTCATCATGGAGATGTAGGCCAACTATTCAAATAAATGCGAGTATTTGAGAATTCCTTGTTTATGCATTGATGGAAAACGGGCTTTTCCTTTAATTTAATTCTTTTATAAAATATGCAAGAGTGACTGAGTGGTTTAACTGTGTTTGAAAAATAACAATTATTTAGAAAATAAAATTTAATTGATTCTGTAATAAAAATTTCAAAACATTGCCTTAAAATTAACTTAACTTTTTATTGACTTAAAATAATCTTAACATTAAATGCCCCTAAGTAACTGATTAATGACTTTTTCCCAAATTCCTTTGTGGTATGATCATAATTTAGTTTTAGCATTTCTTGTGTGATGATAATGTTAATAATATTATAATACTTGATGAGTAGCCCTTGATGAGGAGCTACTTATACTGGTAAATTACATACAGCCTTTTCACTTTTTTTTCGCATTATTTGCAATTTATAAATATGTAGGACTAGTTGCAGTAGATATGCCATATACAAGAATACTCTATATGGGTGAAACGCGAATGAATAATTAATGATTAATAAAATAATGAAAGGGAGAAAACCCGATAATTTTTTGAGAAGTGCAACCATACTTGAAGAAGAAACGTGAAGGAGGTAAACTCAAATCAAATAAGATTAAAAATATTCCAAAAGGATGCTCAAATCATGTGTAACGATAATGGGAACAGTTGCTTTATAAAACAATGCAGTGCTCTCAGCAAAAACTCGAACTTCTTCTTTTGTTAAGAACGACATTTTATTAATAAAAATGAAAAACAATATGGTTTAAAATCAGTACCCTGTAGAACACCACACTTTGCCTCTAAAATATCACTTCGTCTTCTATTAAGTAAACAGATTTTTAATTGTTCAATAATTATTTCTAAATTCAATCAAAAGCTTTTGTTAAATTTATAGCATGTGCACCTAGAAATTTTTACTTACCAAAAGCTCTAACAATTTTATTTGCTATTTCGATATGTACGTCATTTTATATCTATGTGTTTGTCCAAAACTTTTATAGTCCTAGTGTTGACCCAGTATAGTCCTGATGACCCAGCGGGTCAAAAATATTCAGATATGTTAATTGAGTTACTATTCACTTAATTTAGCTACTGAAGTGATTGGGTGTACGATCGCACCTCTTCTCATCAGATAAATGTCAAAATAAATCAATTACATAAGTTAATTTAATTAATTTTAATCATACAGTAGGTAGTAATTTAATTCTATTTTATTAAAATTTATTTAATTTTAATTAGAAAAAAACCCAAACACACTTAAAAAACGCAAATGAAATGAACGCAAAACAAATATGTAAATGTCAAAAATACAACAAAAACAACCTATCTGAATTAACTGATCGAGCAAAATACCTCTTCAGTTAATTCAGTAGCTCAATTTTTTAACTGAAGTGAAGAAGCGCGAATCGAACGCTCAATTCACTTCAGTTAATTCAGATAAATTTGTTTATTAAGGTTAATTGAAAGCTACATTCAAGCAACATTTTAATTAAAAAAAACACTTTAAAGTTATAAAAATATTAAACAAAATGTGTGTTTGTTTTTATTTAAGGTTTTTGACACATAAAACAATGGGCGCTTTCAGGTCCCCTATCATGATTAGTAAAATAATCGCCAATTTGATTTAAAAATTTCATTGTGCAAAATATTTTCATAGCGTTGGCCGCGATTTTACTCAACATGTTCCCAACTGTTGGGTGCCTTGAAAGCGCCCAATGACTACTCGATATTAAAAACTACCCTGCTATTTTATTGAAGTGAAGTTAGAAAAACATCTATGAACATGTTGAATGAAAAATACGAGTAATTCCTCATTTAACTTTGTTTCTAAAATAGTTTCACCCAGGTGATTCCATCAATAGGGCCGAAAAAAATACAATTCAAGCAAAAGCTTAGTGAAAATATTTTTCCCAATTTTCAAGAAAAGCTATCATTTATAACAGCATGAGCCCCAAGGGCAAATTTTAGCGAGAAACATATTCGCTATAAAGAAAAAAGTTGTTTTTGGAAAACCAGTCTGCTAGATTAATTTTTGTGACGGATAGCAAATTAACGAAAATCTTTTGCTTGCTTGGTTTGATCATGCGGTGAAACAAAAACCCACTAATTTGTGAAAATTTTATGTTTTACTATTTTTTTTAAGGCCAACTAAATGTTGATTTTGTTCGACCGCACAACAAGAATTCAGCAATTTGTAATCTATACTGACCAAGAAAGAAGTTCCGAAACGCGTATAAAAGTTTTTAAAAATAAAGTTTGTAAAACGTATCAAATGTGTTTACAAACTATATTTTATTCATAAAAGAAAGTAGTTGTTTGTGGCTTTTTAAATATTTATTTAGTGAACCTATTAAAATCTTGTGGAAACAACAAAATTAAAATACTAAAGATAGATATGACAAATAAAATAAAATTATTTTTTGAATATCGTGTAATATAATAATAACACTTAATAAACACATTTTTATTAATCACTTGTTTTTGTTTCGCAGAATATATATATATATATATATATATATATATATATATATATATATATATATATATATATATATATATATATATATATATATATATATATATATATATATATATATATATATATATATATATATATATATATATATATATATATATATATATATATATATATATATATATATATATATATATATATATATATATATATATATATATATATATATTCTGCGAAACAAAAACAAGTGATTAATAAAAATGTGTTTATTAAGTATAAGTGTGTTTCGCCAAGTGCCTACGGCAAATAGCGTAAAAAGTATAATAATAACAGTTAAATTTTAGCTAGTAAGCAGTAAATAATTCTTCAAAATTTCTAAAATAATTTAGTAAAGCATTTAAATTTAACCTATTTTTGAAATTAAGTAGCGTCGATTGCGAGCGAATTCAACCAAATTCAATTAATACAGTCAAAATTGATTTACTTCAAAAACAATAGAATTTACTGAAAATTGGAGTAAAAACTGACTTCTACTCCCCAATGGGTTCGCAGAGATTATCGTATTGTTACGAACTTACCTTCTCAAACGCAGTTCGTATTAACGTATTGAGAATGCCACTATAGGTTTGCCAACAATTCTTTAAAATTTTCACCACTACCGGAATTTTCTCAAAAATCTCAGAAATATTCTGACATTAATTTTCCAAATATTCACTAAATAGTACCGCAATAATTTCCGCAATTATTTATTATTATACTCATTACACCATTTAAATAATTAAAATTGTTTTAAATCAAACACTTGAAACACCACTAGTAGTATTCCCGCTTTTAATTAGCGTGCAGCATCTTCACTAAACTACACTTTTTCATTCATCGCACGTGCTGGATGCAACCAGGACATTCGCAAAGGTTTTGTACCAAACTAACATGATATAAAACTACTAATATTACTTAAACCTGGATGCCCCTAATTGTATAAAAGTCACTACGTTCATAACCCATCGTGTAAATGTACTAGACAATTATAAAAAATCGATACTTAAAGGCGTGCTTCTAAATAATTCAGTAAGTAGTTTGAGTGAAATGAAATTTCCATACAAATGGTGATAAATTTGTATGGAAATTCCAAATGAAGAAGAAAGAAAAAAAATTGTACGGAAATTCCAAATCAAGAGAAATCGCAAATGAAGAATTTTATTTCTGATTCCGCTAAAGTGGTACACAGTTATCCGCGGAAAAGTTGAGAAAAATTAATTTTTTTTTCAGCCAGAGTTGCTATAAAATGATTGGAAGAATTCAATTTCTATTATTACCAAAACTTATTGTTGTTTTTGATAACACTAATCCAAAGAAATAAAAAAACGGGTAATATTATGCCGTGATTAGAAACTAACCGAACAGTTTTAAAACCAGTGCTGTTTTCAGAAAGCAATATTTTGGTTTGGATGGGCTTAAAATCCCGCATTTCAAAATCCAGTATTTCAAAGAACCGTATTTCAAAATCGCGTATTTTAAAATCGCGTATTTTAAAATCCCGTAGTGTTGATATTTAGCGTGCCATTTCTTAACCAATTCTGAAAAGCATGTGGGATGGTTTAAAACAATTTTTGGAATAAATTCTGGAATATGGCCTACTAGTCTGGAAATCAGCAATTTCTTACCCGACTATTATGGGGTTTGGTTTGTTGGATGAAAATGGGATTCTTAAATGATTTTTGGAAGAAGTTTTGGAATATGGGTCTGGGATGGAACTCAGCCATTTCTTAACCGATTATGATGGGATTGTGTATGTTGGATAAAAATGTGAATCTAAAATAATGTTTGGAAGAAGTTGTGGAATATGGCCACTTAGGACGGAACTTAGATATTTCTTAACCGATTATGATGGGATTTGGTACGTTGGAGAGAAATGTTATTATAAAAAGATTTTTGGAAGAAGATCTGGGATATGGTCATTCGTTATAATCCCATTCTCATCCAACAACCCTATCCCATCATAATCGGTTTAGAATCGAGTTCTATCCTAGTTGGCCATATTCCAGAACTTCTGTCAAAAGTCATTTTAAATCATTACGGGATAGTTATCATATGTTACGGGATTTTGAAATACTGGATTTTGTAATACGGGATTTTGAAATAATATGGGGTATTGAAAAACGGGATTTTAAGCATCATTTTTTAAAACGAAAAGTTAAAACTATGCCAGTTTTAGTCATGTATTCGTTTACAACGCAACAATGGGTTTTGGTTATCCAATCTTATAACGAAAATCTATAAAACAAACCGTTCGTAAATAACATGATTTTGGTCAACATAAACGTACTACAGAGCCTAGTATTCGCAAAATTGTTGAACCGGTTGAAAAAACTGGATAAGTTGCAGGTCGTAGAGCATATCAACATCATCGTCCACTAGTGAAACAGTAACAGCTATATGTGAAAATGTTCTATATGTTAAACGTGTCTATGTCTATATGTTAAACGTGTCAATAACCACTTTACATCGAATTTTGTCAACCAAGTTCGATGACTGCATAATTTCAAAAAATTCTGATGTCAATTGGCCACCAAGATCATGCGATTTGACACCGATCGATTATTTTCTTTCTTTATTATCCAATTGAAACAATTCAAGATCTTAAGAACAATATTCGAGCTGCAATTTAGGCCATTGAGTTTTGGAAAATGTCATGATAAATTTTGTTGTTTTGATGCAGGCCTGTAACAGCAGCGATGCTGGTCATTTGAACGATGTTGTATTCCACACATAAATGACATAGGACCAACTTTCATTTTCAATAATAAAATTTGAATTTCCAATGATCAAAAAGCGTTTGCTAAAAATTGTTAAAATAGCTATATTTCTTCACACTTGATCAGTTCCAGTTTAAATTATAAACGAAACAACGTAAAGGCACTTACTAGACTTAAACTCAAATTTTGTGATCTAAACTAAAATTTGGATCAAGTTCTCCACATAAAATTGGAAATAGTCCGGATCAAGCGGTATCATTAAATACAGCAAATATTATGTACGTACTAGTATGACTATGAATGTTTATATTTTGTGGTTCACCAGTATAATAAATATAAAAATTGTGTTTTATTAGACAGTATCATATCGTAAAAAATTGTCTGCGCAGTATTGCAACCACGTTAAATTCATAATTTCCGCTTCATGAATGTAAAATGCACACCATATAATCAATCCTGTCTGCATCGATCACTCACATAGCAATCCCCATATATAAAATACCATAATTTGCTGTACAAATTTGAAACTTTTAAAAGTTGAAGCAAACAACTTTTCGTGTATACAGTATTTCTTATGCACTTACGATTATTACATATAAACATTGCATTACACTGACATTTTTATTTTTAGATCTGCGGGAAATTATTTTTTATTTTTTTTATGCTTCATCTCGCTATATTGCTAAATTTGGAATTAAAATTTTCTTATTCATCCATTTCTTGTTTTTTTTTTTTTGCTGTTGGTTGGTTTTGTCTTAAGACAAAAATTTCAATTTTTATTTATTTCTTTTCAGCTTTTGCTGTGTTTGTATATCGGCAAGCGCGATTATATTTTACCACGATCAACTCAATCCTATATTAATTTAAATCTTGCGATCGTCATTAATATGACGTCGAGAATTTCTTAGTACGGAATATCTTATTTGCAGTAAATAAATAGTAGAAATGACTCGTAGTAAATCAGTGTACGTTGAATACATATAACTGTAACTGAACTTTTGGCAATATTATGATTTCACTTCAATACCCATTACGAACATTTGTTGGTGTTCAATTTTTACTTTTTATTGCATTGCCTTCCAGATAAAAGATGTAAAATGAATAAAAACATAATTTTTATTTATGGTAGTTATAAACCCTCTTTACAAATGACACACTTTTACTATGGACGTACTCAAAGTAACAAATAAAAAAAGGACGATCAAGGATGTATACATATATGTTTTTATTGTAATTGCCTTTTGTGTATTGTGATACCAAAATAAAAATTAGGAAAAAATCATTAAATGGGCTTTCTAGACTGTATAACAAATGGTGTATCTAAGTCTATATAACGATGAACCCCACCAAGATTATTTTTTATTTTCATGTTAAAAACCAAAAGCGGAATAAGACAGCTGAAAGTAAAATGATTTTTAAATTGACCGAAAATGATGATCATCGTTTATTATCTGCAGCGTCTGGTGGTGATAGATCTGTTTATGATTATTGTTTTTATTTGGTTTGTATGCACGCACATAATATTTACAGTGGCGACAGTGGAAAACAGAATGTCTTATTTATAGGGGTCTCAACTTTCAAATTGCTGATATAATTTAACACATTGTCACAGTACAAAGGTTTTATAGTGACCATGCTTCTGGTTGCAAATTTTGTATGCATATTAGAATAACTTGTATACTTCACTTATTATACAATAAAGTACATATTAAAAATTAATTATTGAGTCAATAGTAAATATTTAAAAAAAGTAAATAAATTGTTATATTTTATTTAAAATAAAAAGAACCCTAAACCATTAAAAACTTTATGTACAATAACCTATTTGACAAAACACCTCTGATGCCTATTTAAATCAAACTGATCCTGGGGGTCAATTCGCGTTCCGTGAATTAATGAAAATGAAATTTTTTTTCATTGCCAACCTAGTAGGTTGAAATTGTAATAATTGTATAATTTCTTTGTACGTAATTTTAAATTTTACTGTATGAAATCACAATTTCTTATGGGGAATGCAAACCTACTCGATTGCTAATGAAAATAACTTTTCATCTTCATTATTTCACGGAACGCGAATGGACCCCCTGTTCCAAGAAACAAACTAAAATATGTTCTTGAAAATGCAAATGCAATTAAGACACAGACTTACCCTCCGATTCTGACGTACAGTCATAAAAATTCCCACAATAGACGAAGGAGAATAAAACGGAACGGACAGTAAACACAAATTTAAATTTTGGCGGACAACTTAACATTCAATGCTGTTTGACATATCGAAAACAATCACATTCGTGTAGAACATGTTTGTACATAGATATTAGAAGTAAAATGATATGTTATAAAGACGGATACTTCTAAAACGCATACCAATAAAAAGAAATGAACAAAAATTATTTTACTCACAGATTTTCTATTAAAGTTTGACAATTTGACAAGCGGAGCGGCCACATTGTGATTCACAAAACGAACGAATCGGAGTGGATCGAATACGGCAGGAACGGAACGGATACATTCTGTTTGAAGCTTTAGTCTTATATGTCAGTAGTCTTAAAAAATTGTCTTCGTTAATATCATTGAAATACGTGGTCTTATGAATTTTAATTTTGTCGTTTCCAAATAATAATTTTGAGATTTAAACAGAAACAATAATTATATGTAATTGATTATTAAAAACAGAGAGATTATTCAAAATCAAATATTAGTTTATATTGTTGTAATACACTCAGCATATATAGCATAAATTTGAGTTCTTTTAACAATTTATAGAATTGAACTGTCGCTTTTCGTTCATAATTTTCAAATAATATTGTGAAAATTTAGTATTGACAGCTATACAAAAGTCTTTGGAGAGTTTCTAATATATTATTTAAGACTACTGTCTCCAGAATTTCAATGAAGGCTTTAGTCTTAAAAAAAAGTCTTCACAAGAAAGTCTTCGCTAGGATGGTCTTATGCTGTGTGTAGACTGTGTCTCAGAAGACTTAAGAACTCAAACTAAACTATTCAATACATCTATTACTTTCATAACTATTCAATCATCTGTGCCTCACATTCAACTAAACTAATATAAGTGTCATCCGAAGTTTATAAAAATATAAACAAAAATAAAATTTTAAGAATTTTTAAAAAAGTTAAATATATAATAAAAAATGATATTGCTACACTTATTGTTTACCAACATTCTGTTAAGTATACATTACTTAAAAGTCCGTAAAAAAAATAAATGGAAACGATTGACAATAGTAATTTATGAAATATATAATTTGTGAGGTTAAGTAATAGTAATATTTGTTTCTTATTTGTAGTGTCCATGAAATTATTATCAAAGTGATATGTACAAAAAATATTATCTAAAGACAATGGATACATCCAAGAATACCTAAGAGTATCAGCCGATTCTTTAGATATGATTTGTGAATTACTTGTAGAGCAGCAACTAATATGAAAGGTTTTAAATTCACACTACTATTTCGAGTTTCTGTATTTTTGTATTGACTTGCCTGTGGAGCGAGCTATCGGGCTACCAGTGTAAGCCTCAACAAGTCAAAATATTCAGCTAGAACAATTGTTCACAAACTGTTGGATATGTTTGTAAAGATTGCACCCAAAGTCATAAAATTGCCCAGCTTGGATTCATATAGAGCAATTGGCGAAAATTCTAATCAGCGATCAGGTACATCAATATTTTCGAAAGCACTAGGAGCTATTGATGGCGGTCATATTAAAATTCTTGTACCAACTAGATTACATAGCCAATACATAAATAGAAAATTAGATTACAGCATTAATTTAATGGCGGTATGAGATAGTTCAGGTAAATTTCTCAACATCTGTTGTGGCTACCCGGGTTCGGTACTTGCTCAGCGGGTGTTACGGAATAGCCAATTATATCTGAATAGATCATTCCCACCAAACGACTATTTTCTTTTGGATGACAGCGGTTACAAGTGTTCCCTTGACCCGATACCTATTATTATTTTCGAAGAGGTAATTTAACAGCATTAGAGAACAAATTTAACCAAGTACATAGCAATGCCCGAAGTATCATCGAAAATGCATTCGGCATAATGAAAGCACGATGGCGGGTAATTTTTCTAAAATCACTGGAGCTGAACATTTCAAATCATGTGAAAGCAATAACAGCATGTTGTGTAATGCACAATATTTGTATCAACGATATACATTCTGGTTGGAGCCGTTCGAAGAAGTGTTAGACGACGATTATACGAGAGAACCAAGTGATTAAAGAGCTGTTGCAGTGATTATTGTCGTAGATATGAAAAAACTAAATGAATATTATATAATAAATCAACATGAATTTAATTAACAATTCAATCTTTTATTTCATACGATATTCATATTACATATGTATATATGAACATTTGTATTTATTTATAAAAAAAAAATACTTCAACCTTATAAAAACAGGTAAATGTATCACAATTCATAGTGGTAGGTTAAATATTATATTATTATTAATTAATATCACTGTCATCGCTACTAGACAGCTCCACCAAAGTGGACATATACTTTATGTATTATTTGGTGGCTCTTTCTAGCAGCTTTAACTGTTTGGCATCGTCTGTTCGGTCGTCACGTTTTCGTTTACGCCCGTGTGACTTTAATGGTTCTGTATGACTAGTCGAGTCGATGTCATCGGATTCGGTATCCACAATATGGGGCGGATTTATATTATGCCATGCCGAGCAGTACTCGTGTGGCACTTTGAAGTACGGCCGAGTGAAATCTTTAGGCCCTGTATCTTCCGTCCCCATGTCTGTTGGCCGCTCAATTATTGCCTAAAAATAAGAAAATTTGTAAGTTCAATTCCTGTGGCATATTTAGTTCTCAAAAATCCATTAGATTGCTCCATTTTTTTAATTTGTTCCAATTATCTTCCTGTAAATCGGATAATCCAACTTTTCTGTAAAATAAATTAACATTATAACTTACACACAACCCACGTAAATTACATGCATGAATAGGTATATCATACTCCCAACTGGTTTTTAAATCGAACATTTTGGAATTAAATGACTGTTCAAGTTTAATTCTGGCTTGGATAAATCTCTCAGTCTCGTCTTGTGTCCCTATATATATATTTACATATGTATATGAAAAATATTTTTATGCGTAAAATATTATTATATAATAATGTACATTATATAGAATTTAATTAATAAAACAAATAAACTTACGTCGAATAGAGTACGGCCATTTTTCCATTTTTCATTGATTCTTTCTAAACGTCAAAATAAATTATACACTATACAGACACATCACTTCAACAGGTCATACAATAAAATGAAAAGTCTAAAAAGTAACCTCATGAGTTGACGTTTTAGTTATTGCCTATGAGATAGTAGCAGAAGCTTCAAAATTTGAAAAGTTTAGTTTGAAAAGTCTTCTGAGGCACACAGCATTAGTAAAGACTACTCCAAATCGATCGTCAGAATCGGGGGTTAGTAGTACATATTTTCTTGTCGACATTATTGACTTTTATTTGAAACAATTTCCCCCCACAATGACACAATTCTTTTTCAGTTTTGCTGTCCGTAGGCCATCGTAATTTTTTTCACGTATTTCCCCGTAAAACAACATTTTTCTCGTGTTTGGTTGATTGATTTATTCTAAATGTAGGACCAAATTTTTACACAGGATCTCCCGGATGACGCTGAATTCAGCGAATACTCTTTTTACATATAATAATTCGGTTTTTTATCGGTGTAGGTTTATTATGTAGCACAGAATCGGCCCGACTGGAATTATAATTTAAAATTAGATTTTATATTAGTTTCATATACCATAAAACTAGAGATGAATTTCCGAAAATTTAATTTCAAAGTGCATCCACTATGATAACCCAAAGAGTAGAAAATCGCGGTGTAAGCTTAGTCATGCATCAACTTCAACCGTCAATCCGAATATTCATGGCAAGAACGTAATGCTGTGTATCTGGACAATACTTTGAATAAAATACATTGCCAGACCTAAGCAAGACTGCTGCAAGACGATTGCAAGACCTGGGTGATCCAACCACTAAATTTGCCAAATTTTTTAAATCTTAAATTAATTACACGAAAAAGTAAGCGTTTATCAGTGAGCGTGTCTTTGTAAAAGTCATCAAAATAGCTGAGTGGCTGAATTCAAAAGTTATTGAATTGTATGTGAAACAACGTGAGAAGAAATTTGGTATCTAACGGTATTATTGATTCCAACTTGATAATTTCGAATGACCAACCAACCTGATAAGGGAATGTGGGCGATACTGACAACGCACTGGCTCAACTAGAGAATTTGGGTTTAGATTATTACATTATCAGATTGTTTATTTTTGATAATCGAATATATGGTGGGAAGCGTGAAATTATGAATCAGCGTAAAAGAAAATGAAAGAGATTTGCAGTCAAAATGATGAAAGTATGCGGATGGATAAAAGATTTGTATGTATTAGAGGAAAGTTTTTTAAAAGGTCGGGAGTGCGGATTGGTCGGTGTAAATACTTTCGACTTCCACAAGTGAGCAGAATATATCCGATAGTTTTCAATCCTTATACCTGAATGATTTACCCGGTTGAAGCAGAATGCACCAGGGCCACGAGATTTTAAACTTTAATGGTTTAAACGACTTAACGCTAACTAATTTCGAAAATGCGAATAGTATTTTTACTCATAATTCTCTTGCTCTACTTCAATATAATACCGCCAGTGGCAAACACACAAAAATATTTTTTATCTTTTACACATTTTGCTTCTTTTTCTGCCTTGCATTGAGCTAACCACTTCTATCAAATAATACAAATAATAATACGACTGTGGTGTAGTCACGTCACCTGACATTCTGTCACGCAACAATCCGGAGTGTCAAGAACCTTGTATTTGTGTGTTGAAGCATCAACAAGATTTGACAAATCTATCAAAGTGTAGTGTATTTTTATTGTTTGATTTGAAGAATTTCAATATTCACATAACAGGACACGATTATTTTTATGGGAATTGAGCGCTGATAGTGATTAGAAAAAAGCTTGGACTATAGAAGAAAACAAAAAGGGCCTGCTAATGCGTATCACAAAAGTAATGAACGCGAAGGCCGAGCAATGTTGTCTATTTCAATATAAATTTAGGCTTAATAATACTTATAAATTTAAATAAATACAGTACCAATTGAACTGGTAAGGCTCTCTTTTTTGTGAAACAATTTCTGCCCGCACAGCAACCTTATAATGTTGGCTCACCTGAAACAAACAAAAATTTATGTTAGATTACAATGTTAAGATATGGATTCATTTGGAATCATTCATGAAAACTAAACAATGTTTGAACACATTTTATGCTTCAATAAAGATTAATCGATTTTCTTAGTTACATTCAATTGACCCTGAAGAAACGCAATATCATCGCCACCACTCCACAAGTAAACTATTGTTAGTGGCCTTTTCGTGTTGTATTAATTGAATATAAATTCCGCATAGTAGACGTCTGCATTGTAATTACCATATTTACACACCGCAATTATTTCCATGTCATGATGACATACGTTCATTCTCTATGTATACATAAACCAGCACAATGGCATACAAATCAGCCTGTATATACATATGTCATTATAAATTAAGATCAACTGTGATAAAATGATCGATCATCTATATTGTGTGCTGTGTGTACTATACAAAGTAACAAATATCTACAATTTTAATTAATTTGATTGATGTTGCAAAAAAATACGAAGCACACACACACTAACGAATTTATAATGAATACAATTATTAATTAAACATGAACTAATTTCAATAAATTGTGTAGTATGCAATAAAGTTTGGTATACCTAAAAATAAAACACTTGTGAAATTTGATACGGCCCTAGTAGGAATCCGTTATAACGCTATACTTATATATGTATGTAAATAATACCGGAGAGCGCTCTTCATTTGAGACTGATATAAATTAATCATAACCAGTGGCACTGTTCTGGCTTTCCCTTTGAATAGGGAATTAGGAAAAATATTTTCATAGCATTTTTGCCTAAGTTATATTTGTGTGGCTTACTATTGGAATTAGTTGGGTGTAAATATTTTTGAAACAAACATATACTGGGAATTTTTTGTGCCTATAAAAATTATGTGGAATAAAAGTTTCCAAATCAACTTTGTTTCGAAAATATTTACACCAAACAAATTCCAATAGTAGGCCAGAAAAATATAATTAAAGCATTAACCAGAGAGTCTTTAAGAAATTTAAGTAACAGACCGAAACTTAAAGTACTTTTCGTTCAGTTTCGTTAAATTCGAATTGTCACTTAGCAATCTGTAACAAAAGGGAAACTTAGCGCCCAAACTGAAGAAAACGTCAAAATTTTCCATTTGTAATGGCGGTATGTTGGTTGTAGACTGACATTTAAAAATTAGACTGACATTAACCGTGTTACAAATTCGCTGGTCAAACTGTCAAATATTCTGTAATAAAACATTTTCGGCAAATTCTGTAAGGTTTCGTTACAAACTCTTACAGACTCGCTGGTCATAGCTTTAGACAAAACTGCTATGAAAATATTTTTCCCACTTCCCTATTCCAAGGGAAAGCCAGAATAGTGCCACAGGCCTAACGTTTCTGTCTTTTGGCGTTGTACATGTTTATACGATTGATCTAAGGCTTACGTTGCCGCGTTTAAATAACTTGGCGAGCGAACCGATTAAAAATGTTAGCACGGATCGCTTTTAGCTTTTTATAAATAATTTGAATCAGTAACAAGACATCCATCCAACATAAAATCGTGATTTTATTTAGTAGGTACTTTTTAAGCATTCAGTACATATATAATAATGATTATTGTGTGTGCACTGAAACTTCATGATGTACGAGTGTATCTATATGTACATGACTCATATATGTATGCATGTCATATGTGGTCCTAATCTTAGACTCAATGCCTTCACGTAGAAATGTTGCGTGATTTGACACGAGATAAACATGTTTTAATTTAAAGAGGAATGAATAAATCAAATGTGAAAGAGAAGTTTTTTTATCAAACAAAATGTTTTGGTTGGTTGGTTTTACTTTCTTTCAATGGACTCGGTAAAATTTTTCCGGAAAACAACCAGAAAACAAAAAAATTTCAGTGTGCTAAGGCATCGTCGCAAGTACTCTTCACATTTCGAGATATATATAGACAGCAAACCCTCCAAGAATACAATTAATTCATTCCATGTTCTTTGAAACCGTGTTGTTAGTGTTGTTACTAAAATAAAAGAGAATCAACGAAGATAAAATAAAAGAGAATCAACGAAAATCGTGTAGTTTTAAACCGTATAATTCGAGGAACGGTATCCGTGTTCTTCGAATACCGTCTTCTTGGAAGGGTACCTGTAATTATAACACTTACAATGTTTCATATGTTCATATATTTTCCTTGATTCTAAATTAAATTAGATCTTATTTTTAGACATTCGCCATTGATTTTGCTGTCAAAGTGTACGGGCACTTTAGTAAAATAGACAAAATGTCATCCAGAACACTCTCACTCAGACTGAAAGGTGCGAAATCTCAATAAGAGGTAATTTCGAAAAGTTTAACATGCTGCAGAAATTAATAAAGTAAAGTTATAACGCGTGTGAAATATGTCCACAATTTGTTGTATGCGACATTTCGGGGTGTCATTTTCAAAGAGTTTGTGCAAAGAATTTAAAATAAAAACTTTACTGAACAAACGAAAATTCTTTCGATACTGTTATAAAGCATAGAATCATAAATAAATAAGGTTACGGTCAATCTTTTTTGGTTGTACGTATGATAAGTCAAATACACTTGATTTGTCGTAAAAATTTGCAATAAAATATCTGTTCAACAAATTTCAAAGAGAACTAAGTGTTATACGGGACGTCTTTTAATACAATAAGTGTATAAAATGCTCATGGTAAAAGCTTTCCATTAGACCCATTAAAGGGGTTATTGCAATAAACAGTTAAACCATTAAAAAAACATAAAATTTAAAATAATATTGTTAAAAAGAAATCGATGCTCTAAAAAAGAAAGTGTAAATAAAAATCTTTCAGGAATTGTTAATAATACAAGGTTAAACGCACTTGTCAATTTATAAAATGTGCAATGATTAAAAAATTGCAAAATTAAAAAAAGAACCTGGTAAAATCATAGCATACAAGTGGTTTAGTTAAAAACTTATAAAAAATGTGTCGTGCATACTTAAAAATGGATGAAAAATAGAGCGCATGTGATTCCCCATTCCATACGTTTTGCTACATTACATTAAATACTAATAAATGTAAAAATAATATTTTTAAATAATATTTTTATTATAGTTATTGGAAAGTTTTCGAATTTGAACCTCTTGCACTCTCATACAAGAATGTGAAATTTCGAAGAATAATTATTCAAAATGTTTTAGATGAGGCAAACTTTCGAGCATCAAGTCTTGAGTCGAACTCCTGAAGAGCTCCTACAAGCACCGAAAAGTGAACGAGCTTAAAAACCTAAAAATACTGACGAAGCTAATGGTGAGCCAAACTAAGTTTTACCATGACACATTGTTTGGCGTCGCTAATTGATTTAACTCGACATTTCGCCACAACAGATCAATTACCAAATTAAAAGTTTAAAACTCGTAAAAAAATTCAGCCAACAGAAAATTTAGTTTTGTGATAATACAAAACAATAATAAATTTATATATTATTTTTTAAAAAACAAACTAAAATAAATTGTATGTACAAACAAGCTCTTCATTGAGACAACCATTGCTTGAACTCATTTTCAGCAATGCAATAAAAATAAAAATGATGCCTCCGTGAAAAGGTGCAGTTACTGTAAGGGAAATCACATGGCAAAGTATAATGGGTGTCACAAAAACGTTGGATGTTCTGAAGCGTAGAATCAAATACATTGACTTCGAATGCACAAACAAATGAACCACTATTGGCGCAAAATATGAATATGTTGATGCAGCTAGTCGATCATAACCAAAACTCAATATCCTCAAACTAGCTGTATGGAATATAAATGGTAAGGCGCACCATTACTCATCAACCTATATCCCACAATATGAAACTTATCCGAAAAATGATAATAAAGAAACTGAATTCGGTATTAGAAGAATGTCATGTTGTGCCAGATCATCAATTTGGGTTTCGAAACGAACAAATACCCGTACTATAGAATAAGTACTCCGAACTGCAAATTTAATCAAACAAATCTTAGAAGTAAAGAAATATTGTTCAGTTGTCTTCTTGAACATCACTCAAGTCTTTAATAAAGTTTGCCAAAATGTGTCAAGTCAATACACAAAAAAAATCTCGTTGACAAATTATTTATATGTGGAAGAGAACTACCTAAATGAGAGGTAATAACAAGCTAAACTAAATGATGGCGTTACTCTTATTTACGTTAGCGATACATTTATTATAAACAAAGCTGAAATAACTCTCGCAAATAAAGTAAAATAGTATCAACAAAATAATTCGAATAAAATTGAAAAATGCTTATTAAAGATTTGGAGAATATGTATGTAAGTCGAACTAAACGTAGTATAAATTCTACAACAAATCAATGTCGAGTATTTAGGGTTGCATTTTGGACAGATGCAAAACACAACCAAATCAGATTATAATTTTCAAATATGTATAGGCTTCTAGGAATATCATCAAAACTGATGTTAGCCAATATATTTCTAGTATACAACGCTATAATCAATTACAAATAAAAACTAGTTTTATATTTTTGAACTTTTAACAACATTTATTAATTCTTCCTTATAGTGATAATAAATTTGAATATTTAATTTTTAAAAAGATCGATTTCTGTTGTTTTTTAAATAACTACATACTCAATTTTTTAATTATCACTCATTTTATAAACTTTAAAAAAACTTAAGTCAATAGTGGAATAGTTATTTTTAAAAAGCTGAAGAAGTAATATATCCGAAATCGATCTTTTTAAAAATCAAATATTCAAATTTATTATCACTATAAGGAAGAATTAATAAATATTGTTAAAAGTTCAAAAAATAAAACTAGTTTTTATTTATAATTAATTAAAGTGATAAAAGCACACAAAAGTGAATAACATGATTAATCCTGAAAAATGCTATATTCAAGCCCGCATGAACGTATGGAATTCCGTTTGGAATATTACAAATGCTCCTTTACAAGTGTTAAAACAGTCTATGAAACAAAGAAACAATCAGAGGATACAGCTGGAAGTATTATTCCAGGTTGAACCGGGGTATGGGAGATTGAGAACAACGGGCCCATTTCAACGTGTGAATCTACAAATCTAGAAACTTTGCAAATAGAAAGCTGATAGCCATCCAACTTGATTTCCAAACTGTTATAATAAGTATTAACGTAGGTTTTTACTTACATATAGAAAAAAATTAAGACATTTTATAGGATTTCAAGATAAGTTTAATTTATTTACACTTTCAGTCCCGTTTAGAGCTTGTTCAGATTAAAATTTGATTATAACGACCAAATTGTCTTTTATACTTAAAAATGATTGGTACGTTTAATACAATACGGTTACAAATGCACATACGTACAAATATTATAGAGCACTTATTCGTGGAAGTTCCTTTTAAAATCTGCTGTTGCATTGCAGGTCATTAACAATGACGAACAAATCGTTGTACTTCAATAATTCGTATGTTAATTAGAAAACGTTTTATTTGTGTCACACGATAATTTCTATACTCGATTTTTGTAAAATAGAATTACCCTATTTATTCGAGGTGGTGATACTCGTATATGGTTCCGTTCGTACTTCTTAATTGTTTTAGAGTTATAGAAACGTAAACTTTGCTTTAACTTAGCGTAAGTTGGTGTTCACCTGTAGACTTAAAATATATTTATATTATATAACATATAAATAATGATGAATGACTTTATTGACTCAAATTTTCGTTAAAACCAAAAAAATAAACGATGAACAACCAAAATTCGTAAAAAATGCGGGGTAAAGAAAATACGCGTTTCGAAAGTGTTGAAGAGCAGTGAAATATTAATTACTATGGGATTAATTACAAATACAAATAAAAAGCAGCAAAGTAATTAATATTAAGAGGCATGTTTGCAAAGCATAAATCTGATAATTAGTGTAATTCTGTGTTTTGTCTATTGTTCGTCTAAAGACGTACTTCCGTGCGGCTGATTTCATTTCTGGTTACTGTTTTTATTGTTGTTGGGTTGTATGTAAAGATAGATGAGTATTTATTTTGTATACCGGAAAACTAATAGACATTATATTAAATTATTTTACAAACCCAGATTGTCAATTATTTACAATACAATACAATACAAATACTTCAGGAACCTCGTCAAACCAACCAAAATAAAATATTATATTCACAAAAGGATCTCAAGATTTTTATCTTTGTTTAACATTCCATTATTGATTTTTAGTTGTTTTCAGTTGAATATTTTTTCGTTTAGTTGGTTAGATTTAGTTTTGGGGTTCAAAAATTCTCTATTTTATTTTAAGAAAGAATAACGTCTGATTCTATATACTCGTACTGACGTAGTTTGTTTATATTAAATAATCGATTCAATAAAATTTTTTGTTACTTTTGGCTATACATATTAAATATGTATATAACACGCCGCGGGAGCACTATTATTTTCCATCCTTGCTATGTATGAATGATTAATCAATTGGTATCTACATATATATAGCAGTAGCAGAGTATAGTAAAAATATTTTGTATACATTCGCTTCACAATCAGACTGAAATAGATACATAGTTAGACACATACATAGTTTTTACAAGAACAAGAACGCAAGAGTACGAGATGAAAAGCATTTTTTTTAACAAAATTGTTAAATTTCAAGTGGATTTTATCATAACTTTTAAGATTGCATTTAAAATATACTCGTAAATATTACTATTACAAGAATGGTGATAGGAAAATGTATATGAGGACGTGTTATGCAATATTCTAAGTGATTTTGATGTAAGAATTAAAATTCATCTTGCGCGCGAGTACTGAACAAAAAATAATAATTAAATTTATTATGTGTTTACACAGCAGTTACATTTTGTCACCATGTATAATTGCATATGTAATATGTACATACATAAAAATGTACATGTTGTTAAATAGGTGGATGTGCATGCATGGCGGCCTCTTGATAATCTGCGAAAAACTGTTTGGTTTTTGTATTTTGAAATGGATGAGTGACTTTGCAAAAATTTATAATTGAAATTAAATAAGGCGTGTATATAATTATGAATATCATGGGGTATGGTATCATCAAATATGTAAGAGTTGTGTCTTGGAAAAGTAACTGCCGGGGTCGCTGTACATATTGGTGAATTCTTCTCCAGGAAATATATTTATACAAAAATACTGTTGTTCCTCAAAATAAATTGTAACCTACATTGTCAAATGTCTTTAAAATAACAAAATACATTGTACATAACCCATGTACAATGGGTTAAATTAAAGTAGCGCTATGCAAAACATCAACAATTTCTTACAATAGTAAACATACTCACATAAACAGAAGAATGTTAAACTAAATTCGTTCATTAACTAAATTTTTGACATTTGCGACATCCGAAATGCACTAACGGCTCAAGGTTTACATATTACGGCTCTGCAGCAACAAGACAAGGGATGTTTTTGCAAGCATCAAGTGGCAAGCCCTAAACCTATTTCAAAGCAATAATTTTAAAAAACTTTGGTCGAAACATAAGTTAATTTGAATCCAAATAACAACTGTTATAATTTCTCCAACTATAAGAAGGTACGTATAGATCATGCCTAAAAACGAATGTATTACGGCCATTGATTGATAATCGCGCGGGTTCGGTTTTGAGAATAAAACAAACACGACAAAGTTGATGGGGTAGATACTCGACCGGCTAGCAAGAAAGCAATTTGCTAGCAAAAATCCTGGCTACTTAATCAATTTTACCAAGGAATTTGATTTTCAAATCATGTTTTTCACAAAATTTTGTTTTTTTTTGTGATTGCCTAGTAAATTTTGCGGCTTCAAAAAATGAACAGCAAATGTTTGTGTTGTTTTACTGTCCAATTACAAAAATAAACAAAAATTTCATAAAAAATATAATTTGAAATTCAAATTGCTAGCTTGCTAGCCGATCGAGTACCTACCCCGATATCTTGGACTGAACGAAAATGCTAGTGCCAAATATAAACTCAATAATTCAAACAAAATGCAATTGTTTAGAAAATTCTCGACATCGACATGTGATCAAAAAATTTTCAAATAAAAATTTCAAATGATGAACATTTTGTTAGAAGAATAGCTTTGACGAAGAAGGCTTAGACCTAAAGCCACGTATTTAAAATAACGTAGTTAAAATAACCAACAAATTTATTTAAAAAAAATGAAGCAAAACGGAAACAAAACAAGAAACAGTCCGTTAAAGAAGTGTTAACTTTTTTTTAAATAGGAACTATAAGTTTTTACGATAAAACGTAGATTCTTCTTTAAAAATATATAAACTTTTTAATAAAAAAGCCACGTAAATGATGTGGCTTACTCTAATTTTGCTAGACATCTCTACGATGGTCTGTGGCCGATTAATACCTGCAAGTAACTCTAACGAGATGACGTAATTAGACAAGAGTTGAAAATGTGTTATGGAATAATGACAAACTACTTTTTCCATTTCCCCGGTTGTAACGCTTTTTGTCAATTCGTCATATACATAACGGGTGATTCATTTAGAGGTACTTTTTCAGTAGGGATTTTATGGCAGATCACGTGTGAATCGTGTCAAACAGTTATGGTATTTTTGTTCAGTATTGTTTGGCATTTCATCATTCAAAGACTTAGCCCGGCACAGCGTCTACAAATTATTCAGCTGTATAACGAAAATCAGCGTTCTACGAGGAATGTATTTCATGATCTTAGAGCAACTTATGGTCCACATAATCGGCCTGCCGAACGCACAATTCGCTATACCATCGAAAAATTTGAAACCCAATTTTCATTATTACTCACGACCAACTAAACCACGTTCAGTACGTAGGGAAGAAATTATAGCGGAGGTATCTGAGAGTGTACGCTATGATCATGATGAATCGATTCAGCACCATTCTCAATAGCATGGCTTGCCGTATGAAACAACTTGGCGTATTTTACATAGGAATCTTGGTTTAAAAGCATACAAAAATCAGCTCGTGCAAGAATTGAAGCCGGCCGATCTTCCAAATCGTCATCGTGAAACGTCTTTGGGCTCTTGAAAAGCTTGAAGAAGATCCACTGTTTTCCACCAAAAATTTTGTTCAGCGATGAGGCCTATTTCTGGTTTAATGGCTACGTTAATAAGAAAAATCGCCGTGATTGGGCTGACGAGCAGCCCGAAGAGGTTCTAAAGATACCATTATATTCGGACAAAACAACGGTTTGGTTGTGGTTTATGAGCAGGTAGAATCATTGCCCCATATTTTTTCAAGAATGAGGCCGACCGGAATGTAACTGTGAATGGCGCCCGTTGTCGCGTTATAACGGAATATTTGCTGCCTGAAATTGAAGCCCGTGATCAACGATATTTGGTTCCAATGGCTTTATTGTGAGAACAATTCGGTGAACAGTTAATTTCAGGCTTCTCACCAGTGAATTGGCCACCTAGATCATGTGATATCACAGCTTCAGTCTATGTATTTTGAGGCTACGTAAAGTTCAAAGTCTACATGGATAAGCCGGTTACAATCGCGTCATTGGGAAAATACCACTCGAAATGTTAGAATGCATCATCGAAAATTGGAACTTCGGAATGGTCCATGTTAGCCGCAGTTACGGGTAACATTTGAAAGAAATAATCTTTAAAAAATAAATGTAAACAATGATTCTTTTTTATGATAATGAAGTACCTCAAAACGAATCACCCATTACTTCAAACTAACAAATAAGAAACGTATCATCTGAGAATTGCGAACTGTGTTTTCGATCATGCGGAGCCAGCTAGAACTAGTTGTGATACCTCTGGTAGGTATAAAGCTTAGCAGAATGGCATAAATTAGAATTATGCTTGATATTATTATTCTTTGCGGAAGACATGACAAAGAGAATTAAATAAAATTGAATATCTTTGGAAATGGCTTTAGTTTTTTAATCAACTTATTTTGATACTGTATATTTTGTGTACTGTAGTTGTGTGAGTAGATGAATAGGTGAATGGGTTAATAATGTGTCGCGAATGCGTGGTATCACAACGGGGGAAAATGGTGTAAGAGTCAACCACTGAAACCTATTTTGATACTGTCTCATAAAACAACACAAAGGCGCTTACTTGATTCAAATAAAAAATTGTGATCCGAAACAAAATTTGGATGAAGTTTTTCATAAAAAAACTGATCTGGATCAGTGTGTGTCATGAAATGCAGCAAATATTAAATGTGATCAGGAGTCTTCAACATTCCGGAAAACACCAGAAACCGGATTTACGTACGAAATAAAATGTTTATACATGGTTGACATGTATATAATTTTAATTAAAAAATTGGTTTTTAATGGACAGTAATACTGAAAATCTATTATTCAATTTTCTATATTTTATTTATGAATGGCATCGTTTACACATACATGACTAAAAATGGCATCATTTACACTTTTCATTTGTCATTTAGCTTAAAAAACCAACTAATACAACTGCCTTGCGTCGTGCGGTTATTCGGAAACGGGAAATACATACTAAATTAAATTGTATATTGGAATGGCTGAATATTAAACAAATGATTATTTAATTGACTAACTACTTAGGACCTTTAGATCTTATATTAATTTTTACATTTCTATATCCTTTAGCTTTAATTTAGTTTGGAGAAATTCATGCAAGCATCAAGAAACTATCTTTTATAAAGACATTACAAATAATTAATTTTAAGTTAAGTAGTAGTAAATTAGTGAAAGTGAAACTATTAACTAAAAATTAAATTTCAGGAAATTCATATCTCGCTTTATGTTATATGAAACTAATATAAAATATTATTTTAAATTTGAATACTAAAGGTGCCAGTCATGTCATGGGAGGAAATAGATTATTAATGGCTGAATTCACTTTGAATTGTGTTGTGATTGTGTTACTAATTATCGGCTAAACATATAGGTTTTGTTAACTGTAAAATGAGTGTATGGTGAGTTCAGCGTCAATCAACCAATTAAATCAGTCGAAACCATTGTCTATAATTCTCATTCTCTTTGTACAAATCCCAAAATTTGTTAGTGTGGATTGTGAAAAATGTTCCGTTTGAGGAACTGGTCAGGCTTGATTTTTTCCTAGTATTAAAAGAAATTGTACGCCCAAATGATTACAAAAGAAGTCTTAGCAACATATACTGCAAGATAAAATAAATCAGTTCATCAATTTTAAAACAGTTTTCAAGGAAAAAATAGTACATTAATGGTGTAATAACCTAGATGTGAAATTTCAAGTGATATTTTACAGAAATAATTTTTATGATAAAAGTGCTGCGCCCAGTATTTTACTATACAATCTATCAAAAAGAAATATATTTGGCATAGAAATTGTAACTCACACACATTTTTAAAGAAAATGATTTCGAAATTCGGAGAAACAAACGACAAGCAAATAATAAAACATATGCTTTTCTTTAGAAAATCCACGTACTCGCGAAAATTATGGAACACAAGCACAAAGAACAATATTATTTTTAATTAAATTTATGAAGTCAAACCCTGGGCTGGAATGTTCCAACATCACCATCTTTCCATAATTTATCGAAGTTTATTTCTCGTTTCTGTAGAATAAAATTTGTCTCTGTTTCGATTTTTATATCCTTTTCCATGCTAGATTGCAACATTGTGATGTTTCTACTGCGTTTCTATCACCAAGTAATCTGTTTTCGATTCTACAACGAAAATAGGTGAAATAAATATTGTTCTAACATATTTTAGTAGGTTGTGATGGCAATAGAGAAGAAATAATTGAACGAAGCAGAAGTCAAATTAATTCTAGCAGAAAGGGACGTAGACTTCGATAAAATATCGAAAAATGGTGATGTTAGAAGATCCCAGCCTTAGTTTAGATTCGTTTACCTAAACACATTCATAAAATAAACTGAACAGTTACCGTATTAATATCTGCAAAATAATAACTCCAAAAACAACACAACAGAGCACAATTTCTTAAGACAAGTTAAACAACTCTTAAACAAATTTTTATTTAAAAACTAATTAGGGGTTTCGCATGTATTTCGCTGAATATTTCATCGAAACAATGAAAATGATCCAATTACTAAAAGAAATGGGGAACGTTTAACAATGACGTAAACGGAATGGCTTTTTGGCTAATAATGGATGTTACCGCAAATAAAAAGTGAAGAGAGCAAAAAATGTTTGAATGGTGGGTGGAATGTGGTTCAAGGCAATTGATTGTGATGTAGGTAATGTTGTGCTATTTCATATTTAGTAATTATGAATTGCCTTCTGGGAAACGTTGTTATAATTGCGTGTGTGGCTGTGTTCTTATTTATAATAAAAACGCGGGACAAAAAATTGTTTTCGTGTAGGAAGAAATTTTTCAATTTCTAAAAATTGTTTTTCTATAAATCCTGTCGCTCATTGTCAACATCAAGTAAGATAAAATTTGTAACAATTGAAAGAACAAAGAAAGCCTCCACATTAATTCATAATGACCTTCATCATTAGCTGTTATAGGGCTGTTTAGCAGTAAAATAAAATTCACCTTATCCTTGTTTACTGCTCTAACGAATCAATTTCAAAAATCTCAATATTACCGTTCTCCTTAATGTCGTTACGAATCTGGTGGCTATGTTACAAATTCAAGAAAGAGGTGTTACCTATTACCTAAATATTGAAACAAAACATTTTGAAAATATTGGAAGACATGGATCATGTTATCAAGACATAGCACGTATAACGAGCATAAATAGAGTAAATCGTTTAGGTTCAGAGAATGTTCGATAGAAATTCATTAGCGATAGCAAAATTTGGTACGACTGCTGTATTGAATTTGACCAGTTCGACTTGGTTCAAATTAAAAACGAGAGCAACTAAAAATAGAATCACTTGCAGCTTATTAAACCTCAATGAAAGAAGTATGGAACAAATGCATTTGATGAATACAGTTGCACCTTCTGATCGTTATTCCAAATAATAACCAGCAAAATAAGGAATATAAAATCACTTAGAGGATTTAACATTCTAAATATTACCATCATAGCTGTTCTGTCCGCATCTAAATCAGGTTAAAAACAATTTTTCAGGACAATTAAAAATATCGTCAGTGAAAAGGTAAATATTTAATAATCACGAAATTTTATTTCTGGTTTGGCAAACATTGTTTTTGTATCATTTCATACATTTTTTGGAAACTCGGTATTCTCCAATTAAACATTTTATAATTAAACCACAATATCAAAAATACAGGATATCATGAAAAGTATTCTAACTGCTAACGATAAACATTTTGAGGGTACACATTGAGAGATATATTGAAAAATATTGTTACGATTTTGCCCTGTCATATCCGGTTCGTATCATTGAATTGCGAATATTCGTTATAGAGTTTGAAGGTTACAATACCAATTCTCGTAATTTACTCCTTGCTTCCGGAATATTCGCGAAAATATCGGAAATAATCCTTGAATAATTTCCAAATATTTACGAAATACTTATGCCAGTACTGGAGTATTTTCGAAATATTGCGACAAAAATTTTCCCACTATTATTTTACCAACACTAAATCACAATTTCCACAATCATATATATTAATATTCTTAATTTTTTCATACTCAACGCTAAAATGACCCCTAAACATGATCCGACCCGTTAAATTTTTTCAGGGTAGGTCGACATAAACATTGCGCTGTGCATAGGCTAGAAAAATCGGAAAAATTCCACGGGGAAGTACCCGAAACGGGTACCTCAGGTGGTTTCAGAAAATTACCAAGAGTTTGTGCGCATGAAATCTTGCCACATTTGAGAATTTTATGGGACGGCCGAAAAGCAAATTTTTTTGTTCAAATGCAACACTGAGTGCACAAAGTTGCAACACTGTTGGCGGCGCTTCCCGTTTGAGATATGAATATTTGACTTGGCACCGTAAGACATACTGTGTGTATTTGAGCGCGTGCTTACCGTTTAAGATTTAAAAATTAACCGCGTATATGAATTTACTTAATTTTTAATAAAAGTGCATCAAATTTACATCTAAAAAAATCTTCTTAATCATTTCTTAAATTCAATAAAATGTATTCACGTGACTGATTATATATTACACGTCAGCTTTATTTATTAATTCACTTAATACACCATTTACAATTTTTAATTGCGTACTGGTAATATATCTGGAGAATAATCACAGCAATAAATACAGTATTCGCATAAAGGACCTGCTAAACGTATATGCAGAACAAACTTTCAACCAACGCACCTTGTCTGGGTCATCCAAAATATAGTGGTCCATTTGGACCTGATATCGGAATTGGTGCTCAATTGCTTTAGAAAAATGTTAACTGAGCTCAGGAACCATAAAAATACGATTCTTGACAGGATTTAAAAATTACAGATCATATTGATAACTAAATAAATTGCTTAATTAAAAATATTGGAAAATTCGATTTTTTTATCAACAACGAAAAACAGTAGTGTACGCGAATATAGGTTTTCATCACAAGCCCACGGAAGAAAAATATTCCCAAGACTTCGAGTTTGTATTTATTTCTAAGAGTTCATCGACAATATTCCAATTTCTTCTCTTTTAATACTTCCAAGTCAAGTTTGTCCGGAAAAAGTTCACACTGATTATTCATTCAAGCCGAATTATTGTTATGTGCGTCAACATTTTCCGGAAAAATTTGCCGCACTTTGAAATGAAGAATAATTTGAATAAGTTTTTTTTTGTGAGTTGGCATCTCTGCGTCAAAATTGGACTCGCAATAAGCATATTATTTAAATCAAAGGGGGAGCAATCGAAATATAAAGAGGAAGTTCGTTTACCAAATAAAATTATTTAGTTGGCAAGACTCACTTTTAGTCAAATATGTGCGGACAAATTTGACGCAGGTTAACATAAAGCCTTCATTTTCGGTTATAGCGTGACAAGTTTTTTGAATTGTTCAAGGGATGGAAAATAAAAGCAGAGAAGTACAAATAATAACTACTCATTTTTATGAGAGCGAGTGAATGAGAAACATTGAAAAAGTAGCGATGAATTAATGAAGAATTTTTCTATTATTGCATAGCTCACTTTGCAGCAAATAAATTTTCGCCTTTCTGAATTTACAGCACATTGTAGCACCACTGTTAAAGTTAGCCGAAAGTTGCCAGCTGAAAAAAATTAAAATGGCAATGCTGATAGTATTTGCAGTTGCACTATGAAGTCAAAATTATCAGACTACCTCAAAACTCTGTCAGGAGCTATATAATTTTACCACATTGGTTTAATGTATGGGATGTAAATTGCAAGAAATTCACCGAATTCACTTAGTTTAAGGCAAGTCTGATGAGAGGAAGGCGGTGTTATGTGGTGTAATTTATTAGAAATTCTGAAATCATCAATTTCAAATAGGTAACTCAAAATTTACAGAAAATTTTATTAATGTAGTCCAGATTAAGACCTATCTGAAGGCCATTGTAGAATCGAACAGCAAATGGGCAACTCGATCATAGATTATAGAAAATTTATCGGAAATATTTAGTTTATGTTTAAAAAGAATTACACTTCTTTTATTACTCGCTTTTGTTAGACGTACACTTTGAATTTTAATATTGCTTATAACCATATTTAAGTTTAAATAAAATGTTTGTTATAGACATTTTTTAGTATCAAATGATTATATTTTCGGCTGGGACAGCAAAAACATTATCTTCATTGGTGATATTTTATTTTCGGTTTGAATCTATCAGAGGTATAATCACAGACTAACTACAGACACGTCATAACTCAGTTTTAGTATGTAAAAATATCGACTCATTTTTTTGACCTTGACTCACTTAAGGTAGGAAAAAATTCCTTATTTTTGAATATTTTTATTTCAAATAAGCAATTATGGACTCATAATGAAGTTTTGACAGTAAATTTGAACAAAAAAAAATTAATTAGGATGAAATCTGGCGCGGCTTATGTTATCTCAGAAATTCAAAATTGCGGAGCTTTCTGCCGAAAATTTTTTAATGTTCAGAAAAATCCAATTTTTTTATTTAATGCAATTTACTAAGGCGGTGTTTCGATTTTTGTTAATATTTAGCAACATATAAACCAGAATTACAGATGTTTTCTGTTTCTTAAGTAGACTACAATATTTTAAATACTGATGATATTGATCTCAATTATTTTCATGTTTTTTATTGAAGTTTGTTCCAGAAGAACTAAATTTCTCCAGCTGGAATAGATCATCGGTTGCTTTTACAGGTTCCACGAAAAATTTATAAAAACTAATAATTATACATAAACTACGCATAGACATGCGAATATTACAACAAAAACCACTTCAAAAATAACATATACACAAACTACTGTAACACATAAATTCTATTACTAAAACAATTGGTACAAAAATGTTTTTGTATGAAGAATTTAGAATTGTTACAAAGTGTGATAATTACAAAATGAAAAAGTTGCTTTGATCCGATCCTTCTAGCAAAGCAAACTTGTGATTTTTTGACACAATCGTTATTTGTATTAGTTTACGGTGGCAGTATTCTGGTTTTTCTTTGGAATAGGAAATTGGGAAAAATATTTTCATATCATTTTTGTCCAAATTTCTTTAGCCTTCAGAAGGAATAAGTTTAGTGCAAAAATTTTCAAAACCAAGTTAATTGAGAAACTTTCGTTCCACAAAATTTTTATGGGGAAAAATATTTTCCCATTTAACTTTGTTTCGAAAATATTTACACCAAACTTATTTCCTCAGTAGGCCAGCAAAATACAATTTATAATAAAATATTTTTCCCAATTCCCTATTCCCACGGAAAACCAGAATAGTCCCAAGTCACAAAGCATTTTTATATGAAGAATTTAGAATTGGTACAAAATGTGATTATTACAAAAGAAGGCGTAAGTGTAGATGACGTATACATTGCCGAAATCGGCTAAGAAAAACATGTTTTTAAAAAAATTCTTTATAGGATTGTGTATCTATCATTTTTATTAGATGCAGTCAAAAATTTTGGATAAATCACCACATTTGCTGAGAAAATTTTCAGCTTTTCTAAAAATATTTTTTGTTTTTTTTTAATCAAAAATTAAAAATCTGCGTTTTTTATTTATCACATCTTAATTTTAATTTGAAAAATTTGAATTACACTATCATGAAACAGGTAAAAGTTACGTTTCTTATTTTAATTCGTCTTATACATTAGATGATGGGGGCTGCCGAATCCCCAAACACCCGCTCCACTAGAAAAAATTAAAACCCAACTGCTTTCATATTAAAACAGCATTATACTACGATTGAAAAAGTTTTTCAAAAATATGTATATTTTTATTGTATTTAAGTATATCATATACTAAGGCTGTTTTCCAAACGAATACTTATTTGTGGAACCTAACTTATTCAAATAAGTAAGCTAGCGAGGTGACTTATTTGCTGTCCTTTTCTAGCCGAAAAATCTAAATTGGTTGTCAATTTGTTGTTGTTATTTATGTCAATTTATGACTTTTAGAATTTGGTTAATATAACTATTTCTAGATAACGAATGGATCATTATAGATTAAAATCAAAATTAGGATAAAAAATGATGATCATAAAGATATAGTATCCTAATTACGTAATGTATGCATGTCTTACACAAATGAATTGAGGTCAACTACAGAACTAGCAAGACCACACGGCGTATTAATATATTCTATATTTACGAAACAATTAATACTGATTAGACAGACATAAAATATATATTTACATAAAATATATACATATTTTCCTATTAACTGGAACCCATTCGAACTTCTTTCATTGTCTAAACGAAAATTGAAATCCAGCCGAATCGTACCTAAAAATCATATAAACATTTTTGTGCATTTTAACATAATTTCTAAGTTTTTCTTTTTTAAATTGTCGCCAATCCTTTTAATTCCACAAATATAATTGTTAACCTATTAAAATAAATAATTAAATTAATTAAAACGAAAATATTATGCCTCGAAGAATTTTGCGATGAAAACAAGCAATGTTTTCATGTCGATGTCAAAATAAGTATGCAAACTCAATTGGAATGGATTTTCTTACTTATTCAAGATGGCGTCAAATAAGTCAATAAGTCTGAAATAAGTATCCGTTTGGAAAACAGCCTAAAATTTGGAACTCCTCAAAGGCGCTTAGCATTGACCTAAGTGCCAAATTTTTCGATCGTACCAAAGCAACTTTTTTATTTTGTAATATTCGCATTTAGAATTGGTACAAAAATTGTAAATTCTTCATACAAAAACATTTTTGTACAAATTGTTTTAGTAATATAATTTATGTGGTGCAGTAGTTTGTGTATGGGTTATTTTTGTAAGCGTTTTGTTGTATTAATTACGGATAGTAACTGTTAAATATGACAAAATTTTCAGGTCACCGTTTTTACAATTTATGTGCTGCTGTGTTTGAGAACAAAAATTCACGCTTTTCACTTAATTGGCACAAGTAGTTAAAACTGGTCGGAAATTTTTAGAATGATGCGCTGTTTCTGAGATAAACCGCACCAATCTAATAACATACAAATTCCAATAAAATGTATTTATGACTTCTAATAGTTCTATGGTTAAAAGACATGGAGTGATCGGGTGGATACAACTCATAAACACATTTAGATTTACGCACTGAGAAATGAAAATATTAATTTAAGAAACAAACAATAGTACCATAATGTACCAATAAACATTATATAAGAAACTAACAAATCTTAACTCTATAATAGGAGGGACAATAAGCCTTCAAAAATCCTATAGGAATATAAATTTTTACCAAAGTATTAGTTGTGCAAGTATAGTTGGTTGCATTAAAATATACTTCAACGCATCGTAATCCCTTCGCCATTTTGGATATATGTCTTTGCATAGTCATTGCTGGTTTTATGGCATAAGTTTCAGTGATTAACAAGCTGTTTGCTCCCTTTGCATCAAGAAATGGATATCGATAAGCAACGGTCATTGCATTCTATTCTGTTTTCAAATGAAAAAATATGCTACCTAAGCTATGGAATTGATTATTTCAAATTTAAGTGCACGTTCTGTGAGTCATTCAACAGTAAAATAGTGGTTTGCAAGATTTCGTGATGGTAATTTTAGTCTTGAGGACGATCCACGTCCAGGCGCAGTAAAACAATTTGAAGACGAAGTACTTAAAGTTTTACTGGATGAAAGTCCGTGTCAAACTCAAAATGTGCTTGCAGAATGGTTAGAAGTTGCTCACCAAGCAATATCACTTCGATTGCATGCAATGGAAAATACAGAATGAAGCAAAATGGGTTCCTCATAAACTGACCTAAGAAAAGAAAAACCAAAGAGTTGACATCTGCATGAATTTGCTTGCTCGGCACAAAAGAAAGAGTTTTATGTCCAGGAACCAGGGATGGGCGATTACGCGTCGACTACTACTTTTTACATGATTTCGTCGACAACTCGTCGAAAACGTCGACAACTCGTCGAAAACGTCGACTACTCGTCGACAACGTCTACAACTCGTCGATTATGTCGACAACGTCCACAACTACTTGATAATTTAATTTATGCAATCTATCGAAACTTTAATAAAACTCAGCATAAATTGCCTGTACTACTGAATCATTAAAACATATACTGTGTCTAATATTTCTGACATAAATTGCGTAATAAATTGGTAATTATCCATTATCGATAATAAATTGTTTGACAATCGAAAACAGTCAAATTAAATTTGCGGATTTGAATAAAATTTGAGTATATCATTCATGCATGATTTCCCAGAATATGTTTTACCTGCAATGGCGGCTCTAGCAACGGATGCTTACCATACGCTAAAAATATTGCGACGCTGGATGAAACTGCCACGAAAGATATTCGATAATCATAATGTATCTCGTTTTCCGAAAATTAGACCCGTTATTAAGGCGCTGGAAGATCATAACAAACGTACACGAAAGAAAGCGGCAAAAAGAATCTTACCACAGTTCAAACCGTCAACCGACCTTGCTGCCCGAAGATAATCCGGCCGATTACAAATATTTCTTCATGTATGGGATTGCATCGCTGTAGCTCGAAGTTGTCTAGTAGATAAATTTTATTGCAGTTGGCTGAATTCGCACACGGGTTTGATGTTGTTGTCACTGTTTAGGTTGTGAAGTCGTCGGATGACGTAACTCGTTTGAAAGCAAACGTGGGGAAGGTTTCAGAAAATTTATATAAAAAGGTTGTAGCTTTTGGAATGGCTGACTAAATTTTGTGCGATTCGCCGTTAATGTTTACTCCCAACTATGTCACCTTTTGGCCAAGCTTATTGCAAGGATTAATTCAAGTACTCGAATTACCAAACCATGAAAGTATAATCGACGAGATCATTTTATTGAAATTGAGGATGTTCTGCAATATCTAGCAGCGTGTTCACAATTAAATTTTGGTCAACCGAAACCGAATAACCCATATGCTGGGATTCAAGAACCCAGATATTCCAGCCCCAAATCTAATTCAAATTTGGTGTTTCATTCAGAGTTATCGAACAATCCGTCAACTATTTTATAAAATATATTCTGGGAAAAAATTAACATCGCTGCGTGGCAATTCATCAATTCAAATAAATTCAAACAACTAAAATCAATTTAAAATAAAATTTATGGCGGGTACATACATACTTGCCTTAAAAACTGGCAGAATTTGTTATTATTTTTTCGTCATAATGACTTAAATTGTACACTGCCATGGTGGAAATCTTGCAACGCGATTTATATCTATTTGATAAAAGATGGCGCGCAAAGCATATAATCTAGAAAAATATTTGAAATATTCAATAGTTTTAGATAGATGTCTGTAGTTCAGAGATTTTAAATGTATTTTTAATTTATAAAATGCTTGTAAAAACTAGAATTAGATTTAAGTAATTATTCACGAATTTAATAGAGGTTAATGTAAAATAGTTAGAAAATTAAGTTTTTAATATCATTTTCTAGGTTGTCGACGTTGTCTACGTTGTCGACGTCTGAAAAGCACAAAATCGGTATGTAATCTACGTGTTAGATTACGTGTCGACAACTACGTAGATTACTTTCCGTAATCTACCCGCCCATCCCTGCCAGGAACTCGTCCCCTCCTTAGGCTGGAAAGTTTCACAGCATGCGCCGTATTTTCCAGACTTGGCTTCCTCTGATTACCATTTATTCAGATCGATGTCATCATGTTTGAACAGCGGTTCATGAAAGTTGAAGATGTTCAAAAATTTCTAGATGACTATTTCGCTTCGAATCCATCAAGTGTCTATCGCGAAAGTATTCATCATCTACGTGATAAATGGCGCAGAAGACCATAGATAGTAATGGCGAATATCTCAATAATTAATCATTGTAATAAATATATTTTCAATAAAGTGAAATTTGACCAAAATCGCAGGGTTTCTACTTGCACACCTAATAGAACAGGTAACGGCTTTTAAAACCGATCCAGTGGCGCAGTGGCTTCGGTAATTGACCTAGAGGGGCTGGGTTCGAACCCCACCGTAGATCGTAGAATGCAGATCTCAGCACCGACCAAATGGTAATGACGAAAATATACAGATGGTACATTGTAAATGGTGTGAGCAGGAATGAATTTTAAGTAATAGGTAACTATATTGGTATCACAACGGACCAGTAGTACCAATCGTATTTAATAATATATTTTAGAATATAATATAATCTCTAACAGATGCATCTTTCTGGTTATGCAACACGATAACGAATGGAAACATTAATTCGCAACTCACAATCGAAATATCTCATTTCAAGATATATGATAATAATCTTCTTGAAAATTGCATTCATTATGAAATCACTGATTATTTATCTAATAATGTTGGTTGTTAACCACGAGTAAAGAGTAAATTGCCGCTGAGTTCTTAAAATTACTTCTGTATAGTTTTTGACAGGAAACAGCTAATATACAATAAAATCATGAACTATACTTATCGAAGTACTGTCAAGTATGCCCAAATTGACAATTACATACATTCAATTTTTTAGTTATACCGGATAATTAAACATTATCACGTTAAAAAATAAATACACTGAGAAAAATTTGTTTTGGAAAATTAAAAAACGAAGTTTTTAATTTCTAAAAGTTATCAATTTTTTGAATTTAAAAAATAATTTTTTGAAATTAAATGAGATGTTTACAAATTAATAAATAGTTTTTTAATTTTAATAAAATATTTTATAAAATGTTTTTTAAATTTACAAAGTTTATTTATTTAAACAGAAAAATTATTTCAAAAGAAGAGTGCTTGCATTTTAAAACAATATTTTTTGATAATAATGACAACTTATGAAAATGATTATTTTTTTAACAGAAATCCCGTTGTTTTATTTTTTTTGTTATAGTACGCTGAAAATAATTTTAAAACATTTTGAAATTCGTCTATATTTATTTTTTTATTTTAAAGTTGTTTCCGCAGACATATTATTTACAAATACAATGACTTCACTTTTCCAGAAGTTTTAATTTGGTGATATAATTCACCAAATCGATAATATGGTCTTGGCTATACTAAAGGTATGAAGCAAGATTTGATTTTTTGCAGTTTGGTCGTTGCCACCTGATACGTAGAACAATTTTTTATCACTACGAAACCAAACAGCCAAAAAGGAAGTTGAGGTGGATCTCATTACATTTTTTAAGGGTTGTGTGTATTTTTACACGATGGCCCTGGGGGTTAAACATTGGGAGAGGGAGGGGTACTGTAATTAAATTAAAATAGTATGACGCATGTGATAAGGTAAAATTAATAGAACATACTAAATATAATTTTAATTAAATTAGTAATCTATCTTTTTGTAGCCAATCTAGTCGTCTCATCCATTATATTCAAAGACCAAGAGGAGCAGGGTGTGGTTGAAATTCAGGACCGACCAGGAGTGCATCGTTATCTTATTGTTCATACTGTATTACGGATTATTTTGGTTTAGTAAAATTGTGTGACATTTGTTAAAAAATAATTATTTCAAAATTAAAATAAATCTTTTAAAACCAGCCAATAGTATTTTTATTCTTAAAAACAGTCTCTTAAAATTTAAGAAAACTGTTTGACATAAGTAAGGAAAGTATTTTTGAAAATAAAAACAATTTTTTTATTTTTATAAATAAATTTGGCTAAAAAATTTATTTTAAAAATTAAAAGATTATCCTTTTGATTTTAAAAACGAGACTTTTCGCCATGATTTTATATGTATATTTTTTTTTAATTTTTACTGTTTTTTTTTTAGTGCGAATAAGCCTTTTATTAATGTGCAATATGTCACTTTCTCAACATTACCTGTCGTCCAGACTAATTGAACGTATCCAGCAGCCCTATTCCTGAATAGGAATACGATACGAAAACGAGAAAGTATGAGATTCCTATTCAATTTTAAATAAGTATCGTACGAATCTGATTCAATTCAAATATGAATTTTGCATTTTCGTTTTCGTATCGTATTCAGGAATAGTGGGCCAGGTTTGTTGAACCAACAGAACAAACCGGATAAAACTGTTACTGCTTTTTCATATAAAAAGGTGGTGATCAATTTTTCTTCGAATACTTGATTAGCATACACTTTGTAAATCAATATCGTTTTATAATTAGAACACACGAAAACATGCTACTACATTTCCATAATCATTCCGTAATTTTGAAAGATTTCAAAAATGTTCCCATATTTCTATAAATCTTTCAAATACCTATGAAATGCTACATACCTTTACGTCGACATTGTCAAACGTCAAACTTACAAGATGGGAATTTGAACTAAAAAGTCAGCGAGCTTGTGCTAAATTGTGCAAAATTGGCAAACAAAATGTTTAGCCCGGAACTTGATCCCACCCAAATATATCGGTCAACCTAATAATACAATACTTCTTGGTATAAATTTGGCTTGTTTAACATTTATTATAGTTTTTGTTGTTTAGTTTATACAGTTTCTTAGAAACTTGAAGATTTATTTCTCTTAATTTTTTTTTTGCTTTTGTCAAAATAAAAAACTTTTTGGTTCATTTTATTTTGGTAAACCCAAAGTAAAATTTTGGAATACATATTACAAAAAAGAACATCACAAATAGTTTTGTTTTTGTGGACGCAGATTTTTGTGCTTGAATTCTTTTGTGTGTTTCTGTTTTATGTACACATTTTGTTGAATTGGAATTTTTGTTGACTTCTTCTGATCTCGTGCCCTTTTTTGGATCGAATACCAAACAAAAACTTTGTTTTTTTAAATGGAATTTAAGAGATAGTTTTATATACTTCAAGATACTGTTAAAAATCTATCAAACGAAAAATTAAATCAAACACATTTAAACGTTCGTTATGCTTAGATATTAGAAGTTAAATTATATGTTTTTATATAAAGATTAGAACATCATAATACAGAATTATCTTCGATCAAAATAAATTTCATAATAAAAAAGAATTTATGATGTGATAAGCGCTCATTCTTAGTTCATACCAATTTATTATTTTTAAACCGTAACAAAACATCGATCAAAAATCGTTTTCGATCAACAAGCGGCGCAGTGAAAATGAACTCAATTTACCGATTAGCTGCGCGTTAATTAAACTAGATGAGACAACATATATCTATATTTTATTATGACATGATTTGCATTTAAATTGATTTCACTTTTGATGTTACATTTCTAACCGAACAGTAGCATGAACCAGGTTATTTTACTACAAGTACATTGCGGAAATAACATAAATAATTTAACCCCAACATTTATAGTTTTTATGATGTAGCGTCATAAAACTTTTCTATTTCAATTTCCAGAACATTGAAATGAAAACTTTATTCATATGGTGTGTTGTATCCCTCCCCGATTAATGATTGGAAAATTTTATGTAACAGTACAAAAATCGAGGTGTGGACGCAGTAAATTTTAATTTTTTAATCGATTTAGTGATTTGATTGTTTTTTAATAAAAATGTCTGAAATTTGGTTATTGGGTATTTTATCATTCAATTAGAAACAATTATGCGCCATCATAAGCAAAACTGCTATGAAAGGTTTAATATCTCTGAAACTTGTAGTTTGTAAGAACAATCAGTCAATTCAATAGGACTTGACAATTTAGTATATGTGAGACATAAATTGACTTTGATTGAAACTTAAATCTATTAAATGAATTTGAAAAAATTCGTCATAATGACCAGGGACTCTAAAATAAGTACAACTATGTAGATGTTTATTTATAACGTAATTCTGATTGGCTCTTGTTTGAGATGAGCTCATTTTCCTATTGCTCCTCTCTTTGAAACGACATATTTTAAAGCCCATGGGAAACTGAGTATAGCTTTCTCAAACTTACGAAAACAAGCGAACTAAAATCACAACTGCGACTAAAGCCACTCTTTTATTATTTGTAGACCAGGTTATAACGTCAAAATTGTGCGCAGTGCTACACAACATTGCCATTGATCACAACATTGAATTTTAGATGACGAGGACTATCAGGATAGCCTATTAAAGTTAGCCGAAAGTTGCCAGCCGAAAGATAATGCAGATAGTGTATTGACTATTTTTAAACTCTCTTTATACTCTCGCTCCTATCGATTTTTAAATTCCTATAAACTGAAATAATTTCTCCTTCACCCGAATGATGTAACCCGATCCTAAATTCTCCTAAATTCGAGTTCATGACTGATTTTTGCTGTATTCAAGACACTATCTGCATTATCTTTCGGCTGGAAACTTTCGGCTAACTTTAACAGTATTATCAGGATAATGATAGTAATAATGTACCAACAATAGCACCTAATCCAGTGGAATGCAATTTAAACTCTGATGTTCGCAGAAGAATCACCCAAAATTGTCAAGTTATTTAAATTAAAATCAATTTCATTAAACTAATCTTGGATGCTGTTCAATGTTTGTTGTACGCATTTGTTTATAACGCCGATAGATCGCTTTTGCTGTCTGCTGCTTCATTTTTAAAAGATAAACTTTTTCGTTCAATGCCTCTAACTGTGCTTCTTTTATTAAATTATCTATTTTCTTAGTCCTACGGTATCTAGATCGAGGAAAATTAGTACCAGCATTTCTCGATGAATTCGGTAAAATCGTAGTAGCTTGAAGATTATTTGTTTGTGAATTTGGCTGAACGGTTAGGATATTTCGAACTGTAGGATTTTGAGTTGGATTTGGCGCCCGTTGTACATATTGGGATGGGGTGTACGTCGCGAAACCGCGTCACGCGGGAAAAATCAACGGTTATACGGTTTTGTGCAATAGGCTTGTTTTCGTTGATGTGCGTCATTGTGTTTTCATTGTTTGATTTTTTTGTGCAGTAGACACTTTCATTACGGGATAGCAGTAGGCTTGTTCGTTGATGTGCGTCATTGTGTTTTCATTGTTTGATTTATTTTTTATTGCGATCACTTTGGACGGCAGTCCAAACGAGTGACGAAAGCACCTACTGTGCTGGAAGTCGAACGAAGTATATTATACAGCAAGTTTCGAAGTTTTTCACTTTGAGCGGCCACACTTTGAGCAGGATCATGTTATATACCATTGGAAAGGTCTTGAAAATAAACCTAAATAATGTATAAAAGCATGATTTTCTACCAACATTGAGTGGAGATATGACCTTCCAAAAATTGCCCCAAAAAATCAGTTTTTCGCGTATAACTGCCCCAAAAAATGCCCTAAATATTTTCACGACGTCAATACCAATTCAACGACACCTCAAACGTTCAAAACGGATGATTTTGACCAAAGTTATGACAATTTTAAATTTTTCTATGACGTCACCATATAATCTTGCTTTGGTATATATGTTTGTTTGTCCGTACCTCTTTTATTTGATCTCATATTTTCAGGGGTTGTAGTACTTAAAAAACTAAGCAACTTTTGTTCTACAACGTTTTGATTTGGCCGCCATGTTGGCCGCGGCCGGCCTCTGAACGGCCATTTTTGGCCATTTTGCCACGTCCACAGTGCTGAATCTATTCGACATACCCTGGACATATGCATATCGTTGGAAAGGTATTGACGCCAGCTATCAAATAGCAAAAAAAAGAATTCAAAAAATTAGGTTGGAGGGTCATTTTGGCCAAAAAACTGAAAAATGCGAAATCGGCCGGCCACATTAGGCCGAATTGCTAAAAAATGAGCCCAAGACTTTTGGTTCATATTTTCAGGATTATTAGCCACAAATCTCACCTACAATATGACATCAACCGTTTGTCCCAGAAAACTCGAATATTTTAGATATTGACCTCCATAACTTAAAAGCCACCTTAATTTTTTGCAAAATTTCATTTTTTGGCTCAAATGCACCCTAATATCGGTCCGTTGCGGTTCATAATGATAGTGAATCAACGTATTACAATGAAACAAATCGTCGCCTCAGTATTATCTTGTCGTAAGTCCAAATATGTCATTTTTGGGAAATTGAGTTTTAAGTTTGAAAGCTTATTTAGATAGTATAACATCGAGAAGTGTTTAATTTAATAGAATAATTCCAAACCTATCATACCATATATTGATTACCACTTCCTACACTTTAGATAAATCCACTAGTTTTTCCGGAAAATCACGAACAATTTTCCAATTTGTCGTATAATTTTCGAAGTTGTACCAAACAATGGACTTACGATAAAAAATTTGCTCATACGACAAACACCTTCTGACTAACAAATACATAAATCACATTAAAATTTATGAACTTACGATAAAATTTGTAAAAATCTTAGGAGACGTAAGATTATTTTATAAAAATGAACGTTTGACTGTTAATGGTACAAATTAGAAAGCAACTAAAATATTCGTAAACATCGTCTGAATGTATCTTTTATTTTCAAAAATAAATATTCAGTAGTTTCAAAATAAAATAACATATTAAAAAAAAAATTCAAAATAAACAATAGGAAATAAAAAACAACCGCGATTTGCACCATTCAATAATAACCAGGATACTGAATTAAAATTGCGATTAACCTTTATATATATTCCGCTCACGTGGTGGAGTACTGTGATCTTATTGGTTTATTTTGTGACAGAAAAAAATTGGACGTATATCAAAATATTTGTTTATGCTGGACATACGACATTTGTATTATAAATGTCTGTTAGCGACTTTGTCGTATCTCCAGAATTTGTGACATACGATACAAATATAAAGTTTATGATGTTGTGTGGATTTACGATAAATAAATTCTCTGTAACTCAGAAACCATATAACCTAGGATAAAATGGATTGTAGATTTAGAAAGAGGAAGAAAAACTAAAAATACTAGTATAAAAAAACTGGAAAACGACATTTTGGTACTTACGACAAGATAATACTGAGCCGACGAAATATAAATACATCATATTATTATCATTGCTAAGAGAATTTTTACCAGTGACTCTTTTTTCATAACAAAAAAATGAAAAAACTGACAAATTGATGTGATCGAAAAAATCACCAAAAACATTGAACATTTGAGTCTCCTTGCATAAAATCGATATTTTTTTATCATTATGATGATTTCTTTGTAAAATAGATCTTATCTCCCCTCCCATCGCATGAAGATGGAATATCAGCGAGAGGCTAGCTACCATTAACTTTTATTTCCAACTAACACACTAAAATATGTATATTTTATTGTATTGTTTAAGGAATCAAAAATGAATGGTAGCCGCATGCAGTTAGTGAAAAAACAGCAAGAAACATGCAAAAAAAATTGTTGAATTACTCAATCGAATTTCTACCAAAAACACATGCATCTGGTCTAAATTTTTACTACTCTGTAACATACACTAAAAACTAAACTACAAATGTTCAGCCGATAGCCTACGAGAACCGGGTGCGTAATAAGATCACACCCGGTATGACCTGTTTGTGGCATGTGGTAAAGGATTCTGAAATAAAATCTACTAAAAGACTACAAAATGAAGATTGAAAAATTGCATTCAAAATAAAGAAATAGAATCGTCTTCCACACATTAGGAACAGTACATCAGAACGTAGGTTATCGTGCTAAACATAATAAAAAAAACTACCTACCTGAACCTAATGATGAGACCTGATACTTTTCAACATTTTTTAAAGCCACGTTCAACACGTTTTACGTCCCATTGTGCCTCATATACAGACGCAGGCCACTGGAGTGACGAATATCGAGAGAAGAAGAACGAATCATTCGCACTCCGTAACACAGCCGACAGCTGTGTGAGAGTATACGTAATTCATTCTTCGCGAAACGAACAACAATTAAGCTCTGAACAAAGTCTGAAACGCAGATGCCAATATCATTGCACCTAGAAGACGAGGCAATACTGCTTGATACGTCATCAAATTTATGTCTACATAAATAATTAACATTTAATGGTTTAACGAAATGTTTAATACATATTTTAATAAAAATATGATATGAAAATTATTTTTTACCAGACACAAGAAAACTCGGATCATTTATTTGACTTTAGTGTCATACCAAAAATTGAAATCGTCGACATAAAATGACGTCATATAGCAAAATTTTTAAAGCAATGAGGCCATTAGTATCTAGGTGCACTGCCAATATTCAACAAACTACAGAAGTTTGTATTGGTTACACTAACAATCCCATGTTAATTTTTTTCTTTCGTACCACTACTTATTAAACTAGTGGGCACATACGATGTACACATATAGACTAATACAACTATCTATAGTGTAGTTTTTTCTGTATTTGTTGCATTAGCATGGCTTTGTTGTTCGTTTTGGTCATTTCAATGCCGCGCATCTGTGTATGAGGCACAATAACACGTAGCGGCCACTTGTGTGCTATCGTGTGTGTGTGAACTCAAAGTCGAAGTCAAAACGACTGACAACAATAAAATGAATCGCAATTCAATTCATTTTCAATTTGCCTTGCCAAAATCATTAATATCAAATAAAAAACCTCTAAACGAGGTAAATGTTCGAGTGACGAAAGCCGAATTCAATTCTCAAAATTTCTGATATCAAATTTGTGCCGAAAAAAACAATTGTATTCGGTTTGTCAACGATTTTTCGGAATGTTAGTGCATTCGGCGCGTTTGTTTACATTTTTCTTTCTAGCTGTCAAAAACAACAACTTGTCAACGGTTTTTTGAATGTTAAACAACAACGCGCTGAATGCACTAACATTCCGAAAAATCATTGACAAATCGAATACAATTGTTTTTTTCGGCACAAATTTGATATCAGAAATTTTGTGAATTGAATTCGGCTTTCGTCACTCGAACATTTACCTCGTTAAGAGGTTTTTTATTTGATACATAAATCGATACATCACGATTCATAAATCGCAGGGTGGGACTTTCGAAGAGATCGTTTATGAATACGACAAAAGCCACTCCATAGAATTAGTGTATGTTGCCTTATCGAAAGTAACGGGTATTAATGGTCTATATATCACTGCAAAAGATGACAGCAACATTTTCCACCATGGCAGGTGAATTTCTATAGGTACAACAGATATACAGAGAGAATTTCAAAGATTATCACTCAATAGACTACTAACAATTATTGAGTCTTTGGGAAGTTTTATTTGTAATAGCACGAAAAGTTTTTATTTTATATGACTATTTATTAATTAAAAACTTATTGTCCTCATTGCACATGCACTCGATCTGAATTACCGCGTATTCAAAAAATGTACAATAGTTATTTTATCGGAAACACATTTGAGAGATGGGCAAAACATCGACATTACGAATTTTCATTGCATAGCAAAATATAAATGAGAGAATGTTGCTGCGGGAAGAGTGGCTATTTATCACAATGAAAGTCACCATAATAATATAGTCACTTCTCACATGGATGTTCATTCAAGGGCATCAGAATCTCTTGTTACAGCACAGTCTGCTATTGGAGAAATTTGTATTAGTAAATGCGTTCCACAAACTGGTCGACAATTCGTAGTTGCAGCACTGTACATCTCTCCTGGTAAAACTGTGAACCAGATCATAAAGTTTATACACCAAAATTTATTAATTTATACCAGAGAAGGTTCCGCACTTCATGAAAATTTTCATGAAATCCCAATGATAATGAGCGGCGATTTCAACATCAATTTTTCCGATGAAAAAACAGAGCCATTGATAAATTTTCAAAAAGAAAAACTAGACTTGGTAATGTCGAATGATAAGAATCAAAGTACAACCAATTACGTAATGACCATATCGATGCTGTATTTAGTAGATATCTTGAAAAATTTGAATCTAGAATATTTGTTAGTTACTTTAGTTATCATAAGTCAATTGTGTCTTTCCTGGAATACAGTACGATATCTAATGACCAACCAGAAAATGACCACGATGAGAGAATGATTATAGAAGAACTTACTGATAATATATAGGTGTATAATATAATACTGAAGTCACTTATAATATATTGAAGAGAAATATATTGAATAACAGGGAAAAATGTGTTATATTTCATTTATGTATCCTGTCTGTCTGTCTGTGTGCGTGTGTGTGAGCGAATGGAAAAAGAAGTTTCACTTCCACCGTTTGGTCCGACGCAGACCCCTTTTTTAAAGATATATCCCTAATGAATTACACCAACACATAATTGACCTGAAATCGTTCGGTTATATATAATAGAAACATCGGCGGCGTAGATCTGATCGGCCAGCTTATTAGCTATTACCATGTAACCATTCAATCAAGAAAGTGGCCGTTGCGCATCATAACACATTTCCTTATTTTCTTAATTTGTTCAAGCTGGCTTGAGTATAAGCGAGATAACGAATTTCGAAACATATCAAAATAATGTTAAAAATCTTTTAGAATTTCGCCTTGAAGTTGGCAACTCTTTTTATTCATGCGAGGAACTCGGTGAACCCCAAAAACGGGAACGTCAAAGTTCTTCTATGCAAAACATACTGACCGACATTTCAACAAGAAATGCAAATCCGAGACAAGGTCATTCGAAGATGTTCGTTTTGGAAGTTGGAACTCACTCGCTGCAAACTTTTAAACTATAAAAGACGAACACTCTTCTTATGTAATCAATGTCAAGTTCATTTTTTCATAAATAAACTACGAACCTTTTTTGAACAATTTCATACAAACATCTAATTGTGATCAACAATGTAATTTCATTGTCCCGACTGAATAATTTTTATTCCAATTAATGAAAATTATGATGAAATTAAATTTATTTTATTTCATAATTTCATTTTTTATAATTTATTATTATTATAAATTGACAGAGTACCTGTTATGAAATGTGCAATAAAGGATTCCTTTTTACACCAAATAAACACTATTTGACACTCCTTCCTTATACAATATGTATGTATATGGTACATTTTCAGGGGCCCAGGAAAAGGGATTAGGCCGTCAAAAAAATTAATGAATTCTTAAAGAATGTTTCAAAATTAATCAAGTACCCCAAAAAAAGACAAAATATTTTTTGCTATATTATTTAAAAATCGCGTTCGAAAGGGTTAGGTAATTCTCTCATATAAAAAATGAACAGGATAGGTCGAAGTACTTTTACCTTGTGCTAAACCTGCAGATATTGTTTTTGGTTCATAGAGCTCTTTTAAGTTTGACTCGAAAGTGTCAATCTGCGGCGTATTTAAGAATTTGATAAAATTGATTAGCTAGGTCTCGATACAGTGCAAGCCAAACTTTCTCGAAAGCTTGAGCTTGTATGTTTGAAAACTAAAAAAATTATAATAATAATAATTTTCACTAATTATTATTCCCTTCATTGTAGAAATAGTGAAACAAACGAACCTTGAAGGTCTAAAATATTTAAACCAAAACTTCTTTAATTAACAAATTTCGACTTGAAAACGGCAAAAAATGTGTTACTTTTGTTTTAGTTGACGGGCATCTCAAAATAATGATCCGGGCCTATTATGAATTTTTTTTAGTTTCGGATTTTTCAAAAACAAACAAAATCGGCCTTAGTATATGGCGGACCTTTTAGAGACTGCGCAAATGCTTTAGGAAAGGATATTGACCAAGAAATTCAAAATTTTGGTTTTTTTTTGATAGCTGAGTGTGTAAACGGCAATAGAACACTATATAATTTTTAATTATTAAACTTTCAATTTATTTATTCATATTAATTTTAACTATTTATTATAATATAGACTATTTTATTAAATACAATTTTAATTTAATTTTTATTTACTATTATCCGCCATATCCATTACTGGTTGAAACGAACTGAGAAAAAAATTATTTTTGTTATGGCCTTATTCCATGGGGAAAATGTGCTGTCAGTAAAAATAAAAGCGAGAAAAGAATATAGATTTTCCTGGTTGTGTACAAAACAAAAAATGTTGACAGTAAAATTTTACTGAGAGAATAGTTGTGATGATGTTAGTGTACTGCCATAATACTGCTATAAAAAATGTAAATAGAATTTATAGCAGTATTGTTCACACATCTACAAAAATATATGTAAAGTTATGAAATTTCTCTCACACTCATACAAATAAGTCGTTCGCCATTTTTATAGCCAAATGTCGATTTGTTTTTTTTCCGAGTTGAAATTTGTTAACGTTAGTGGTTTTTTGTGGTATTCGTATAAAAATTAAAATATATAAAAAAAAATCGAAATGTACGAAAATGCGTAAATTAAAACTTTTATGAAATTTTTAGGTTATTTTACTATAAAAATTAAATAAAAAGTATTTTTGTTTTTTGTCACTGTTATGGAATTTTAAAATTTTTTTGTTTTGCATTTTATCAGTAAAAAAATTACTGTCAGTAAATTTTTTCCATGGAATTGGCTTTAAAATAAACTTTGCTCGTTTTGCTTTGCTTGTGTTCGTCGTGTCGTTCTTTTGTTTTCGTTTTAAAATACATACTTGTCTTCATCTGCTAATCCATACGCGGACGCATGTGACCGGTCTTTTTCTTCGTTTTCCCCTTTACCTTTAAAACCGGTAAAGGGGGAAATTCGCGTCCTTGTGTAGATTGGGTGACTGTTCCCGTTCTCTTTCTGTTTGTTCATTGGCAGTACCATTTCCCATGAAATAAAAATGCGCTTGTAGTTTTTTGAACGCAGTTTATTTGTTACAAAATTTATTTATGTCATCGATAATGTTTTGCACAAATTTGAAAAAATATATGATTTAAATCTATTGATATAAACAATATGAATAATTGGAACAACAACAATCAGAGTCATAAATCTGATTCGTGAACATACATATTAATTTTTGTATATTCCTCGGAACCACTTGTCCCTTTAAGCCGCATTTACCTAATTTTATTTACTACAGAATTGGTACGATTTTAAAACTAATTTGTACTAAAATTTCAATTTACCGTACTAAACGATTTACCTGAGAATTGCCATTTTGTAAACATGTCGTTTATCAAGAATTGTGTTTTCAAAACGAGCCACGTTTAATGTTGCTTTTGAAGAATATTTGGTTGCAATATTCAGACCCCTACAAACCTATAGGAGCTATGCACCTAAAGAAGTTTTCACAAGGGGATTTCAAGCATTCTGATTGTGTATATGCACTTGAACAGGGAAAAGTCAATAAACATGTGTTCTCAGCCTTTCGCGGAGTTATTGAAAGATGTTTTTTACAGACAGGACACAAACTAAAATGTAGATTCTTGACCATTTTAGTCAAACCGGTTATAGTACAGATTATATCACAAAAAAATAACAATTTGGGGCACAATGAAAACAGAAACGCTTTCTCTGTGTTTGGGACACAGAAAACCACATTCAATATTAATCATATGTAAACTACGTCTGTTATTACCGGTGTTTTTATTTATTATTTTGTTTGTGTCGGTATATGTCGGTATGTGTCCTACTGTAGGTCAATCGATACTAAGGTATATGCCGAGGTGTCCGCGAAAGGCAAAATGCAATTTCTACTGGAATTAAACACACAAAGTAGATTTTGTCAAAAATTACTCCATGTTTTATTGTTCAACTTGAGTAATTTTTTGTCTTTTTTATCTAATACTCCAAATTCAAAACGATAACAAAATAATTTTAGCATTGCTTTAAAAACATAGGTGCTTAAATATTTACGATTTTATATATGCTGTTAACAAAAATCAATTTGCACAAATACTTTTAAATGTGCAAATTAAAAGAGAACTGATAAAGCTTAACAACCGAAAAGATTCGCCATTATTTTTCCATTTGCAATGATTATTATCTTATTTGTCCAGTTTCTGTGCGGGCATCAAGAAAAGGATATATTATTCGTCTGTATATTATCATAAAACGGTCGTATACATAAAAATAAAGCACATAACTTTCTTTACGATTGCTATATTTTTATTATCAATTTTCATGGATATTTTGTTTCCAATATTTTATGGGCAGTATACTACAAATGAATGCCTATCGTACGAGCTTCTATAGAAGTACAATATAAATGATATATTCGCGATAAAACTAGAGGCGGTATGAAAACTGAATATATCATCCACTCTAAAAACTAATTAAGCATAAATTATATCGAAACGTCTTATACTCGTACCTCTTGCAGAATATTAAATAGACCATGATCTCGTATTCCCACTCTCAACAAACTGATGAAAATTGTCACACAATCTTGAAAATCAATAAAAATGTAAATTCTGTATACTCGTACAACAAAGCTCAATCCAAAGTAAAAATACACAGAAAGAACGAAGAAAAACTCTTTAAATTGAAAGTGAAAATAGTTGGATACAAAAAGTACTCTAATTAATGAATTCAATTTAAGAAGTAAAAAAAACAAGACTTTATAATTGAATTCTACAGTAAGCTTGAGTACAAAGGAAAATTAACCATTTATGTACTTGAGTTATTAAATCAGTAGGTAATTATGCTTGGTAAGCGTGATTGGGTTGAATTGAAATCTCCATCGATTGTCCAAGTCCGTATAACGTCCAAACCATCATCTTATATCATAAATTATAACTAAATTATAGTAATTTTATGTTAATAATATTTTGTTGTTATTTTTAATGCATATAAAATATAGTTAATTATAGTTATTAATAGTATTTATTAGAATTAAATTGATCCATTAAATGAAACTCATTTAACTCTTTCGTATAAAAATATCTTTACGAATATTAAACATATAATGGACTATACGCAGCATAAAGGTAACGACAACAGTGTTGTGTTGAGAAGGTGTGAATTTTATGATAGCAATATATGAATGGAAAGAAAGCTGATTTTTTTATTTAATTACAGGAAGTCGTGTAAGTTAATATACATTTTTTTTAAATTAAAAATACCACACCGATTATATCTTAGTTTTCAACGTCTTAAAAGGCTGATACAAATTATTTTGGATTTGCATTCTTGACTCTCAAATTAATTAATTTAACGTTGTTGTGAACTGATTTAATAGCAAAATTAAACCTTCTATGGTAGTCGCAACTTCCGGTGGGCTGATTTTGGTCAAAAATCATTGGGATCTAGTCTAAAGTTTCACCCCGTTCAGTTGCTCCGTTTGGGCTATAGCGAGGCCACAAACCATCAGTTTGCACTGAAAGCGTTTCTTTCCATGAAACAAATTTTCATATAAAACTTTAATTTGGGTAGTTAATTTAAGTTAATTAATAAGTTAACCTTTCTGCAAAATACTGCTGCATAAGGAATAAAATATTTCAGTTTTACTTCTTTTTGGTTATTTTGAAAACGCTGTTTGTAGTTGAAAACAGTTATTAATTTAAAAGACATATGTATAACGCACATAAACAAAACCAGAAAATAGTGATGGAAATTATATTTTTTGTTTTGCAATAGTTAAAATTTTCAGGTAAAATGTATATAAATCAAGATAGATTTTAACCGAGAAAGAAGTTCCTAAAAATATGTTTATATGAAAACAAGCCTCGTAGCATTTGTATTTTTTTTTTAAATTAAATTTCAGACAGGTTGTGATTCGAATAAACTGTGGATTAAAATTATGAAATTTTGGATTATTCTGGGAGACAGCCAGATTTTGTTTTCACCTGGCGATCATCCAGAACAAGTACAATAAAATCGAGGTTATAAAATCGAGGTTACAGCTCACTAAGCTTTAATGTTAGAGACCAATTTTGCTTTCAGCAATATTTATTTGGGAATTTCCAGTAACACAAAATAATTGTTCATCATAGTTGACTTTTATGTCAGTAGTAATTGTAATCTGAATCGGTTTTATAAAAATCTTTTTTTTTTAGTTTTATTTAAAGCCAACTCTACTTTAATTACTACTGATAAATACGCCAACTATGATGAACAACTATTTTCCGTTACTGAAAATTAACAAACAAATAATGCTGAAAGCAAAATTGGCCTCTAACGTTAAAGCTAACCCAGGCTGAAGTATAATGATTCGCAAGTTCACTGTGATTATATTTTGAATATAACTTCAAAGGATTTTCCATATTTTTGTAGATTGGTAGTGTTGCCAGACTGGATTTTTCTCCCGAATGTGGAAATTTTTATTGCAAATGGGAACCTGGGATATGTTGCTGAAAATATGGGATTTTTAGTTCTTGTTAATAATATTTCAATAATTCATTCTAATATATTTAAAACAAATACGAATAAACATTAAATTGTATATTTATACTTGTAGACCACGTACATATTTTATGCTAGTATAATATAGGCTCTACTTTATAAAAGAAAAATGTTTTCTGGGTATATTCAGCTGATAATAAAGCATTTATTCAGCAAGTTTATTCAATTACTGGTTAGTTGGGCATATGTTGCTGTCAAACATTTTACTTTCTTGTTGCGATAAAACATAAAACACGAAAAAGTTTATATTTTTTAATTGGCAAGTTTTTCCAAGTCTTTTTTTAATTTTAAAAATGAATCAAGGAAGAGATACAGCTTTTACAGAATCTGGTACGGTAACTGATGCTGATGAACATAAAACTCCCAAAAAAATGAAACTAGTGAAAGAGAAAATTTAAAATGTGAAAAATTTTCAACACACATATGGATAATGAAAAGTTTAAAATTTGGCTAGTGCCAAACAAAATAGAACAAAAGCATTTTGTAAAGCATGCAAAAGTCAACTAAATTGTGGAACTACGGAACTCAAACGACACAATGTTGGTGAAAAATATAAAATTAATTCAAAAAATATGCTGCAAACTCTATTCGCAAGCAGTTTTTTTGTTAAAACCAACTGCGATAGAGACAAACAGGTAAAATCAGTTGAGATTAAACTTGCCGCTTTTATAGCTGACAACAACATTTCCATCAAAATTGTTATTTCGATGGTGCGTGCCTCTTTTAAAAAATACATTTACGGATTCCAAACTTCTAAAGGAAATAAATTTAGGGTTATACAAATATGCGGAACGCATATTTTCTATGGTAACTGATAGTAAGGGGAAAAAACGAAATCGTCTGGGTGAAGAATGTTTAATGCACTAGCTATGTGTCTTCAAATCGGCAATGCAAAATGGAAATAGAAATTGCATCACGTTCGAAACTACGTCAAAACATTTAACTTTGTTCAAATAATATGTACCAACGTGTTTAATTAATATTAATAATTCCTAGAAGAATAAATTATAGAAATGGATACAGTACAGATGTACTGTTTACTGTATTAAATTTTTTACTTAAATTATGATGAGAATTTAGCAGGCATATTCTATTGCAGAAATCGGGAAAAACTGTGAATTTCATTGGAATAATGAGATTTTGTGTATTAAAATCTCGTAACACTGTCTGGTCTGACAAAACCACCGAAATTTTAATTTAAAAACCAGACTTCCAATCCATACGTCTTGGTAATCTCATCTCGATCGAGATTAAAATTAATATTTATTCGAGGTTACAAATAACAGTTGTATTGTAAAGAAAATACTGTTTGTATGTGTGCAGGTTCCTAAAACGTAAACGCTACAAAAATACCATAGAATGCTAAGGAACCTCTATGTTAGATTTGTCTTTGACTTTAATTAAATTTTCATTCTCCTGAACGTGGACTTGTTAATTTACAAAACTTGTTTCTCATTTTTAAGATAGTTGTCATTCCCAATTTACTGCAGTCGATAGTCATATAATACATAAAGCAAAGTTCGTATGTATTCATGAAAAGTAAACGGTATAGAGAAGAGTAATTTGAAAAATATACATAACTACTCTTTACTCATATACACATAATTTGCTCTAAGTGTTATACAAAGATCATCAAATTAAAGTCATCATAGCGGAAAATGGAAAATTCTGAATGAAAACTACCTTAAAAATTGAAAACAATTTTTAAAATTAAAGATAAATAAACAAAATTTGCGATCAGTGACACTATTCCAGCTTTTCTTGAGAATAGGAAATTAGGAAAAATATTTTCATAACATTTTTGTCCAATTTATATTTTTTTGGCCTACTGAAGGAATAAGTTTAGTACAAAAATTTTCAAAAGAAACTTAAGTATTTGGGATTTTTCCCCACAAAAATTTTACTGGAAAAACATTTTCCCATTTAACTGTGTTTTGAAAATATTTAAACCAAAGTTATTTCCTCAGTAGGCCAGAAATATACAATTTATACAAAAATACTATGAAAATATATTTCCCAATTCCCTATTCCCAGGGAAAGCCAGAATAGTGCCACAGAAGAAGAACGAAATTTTTTTACCACATTTACGCTATGTAAAGCCAAACAAAATTTAAGTAGAAAACGTTCCATAGCTTTATATGGTACAGTAGTATTTTTATCGTACAGTTGTATTTTTATCGTACCGTTGTATTTTAGTGTTATTTTCATTTTACGAGAATGATTTTGACGTTTTCCGAGCTCAATCGCTTATTAACAACATTAATAAAACTTTTTGACAAGAGATTTTTAGATTATGCACAGAATAAAATTTCCAAATAATGCCAGAAAAATGAAGAAGTATAAAACATACCAACGGCACAATAAGTTACACTATAAAAAATATTTATATAATTCTGGGAGTTAGATTTAAACCATTTAAAACAATTTTCCTGTATGAAAAAAATAATAATTATAAAATAGAGATGTTTGCTATTGCAAATCATTCTAAATCCATTTATTACCAAAGTTTTGGCGCAACATACAAATCTTTGTTTTCAAAATATAAACAAGATTTAGGGGAAATAAAACCATTTTATGGTTACGGTGTTTACCGCAAGGCGATTTTTTTTCTATATTTTTCGAAGAATTGTTATCTTGTTGTAAAAAAATACATTTGGCATTTGTTATTTAACAGCAAAATACCGAATTAAATTTGTTCTATTTCATAAAATAAAAGAAACAAACATAAATATTAATTAAATGAAAAATTATAATATGTACATTAAAAAAATTAGAGCCAAAAGTTGTTGTTTTCAGATTCAAAAGTTAAGCTAAGCAGGATTTACGAAAGCAACGCAGCTTTAAAAATTTTTATGCCCGACTACTTTTGATTGCAAATCGCTTTGTAATTTTTTTATGTGTGTGTATAAAAAATTTATATACCGATAGTGCATATCCATACTACGGTAACTTGTATCCTGGAACTTTTTTGTTTTACACCCTACCCTTTCCGTCCACACACATTTTATTTGAATCCGGTAACTTTTATAATTTTCTATGTGTTTGTGTAAAATGATAACAAAAAAAATCATTTTATTAATCATTTAATTTTATAACATTTTTTAATCATTTTATTGATCATTTAATTAAATTTTATTTTATTTTTTTCTTAAATTTTTGTGTTGTGATGCGCACGGCTCAAAAACAAAATCGATTTAAAAAAAATACAAAAAAAAAATGTCCTTGAGAATTTTTTTTATTTCATTTTTGTTTGGGTTGCTGTGTTGAAATTTTTGAATAAATTTTAGTTTAAGAAAGGAGCCAAGATAAAACCGGTTTTGCGGGTAAAGGGGAAAAACGAAGAAGTTACCGGATTCTAGTTACCCTAGTATGGATATGTTGATACGAAATTTTTTTGAATGTGTACTTAAAAATGAAAAATAATCGATTGCAAATAATTGTAAAGCAAGCTCAGATGAAAACGCACGGCATGGTCGTTTCTAGAGGAGACTAATATATTGAATGATAGAATGAAGGAGAACGAAATATATGACATCATCATTTCGAAAGTACAATATAAATACAACGTTTCAACAGTAGACAAGTGCGAAACTGGCACTTATTTTTGTTTTAATTTTAATTCAATTAAGTTAATAAGTAATATAAGCCGTGCACGATAATACAACTATATTTATTTTATAATAAATCCAAAAACATATGAATGAATTTTATACTATGAATCTAATAACCGAAACAGAACAAAAACTTAAATTAAATTTCGCCAGTTACAACCCAAAAAATCAAAACATATTTTTGTAAAATACCAGGTTTTCTAACAGTATTGCCCGAATACTATGAATATAACGCTCTTGTTACCAACATAAATAACACAAAATGGTTGAACTATTATTACCACTAGCAAGACATTTTGTTAGTATTTGGTGAAAGGCCTAATCAGTGGTGTATTCGAAAACAATCTCTATTCTTAACGGAAATCTCTTAGGTTAAGTTCAAAGCTCTTTTATAACTAGTTTTCAACCCTACTTTCATTATGGGTCTCCTCCTTAAAAACTCATCTGTCAACATCTACCTAAATTATGCCTCAGAATTTTCCCTTTTAATTCGAAATAATTTATCAACTATTGCTCCTTGTTGAACATTGTCAAGTTTCATCTTTAACAACCTTTGACAACTTGTCCTCTTCATCACAAACACCATCAAATATTTCAAACTCTTGTGAAATAAGGTAAGAGCGTGCGAGAAACGTAGAAGCTTACCAAAAATTCATACAAATCAACAATCCTTAAACGAGAGTACGAGCCATTAATTGAAACGAATATGCAGCGTTAGCAAGAATGAACCAATTTACCGATAACAATATATTAAAATTTTCTATGGTAGTATGGATTTTGTAAAAAACTTAACCGTAAACTTTTACTTACATGAAAAAGCTTCCAGATGACGCCATCGTCTATGTCGGTTTTTAGGTTGACATGGAGTGAATGTTTTTGATTATGTTCATTGCATAATTAGTACAATATAAATACAACATTCAACAGTGGACAAGTGCGAAACTAGCACTTATTTCTGTTTTAACCAAAATTGGAATTCAAAACAAAATTTATTGATATACAAATAATTTCAAGCTAATGAGCTTGATTTAAAAAAAACTCCATTAAAAATTTTAGGCTCCTCACGTTTTTGACCGCAAGCTTTAAGTCATTCAATTTAAAGCTAGCAGGACCCAAATTGAAACTCGAATTTAAAATGCAAAACAAGATATATTGACCTATATCACAATATTGACAAATAATTTTAGCCTCTTAATTAGAAAATTTTAAACTTCACTCGTTTTTGGCCATGCTTTAGGTCATTTCGGAATTGTTGAAAACGGTGATCCGTGTATGTAGTTATAGCCAAAATGGGTTTTTTTTATTGTGATTGGATTGTTTGGAGTAGTTGTTGTTTGTGCTCTGTTTGGGTTTGGTGGGAATCCTCAAAGCACTGAATTTATGTTAGCGGAAGAGACTTCTTCGGCGAGGGTATGGAGAATTGTTTCTGGCTTCTTCTGGTTCGCACGATGTTGAGGGTTTGCTTTCTGAATGTAGATGGACAACCGTAATTTTTAGAATGACTGAAAATTTTGTTCAGGACAAGAAAGACTCAAAGATTGTGGCCCGTTTATGGTAGCTGCGCTCTTCTAAATTTGTATGTTCAAAGTTATAATTGGTGTAGTGTTTTGCAGAAGTACCCAAGAAATTATTTAGATAATTTTATTTTACTGCATTTATATGCGGTTCTATTGGTTGTAATAGGTTTGTTGGTTGGCGGTGTGATAATTCGTTCCATTTGGAAAGACTCTAGTTTCAGTTAATTCTCTCGAATACCTGGTGATATATACTAATTGAAGATTGATAAGACCAATACTATTAGTGAGAACTAATAAACTCGTCGTTCATTTTATTATTTCTAGATGGTTGGTGTTGGGAACCCATTAGTTCATGTAAATTTCATTTCAATTTCATTCTCTCATTTTTTTAGTATTGTTATTTTCTTTCCGACCAGGGGAGGAATTTAGGTACGTCAAAAATTATTATAAAATAATCATTAATTTCATGTCACTCAGAAATTTAAGCCATAAAATTGGCATGATATTAAACATTGGCTTAAGCATTTTTATTAACTAACACGATCTATACAACAATCATAATAAATGAAAAATTATGCGATCGTGTTGGTATATATAAGACGTCACTTATCTAAGTAAACCATATAATATCCATTAACAGTCGTTTAAATTGATAAATGAATTTTATATTGTTAGAATATTTGTTGTAATGTGTTAACCCCCCTCTTCAATATAGTTATATATACTAACAGACTATATTTTAAATCGACTCTTCTTAAGTGTTTTTAAAAAATCGTAATTAATTTACTTGACAAATTGTATAAATTGATGGAATGATTGAAATATCTCGAGAAAGATTTCATGTTGTTATTTAATTTTTAAAAATATGTCTTGATTTTATATTTGGACAAATAACTTTACAGTCACATACTCAGACGGAATACACACCCGATCATGTAAGAAAGCTATGTGTTTGTTTTGTCAGATACCAAATAAGATATTTATGTTTTACGTAGGATATTCCCATGAATAGGATTTACATATCTATGAGAATTTTCAACAAATCGATGAACTCATTATTAAATCCAAATAAATGAACTATCATAATACAGCAACACATAAGCGTTGATAAGATATTTCAGTCGAAAAAAATGACAAAGCCATTCTTCAAATATTTAATGTATAATAAGTTGAATGATAAGAAGGTAATTGTGTTTCTTATCAACCATTTCGTAATACAAAATATTTTCCAATTAGTTACCTCAATGTTTAAAAAATGACGTAAAATTAACTAAGTTGATTGAGCAGCACATGCCTGATATGCAAGTATTATTTTCGTCGTCGGCAGCAACTATACATAACTACCTGAAGACAAAACTTTATATTTCTTTAACATTCTCAAGTATCCAATAATTAATTGGTTAAGTGAATTCATTAATTATATTTTTCACACTATACGCTCAGCATCACAAGGCGGACTCTTACATATTGCATCTTAAGAAGATAAAATAAATTATTTTGTTTATCTCTTATATTACCTCATACATTTTACAACTAAACTATGTTCTCTAATTTCCAGCTATTCATATTCTATGTAGAAAATATTTTTCTACCTTCGAATGAACTTGACATTTCTGAACTTTTTTGTTGTAATTTATATACAAAGCACTTTGAATGCACATGAACATGAATAATTAAAAATGTTTTGAAATTAATCATAAATTCTTCAAACGAAACAGAATTAAGTTAAGAAATGTACTGTCGTAAGTAAATACAACTATTTTTTGTTTGTATTCTGGATACGTTGGTTAGTCATTTTGTGTGTTCGAGATATTATGTAGATAAGAAATTTACGTTAAGTAAAAAATGCATTTTTACGACGGTTAATGTTTATGTGAGATAAGATTATAAAAATCGCAGCTTAGCCGCAAAATGTAGTTGAATTCGCACTTATTCGCAATATAAAGTTCGATTTTGCCACTTTTAATAATTTATTACAACTAATCGTCACACACAGATGTTGGGTTAAATGCCGCTCTGTAAGCCTTCTAGAGATCGTATAGAAGAGCTATTCCCCAGTGGCTCTATTCTGGTAATTCTCGGGAATAGGGAACTGGGGAAAGAATTTATATGTAATTTTTGTGTTCAAATTTTTTTTCGGCCTATTCTGGCATGCAAAACTATTTCCAAGCTAATTTTGTTCTCAAAAAATTTAGCATTACCTTTTTACCATAGTAAGCCGGAGAAAAATATTTGAACATAAATTACATATAGATTCTTTCCCCAGTTTCCTATTCCCGGGGAATCACCAGAATAGTGCCACAGGTGTGTAATAAATTATTTTTGTGTCAGGTTAGACGGAATTGGCTTGGGTCGATTTTTACGTTAAGTTATAAATTGCTGTACGAAAAGTTGCTTTACGAGTATTGCAAAGCGTAGTTCAACATTATTTATGTGGCTCATTAATTGGCTTTAAACGATATGGGCTTCTGATATGTAATTTAAAGGCCGGATTTACCTCCTTCAATAATATATTACACCAGACCACCGCACCAGATATTTGATGAAATGCCGCTCTATCAACCTTTTAGAGCATAAGCCTACCATATTCGGGATTTGTAATAAATTATAAAAGGTGGAAAAATCATCCATTGTATTACATATCTGAAGCCCGTATCGACTAAAGTCAATCCTGTTTAATTTGGCACAAAAACATGTATTGCACACCAGTGGCCCTATTCTGGTAATTCCCTGGGAATATGGAAATGGGGAAAGATTTTGTATGTAATTTCTATTTAAATAATTTTTTTCTGCCAAAATTACCACTAACTTTTTACCTAAAAGTTAGTGGAAATGTTTTTGACAAGAAAATAAAATTGGGAATAACTTTCCCTGATAATTTCGCTATGCAAAAATTATTCCCTATTTACAAATATTTACATCAAACTTTTTATAACTAGATAAAACATATATAAAATTTTTCACCAGTGGCACTATTCTAGCAATTCCCCGGGAATTGAGAGTTAGTGTTAATTTTTTTGAAAACAAAATTAAATTGGGAATAATTTTCCCTACCAATTTAGGTATGGAAAAATTATTCCCAATTAATAAATATTTACATGAAACTTTTTTCGTCAGTAGGCCGGAAAAAATACATTTGAACAGAAATTACATATAAAATTTTTCCGCAGTTCCTTATTCCCGGGGAATTATTAGAATACTGCCACAGGTACCTATTCCCAGGGAATACTGAGAATAGGGCCACAGGATATGATTAATATTCCCTCCACAAGACCGATAGAGCATCATTTGATCCAACATCAGGTGCCATATTCGTCTAATCTAACCCAAAAACAATTTACACATTTGGAAGGAACATTTGACCCAATATCTGGTGGTAACCTGATGAAATAAACTATTGAAATCTTGTTTGAACTTTGAAGTTAATTTTTCGGGTTTTGCCCAAAAAATGTATTATTCACCTGGATATAAGACTAATTGTACTATATTAAATGTTATGAAACATGTTTTAAAGTGTATTTCATATTCTAATAAGATTATTTATTGATTTCATTGCGTGTTTAATGATAGTCATCGTTTAGTGGTGCTTAAGGAAATCATTGAAGTGGGGGTGGTCTTGAATCAAAATTTACAATTATTAGCGGTGTAGGAAACCAGTATTTGTAATAAGACCGGTATTTACTAAAATAAATTGTAATAAAAGTGTAACAAATTATGAATTAGGATTCAATGTTGCGAACTAATTTAGTCGATACCGGGTTAAAGCACTCAGACTTCTACCCATATGCAATAGAAGAAATAGGTGAGATTATTGGAAGTTTTGAGCATGGGATGACAAAATTACTTAAACATGGAGGCACTATTCTAGCATGAAACCGATACGATTTGATCCTGGTATCAAAAGTAAGCTGCTGCAGAATTGGGAAACTGCGCGCATATTACGAGAAATAATTAAAATAGTAGCCAACCCGTAATTACGGTTTGACCAATATTGTATCCTTTTCTCGCGGCAAATTTAGCAATTTGACGATTAGTTGTTGATCCGCGCTTTAACAAGAGAAGGATTCTGGAAAAGTGTTGGGACTGGTCTATATGCATCAAATTCACTTATTTAATAAATCAGGATTTGAAAATTGGTAGCAGTAAACCAAAAATTATAATCCTGCAAATCTCGAAATCGGCTACCATAATTTTAAGAATTGCCGGAAATTGAGTTTTTTACACTTGATCAAGATTATTAGTAGCACCGGTCCAGAAGTGTAAATTAATATTTTTGATAAACAACCAAATTCTTAGATTAGGCTCAGCATGAGAAAATATTGAAACAAAAATGTGTTGCGGTATCACAGAGTGAAGAAATATTTTCAGTTACGCACAATTAAATATTACTACAGTTAAGCTATTAGATTGCCCTCACCCATTAAAGACAAGGAGGTGAAAACTGTAATTGAAAAAATTCATAGGTTCATGCAACATAAAAATTCCTGAAAAACATAATTTCAGAGAAATTAAAGTTATAGAGGTTTCCTAACCTTAGTGTACACTTCTAATCAAAAAACTGTAAGAATTAAGAAAAAGAAAAAATTAAATGAAATTTATAGGCCTGATCTCCAACATTTTTAGCATGCGCAACTCTGAATGAAATCTATGATGGAAGTGTATTTAAAAATTACCTTTGAACTCATGACTAAATTTTTTGTGTTTATTTCTATACCTTATCACATGCAAATGATAGAACACTCTTTCAAAATATTCCCCAAAATTACGTTTATGGGGTGTTTAATTTCCACATCTACTATAGTTAAAAAATATCAACATACAAAAATAATTGTTTAAAAGGTGTTGGGGAAAACAAAGGATGCCAGAAACTTATTTTGGTACAAAAGTAAATCATATCTATCGAGAAAACTTATCACCCAGTAAAAACAAAGGTCTGTTACAAGTTTAGTATGAGTTTTATGGGTATTTTATTAATTTTTTAACCGATAAGTACAAAAAAATCCTCAACAGAATTATAGCAGGCCTATGATTTTCCTAGGACATCACAAAACAAAACTAAATAAATCGATATAATAAATCGAATCGACAGATTTTCCCAATACATATTGTTCACTTTGAAACCAAAATTTCTCGTAAAAAATTCTTTTGATGTCAATATTTTATTTTTAATTCTTGACTCTACTATGAATCTGGAAAGTCTGGACGAATCACAACAATCAATTTCGAACCGATGAGATTATTGATTTCAAAAAATCAGTCTGGGCGAGATCATCAAATCCGACCTGGAAATTTTCCACCATATTTCAATGGGCAAACAGAAAAGGTTAGAAAAATGGTCAAAGTTGGCTTAGATATTTTGTATGTGAGCACAAATAAATAAAAGTGTAACGGCAAAAATTATATTCGAAAATTATCTCATAATCGAGCAATCTTGAACGGGAATGTGCGTTCGGAGGCAATTGAATTTCGAAAATATTTGAGCAGATCAGTCATTGCTCTTAAAATATTATAGAAATTGCGTTTATGCATCAGTCCACGTCCACTATGGCAAATGTAAATACTTTTAATCAAGTATATTTGAAAATATTTTTGAATTCGTTTAAATTTTCTGGCCGTATTGCATGATCTCACCCCAGGGGCCCTATTCTGGAAATCGGTGGAAATTTTTCGTAATCGGAATACAATTTCCTATGTAATTCTTTATATTAATAAAAATTTTCGCCGGCTACTTTAATCATTTTTTTAACTTTCTTATCTTTTTTTAAATTAAGAAACATAATTTTTCGCTTAGTAGGTTAATAAATAATAAAAAACTTGCATACAAATTTGAAAAAATTATTAAATTGTAAATTTGTAAATTGTATTCCGAGTACGGAAATTCTTAGAATCGGTGGAAATATTTTTCATTCGGTGTATAATTTGCTTTAAAATTCTCTTTATTAGTCGAATTTTTTGCCGGCTACTTTAACAATTTTTCAAATTAGTTTGCAAGTCTTCTATTATTTATTTCCCTACTATCCTCTAAAGATGGTGAAACGTAAACGAACCACAAGAAGAGACTTGCTTATATGACTGACTTCACAAACGTAGCACCTGCGCGAAGCAAAAAATTATTTTTGATATGGTTGGTACATGAAAATTAAAATAAGCGCGTAGTCATGCGTGTGCATTGGAGTTCGCTTTTCTATCTCTCTTCAAAAGCGGAACGTTAGGGAAACCGGAGTGAAACAATTTTTTCATTCAAAATAAAACACAACTGAAATATTTTCGAAAGTTTTTTGTTACGTAAAATTAGTTCATAATAAAATAAAAACAATTATAATTTTATATTTTTCATAAAGATTTATTTTTAATATTTAGTACATAAATAAATTGTTTTCTGTGAAAAATTTAGCATAACATTGTCAGGATAAATTTAGCATAACATTGTTAATATGGTTTCTGTAATTTGAAAATAAAACAAAACCATAAAAATGTAACAAAAGATAATAGTTCCATTATATAGCTTGATCCCTAATCCCTGAAAAATGCTGAACACTATTATAATTAATATTGAATATCTAGAATGTTTCTGTATTTCTGTAATATGATAGACACATCATATCGTAAACTAAAAATCGAACGAAATGACATAGAATAGATTATCTATGCGAATACAAGAAAAAAAAATCAATGTGTAGTTTTGTCCTTAACTATAGTCATTTGTATTTGTCAGGTACGAATGACGAATATACATAAAGGATTATAAAACAATAAAATCAAAGCGTAAATGTGACTGTACCCAATAGAAAAAAACGATACGCTTATGGTTCGATTTGGTTTCGCTCAAGTGAAATTCTCAAAATTGTTTGAAGGGTAAGGGAAAAATTCCAACTGGGTAAATCAATTTGGAATTATTCGGAAGGCCCGTCGCTTTCCAATCAAACCGGTTTTAATTGCGACTAATTTTTCAACCAAAATTTTTCCGGTGAAGCAGGACTAAAATATTATGTACATTTTGCCATTTATTAACATTTATTTGTGTAAATTATTTTCGATAAAATATGTTGCATACTATGCGAGGACATTTCAAAAATGACTTTTATTTTTGATTTTTTTTTTTTAAATAGATAAAGATTTATCTATGACGACTTATTTCCTCCAAACAAGCACAATGTGGAACGGCGGACGCACTACGTTTTTCTTTTTGAAAAAATCCGTCTTCTCGGTCGCGACGACTGATGTCCTATTACGTATATTGGAGTTTTTTCAATAAAATGGGTGCCTATTTCCTGTATTAGATATCCAAAGTAGTTCACGGAATATATCGCCAGTATGACAAAAGTATAATTTTTTTCACAGTACTTTCCTATTCAGATCTGGAATATTTTTGACAAACCAACTTTAATTAGAGCAATATATTAATTTTAAGTTATTTGCTCGTATACTCGTATTACAGAAGCAAATTATTTCCAAACTATAAAATTTTACTTAAGATGAAACGGTCGTAGAGAAATGGTTCACGATAGTAATAATCATTAAAAAAATATTGGAGTTACCTAAGATACATGATGTGTGATTTACACTTCTAGAGATAACAACCAGTAATTTAAAAGACGACATAAAAATTATCCACCCAGGACAATTTAGATAAATATTGAAGAACATTTCAGTTTCGTTTAAATGGAAAATCACTCAAATTACATTGTTATATTAGGTGTGCAAGTAGAAATTCGGTTCTGAAGTTGGTTGCATTAAAGTATACTTGAATGCATCCAAATCGCCCGCCATTTTGGATATTTGGTGTCAGTAATTTACAAGCTCTTATTCCGTGTGCATCAATTTTAACAGATGGATGTCCATAAGCAGCGTTTATACGTCATTGCATTCTATTCTGTTTTCAAATGAAAAAAAATATTGCTCAAGTTACGGAATTGAGTCATTCAACAATAAAAAAATGGTTCGCAAGATTTCGTGGTGGTAATTTTAGTCTTGAGGGCGATCCACGCCCAGGTGCAGTAAAACAATCTGAAGACGAAGAACTTAAAATTTTACTGGATAAAAAACCGTGTTAAACTCATAAGAGCTTGCGAAAAGTTAAAAGTTACTCACCAAACAAGATCTCTTTGATTGCATGCAATGGGAAAAATACTGGAAAAGGAAAATCGATTCCTCATAAACTGACCGAAGAAAACAAAAAATGAAAAATTGGCATCTGCACGAATTTGCTTTCTCGGTACAAAAGAACGAATTTTTTGCACAAAATATGGGTGATAAAAAGTGGATTCTGAGTTGGTCTACGCCAGCCATCAACATCAGTTGCAAAAATGAATATTCATGTCAGGAACTGTGTGTTTCTTGGGATTGGCATAATGATCATTTACCACGAGCTTCTCGAACCTGGTCAAACTGTTACAGCTGAACGTTACCAGGCCCTATTGATCAAACTATGAGATACTCTGGAGCAAAAAAACGATTCACGGGCCACAGAAGGCGGATGGTGATATTGCTGCATGACAACGCTTATCCATATACAGCAAAACTAACCCAGGAACTCATCTTCTCCTTAGGTTGGAAGTGTAAAAGCTTCATGCGCAGCGGCATGCGCCGTATTCTTCAGACTTGGCTCCCTCTGATTACCACTTACTCAGATCGATGTCATCTTTGAAAGACCAGCGGTTCACGAAAGTTGAAGATGTGCAAAAATGGCTCGGTGACTAATTTGCTTCGAAACCATCAAGTTTCTATTGCGTAAGGCATTCATCATCTAACTGATAAATGGCAAAATACCATAGATAGTAATGGCGAATATTTTGATAATTAATCTTTGTAAAAATTAGAAAGTTGAATTTGAGCAAAAAAAAGCAGAATTTCTACTTGCTCACCTAATTCATATGTCGACTTAACAATTTTGGGATATAAACTCTCATTATAAGTTACGAATAAACTTCTTTTCGTTTTTATTTTACTTTGTGCGAAGAAAATTTCCATTTCAGTTTTGTCTTTTATCTCAAAACTTTTCTTTCTATGTATTTTCCGTCATTTGTCCTTTACTGTCATTATTCCATGAATAAAAAATTTCTATTATCACGAATAACAATAAAACATGAAAAGTAATTTGAATTTAGTTAAGCTTCATAAAAAACGCGCTATAAAAATGACTTTTGAAAAGTTTAAAAAGGTTTTCAGGTTAGGGGGCTAAGGTTTGGAAGACATTACTATGTACAACAACTGTTTACTCTATCGATCACACTTAAGAGTAAAATAATATAAACAAGCAAGTCATCTTGATCTTATAACATTGATACACATATATAAGGGTGACTATCTATAATTCAATCAAAATTTGTGAGGGCGGACTAAATAAATAATAAAAAGTCAATTTTGTGTTAATATATTATATTTGGTGTCTATGTAATATGCTACAGTCTAAGTGGTTCTCCTTGAACAGACAGCTTCGATGTCGAGAATCGAGATAATAAAAAAGGGTGCAACTCACACACACATTATATACAAGCTGATGCCTGAAATAATGATGATGATGTTTATTTTGTTTCAATGGTTTTGCTGCATTTGTCTATATACGGTCATAAAATGCATTTTCAATATATCGAGAATCCACATATATTTTTTATAAGTGCCTAATAGATGGGGAAGGTATACACACACAGAAAATGGAATATGGATGCTGGTACGATAATGGAAACAATTGTGAAATATAATTAATATTTATGGATACTATGCTAAAATACATTACAATTTTCAATGTGTTATCGTTGTCTGAAAATATTCCGAAAGCTCTTGTAATGTTGTGGAAAGGTACACATACTATCAGTACCACTTTTAATGTTATAATTAGAATATTATATTATGCACATTAGTAATTCTTAATTGATTTATAATACATTTAAGTAATGGAAATTCGGTGCGCAAATAATTATTTATGGTAGGCAAAAAAAGCCAAGGTAAGTAATTTGAAAATTTTATGATTTAAAAATAATTTATAATTTACCTGGCAATTTAGTCATATATTTAATACTGGTAATATATTAAGGTTTAGTCACAATGCAGAAGGAATTTATACAAACTTGAAAACAGGATAACTGTTAAGTTTGTGCTCAAGAACAATAAATTTCATGGTACGGTTACGGTACCTTACAAATTAAAAGATTGCGACACGCACAAATATCGAGATTGCTATTCTGGTATGATATTCTCACTGTTGTTTACCTGCAAATAAAAATAAAAATGGACAGTTATTTATCTGGTATATTCACTTAATTGGCAAAATCTATGTGAGCATTTTAAACAAATTATTTATTAAATTATTGGCCAAAAACGACATAGACGCTCCAAAATTATACATTGCTCTTAATTTTAATAAATGAAATTTAAATGTTTACCAGTTTTCTTGTCATTTCTAGATATAGAACTTTAAGTTGGCACCACTTTTTTCAAGGACAACCGGTTTGACAGTTGATTTTTGGTTGAATTTCATAATGAATAGACGCACGATAGAGTATAGTTTGCAAATTGTTCAAATTTACTTTGAAAATAATCTTTCAATTCGTGAAACTCATTGCGCGCTACGTCCAGTTTATGATTTATATAATAGTCCACCAGAGCAGTAAATTCGATTAATTTTGGATCGCTTTCATGCCACTGTGATTTGATCCAACATCTTTATGAAAGATTTGCGTAAGGATCTTGATTTACATGCTTACAATATTCAATTTGTGCAAGAATTAAAATCATACGATCATCGTTCGCGCTGCCAATTCGGTGAATATACCGAAGCCAATATTGACAGCGACGCAAATTTTCTATTCAAAATTTTCTTCAGTAATGAAGCCCTTTTTTGGTTGAATGGCATGTCAACAAGTAGAATTGTCGCATTTGGAGTGAAGATCACCTAAGAGCCATTGTTAAAAAACCACAAAAAGTTAACGTTTGGTGAGCGTTATGGGTCGAAAGAATCATCGGACAATATGTGTTCAAAAATGATGTTTGTGAAAACCTTAAACAATGGAGACCAGTATAGAGACATGGTTAGTAATTTATTATGCCTCAATTGGATGATATTGACATCAGAAACATGTGTTTTCAAGGGATCTCATGCCATGTGCGATACAATTAATTTACTGAAAGAAACATTCGATGAACAATTAATATCGATAAATGGACCTGTCAAATGGCCACTGCGTTCAGTGAAGTCACTTGTCTTCGTTGATAAGCCTATTGAACATTTGGAAGCCAACATTCGATGCGTTATTACAGAAATACGACCAGAAGTACTGCGAAGAGTGGTCGAAAATTGTACCTCCAGATTACGCCATGTACGCGTCAGCTGCGGCGGTCACATGTCTAAAATCATATTCAAACATTAATGACATAAAATTATCTTTAAGATAAAGTCACATTCGTGGTCATTAAAAATATTTTTCTGTGTTTTACTTAAATTTAAAGTTCTATACCTCGAACACCCTTTACTATTCAAATTTATTGTGGAATACCAACCAAAACTTGAAAAAGCCATTTATATGACAGACAGTTCCCGTTGTTGACAAGCAATGCACGATTCATATTTTCCATTTCAATACGCAGTACAACTGTTTCTTAATAAAACTAATTCAAATTTACTTGTGTCTCTGCCTCGTGTGTAATTTACACGATAATAAATTAAAAATGTATTTAAAGTAAATAGAAAATAGAAGAACCACCTGTTCAAATATTAGAAATAAATAAAACGTGAAAATGAGAATAACACAATCAAAACATTTTATAGAGCTGTGTGCCGTATACTCGCGTATACAAAAACATCAACACCTACGTCTTACGTTGCACTTATAAACTGTATTATGTATTTGTTTTTGTTTGAAAATGCAAAGTGAAAAGTGAAAACTTTTATAATAAACGATAGCCATAAGGTAGGTACACTACACGTACATAATATAAAACATAATAATTATTTTTTTAAATGATAATGGTGTTACATAAAATGTAATTTGTTTTTCAAGACAATTGATTGTTCGAAAAACGTCCACGAAGGGTCGAAATTATTTTAGATAAGTATATTTATATGTTGCCTTTATAAAAGATTTTGAGTCTCGTACAAAAATAAATCTATAAATTTGGGGAAAGAGCATCTTTTAAATGGGCTCTTGTTTGTTGCATAACATAAGGATCATGACTGCTTTTAATTCGAATGAGGTTTTTCTTAAGGATGTGTTGTGTGGTGGATGAGCCTAAATTCAGTCGCTCAAGCTCCAGTCTCCGTATTTATTTTTGATCCGGGCGAGTACTATTGATGCATGATTCGTGGAGGAATGCAAAGGACAAAGGAATTCGTGGAGGCTCTTCTGTGATAGAATGGAAGAGGGCTCGGAAACGAGAAGTGAGAAAGAGTCGTTTGCGAGAGTAGATGGCTGCGAGTCTATGGATAACTGCGGGGCCCAACTGTTGTGTACAGGATATTCTGAATACATGGAAAATAAAATGGGCTATTACACGTTTTAGGCCATTTAAGTTAGCTGGTACGGGTGGGATTGTACCAGCAGAAATTCAGAAGACCTCGGAAGTCTTGCTTTCCTGGCTGGAGGTTATATTCAAAGGATGTATGATTTTCATCCCGAAAGCAGGTAGAAGCTCGCACAACAACCCTAAGGACTTAAAACCAATATCTCTGTCATCCTTTCTGCTAAAATTATGGAAAGACTACCGGATGTCTATATTCGTTCGAGAATTGTACCCAGAAACTGGGCACACTCTCAACATGCGTACCATAAGGGTAAAACCGTAGATACGGCACTACATGCCTTGGTTCGGGAAATTGAGAAGCACTGGATTTTCAGGGATTCTCGCTGATGGCGTTTCTCGATATCGAGGGCGCTTTCAACAATGTGAAGGTAGAGGCAATTAGGGAAGGATTGTTGCCACTCGAGATTGAACATCCAGTAACCAGGCTGATTAATCACTTGCTGAAAAGCAGAAGGGTTGCCGCGGACATAGAAGAAGTCTCCGTCAGAAAATGGGTTGTACTAGGAACACCTCAGAGAGGTGTCCTCCCTTCCCTTCATTGGATTGTAGTATAATCAACGGACTACTACTGGAACTGGAGGGGGAAGAAATAAGTGTGGTTGCTTATGCCGATGACGCGGCGATAGCTGTCTCGGGTAAGCACCTTGGTACAATAAGGGATGTGATGCAGAATGTGCTACCAATCACTGCGGGTTGGGCCAGCAGATGTCGTTTGGGGGTCAACTCATCTAAAACAGAGCTGGTTCTTTTCACTAGGAAATATAAAATTCCGGAAGTGATTCCACCAAATCTGAATGGTAATATACTGGAATTTACTGATAAGGCGAGGTTCCTAGGGATTCTTCTGGACAGTAAGCTTAGTGGGAAACCAAATACGATAGAAACAGTGAAGAAGGCCACTGTAGCACTCTACTCTTGCAAAAATTCTATCGGCAGGAAATGGGGTCTGACCTGATAAACGGAGCTGGTGCACTGACTTTACACGGCAGTTGTAAGGCCGGTACTGCTGTATGGGGTGAGTGTATGGTGGCCAGCTCTGGAGAAACTATCATTAAACGGCATGGTGCGTAAAGTGCAGAGGGCAGCCCGAGACCGGGACAGTTAAATTCTTTAGCTGGTGTGTTTTGTGAGGAATTAAATGTGGGTTTGTCCTTTCGTCTCCCTGATTACTGCAGTGCGCACCAGACTGAAGTTATAGCGATTGAAGATGTCATGAACTGGTTGAGGCATAATGTAATATCGTTGACTGATATCACCGTTTATATGGACAGTCAGACAGCCATTCTTTCATTGGATTCAGTTTTCCTGGCATCAAGGGTGGTGTTGGATTGTCACATCTCTCAACGAGATGAGTGAACTATTCATTATACAGTTGGTCTGGGTTCCGGAACATTCTGATGTTGAGGGAAATTGCAGAGCAGACAAATTAGCAAGGTACGGTACGACTTACAAACTGGAACAAGGGAGAGAATATGTAAGTAGGCATATGTCTGTGCTGAAAGCAGCAAGCCAAATGCCAAGGCAAATGCTAGGTGGGTCGCCAGTCCGACTGGCAGGGTAGCAATATAAATATGGCTTGAACTGAACGTAAATCGCTCCAAGATATTAAACTAAGAAAGTGTCATTTAGGTAGAAATGTAAGGGTACTTTCCTGATACAGTCTCTTCAAAGATCATGCGAGAAGGCTGAGCCTGGATGCAAATGACCTGCAGAAGCTGCAAGGACGAGGAGGAGAAGACTCTTGTTAACTTCATATGCTCTTGCCCTGCGCTAGCTGGCAGAAGACAAGATCATTTGGGCAAATACACTATGGACAGCCTCTTTGATCTCGAAAGCTGTAATGTGTGAGATCTTTTACGCTATATTAATAGCACTAAATGATTTTAAAGGGAGTTTAACGATGTCAGTTCTGAAACCTAGCCTAACCCAACCTAGCTGCATGATGAGGAAGAGAAGGACATTATAATGTTCTCAACTTGGTCCCGTTCGGGAATCCTGTTTAAGAATTTTTTTGTAAACTCTTCCTTTTTATCATTAAGTCTTATAATTGGAGAATTTCATTTACAAAATTAAGTTTGGTCAAATACTGATATGACCTGGTTTGTTTTCATATACACTGTTAGACAGATTAGCGTCTGAATTTTGTGTGTAAAGTTTTGTGTAAATTCTTGTTTACTCTGTTAAACGTATAAAGCTACGTATGAAATTATATGCCTTATAATGCTTTGATATAGCCATAGTCTCATTTGTGGACAAGTAGATATTTAGCTTCTGGCATTATTTTCAAGATTTTGAAACTGTAGCACGAAAAATAAAGTTTTACTGCTGTTCGTGGCAGGGTGCAGACAATTTTCTCTAGGTTAGCACTGAGATCAAGTTCCTTGCACTAGTCGTTTCTGTCAAGAAGCAGCAAACTATGTAGGTCATCAACATAGCTAACGATTATAATGAGTGTATTTTTAAATCTGGTGAGCAATTAATTCATCACTTGTGCAAGAATTACTTCGAAATTGGTATTGTCGAAAACACCGTGTGCATCAATAAAGACAAACAGCAACATTTTTTTATTCCGAGTTATATCTTCAATTTCTGTTGTCAGCCCGTGTCTAGAACCATCTATTGAATTTTCAGTCTAACGAATGTTAATTGGGATCCAAGGGATAACGTTGTAATATGTTGGATACGATATAGTGACCCAATATTTTCTCTATAGTTTTGAGGAAAAATGGCGTGAAATTGTGTGATGTGGGTGAATTCTTCCCCACTTTCCGTATGAAAATTTTCGTACGTCTCTTCAGCATCTTGGAATGTATTTCAAGCTATACCTGGCCCTATTTAGCCTAACAAGAAAGAGTTCTATTAATTCTATATCTCCTCTCCTTAAAGAAGTATGGGTGCTCCCCATATACACCAATAGATCTGTAGGGCCCGAAAGAATTTATAGCTCAGTGGATGAAAATGTTAATTGAGCCCTTGTAGGCTACTGATCGAATGCAAAAAATGGATTCGTGTTAAAGTCCCCGTTGATTTCATGATTAAGCACATTTAAACACGTACACGTGGGGAAGTGACATTTCACTAATGAGCTAAAGAGCCCTTTGATGTAGTCAGTTCACCACCGATCCAGAGGGCCTGCCGGCGGCAACTTGTCAATTTTTTAGCAAACCTCTCGCCCTGACCTCAAGGCCATGATTGTATGGTAGACTTATATTATTGCCTCGATGAGGTCATTTTCGTACTGTCAAGATCTGAGATTGTATTAATGTCGGATTGGATACCGGTTAAAGTATTCTTATAATAAGGATTTTCCTCCTTGAGGTGTTTCGATATTAAACATACTCTATCGGTTATTAGAATACGACGCTTCCTTCGATACTTATTGATTGAGGATGATGTTGGTCGTGTCTGGTCTGACATGGTAAGGTCCAGTACTTCTAGGCGTTCATTATATTTGTAATATTATTAACTATTTTAATTGTTTAGCACACATTGCAAACGCCTGTACCTGTTTTAGCAGTTAGAGCAAAATTAATCCTAACCAATACAAAAATGTGAATATATTGTTATTAAATATTAAATAACAAAGACATGTAGGCTCATCATTCTGTATATTCCGAACGTTCCAAAACTGACAGAAAACGTACTTTTAATCATCCTATATGTATTCTGTTTTTTCGCTTGTTGTTTTACAATATTTATATAGAATTTTCGGAACGAATTCTTTTTATACTACATTGAGATGTAGAAGGAAAAGAATATTCTATTTTAAAATGTCAAGATGAGATAGTGCGTGTGCAAATAATTAAATAATTAAATTTTGTTTTTAATAAAAACATGAACTCAAGTAAATGCTGACAAAGTAAAAACAAATCAATGCTGTCAAAAAAGTATTCTGTTTATTCTATTTATGTTATTTTATTCCATTCCGTTCGGAATGTTCTTAGGTCACGTGATCAATATTCAGTTCGTTCTATTCTTTCTGAAAACACCCTAGATTGCGTGCGATTTTTCGATGATTCTTGGAAGCCGAGACGATTTATAAAGTAACAAAACAAAAATCACAATTTTGATGGTTTATATTTTTAATTTTATTTTGTGGGATTTTTGATTTTCTCACATTTTTTTCAGAAGTGAAAGTAGATGATAAGGGAAAAGTTGGGTGGGGAAGCCTTGTTAAATGAAAATATGTTTACTCATACCTTCATAGACACGTGCAATATTTGAATGTTGAAGGGACAAGTGTTGATTGAATTTCGTTTGCTCACGCAATACAGCCGAACAGTTAATAAACATCACCCCGTTATTGATGTTGCCAATACAAATACCACAAATGTTGCTGATGCTTTAGCAAAAATCTAAATACGTTAAATTCAGAAATAAAATACCAAAGCAATATGCTTGTATATGTAATTTAATTGCTACACACAACTGGTTTATTTCAACAAACAAGACGAACAATTTGCAAGTAACTGCTTTCGTCGTCCCTATAGTGTGTGATATTTTCACAGTAATCAAAGTTTAATTATTTGGCTGCAGAAACTATCATAACTAACCATCTTAAAATACACCCTCTTGAATTTGTGTTAATTTTGAAACGCTTCCAGCGTGCACATGGTAATTTAAAGCAACAATGTTCCATTGATGCTAAGCGGTTTTACAAAAAAAATATTGCATACTATAACTGAAATGGGATAATTTTAACAAAATCCAAATGATTCGGAGTCAAACATGGTGTTTCGTAAAATTTAAAATTCACCAATTTTTCACTTAATTCATATGGTGGTAACCAAACGGACCATTAAAATTGTTCACCATTCGCATGTAAGAAAATAAAATAATTAGAAAATCGTTAAATTAGTCCAGTACAGCTTTTAACTGTTTCAAAATTGTGTTTATTTACGTTTCCTACATGAAAGGCAATATGAGTTGACCAATATACTATTAATAAATGAAGTCATTCTATACATTATGTTTAACTACATTACTACACTATAACAACAACCGACTATTAAAATATGACATTTTTATGTTTTACAAAATAAGAAAGTAATTATGTGTGTTTATGTACGAGTTGTAACAAATATTATCGTCGTTGGCGATCTTACATTTGTCCATGTAATCGCATGTATATATGGGACATTAAAATCTAATAAATTTTCATTAAACTTCAATAAAAATTAAAAGTTTTTTATTTTTAAATATTTATTTAATTTCTTATCTGTAGGAAAAAACTGTCAATTTCGAAAATACATATAATACGTATTAAGAACTATCGATAATATTTTTTTTATTACATTTCATATTTTTATATATGTTACATATTGAAAAGTTATGTCTATGACGATTGTAGCAAGATAAGCATATGAAGACGCGATTTGTAGGAATACACTTTGTATTATCTATTTACGGTTGAATTGTTCCAATTTCGATTATATAGAATAGTGTCATGCAATGTTTATTAACACACAGTTGGATCAGCGTCCCACACAAACTCATCGTCCCTAACTATGCCTACAAAAGTATGTAGATGTGTACAAATGGAAACCACCCATCGTTTAGGTTAACACTCCAAAGTAATATAATTTAAAATTTATAACATCTTTTTCTCAAATTAATTTCATCCTTCTTATTTAATTTTTATAGTCGTATGTCTTATTGAGAATTTGTGTAAAGCTACAATCAAAAGAACAACTATGAATTATATAGTGGACGGCTAAACATGTTAAATTGTCACCACAACAAGACAAACCTCGAACAATACAAAACTTTGTTACGGCACTTTTGTGTGTCCAACATAAATTTATAAGTAGGTTGAGAAAAGGAGTGATTTGTGGGTCCTAATAAAATATAAAATTTATGTTAACGTTATATTGTGTGTTCGTTAAATTTTACGGTTAAACGATTTCAATTTTCTATTTGATGATTTTGGACCGCACACATTAAATTAGTACCTATATAAAGTTTAAATCAATTATTAATAAAGGAAAAGTTTATTGAAATTAATAATATAATTTGAACAAATAAATCACTCTAATTGTGGTGTCAAGAAAATCCAAATAATACACGGTGAACAGAAAGTTCAAATACCAAAGTAAAAACGCAATAAATAATTAACCTGTGTAAAAATGATTCCGTCGATTGCCTTCTTCGGCTGAAGCTCGCAGTTTGTTGGGATTGCATTCCAAAGTATTGCTTAAAATGGTGTTATATCAGAAAATGTATGGCTATTCGCCTTTGATAAATGTACATGTGTGTGGTGGTGCTTTATAACTAAAAACAATCATCCTTATCTCCGTAGAGTTAGTACCGATGTTTGGTAACAGGCTTTCTGCTAAATTTCCTCTAAGTAGTACTTTGTGTTAATTTTTACACCGCTTTCTATAAATTTTAAAGGAACTCTCGCGCTGTCTTCTGTAATGTGCAGCAAAACCGTAACTGTGCGTTTTCATTTGATATTGCTTTACAATTATTTTCAATCGGTTTCTTCGATAGCACACACTCAAAATAATTCCGTATCGGTATATACATTTTTATACACATACATAAAAAAATTACAAAGCGATTTGCAATCAAAAGTAGTCGCGCATATAACTGCATTTACAAAACGAAATCGAAAATTTCCCAATATTATAAAGGGAAATTTTTGACCCTGCAATAAACACAACAACAAACATGATTGTCTTATGTCAAAATGTTCTGCTAATAAATGGCCGTAAATTGATTTGAATAATAAACGTCTTTGTTTCTCAATTATTGTTTGGTATTTAATATAAACAATTGTTTTAATTGGAAATTGTTGCTCCCAGAATAAAATGAATATTTATATTTAATAGCGAAGCTCGTCGCGTAGTAGCTTTTATTTGTAGATCTTAGTTTTGCTGCCATTATTTGGAAATTGTATTGTGGTCATTAACCAAAAATCTATTGTCAAAATTATTCATATGCAAATGAAAATAACACACAAATAAAACTGCATGATACAAAAATTTCCCTTTGCAAATATTTGCAATCATGTTAAATTTAAATCAATAGTTTTTGACAGAACACCCTGTTGACATGGAATGTATTTTTTGCTTTATAGGATAGTTCCTATTATTACTAATTTTTCATTTACATGAATGTTTTTGGATATTGTTTTCGAGGTTGTTTTTCGATTTTTAGTTTTTGTTGTTGTTTTTCCCATATAAAAACTTATCGTTAATATCGATCCAAAACAATGTTCGAAAACAACAAAAATATGTAGCGCCTATGTCTTTTTGTTTGTTTTCGAAAAAAACATCGATATTTTGGAATATAACAGAACAGATATATTTAAAGGCATGAATGCAGCTAGGTATTGAGGTTAATTAAAACGGAAAATTATTAAATCTTAACTATTATAGTCGGAATAGAAACTCATCTCCTGGTGGCTGGACCAATTTCAAAACAATCTAGATCTGTAGAAAATTAAATTCTAAGAAATTTATCTGGCTGAGTTGTGCAAGTTATTATTAATGGTAATAAAAATTTTAACGGAGACTTTTCCATTATTACAGAACCGAGGAGACCATAGGTTCACTGGCTAGTCCTTTTAAAATATTTTGAGCAGCTAAAATTACCATGCAATTTGTAGTGTGTACGGCTGATGATCCCAAGTGTAGAACTACAATTGAATTCGGCAGAGAAAATATTTTATCATCAGCTGGTAAAGGCTCTGAAGTCATAACATCTATTCCAGTAGCGAAAATTTTATTAGTCACCAGTACAGATCATCTTGATCATCTTGCCCTCTGGCAATGTTAGCAAAAAAACTAGTGGTTTTCATTTTATTAACAGATTCCTTATTAAACATACCTATAGAGTTTCATGAGTAAGTGGAGCGCTCATAATAACAAAATCGCTATTTTCTAACAACTGATCAAATGAAACAAATTTGGCTGCATATTTGGCCGCTTCTTGTTTGACACCAGGCCACTATATAAAATTTATTCACATCGAAACCCATTAATCGTGCTTCGACTGTTTGTCCAATTTGGCCGAATCCTACAATTCCAACTGTCAATCCGCGGATATCTTGGCCAAGTAGAAATTGAGGACGAATTTTCCATTTACCACCCAAATGTTTAATTGTCCTTCGTAAAAACATCGGGCTGCGGATATCATAAGACCTATAGCCAAATCAGCAACCGCATCCTTTAAAACATCAGGTGTATAACCTAATGCAATTTGTCTACCGTTTCACATCAGCCAGATGGATGTAATCTAATCCAACAGTCATTACAGAAATAGATTTCAATTATGATCCAGTTGCATTCTCCCCGTTTAAAGTAACAAACGTTCCCCAAATTATCCCATCCACTTCTTTTGATTGTCCAAGAATGTCCGCACGTGTTGGGCTTGGCTCACTATCACATAAGGTCACATCAAAGCTTAATTGTAAAGATAATTACCTAAATAGAACATTTAATGACGTTTTGAAAAATATATACACATACATTTCTCGAAGTAAATCAATGTCAGCCTTGGGTACATCCCAATGTGTTACCAACACTTTTGGACGAATATTTGTCGACATTGCTCTAATTACACTAAACAAATGATTGAATTTTAACATACATATATGTATTTTAATTAAAACCCTTTATTTAAACCCTCGAATTCAAAATATTAATATCAGTTGTTGTGTTGACCAAAAAAGAAATGATAATAACCTTTAATTTTAAATTTCTTACGTCTACAAGGAGTTCTTCATGAAAAATATAAATTTCCTAATCTCAAAAAGTGAAAATTAAAATGTCAATTTTCCAAGGCGCGGTGAAACATTTGGTGGAAAAAAGAGTCTTCAAAAATTAAAACTATTCTGAAATAGTAAAATTAACTGAGAAGATGCCATTTAGATATTTATCCAGCATAATAAAAGTCAACACCACACATCCAAATGCATTGATGCCGACAATTTCATGTAATTTTCAAGAGATCTATTTCCCACATTATGATATAACTCGATACTGGCCGTGCTTCGCTGAAAATAAAACAAAATTAGCACCTATAATAGTTTTAGCTTCCGATTTTGGTTAGATGACCTTTGGAACAAGTAGAATCCGAGCATGATGATAGAAATTTTAATTTAGAGATAAATTTTTTAATATAGATCGTATTCAGAGTGAGTTGTTAAATGTTACGCATGTATGTCTAAGAATAAAAAAATAATATTATTAAAATTTGTTGAAAAATAATACAAGTGGTAATTGTTCATATAATGAGTAATGCAAAATTCAATTTCAATTGGCAATTGAAATTTTCAATTGGGAGGGACTATAAAGTACAGGCGTTAATACGAGAACTACTTATATTCAACAGACATTTTATACGCTTGCTGCACTTTATTTACGTATTTATTCAAAGAAATCTATTCTATGATTAACATGTATGATTTCAGATAATTTAGTTTAAAACACAAATTTATTAAAACAAAAGTAAAATAAAAATTAAAAAATTTTACGAAAAAAATTTAAACAAAAATAGAATATAAATTAAATTTTGATTTAACATTTAAAAATTTAAAAAATAATTCTTCAGGATATTTGTGAAGTTGTCCTTTGATAAATTAAAGTCGAATAGGTCGTCGATGATGTTGACTGATTTAGACATCCTAATAATGGGGTTGTAATCTCCATAGTTTGTAGAATGGTGTTCTAGTGCTAAGAACTCATGGTTTCGAAATGTTCTGCATGGCACATGAACTGATATGTTTCCCAAAATGTAAGCTGAATCAGAATGATCAAGCAAAACGTTACCAATAAAAGCCGCGGCTAAGAGAAATCGTCTATTTTCAAGCGTGCATATTGTGTAATCCATCTTGTTGAGTACGGTGGTAACCGAGCCACATTTTCATGGTATGGTAAGTTGTGGTCGTAATCCCGCAGTCACTTTTCTTTAACAAGAAAATCAGAATATAAGAAAACTAACAGGTGGAACACCCTATATCTCTTTTCCGGCCTGCCATCACAATTGTATGGGTGACGCAAGAGAATCATGTCAAAAATTAATTTTGGACTAACATGCACATTTGTACATTCTACTTAAATCATATTCGTCCGAAAAATAACACTATAACTATAATAATAATAAAATAATTAACATCTTATCAAAAATAAATAATTAATATGTTAGATAATTTATATGCTACCAAATTATAATGCTTTTTTCAAAAAGAATTCCGATTTGATTTAACTAAGATCTGTTTAAATTCAGAAGACATTACAACCTGTCATTTTTTATATACACATTTGTGCATTTTGGACTTATATCGAAGAAAAAAAATTGTCTGGCCGGAAAAGGGATATATAGAACTTACCTTCTACTTGTAGCGTATTATTTTTCAAACCAACGAAATCCATTCTTGCAGATTCTATCTATCGCAAAATAGTGAAAAGTGAGTACTAATGGCCGACTGCACAGAAAATGACTAATGTCGTGTTAGTTGTGCGTCAGTTAAATGTTTTATGTTTTATATGAAACCTGTTTCCGCAATCAGAAAAAAAGTTTACGCAAACTTGATTAAATATATTTTATTCCGTGGAAATATTTAGCTTGCGTGTAAATATAACATTTGAATAACATTTTAACTAATCGTTAAATATGTCCATAGAGTAAAATATATTTAATCAAGTTTTCGATGACTTTTTTCTTATTGTGGAAACAGATTTCATATAAAACATTTAACTGGCGCACAACTAACATGACATTAGTCATTTTTCTGTGCAACCGAACATAAATGTGCACAGTCTAAAGTTGAATAAAAGTCCATATGGTAAAAATTATTTTACAAACCAGCTTTAGCGCGATAGTCGAACCTGTTTTAGTAAATTTATATTCTTTCTCTCTCTCTCTCAGTAAATTTATTATCACAAAAATATTATTTTAATTAGGTCACCCGTAAAAACCATTCAAATTCCAATACCAACCCAATCTAATCAATGCGGATAGGCATGTCTGAATCGTGATAAATGGGATTTAATTATCGAGACAGGAAATCTTAATTAAATTGTCTATTCAGTTTATTGTTAAACTTCTTGTCATGTTCCAAATATAGAGAGTATGTAATATAGAAAGAGTTTTCGTGCGTCTTTCCGTTTCTTTTGTTCCCTCTGACCGCATAAATGAAAATTGTAATTAATTTGGAAAACTTAACAACAGAATCACTTATATATGTGTATATAATTTGCGTGTATGGACGAGTATGTTGAAATATTGGGAGGTGAAAAATATTTAGCTGTATTTTACTATTGTTTCTTTCGACCTGATTCCTACCTGTAGATTTTCCGGTCTATATATCTTGTTAACATCCTATTGTGTACATGTGTAAGATTTCCAAACTGTCTTTGATTTATTATTTCGTTTTGTGATTTGCTCTAATTTCAGTACTCGTCTTATAGAGATGCGTAATTAATTTGTTGTGCTATTGATTAGTCGTGATATATTTGGTCGTGATTAGAGAAACTACCATAGTGCTATTGATTATACCACATGCTGATTTAATTTTAAATTATACTTTATCGGTCATATTTATATAAATTTCGGTGGCGAACTTATTTTATTATATTAATTCACGTATTTTTATCCGTTATTTAATTCACTCTAGACTATTTTTGGTTTTAGTTGTTTTTTTTTTAATTAGATAATAATACATAATAAGTAGTTTACTCGTAAAATGCGGCGGCATGATCTAATTTAAATTAATCGTAAATCACATGATTCTTATTTGTTAATAATATTACAAATGTATTTTGTTTATAAAATTAAGTGGAAAATTTAAATTCACCACATCTTTCTTAAATCTTTGTCTTGTTTCAATTACCAACCCACAAACTTAAATTCAAAGAAAATTAATTTTTTGTTTTATTAAATTAAAAAAGAATTTGATTATAGTTCATTGTCGTAACGTAAGTCAGCACCTAATATTATTACTTTGGTTGGAATTATAATCATGATACACCTGTTATTGGCACGTGCGTCTTAACAAAAATCGACCAATTTTTATAATTCACTTAATAAAAATAGGATTAAAATAATTGTTCTTTTTTATTATAATTGTAATAAAAAGAACGATTCGATTAAATATTTTTATAGAAAATAATAAAAAAATTTATGATAAAAATTAAACATATAAAATAATGTAAAATAATATTTTATTGCCAAGATAAGATTTAAGATAAATTAAAATTTTATTACTATGTATATTTCAATATTATCGTTTGGTTGTGTGCTTTTAATATTTTCTCATCTTTGTTATTTAATTATATTATGTATATGCGAATGTAGCCTGCCGATATTATTAAAAAACTTGTAAATGGAAAATCGTATTTATATTTGAAAATCGGAACGATTGCTTAGCAAAACAAATGTAGATTAATCTTTCAGCAAGGTTGGAGCGATAAAATGGCGACAGAAACACTTAAAATCTATGATAATAAAAAATTAATAATATTCAAAGCATTAATAACTTTAATCCTCCCGATCCATTATTTTGGATAAATATAATAGCGGTGGCGGTTACAGCAAAAGTTCTATGGTGGCGGAGCATAGAAAATTGCACAACGCCAACAGAAAATAGGCATGTTACTAATTCAAAATCAAACTATCAGCTGCGAAACACACAACGGCAATGAAAATCGTTTGAGATTATTAAGGGGATTGATGAACGAAGGAACGAAAAAGTCTAGACGTACGATGCATGACCTCGTATGTTGTAATGAAATAATGAATGGTTATAATCAGCGCTGTCGAAGTTACTACTATCGGAGTTTTTTGCTACTTTTATCTATATCATACTACTTTACTCCGCAAATCAAGTTTATACTCCTCTGTTTGGCCAATTCAAGTTTATACTCCCCTGTTTGGTTTTTTGGCTTTGGCATAATAAAACTTCCTTCTCGTACTACTATACATAGAATATATTATATGGAACACTGCTTTTACGCTATACATATTTATATGTCTATTTCATGTACATACAACATTCATGTACATTTCATGTACATACGTACAACAAAACTATAAAATCCTATACAGCCATGCTACACACAATTTTAGTTTCTGGATTCAAACTACTGCGCAACAGATTTTAATTTTTAATTTAAACCCTTATTTTAAATTAATTCATTAAATTTTTTTGTTTTGTTTTATTCTGTTCGCTCAAAAATAATTTTTTTTTTTTCACGGAATCCGAAATGAAAAATATTGAAATGAAAATAAAAAAATTTAAGGACATTTTTGAGATGTAGATTTTTGTTTAAATTTTATTTTTGAGAGAACAGAATAAAACAATTAGAATTTAATTTGAATTATAGATGGAAGATCTGCAAGAATCGCAACAATCAGTTTCGAACTTAATGAGATTATTGATTTGAAAAAATCAGTCATCTCATCAGGCCGCGGCGACTGACGTTGATATTTTTTACATAGGAATATTGTCTATATATAGAACAATACTATGTAGTTGTACTACTAGCGAATTACTGCATTGCGTACGAAATTCGATTCTTTCATATTCTCCATCTATACTTCATTTTTACCAATTAACTTTTCGTTAAATTCTAATTTATCCGCGATCCAGCGTTAAAGGAAAGAAAAAGTATGGAGTGGTTGGGAAGTTGATTGTGTATAAGTAAGTATGAATTATCATAGTCGTTGTCATACAGATTTGACGCCAAATGGAAAGGATTTCCTACGAATGTGTATTTAATTCGAGATATACTGAAATAGACCAATGTACGGAACAATCACAACAAAACCATTACAATACAACAACAACATAAAAATATAAAAGTAATTCGTACACAACGAAAAGTTAATTGGTAAAAATGAAGTATAGATGGAGAATATGAAAGAATCGAATTTCGTACGCAATGCAGTAATTCGCTAGTAGTACAACTACATAGTATTGTTCTATATATAGACAATATTCCTATGTAAAAAATATCAACGTCAGTCGCCGCGGCCTGATGAGATGACTGATTTTTTCAAATCAATAATCTCATTAAGTTCGAAACTGATTGTTGCGATTCTTGCAGATCTTCCATCTATAATTCAAATTAAATTCTAATTTATCCGCGATCCAGCGTTAAAGGAAAGAAAAAGTATGGAGTGGTTGGGAAGTTGATTGTGTATAAGTAAGTATGAATTATCATAGTCGTTGTCATACAGATTTGACGCCAAATGGAAAGGATTTCCTACGAATGTGTATTTAATTCGAGATATACTGAAATAGACCAATGTACGGAACAATCACAACAAAACCATTACAATACAACAACAACATAAAAATATAAAAGAATAAAACAAGACAAAAAAATTTAATGATGTAATTTAAAATAAGGGTTTAAATTAAAAATTAAAATCTGTTGCGCAGTAGTTTGAATCCAGAAACCAAAATTGTGTGTAGCATGGCTGATAGAAAGAAGTAGGGATATAACAATTTTAGCGACAAATGAAAGTACATTATGTAGATGTATATGTATACATGTTTTTTCATCTCATCTTAAAAGCAAATAAATAAATAAATGTTCTTGTTTTCCCTTTCAAATGCATGTGTAAATTTAAGATGTTGTCTTTTTCAGTGAAGTCGTTTTGTTTTTTTTTTTGACATTTATTGTTAACGCGTGTTTTTTGGTGGCAATTGAAAGTGTTTTAGTGAGTGTAAATTTCTTATAATTATATTGAATAATGGATAAATTTCTAATTAAATATAATGATAACATAGATGTTCAATCAACTAATAGCAATTTACGAACTGAATCTACATCTAGTGCAGTAGTTACGGGAAAATTAAATAAATCAACTTCATCGGCATTACCAGCCCGAAAGAGAAAAATTGACGAATTTGATGGCAAGCAATTAATTTTAACATTTGAGCCATCGCAAAATGATACTGCTACGGGCGATGAAGCAAATACAATTCCATCAAAAAATGTAAATAAACAAAAATTCCGACCAGTTTGGTTACAAAAATTCAAATGGCTACAAAAATATGTCGGATCCGATGGTTTGGAAAAACCACAATGTAAGTTGTGCAATAAATTATTATCAAATAATATTGTTCATATCTCACGGCATGGTGATTCTGATTATCACAAGAATATTGTAAAAACACTCCAAAATCAACCTGCGATTTTTGAGAAAGATCAAAGTGCAACGTTTACGAAAAAAAATACGCTAATTAAAACGGCAGAGCTCCGCATAATTATGTTTATTTTAGAACATAATTTGCCTTTTGTTTTAGTCACCCCATTAATTCTTTTAATAAAATCCATAGCCACAGATTCGGCAATAGCGAGTGAAGTTAAATGTGGCAAAACTGAGGCTACCGAAACCACAAATGGACTACTTTTAGCAGAAGGTCGAAGTAACATTGCTAAAGATTTGACCGAGCAAAAATTTTCACTGATTATAGATGAAACCACGGACATTAGCTTTAATAAATGTTTAGTATTAGTGGTTAGGTATTTTAATTTTTCAATAGGGAAAGTGTGTGATCGATTTTTTGGCCTTTTGCAATTGAGTAATTGCGATGCTTTGTCAATTACAAACGCCATAGTGAAATACTTCGAAGAGGTCAATGTACCTATGTATAAGCAATTTAATTGGGTTTGCATCGGACAACGCATCGGTTATGATGGGCAACAAAGGTGGTGTAAAAACACTACTTACGAAATTACAGCCTAACTTGTATGTGATGGGGTACACTTGTCATTCCTTACATTTATGTTCATCTGCAGCTGCTAAAAAAATTCCGCAAAACATAGAGAGATTGGCTCGTAATATTTATTTATTTTTTTTCGCACAGTTCCAAACGCTAAACTGAATATCGCGAATTTCAAGAATTTTTTAACATAAATACACATAAAATAGTAAAAACAGCATCCACAAGATGGTTATCGTTGGAGGCGGTCGTAACCAGAATTCTTGAACAGTTGATTGCCCTTCGTCACTATTTTATATCATACGAGTTGGATTCAAACGCAGATTTGGCCCAAAACATTAGCGCCGAAATGACATACGAAACCAAAATTTATTTTTATTTTCTTAGTTATATTTTAAAATTAACAAATAAAATTAACATTGAGTATCAGTCAGAAAGTCCTCGGTTTCATATATTGCTCCCAACTATTAAAACTTATTTCAAAACCATTTTATCAAACTTCATTAAACCTGAACACATTAATGATAGCGCATTAGATAAGACAATTTTTTCGAATAGTGATAATTTTTTGGAATATGATCAAATTTATATTGGTACAAAAGCTGATATGATTATCAAGAGCGGATCAGTCTCGGAAAATGCGATTAAATCTATAAAAATAGCTTGTTGTGCTTACTATGCAGAATTGTGCAAGCAAATACGAAGTCGTATAGAATTTGAGGATGAGACATTAGTTGCAGTACAAATTCTAAATCTAAGCGAAAAAGCTGGCAGTCTTGGTCCACTTATCCGGCTATTTCCCAATTTGATCCAAGACAACAATATTGAAGTTGAAGATTTAAATGATGAGTGGCGCAGTGTTATTAATCAACCTAAAGCGGAGGCCGACAACAATTTAAGTTTGGACGAATTTTGGAATTCTATTTTTAATAAAAAAAATGCATTAAACGAACTTATGTTTCCCAATTTGCGAAATTTTATTGGAGCTATTCTTAGTTTTCCGCACAGCAGCGCAACGGCCGAGCGCATATTTTCGCAAGTCAATTTAATTAAAAACAAAAATAGAAATGCATTGTTGACGACAACCGTCAACGCTATCCTGATGGCTAAAGAGATGCTAAATGGAATGACATCCAGCCAATGGATTCCGTCCAAGGAAATTATTAATAAATTCAGTAAATAATTTAATATGTTATTTTAATTAATATTTTGTGATTTTAGAAAATAATTTACAGTAAATAATTTAGTATGATATTTTAATTAATATCTTGTGATTTTAGAAAATGAAGTTCCTTTAATTTTAATTAATAAAATTTGTAATGCTATTTAATTGCAAATAATTTGTATTTTGTTAGTAAGAACGACAGTTTTACTTTTAATAAACATGAAATAAATTTTAATTTATGTAAAAATTCAATTGTTTTTCTATATACTCCTGAATACTCCGCTGGTGAAGCATAATATACTACCCTTAGAATTGTTAAAACGGCAGCCCTGGTTATAATTACTTTAGGGGGCCACAAAAACGAAGTACATACTTTAAATATTCAACATGCGTGTGAATTTTATTTTTTTTTTTCGAAATACGCATTTCTAGTTCTTACCTCTTTTTTAAATATGTATGAAAATATTTTGTAGATTTTCAATGGTATGTTTACTAAATGACTAATCTTTGATTAATCACTAGTTTAATTAGTTTAAAAAAAGCTTTTCCACGTTCAACGACAAGTATCAGGCATGTCATACACATTTCATATTTCATGACAGTATCTTAAGGGAAACATGTATGACAAGTGTTTCTCATCCTGTCACTTACTTTCAAAAATGACGTAGAAGTCGTCGAGAGACAAAATAAAATTTGCGGTTCATTTCATGTTCTCTCGTGGTGAGAACACCATCGATATTGTTTTTAGTTTTTGTAGACGGTGTTAATATTTTGTTTGTTGAGTTGGCAAGTAAAAATTTTGTAATTGTTGTCTTGTTGTGCATGGAAACTTTGTCAATTACACTACAAAAATGTTTAGAATAATTTTTTTAAAAGCTTTAGCATACGATAGAAAATCCTCGTTTAAATTCATAAACTAAGGTTTATTTTCAACATTATTGATAAAAAATTGAATGTACTTTACTAAATCCTTCATACAGCCTATATTCAAGGACGTAATAAAATTAGTTTCACTGGAAAGTTTTCTAGGAGCAAAATTTGAAAATTTTCAATTTACTATCACTATATATTGGCAGACACTATGGATCTATTTTTTAATTCAACCCGAGCAAGCTGGCTTGCTCTAGGTATTGTACACCGAGCACAGGTTGTGCGGTGCCTAATGATCCAGTGTGCATAGAGTAATAATTTGTTTTTTTTTTTACTTTGCACACCCGAATTTGAATGTAAGTGTATTACATTCAAATTTAAAGAACCGAGTATGCGCGGTGTAAGCACAATTCGCAAATAAAAACATAGTGTGCAGAGTAAAATTACACAGGTTGAATAGACAAATTCAGAGTATTTGTTGACAGCGCATTGTTTGCTCAGGTTGAATTAAAAAATAGGTCCTATGTTCTATTGACCTGTTTACTTAAAAAAATTTGACAGATAAAATATTATCTGTAGGCCACACAAACTATTAAAACCGTATATGGTTTGTAATTTTTGCTTTTCTAATTAAATTAAATTTAATTTAATTTAATTATATGTGTGATATGTTATATTATATATATGTGATATTAAAATAAATTAATTTTTGGAAAATCAACTAAATTAGTAATCAATACAAAATATATTTTGTAACAAAATAAAATGCAATAACAAATATATTTTTCACTTTAATTGAATATATTTTTAAAAATGTAGCAACTACAACCTAATTACAAGAATGTTTGGCCTACAGATAATTTTGACGTTTATATTTGACAGATAAGTAAACAGGTCTATTGTAGAAAACAAAGGACTTACTATTGTCAACTTGTTTTTTTTTTTCAAAGTAAAATAAAGTTACAGTTGGGTGTTGGCTGCTATAATAGTAAACATGCTTCCATTTTTAAATAGTACAATGCAAATTTTTTTATTATTATTAACGCAAAGAATTTTTGATTTCATTGAAGTATTATTTATAAACATTATAAAGAGGGTACATAAAGAATTTCTTAAATAGTATCCTAAGTATTTAAGATTAGTACACAAACCATTTTTCACTAAATTTGTTATATTTATTTATTATAGTTAATGTAATATCGGGTGAAAAATTATCACCCCTGTGGGTAGGGCGGGGTTAAACCTTAAAGTTTTAAATGAGAAGAAATAGGGCCTCAGCAATAGCTTATTAACCCGTAATTCCGAAACGATGCGATTCTCAATTGAAAAGAATGAAATCTTGGATCAAAACAATGTCTTGTATAATAAAAAAAAACATTTCTGTTTTATTTCAGTAGACAAACCCCTTGTTGAAAATTTAATCTTCACTTCAAACATTGAAATAGCTCCTACGAAAGCTGTCACTTCCGGCACACAGATATTCAGCACATATGGCATGAATCTCCGTGTATATGAAAAGAGCTTCAAATGAAGTTTCATCCCAATTAATCAATCCGTCTGGACTGTATAGATGCCGAAATTAACGTTAAAAACAGTTTTTGTCAGAACACATCATTTCCGCTTAAATTTTAGAAAACCATCGATATCGTTACAAATTAATTAATTTACTCGAGGTCGAAAATTTTCATGATATTATATTTTATTTTACTACGTAAAAAAAAGTAAATGGGCATGCGGACTTTACCAGGGCCTCGGTTCTTCGCGTTTGAAGTTGGCGAGGATGTTAAATATGGTAATAAGATCAACGGCATTATCCAATGAAGCAATTTATATAGAAGCCTAGAAGAAGCACCTTCGATATTTTCGCCAGAAGAGTACAGTGGTCTTAAAGGAGTCATAAAGGATTTCAATCCAGGACATTTTAAAAATATGAAAACAAAATTGTGACATACATTACGTAATGTATACAGATGCAAGTAAAAAAATTATATCATGTTGTTTTGATTTTTTTGCATTTTTCTTGGTGATGGTATCCACAAAAAACGGATAACGGAGCTAAGTTAATAAAACACAAAAATAATGTTTGAGTTACCCAGTTCAGATGAATCATTTAGAATACATGAAAAGTCATTAGAAGGTAATCTTCAAGAAAAAGGATAAAAAATACCTATGAAACTGAACGGTGCAAAGCATTTTAATTCTATAAATTATCGGGAAAAATTAAAAGCCTTTAAAAATCATTGAAAAGACAAGGAAAAAACACCCTATTAAGCCCCTTGAACAAAAGCGAACGCGTCACACAAACCTAACAATTAGTCATCACAAAAAACCCGGAGCAAAATATACTTTAATCGAACTTTTATTGAACACATTTAAATTACTTTAATCAATCGATACAGGATAAGTTCTAAATCCAAACCCAGATAATCCGACTTTTCATGAATAAAGAAATTTACATTTTTAAATGTGATAATTGTTTATTTAATTTTATCATTTTTAAAAATTTTTAACACTAAGACGACCACAACAACAGAAGAGAGATGCATGTCATTTATTATATTTTCCCATAGAATAAATCACTCGAAGTATCGAAGTGGTAAAACAAAATTGTGGTGATAATTTGTTTGCGACAAAGGCGCAGACGAAAATGTCTACCAAATAAATACAAAAAAATCTGTCAGATTATAAATTATGTAAAGTGTATTTACATTTACCATACCATACCAAGCTCAGAGTGTCTGTATACAGCTATAGCATAATACAAATAACATAAATTGATGAAATTTAATCAATTTGTCAAGTTTGATACTTTTATTGGTTTTGACGTTTGTTCATTCGAATATTATATCCGTTCTGTTTATATAAGTTATTTAGTTTATGATGAATTGATTGATGATATTTAAGTCGGGATTTAAATTTCCTTCTATATGTATATACAGACAGGGTCAGTTTAAAATATTTTTATTATGAATCATAAAATAATATTTAAAATATTTATGGACAGATAAACAAAACATATTTTTATACGATTAGGGTTTGTCAATATCTGTCTGTGTTGATTTAATGTATTTTATTGAAATATATAAACACAGACGCGATGTGACCTTATATATACTTAGCCCCGCGCGCCAATTTCTCAAATGAAAGAATTAACATACATAATATACTTAAATCATCAATAATTTACACAAACGTGACCGTTACACAAATTCTAAATTTGACAAAAAAAAACGATTCTTATATCGTGCCGACAATTTGTCCCAAAAATTATAGTTTGTATCCTTTTTATATCGTACATACACAAGACAATTACCATTTTTCAACTTAATAATAAATCAAGACGTGTTTCTTGTACAACTTTAGGGATTATTTATAAACTCATCTACTTTCAGGTTGTATATACTTAAAGTTACCTAGTTAAAATAAGGATCTTGCTTTATATTCATTCTTGAATAAATTAACGAAATATCCAAGACATTATTAATCGATGGCAGATGGTAATTATAAAATTTTTATCTGGTGTTTTATATCCCTTTTATTATCCTTATTGATTTAATTTTTATAATGAAACTGGAATTTAGGATGATTTTTTAGACTTACCATTACCTTCTTACAGAAAGGAATCCTCCTTAATCCGCTCCGCTTGTTATTTTTTCCAATTTGTTATACAATTGATTTTGCTGCGGATTTACAACAAGGATTAAAAATTAGATGCGATACGAATTAACAAACTGTTGCAATATGTACGTTGTTGCTTGTTGAGATACCGCTGCACACAGATCAAGTGTAGTTTGTTTGATATTTGATATAACGAGAATGTATTACAACATTTTTTTTTATATTTTTGACTAAAAGGTTTCCAATTTCGTTAATTATGTATGTAAAAAAAATTTGTTAATTAAGGGGAAAACGATATTTGCTACCCGAAATGGAATATTATAAGGATTCTGTTTTTCGGTAATGATTTTATTCTTCCAAATCATTTGATGTGAACCGCATATTTTAAAATATTAGGGCAGAACCAATATTTTAACCAAAACTTATTTCGAAGAACTAACTGCTTTGTATATGATACCATAATGTTGTTAGACGAAAATAATGGGTGGGTAGTGATTAAAACGTGTCGATTAACTTAGAAGTTGGCGATTGCTACACTAGATTTTTTTTTTTTTTTTTTTAATAAAAATTTTATTTATTTATTTATGTTTCGACTGAGTCTTGCACCCATTTAGTAATTCACATTGCATAATAAAGTATTTTGGTTAGTCGGCGTAATCAAGTGATTATCCCCATAACTCCTCAGATTTTTCGCCACAGTAAGTCTACTGACCTCCTGGTCGCGATAAGTCCAGTGGTTTAGTTCTTTGCAGTTTTCTTATTGGTGTGGTAATCAGCATACAGCATATGTCCAGATTTTCGTGCTGGTGCACACGTTGTAGGTGTTTTGTTGCATGATGCTTAATTTCATCCGCGACAAGCTCGATCTTTAGATCTCGATGGAGGTTGTCGTTTCGAATGTACCACGGTGCATTAACAATCGCAGGATTGTATTTTGAACAGTTTGTATGATTTTGATATTTGTCTTCTTGGCACAACCCCAAAGTTGGCTACCATATGTCCATACAGGTTTTAGGATTTGTTTGTATAGCAGCAGTTTGTTATGGATCGCTAGTTCAGATTGTCTCCCTAAGATGCATTTTTCTAAATTTTATGTTTAGTTCTTCTCTCTTCTTTTTTATGTGTTCCTTCCATCTAAGTTTAGCATCTAGCAGTGTTTACATGCGGTACTACTATCGAGTTTATCATTATTGGTATATGATTAACTTTTAAATTTGTGAAGTTCACTTGGATTGATTTTGCTTCATTTAATTTAATTCGCCATTTCTTTGTCCAATTACATATCTAGTTACTAGCCTTCTGTAATTTACTAGTGGTCTTAAAAGTCATTGATGTTCTTTGCTGTTGCAAGTATTGTGGTGTCATCGGCAAAAGTCGCCATTTTTGCTTCTGTAGTTGGTATATCTCTAGTATATAGGAGATACAGGATTGGCCCAAGAACACTCCCTTGTGGCACTCCTGCTGTTGTTCTTTTTAGTTGGGAGTATTCATTGTCATACTTTTTCTCGGAAGTGCCTTTCTGATATGTATGATTTTAAAATTTGAAAAAATTGCTCCGGAAGATCTCGATGAAGTTTGAATTCTAGTCCCTGGTACCATGCTTTGTCGAATGCTTGCGCTACATCAAGGAATATAATTGAGCATATTTGTTTGCTTTCTAGTATTTGTTTGCTTTCTCGATTACATCAAGTAATTCGATGTACTTGTTCTATCGTAGAATGTTTTTCCCTAAATCCAAACTGATGTGAGGGGATAAGATGCCTTTCTTCGATAATTGGTTTTAGTCTTTTAAGAAGAACCTTTTCAGATAGTTTCGATAATGTTGGTAGCAGAGAAATAGGCCTATATGAAGCTTTATCATTCGGAGGTTTGTTCGGCTTAAGTATCACAATTACTTCTGTAACTTTCCATTGTCTTGGTACATATCTTAGTCGAAATGCTGCATTAATTATATGCAAGGGTGGGCATTAATAAATACATGTAATTCAATTACGTAGTTAAATTACTTATATTTCCAATATGTAATTTAAAATTAGTATTTTGATTACTTTAAATTCTAGACGTCGTATTTGATAGTTTAATTACAATATTTTTCTATTATTGTATTTGGTATTTCCATTACATAAAATTATAATCCATAAAAAATTACAAATTTTGTATGTACATAAAGTTTTCTAATTTACCACTTTTAGAATTCTTTGTTGTTTGGTTTATTGCGGTTTTTATTTAACGAAATGTAGTCTGAAGCCACGTCCATAGTAATTGCCATCTAAAACCACGCTAAATTTCAAATCCAAATTTTAAATCCAAACCTTTTATTTCACGTCTCAAGGTTTATCATGTTTGTTCAGATACCACACTAACGCTTCCGCGTGGAATTACGTACCCTGTACGTCATGCATAAAATCACCTCTACTGCGGAGTGTCGGACTCGTGTATTCGTATGTACAACAAAATACGAACTTGAAGAAGACCCCGTGAACTATTTTAGATGATTTTTGTATAAAGTAATTAAAGTATTGACGTACACGTGTACGGCACTTCACGCGGAAAGGCTAATTTCGATTATAAAACGAACACGAATTCTACGCTTTTCAGCCAGTAATATCACCGTGGCTGACACTTGGCTGGGCCAGTGAGTTCTGAATTACAACAAGAAGTTATAACAAAGTAACAATATTTAAATATAATTTTGAAGTAATTATAATTAATAATTTGTAATTGTAATTTAATTACATTTCTACCAACGAAAATTGTAATTTTTTTTTTGTATTTCCATTACTCAAATAAAATGTAATGTGCAATTAATTTATTTTATATTTCTATTACCTGAATCAAAGTAATTGGTAATTAGTATTTCCATTACTGAGACATATGTAATTTGCCCACCGTTGATTATATGGAGTAGTTTCCTCAACGATTTTTCCGGTAACATTTTTATTATCTGACCCGTTGTAAGATCATATCCTAGAGCCTTATACGCATTCAGATTATTCTTGATTTCCCATTTTAGTTCTTTCAATGTTACAGGTGTAATTTTTAGTTCATCCTGTTTATTTATCGGGGTGATATTTTCCTCTTCCCTTTGTTTGTGGTAAGGTTGGAATGTTTTTTCATGGTGATTTGCAAACAAATCTGCTTTTTGTTTAGCATTTCGGGCCCAATTTTCATTATTTTTAATTGGAGGAACCTGAAGTGTGGGTCTTTTAAGATTCTTAGTTGCTTTCCATAATGAATAATCAGTATCTTTTTGCCCAGTTAGAGTGCTGATGTATTTAGTAACTGACTGATTTTTAATGTCTTTTATGAGTTTTTTTAATTTGTTGCACAAATGGTTAAATACCCTCTTATTTTCCTGGTTGCAATGTTTTTGCCAATTCTTCCGTGCTTTTCTTTTATTTTTAAAAACTTCTCTCACTTCCTCTGGATAGAGTATTGCGCTTCATGTCCTTACTATTATTAGGAGTGCTTCCCCACGCAGCGCTCTGGATATTATGGATGAGTTTATCTAGTTCGTCTTCTATTTGGGCTGGTCCCTGTATTGGGTTCTGCAGACTAATTCTTTCTGTTAACTGTGTTTGGAAGAGATCCCAATTGGTTTTGAAGCTCGTTAATTTCGGGTTGCTCTCTTTCATAATAATTGTTTGGCTAAGTATCATAATAACTGGTGAATGATCTGAAGATAGACTTTCACTGTTCTCTATATGGATATAATTATCTGAGATCCCTCTTGTGATAAAGAAATCTATAAGATCTGTACGCCTATTTTGATCCAAAATTAATAACAGAAGAGAAGAATTACCGGAACGCAATAGTGTAGAATATATGTGTTTTTGTATTAGTAACAAACAAATTTGTTCGGACGTAACGCCACACCATTCGCAATGTTTTTATTTTAGGTTAATAATTTTATATTTTGTAAATTTACAAATTTTATAATTTATAAAAAAAAAACAATTGTAAAACATTTCGTGTTCAATAAAACGACACGTAAAAAATAAATTCACTTTCCTCGAAATTTAGCATAATTTTGCTTTTGTCAAATTATGCTAAATTTTGAGGAAAGTGAATTTATTTTTTACGTGTCGTTTTATTGAACACGAAATGTTTTACAATTGTTTTTTTTTTATAAAATATAAAATTTGTTAATTTACAAAATATAAAATTATTAACCTAAAATAAAAACATTGCGAATGGTGTGGCGTTACGTCCGAACAAATTTGTTCCCCATCTAGATACCATGGGAAAATATCACAAAACAGGAGTGGAAGCACCAAAAATTTGAACCGATTCCACCCGGTTCGATAAATTTTGAAGCATATGGTCACAAAAACAATACACATACATGCGTAACAAATTACAGCACACTTATTCAAAATTGTGTATTATACGTCGTATACGTATACACAAATTTGTGGTTTCGTCTCTCAATTCTGGATCAAAATAGGCGTTCTGGAGTCTTACTGATATCCGTAGGCCAATAGGTTGGTGTACCACCTGAGTGAAATTCGCATTTTAGTTGTTTGCCTACTGCGAACAGTTCTTTTCCTTTAGCAGTCGTTAACCGTGATCCCCAATAGGTATTTTTTGCATTATAGTCCCCTCCAATTAAAAAGACTAGTGTTTTAAGAAGATTAGTATAATCTACTTGTTTGAGATTGTATCTTGGAGGGCAGTATATTGCTGAGATACTACAAGTTATACTATTGTTTAATTGTATTTTGATTGTTGTGACTTGCATGGAAAACTTCTCGACTTTAAGTTCTTCGTTATGTTTAATATAATCTTTTATGATGATAGCTGATCCACCTCTAGCTTTGTTCTCAGGATATAATGCATGGTAGCAATTATATCCTTTTATTTTACAGAATGAAGTTTTGGTGAGATGGGTTTCTGACATAAGACATATATATATATATATATATATATATATATATATATATATATATATTATGCATGTTTAGTAATATATTTAGTTCTTGAATGTGTTGCATTACTTTTGTTTATAATTCGATTTATATACTTTATATTTTGATACACTCGATCAAGGTTTTCTTCTACTCTTTTATTGAAACTAGTTTGTGATTTCATTTCTTCTAGTGTGTTCTGTAGACTCATTTCCTGCGAAATAAGTCTTTTGTTGAGGTTCTCTACTATTTCTCAGTATGTCCTGTAAAACGAGATCCACTTATAACTGTTTCTGCTCTGATTGCCGAACTATTTGTGCATAAGTAACGTTTTCATTTACTCGCTCTCTTTGTATGCTAAAATTAGTAGTTGACGATTTAAGCTCCGTGGTTTTTTTATAGATTGTACATTTCTTGTTGTATCTGGTTTGCGTGATTTATCTCTCATTTTTTGTAGTTCTACTGCACTTCACATCCTCTGTAGTTAGCTGGATGCTGGCCATTACAGTTGATACACTTCGGTGTTGTAACTCGGGGAACTGTCCAGTCCTTTCCTGCGTGTTTTCCTGCACATTTAACACATCTTGCTTCACGATGGCAGCACTTTTGTGTATGATTATAATCTTGACAGTTTTTACATTTTTACAGTTTTACAGTATTAGTAGAGTGGCCTTTCTCGGTGTTTCTATTTTAACTTTGAGGTTGAGGATAGCCTTAATATTATAAATATTTTCGATTTTTTCTTGGTTGTCGAAGGTTAGCATGAATAGTGAGAGACCTATTCTCATGATTTCAACATTTCCCTCCCTGTTTTCTCGTCTCTCTTTTCTGATGATGTTGACTGCATCGATTATTTTGAGGCCTTTGTTTTGCAGGTCCTCAATAGTTTCATTTTTTGAACAAGTTGGATGAAGACCTCTTGCCATTACTTTATCCTCGTAAGTATACCACTGGTGACCATCAGAATTTTATTTGTTAGCTAGAGCTTTATAATCTTCAGGCTCTGTTGTGATTATTTTCCAAATATTACTACTGAGCGATGTTATCTTGTAGTCATTTCGTACTACTTCTTTCATCAGTTTCTGAATATTACCGTGATTTGTAATTCCTAGAATATTGATCGGAGGTGGAACCTGTTTCTTCTTTTCTGGCTCATGCACTTTTAATGCATTAGTTGCATTGGCAGTTTTACTGTGAGTTTGAATTGGCTCAACTTCTGGTGATGATTCAGCTTTCCTCTTGCTGAGGTTGGTTTCTTGTTTACTCTCTTGGATTTCTGTAGTATCCAATTGGTTTCCCTTTCAAGCTCATCTTCATCAGTGTGATATTCGACTTGATCTGTGATTACTTGAAATTGGTTGTTGCTTGATGCTATTGGTTGGTTGGTTAATGCTAAATTTTCTGCGTTGTTATTTTTATTTACTGTTTCCTTTAGCATAAGGTTTTCTTTCTTTAGCACGGCAACTTCATTGTTCAGCTGCGCAATTAATTTCTCCATTTTTTTCAAATTTATTTATTAACTCCGCGTTGTTTATTACAACTGTTTGTGCACTGGGCATGGCTTCAGAAGTTGGTTTGATAGCTATTGGCTTATGCTTCGTAGAAGAGGTATTTTCCTTCTCATTGTTAAGTTCACCTAGTGTGGTGATCTCTGGCGTTGGAGTGGTTGGTGGTGTTCTTTGAAGTGCCGTACTTCTTCTACCAAAGGACCACTCATTTATAGCTTGTTCCGTGCTTCCAGTAGTACTAGGAAAAGGATCAGCCTGGCTGCCTACCGACAATTTCCTTTACAATGTCGCGTTGCTCCCTCCAGAATCCGTGGAGCAGCCCGATAAATCGGGGTGGGATTTAGAATCTAAGTTCTGACCCACCTGGAGTATGTTATTGTTTATACCCGACATCTCATCTTTTTGTTGACTATCTGCTATACTGTTTCTCTACTACGTAGGGATTGGATATCACAACCGTTCGATCTACAGTACATTGCCCAGGATGCACCACATGGAGGCTGTCAACTAGCACCCCGCTGCACTAGATGACCAAAACTTGATTACCTGAAATTCGAAACATCAATTGACATTGGATGATCGTTTGACTTATATTTAATGTTTGCATTAATTGAGATATTGATAAATTTGAAATATTTGCTCAAGCAGTCTGCAAGAAAATATACATTTAGCAAATGTTTAGCATTTGAAAAAATTGAACTAACTTAAATATTTTTAGCACCAAAGTTAATTTCACTAAATATAATTATTAGTGTTATTGTAATGGTTTTGTTGTGATTGTTCCGTACATTGGTCTATTTCAGTATATCTCGAATTAAATACACAATCGTAGGAAATTCTTCCATTTGGCGTCAAATCTGTGTGACAGCGACTATGATGATTCATGCTTACTTAGACACAATCACCTTCCCAACCACCCCATACTTTTTCTTTCCTTTAACGATGGATCGCGGATAAATTAGAATTTAATTTGAATTACAGATAGAAGATTTGCAAGAATCGCAACAATCAGTTTCGAACTTAATGAGATTGTGTATTTAATTCGAGATATACTGAATTAGACCAATGTACTGAACAATCACAACAAAACCATTACAATAAAACAACAACAACGTAAAAAATATAAAAGTAATTCGTCCCCAACGAAAAGTTAATTGGTAAAAATGAAGTATAGATGGAGAATATGAAAGAATCGAATTCCGTAGACTAGGTAGTAATTCGCTAGTGCTACATATACATGGTATTGTTATATATATATAGACAATATTCCTAGGTAAAATATCAACGTCAGTTGCCGCGGCTTGATGAGATGACTGATTTTTTCAAATCAATAATCTCATTAAGTTCGAAACTGATTGTTGCGATTCTTGCAAATCTTCCATCTATAATTCAAATTAAATTCTAATAATTATTAGGTATTTTGGATATCACGTCTAAGCCTTGCGCCATAAAAGGGCGCAGTTAGGATCCTGGCGGAGTATTCTTAATGGCAAGTTTGGTACTATAACCAGGAGTTATACGGTAAACTGTTAGGAGTGTAATGGCTCTCGAAAATGTAGCAATTCCTCAATCAGTTGTAACCTACATTTAGTAACAGTTCCTCAAGTAACTATAAATATTATGAAGTGAAGAAAATCAATCAAATATTGCTTTTACTTTAGTAACGTGAAGGATAACTCAATTACAATTTGTAAACGATTGGTCTTCAGTCTTCACTTAAAACCAATGGAATATATGACGCAAAATTGATTTGTGTAATTTTTCAAATACGTATCAAAGATGCACGGTTCGATTTCGAAAAAAAACAGTTGTTCATTTTGCTGGTAAATTCTAATCGATTTGCTTGAGAAATTTTTAATGTACTGGGTGATTTTTTAAGAGCTTGAGAACTTTTTTTTAAAAAAAAACGCATAAAATTTGCAAAATCTCATCGGTTCTTTATTTGAAACGTTAGATTGGTAAACGTTACATTTACTTTTTGAAGATAATTTCATTTAAATGTTGACCGCGGCTGCGTCTTAGGTGGTCCATTCGGAAAGTCCAATTTTGGGCAACTTTTTCGAGCATTTCGGCCGGAATAGCCCGAATTTCTTCGGAAATGTTGTCTTCCAAAACTGGAATAGTTGCTGGCTTATTTCTGTAGACTTTAGACTTGACGTAGCCCCACAAAAAATAGTCTAAAGGCGTCAAATCGCATGATCTTGGTGGCCAACTTACCGGGCCATTTCTTGAGATGAATTGTTCTCCGAAGTTTTCCCTCAAAATGGCCATAGAATCGCGAGCTGTGTGGCATGTAGCGCCATCTTGTTGAAACCACATGTCAACTAAGTTCAGTTCTTCCATTTTTGGCAACAAAAAGTTTGTTAGCATCGAACGATAGCGATCGCCATTCACCGTAACGTTGCGTCCAACAGCATCTTTGAAAAAATACGGTCCAATGATTCCACCAGCGTACAAACCACACCAAACAGTGCATTTTTCGGGATGCATGGGAAGTTCTTGAACGGCTTCTGGTTGCTCTTCACTCCAAATGCGGCAATTTTGCTTATTTACGTAGCCATTCAACCAGAAATGAGCTGAACAAAATTTGTCGATAAAAAAGCGGATTTTCTGCCAACTTTTCTAGGGCCCATTCACTGAAAATTCGACGTTGTGGCAGATCGTTCGGCTTCAGTTCTTGCAGGAGCTGTATTTTATACGGTTTTACACCAAGATCTTTGCGTAAAATCTTCCATGTCGTCGAATAACACAAACCCAATTGCTGCGAACGGCGACGAATCGACATTTCACGGTCTTCAGCAACACTCTCAGAAACAGACGCAATATTCTCTTCTGTACGCACTGTACGCATTCGTGTGGTTGGTTTAATGTCCAATAAAGTAAACTGAGTGCGAAACTTGGTCACAATCGCATTAATTGTTTGCTCACTTGGTCGATTATGTAGACCATAAATCGGACGTAAATCGCGAAACACTTTTCGAACCGAACACTGATTTTTGTAATATAATTCAATTATTTGCAAGCGTTGCTCGTTAGTAAGTCTATTCATTATGAAATGTCAAAGCATACTGAGCATCTTTCTCTTTAACACCTTGTCTGAAATCCCGCGTGATCTGTCAAATACTAATGCATGAAAATCCTAACCACAAAAAAATCACCCGTTATATATTGCAAAACAATGTTAAAATTAAATTTATTCAAAATAACGAAAGATTTCATCAAATTTCATTTCTGATAATTTCTGATAAAGAATTTGATAAGCATTAAAATGTACATTCCTTTCATAATGCTTAATTTAAAACACCAATATCTCAAAAGAACTACTATAATATGCTGAACTTTGTTTTGGTTTATCGAATAAATATTGATTCGGTCAGAATGCCATGAAATTTGTTTGGAAATGGAAAGTTCCATCTGTGTTTCGATATTATACAACTGAATAATATAACAACATTTATGCTCTGATAATAGATCGATTTCGTAGACAATTTTACGACATTTTGTATGTTAAAGCAAACATAACTATTTTCAACACTATTTAGCTACCTAGTGCGTACTACCTAGTGCGTACTAAAGTGAAATGAAATTTTACATATAAAAATGCCACAAGCGAAAACGAAAATGAAAATTTCATTGCTGAATTGTATTTTGCGGTACCCCGTTTAGCTAGTGAGCGAAGTATTTTTCGTATTAGAATATGGATGTCTCTGTTTAACCCTACAAATTTTTCACGGCTTATTAATTACTTTTATTTGTATTTGTTGTTAAATAAACAACACACATAAAAAATATTTTGACATTAGTTTTAAAAAATTAAAAAAACATTTTCAATAGATTTAGTACAAATTGTTTCAACTCCAAAAGGATTGCAGTAACTTCGGTCTGAAACACATTAACGTTTTTTCTAAGGGCCCATCAGTAACATGATCAAGTCTCCATCGGAATTCGGAATTGTAAGAATTGATTACTGCAATCTTGACCATTGCACCGGGAAGAGCAACAAATGGAAACCGAATAGTAATGGATTTAGACAACTCATTCCAAAACAACGCGACCATGACTAGATCACCCGTGAAGAAAACCTGGAGAAAAATAACATCGAGCAATCGGCTTCACTTAAGTTTCATTCAACAAGAAATGCCAAGGTAAACGCTGATGCGAGAAAGGGGGTATTGCTAGAAAATCAAAAAACCATAACCAAGGAGATCACATCACGGATTTCATAAAACTACAAATAACATTCACAGTTAGATTACAAAGTTGATTAGTATCATTCAGACAATGTACGAAACACTATATGCATGTAATCGCACTAAAATATCGTAGGAGTGTCAAACTTCACCTAAACATTAGACAATTGCTAACTTTGTGAACCGCACAATATGCTGTGAGAATAAAACTAGACGAACAAGAAGACCGTTCTGTCGGGCAGTGAAGAAAAAATGGCATCCAACAATAATCGGAGCAGGCCGAATGAACAAAATATACCGATTGAACAAGCCAAAAAGTAAGGAAAACAGAGAACTGGGCGAGTATTCTTGCAATCAGTGGAAATTTCCACATGTGGAACATAACTTGTTTTAAAATTCTTTATATTATTCGAATTTTTCGCCGGCTACTTTAATCGTTTTTTCAAATTTGTATGCAAGTTTTGTATATTGTTTATTTCCCTACTAAGGGAATAATTCCGAATCGTTTTACCCAGTCGGAATTCCTCCCGGAATTTATATTAAATTACGTGAAAATATTAAGAACGCTGTACATATTTTTATGTTTAAACGAATGATAAAATCTCATCTGCTATCATCAGTTAAAGATTGTTCGTGATTTATAGTACCATTCATTATTAATTAATTAAATTTAATTATATTGTTATCTACATATTTGAATTTTATTGTTTATTATGCGTAATGTAGTTTTAGTCATTATGACACTATATGCTGTGTATGTTTTGTACACATAAGTGTGAATGACTAACTTTTAAAGGACATTAAATCCACTAGTAGTCATTTACATTTTAATGATTATTATTTTATGATATGAGTTTAGGATAAATAAATAAATAAATATCTAAAATTTGTAATCGCGAACCCGACTGTTAATTGGTAAAAAAAAAAAACAAAACACATGAAAACCGAAAAAAGATTCCATGCCCTCCACAAAGTGAACCACTGTCGTTTGCTGGTATGCTGAAGAAAATGAAAGGGGATTCACATTTGAATGACCTCACTGACCAAGTGACCCGCATACGTGAAACAGAAAAATGTGATCTCTTAACAAATGTACTCCTAAAGAAGCTTCAATTGCCATCCGTATTAGTATGGTCAAAGTGAATTATATTGAAGCTATAAAAGCGTAGTAAATGGTCGAAGAAATAGAATGATTCGAAATGGACCTAAGGCACTTTCCCAAACACCGACTTATTACAGACTTAAGTCAATGACGCCATCTTGAATAAGTCAATCAAGTCATTCCAATTGATTGTACCGACTTATTTGTGACGTAATCGCGAGTCTCCTCGCGAGGTGACTTATTTAAATAACTCGGTGTCCACCTATAACTCGGTGTTTGGGAAACAGTCCAACGCCCTTTACTAATTATTTACTTATTTGTGTAGACGTACTTAATCAAATGAGTAGCCTCGCGACTTATTTGAATAAGTACGTCTGCACAGAAATGTCTCCAAAATTGTGACTTGACTAAATGTAACCATCGAGCAATAAATTTATAAGAGAAATCAAGTAGTGCAAATTGTATGAGCCAATTTTTCCGATGTTTATTTTATTTTACAGTTTTAATATATTTATGGACAGAAATTTATTTTTTTTTTCTATATTTAATCCATATATACGTATCTTCCAGTTTGCTAATTTTATGATTATTTTTGCTTCTATGATGATATTATTTCCGATGTGAACTAAATATGTTAACTGAAGAAATTTCGTACGTAGGAGAACCTTAGGTAAAATTGTATATGATAAGGTGCACAGTGGCGTACAAGATGGAAAAATTGGTCTCTGCCAATATGAAATCAAGTTTTAATGTATTTCTAACGCAATTTTAATCTGAAACGTGATTTTTAATTATTTGTTATTTATTTATGATATGTAGTTATTTATTACTTTAGTAGTTTTTTCTTATTTCTATTTATGAAGTAGTTCATTTATACTTCTATGTATTGTTTTTTTCTGCCCATTCATAAAAAAAATTTTGGGTCAGCCAGAGTTTGTTTATAATTTCATTAACAAGCTGACAAAATAATTAAGTATACATGAATTGGAACGACATCACTTACTTGTTTAACATGACGACAAATAAGTCAATAAGTTTCAAATAAGTGAGTAATTGGGAAAGGGTCTAAGAACACATATTTGATAGGTATTAAGTTAAGATGTTTTCAAGAGAAACTCGTAACTAATCAGTACGTGTACAATTGCAAAATAGTTGTATGTAAAAGAAATCTCTTAATTATGAAATATTTTGTAGTTATGACCTCTGTCGCCCTTCTGTATCGAATACTTATTTATGTAGATGCTTGTTCAAATAAGTACGCTCGCGAGGTCATTTGTGTGAATAAGTATTCTACATAAAATTATATGGCCGTTTTTCTCGAAAATCTAGCAACACACAACCAACGTAACGTATTACAAATATTTATTTTCCAATCAGAGACGTGATTATTCTTATTTTTTGGACATAACACGGCAAATAAATATACAAAATTAATTAGGATGGTATTGCATACTTATTTAAAATGGCAATCAGTAAATAGGGATGCTATGTTGCTACAAACATCCCAAGGAAAGTCTTTTCTATAAAAAAAATTAGTTTAGGTCCGTACCAATAACATTAAGCTCAAATTTTATAATCACATTTATCTTCAAACATGATCAAGAACAATTATTTTTAATCAACTAAATGTCAACACAAATCAAAACCTGATAATAATCGACAGGAAATAGGGTTCGTTTACAAGCCTACATCTATCAATTTGTAACTTGTCTGCAATCTGCATATCATTTGCAATTAAAAATTCTCAGCGGTGAGTGAAATGCCGGCGCGGCGCCATAACAAATTATCGTTCATTTATTAATATTAATATAAATATATTTATAGGACGATTGGAATGCATCGGTCGCATATGTAAAGAAAAATCACAAAAATTCGCGTAATAATAACTCTTTTAGCTAAAATAATAATTTATCTGTCAGGTCAAGGTGGTTTGGAATTTTAATTTACCTTTTATTACTCTTTGATGTTTTTATTTGCAAGTTGTATGTTAGTCACATTCCTTTCGTTTACGTATACGAGAATAAACAGATGTTACTTGAACAAATTAAGTTTAATTAATAACAACAGAAGACATCGCACACAGTAGATAATAAATTATGTAATTATGTCGTACATTCGAATATGGTATACGGTACTCACATTTTCATATAACATATTTCCTCCTCTGGTAATAAGATTAATACATCACACTTAATTTTCTTTAAGACTTTTGCAGTAATTCCTTCGGGTGTGTAAAATGGTATTACGCCCACACCACTATTAAAATCTATAACGCAGTTTAATCCATCACAGATCACATATGCACACAAATCTTTATTAAGTTGATCAAAAAATTACACTCGTAATCGGTTTTACTCGTATCTGAAAGTGTTCATTTAAAAAGAGAACCTTATTAAGAGAATTGAATCATATACATAATATACATATATGTACGTAATTTATAAATTATACAAAAATGCTATAACTATTAAATTTAATTTATCATAAATATTATTCCCGAGATCAATTATATGTAGACTACAAAAAGATTACGTTTAATTTACAACAATAATTTTTTATTACTTATATAAAAGTTGTTTTTCTTAGCACTTTAATAGAACCAATTTTTAAGATTAAGATCTTATATTTTGCTCTTCTTCTTTGTAAACGAGAGTATATGTGGGAACAAATCCTCCATCGAACGTTTTACTACAGCATTCAAAAATTGTAAGAATAAAAAGCTTATTTATTCTTTAATGTATTTTCAATTTTTTTTGATTTGGGTAGACGGAGTTACATTTTGTGAGGTGATCCCTTCGTTACCAGCAATAACCGTGATTGGTTGATTCATTCGTTGGGAGTGCTCGACCAAGCTCATTAAGTTAAAAGTTAGTTATGACAGATTTGGCCCAGTTACTCACACATAATAAAGCCACTAGTTAGTTGTTTTTTTAAACAAAACAACACGATTTAAATTCAGGATCATAAAAATTTAGAAATAAAACAATTTTTAATATTTAAATAAATTTAAAGAATAAACATCAAATCAGGATCTATAAGGTATAATTAATTTTCCATTAATGAATTATTGGCACAGTTCGCGAATCTTCAGTACTAAATAAGTTAAAATAATAATATAAAGCTAATTAGAATTAGGTAAAATGGCTATTCAGGAAATAATAATAGTAAATTTTATTCTTGACATAATGGTGGTTTATGGCGAACTTACAAGTGTCGACGAAATGATGGTAATGTTTTATATAGAAGGTTTTCTACGTATGACAAATCGAATAAAATTACAAGGGATTAGTTTAAACATGGGATAAACACAAAGCTCGCTCTTGTGCGGACTTTCTGCAATTATGTCAGGTGCTCTCACTGTTTCATTTAAGCCACCGTTAACTATTACTTTTAATTAATGATGTATACACAGTAGAGTAGTTAAGTTAGTAAATTTATACGTGAAACGCAAATGAGTAAGAGTGGACCTCAAATGGACAACAACAAATATATTATTTTTATTAAATGAAATAAACGCGGAGTTCAATAATTTTCAAAATGGTATAATATTGTATGTGTTTTTAACTATTTCCGTCAATACTAACATATTTTACTCCATTTTTATAATAATTTGTACTTTTAAATATTACTCGTATAGTTTGTTTTAATTATTTTGTCGTTTCACAACTCATAACTTTGGCTGAAATGTGAGTCGATTGTCTAATGTTCAGTGGTCTTTACCTATTTTCAGTACAGTATATAAAAATCGGTAATAAGCCTTTTCATATAAAATATTATCAGATTTGTCAGATAAATTATCTCTCTGATTTATCTGATACCTCGGACACAATAAAAAAACAGGCCAATTATCAAGAAAACATTTGTTTTAAATTCTAGCATTTAAGTACAATTTATTACCAAAAAAGAAAACATAATTAAAATGGATTGTTTAATAATTGTCGTGTTTTTTTATTAGCGCCCGATAGACTTATCCGGAGCGCCCAATTTTCTATGTCAGAACTTATATTTAGCGCGCTATTTTTGCATGTAATTAATTTATTTAACTCTAAACTAAGATTTTTCATTCAACGTTTTAGTTAAAAATCGACATGAAAATATTTTACTCTACTCAAATTTCAATGGGAAATTTGAAAAGGCCTTTATATTGTAAACCCCTGAAACCATTAGAAACTTAATCTTACAATAAAAATTTAAAACGCAGCAAGATGAATTCTTGTTTAGAATGACATTTCAAAATAAATGTCAATTAGTATATTTCAGGTGATAAATGTTTGTTTTATTGATGCATTTATTATTCATTTTTATGGTAATAGCGAAACTAGTGAATAACAGATGCAGTTCCAGTAGAAATTATCCATTCTGCTCCGGATAGTGCCTCGAATCACTCGGCCAATATCAACAAAATAAACTATTTTAAAATGCGCACTGTATCTATTTTATACGACAATATATTATTAAATATTTTGCTACCAAACCGGTAAAATCATTCTTTTCGTGATTTTGGTTACTCTCAGTTCAAAAAATAGCCACATTTTTACTCTCAGCCCCGAAAATACTTGCTATCACGATAGTTTAAAACTGCCATGACAGTCGAAATAAAAACACCATAAGATTAAAATATTAAATAATTGAATGTTTATTTATTATTATTATTTAATATTCGAGTGGCCGGACTAGTGGGTTACATCTGGTGATAGAGGAACACTTAACTAAACATACAAAAATACTCTAAAAATTATTTCAAATATACGTTAAATGTTCCTCTATCACTCACTAGTCCGGCCAACGAATAGTTTCTGAGTTCATTGGACTATATCTCAAATACTAAACGTACAAAAATTCTCAAAAAAATGTTTCAAATAGTTGAAGGACTATATCTCAACTCTGCCACATAGAAAAATTCTGAAAAAATCTCAAAAATTACTTTGAACCACCAGACTAAATCTGTTAGTTCGATCATAAAATAGATTACGTAAAATTTCTTAAACACATAATCGGAAATGGGTAAATAGTTAATATCCTTTACTTGTCTTGGCCCCGAAAATTTATCTGTTTTCATATTATCATGAAAATGCAACATTTTTACTCTATACTCATACCCCCCAAAAATGTTTGCGTCGTGATAGTTTTAGCTGTCATAACAGTAAATATTTTCTGGGTTGAGAGTAAAAATGTGGCATTTTTCGGGGCTCATAGTCAAAAATGTCATGATATGCGGAGATTTTTTGGGCTGAGAGTAGAAAATGTCATGATAGCAATAATTAGTGTTGCCATCACATTTTTCGGGGATGGAATTTGGGCTATCTTCACATACATGAAATCGTGAGCTAAATATTTTTAAAATTTGAATTTTTTTTTTTTTTTTTTTTTTTTTTTTTTTGACTTATAGATGGCTAATGTGTAAGAATCACAACAATCAGTTTCGAACAAATGAGACTATTGATTTGAAAAAATCAGTCTTCTCATCAGGTCGCGACGACTGATGTTGTATTATTACATTGGAATATTGTCTATATATATAGAACATACCATGTAGTTGTACTACTAGCGAATTACTGCATAGCGTACGAAATTTGATTCTTTCACATTTCCATCTATATTCTATTTTAACAACTAACTTTTCGCATTCACGAATTTTATTATATATTTTACTTTGGTTTTAGCAATTGTAATGGTGTTATTGTGATTGTTCTGTATATTGGTATATTTCAGCACTCTCGAATTTAATTCACAAATCGTAGGAAATTCTTCCATTTAGCGTCACTATCAGCGTCACACAGATAGTGACGCTAAATGGAAGAATTTCCTACGATTTGTGAATTAAATTCGAGAGTGCTGAAATATACCAATATACAGAACAATCACAATAACACCATTACAATTGCTAAAACCAAAGTAAAATATATAAATATTTTTAGCCTGCTAAATTTTATGTCGTACTTATTGCTGCATACTGACCTATAAAGGGTAGTATGCAGCTGATGTGAAATAAAATTTTCGCTTGTCTCCAAAATTAAGCAGATAAATATTCCATGAAAAATTAGTTTGTAGAATTTCTTAAAATTTTAGCACACATAGCTGCATTCTATTACACAACATTCACAAAATTTTCCTCCGCCATATTTCAAAACTCTTGAATATAATTTTTTAACACAGCACAAATAAAAATAATTAATGAAATGTCAAAAATTTAGCTGTTTTATCGTACATGCAGGTAAAAACGCAGTGAAAAATATGAAGAGTTAAACAGAGAAAAATATATTTTAATACGAAATATACCAATTTCACTAGCTAAACTGCGTACCGCAAAATAAAATTTAGCAGCAAACTTTTCACTTTCATTTTCGCTTGTGTTATTTTTGTATAAAAAGTTTCATTTCACGTTAGCTGCGCACTAGGCTTAAAATGAAATAAAAATTTACACATTTGTCAAGTGCCTCACAGTCACATGAGTTTTGCTCTTAGAGACAAATTTTTCTTGGTTTTTGTTTGAAACCGGCTACATGGCAATGGACTTGAATGAAACAAATAACACTAAATAGGGAAATGATCGACTTTTCCAAGGTAAATTTGCTCGCCAATATCTCACAAGTTTGTTGTTATTGTACTTTTTGGAAAATGAATTTCTTTACCTGTACCGTGTCTAAAAGCGTCGTCCTTATCGTGTTTCGAATTGAACGATATTTTGTATATGTAAGCTACTGCGACATTTTAAGTCTAGGGACCATGTCGCATACTTCTCGTGTCTCTCTCATCCAGAACTTCCCCTCCTGATACTTTTTCACTGATTTTTCACCTGCTGGTCGCCTTGCAAACGACAGAGCTATTTCTTCAAATAAAAAGCAGTATAAATTGCTCGGTGGAATGAAGTTTCACTTTTCGCACAGGTGGGATATTTGGTTTTTGATGTGGAACTTTGTTGCTTTACAAGCCATTCTATTTAAATTTAATAGTAAATTGGTCTAATTTTGTTTCAGGTCAATCTTTTGGGGCAATAGTTACTAGAGATGGACTAGCCCGTGATGTAAACTTGGCCTGCAAAAACCATGATTTTTGAATGAATTCAATCTGCTTATTGCTTTCAGTATGTAGTTCACACACGTCGCCATTTTGCGATTTCAGAATCATCCATATCGGATGGAATTTTTCAAATTTAAAAGTTCTGGTAAATAAACTTTGTACTGCACTTATCAAACGAATCAACTCTACGTATTATGGCTTAGTTTAAATGTCCTCCAATTTCTGCTGGATACGCTTTTGGATTCTGGTTTAAATCCGCTTTTAGGTCACCCCAGATTTTATTTTTATTCAGATACTGTACTGCATTGATTAATGCAGTTTATACTTGATTTAATTAATTGTTTGTTCGTGGATATTGATAAATATCGTATCAGGGGCGGTATGTTGTACCATCACTTCGAATCGAAGTTCGAAAAAAGTCGAATGGCGGTATGTTGTATCATTTTCGAAAAGCAAAAATGATACAACTTTCACTTTTTCGATTCGACTTTTTTCGATTTCGATTCGAAGTGATGGTACAACATACCGCCCCAGGAGAAAAATTCTCATGTTGCATTCACATGCATTTTTTCAACCGATAATGCATATCGGGTAAACATTTCGGCGAAAGTTCATGAGAATTTAAACACATCTTTGCGTGTGTAGAAAATGGCAGCACACATATTTAAATTGAATATTATACACTGTGTACGTACACAATTTCTCGTGAGAATTTCGTGAGAAAAGCGTACAAAATCCATAGCCAGATAACACATTCTTTTCAACAATATTTCTATGGTACGTAAAGGATCTGGCTATGGATTTTGTACGCTTTTCTCACGAAATTCTCACGAGAAATTGTGTACGTACACAGTGTATAATATTCATATTTAAATGTCTGTGCTGCCATTTTCTATCTTTGTGTGTGTGTATATTCTCATGAACTTTCGCCAAAATGTTGACTCAATTTTATAAATGTGCACTAATCGGTTGAAAAAAATAGTTCCTGAGAATTTTTCCACTGCTCGCGAGCAGTGGAATAAATGAAAGGTGATAAGAAAATAGTTGTATTTTCATTTAATAATAAAGCTTAAATTAAATAAATTGCATGAATGTTTTTAATAAATTTAATATTCTCCAGTTTAATTATACATTTATGTATCTATAATTTTTATGTGTTAATTATGGAAATAATTATAAAATGTATTAATGTTTTAATGGACGCTCAGCACACAGGACATGTGTGTGATAGCCGGAACAAGACATGCTAGGCTACTGAGGAAATATAAATTGAAAAAAAAATATTTTTATTCTCTGTCCGTGTGTTCAGTCCGACCAAAATGATAAAATTTATCATGATATTTTTTGTGACCCTAACTTCACTCCGTATAATTTTATGTCAAACCCGAGTGAACAACCAAATTGGAAAAATAATTATAAATTGATTCTGCACGTCAAAACATTGTTGGCGCTGTCATAACAAAAATTTACTATTTACTAATGCCTAAGTGTATTTCACAATAGTTTAATACTTCACATTTTTTCTTAGCTAATAAAACAAACCCGGGGAGTACACATAGTAATTCACTCATTTAAACATTCATTCAATTATAATTTACGACAGAGATTTGCAGATAATGGATTGAGCTAAAAACTTTCACAAATTGTTTTAGATGGCATTTATATGTGTAAAGGGAATCATATTTTCTCGCCCAATTCATGAATACACGAATAATTTTAACCACACAACGTCGCACCTAATCAATCATTCAAGGCGTCCGCATGAAATGTCTCTCGAATCTCGAGCCGAGCCAACAAAGTTAAAACTTAAAAATGTGTGATTTCAAAAAGGCGGTACAACAACATTTTCATTACAACAACAACAATAATTTACAACAACAATTTGCATTATATCACTCATTTTTAACTTGAGCTGAGGCTCGAGTCGAGACACATTTCATGCGGCCGCCACAGAGGAAATGAAACGGACATTGAAGATTGAACAAAAACACAGAACAGAAACTACACACACAAATCATACACAGACAATATATTTTTTTTTTTTTTGAGTTTACTCCAGACACTGATTTGAACTACATTGTTTTTAATGTATTATTGTTAATAAGAAATAACATTAAAGTTGAACAAAATGTTGTTCCTGTCCATATAAAATCATAGCGCAATAACATTAGAAATAAAATGTATAAATTTTGACAGCCAGAATCGAAAATATTTTTGGTTTTTTTGTGATAAATGAGTGCGTTTTATGACAAAAGCTGATAAAATATATCATGATAATTTTTATCATTTTGGTCGGACTGAACACTGACTTTTTAAAACAGCATTTTTCATAATTGCATCTTTCAAAACGACATAGGTACAAAACGACATTTTTCAAAACGGCATTTCTTAAAACGACATTTTTTAAAAAGACATTTTTCAAAAACACATTTTTAAAATTTTCATTTTTCGAAACGACATACATAGGTAGACAAATTTAGGTGAAGGAGGATATTATATGCATACTAAATCTTCAAATAATTTCTAATTTCCATGAAGGTCCTTTCTTATAACATACCTATACTAAACCTAAACATGTGAAATTAAATCTTAGACGACTAAGAAATAGTCAAGTTCCTTTTCATTTGACTTTATCCTAGAATTTAATCCAAGAATCGTTCATAAATGTTCAAAAATTTCATTCATCTCAAATTTCATCGTGTAATAAATAACATTACCTGTTGGTCATATTCCAGAAATTAACGAAAAGATAATTCTAGATTCATAATCGATTCAAATTTTTCATTCTGTCTTGTGCAGTTTTAAAAATTACGTTTTGAAAAATGCAGTTTTGAAATATGCAGTTTTAAAAAATGATATTTTGGAAAATGCCGTTTTGAAAAATGCCGTTTTGTACCTATGCCGTTTTGAAAAATGCAATTTTAAAAAATGCCATTCTGAAAAATGTCGTTTTAAAATATGTCGTTTAGAAAAATGCCGTTTTGAAAAATGCTGTTTTAACCCTTATGCCGTTCTGAAATATGCAGTTTTGAAAAATGCAATTTTGTACCTTATGCCGTTTCGTACCTTATGCCGTTTTGAAATATGTAGTTTTGAAAAATGCAATTTTGTACCTTATGCCGTCTCGTATCTTATGCCGTTTTGAAAAATGCTGTTTTAACCCTTATGCCGTTTTGAAATATGCAGTTTTGAAAAATGCAATTTTGTACCTTATGCCGTTTCGTACCTTATGCCGTTTTGAAATATGTAGTTTTGAAAAATGCAATTTTGTACCTTATGCCGTCTCGTATCTTATGCCGTTTTGAAATATGCAGTTTTGAAAAATGCAATTTTGTACCTTATGCAGTTTTTAAATATGCCGTTTTAAGAAATGCAATTTTAAAATATGCAGTTATGAACGGATCCCAATACTACGGTATATTTTCCGGCACTAGAAGTATAGTGCAATATAGTGCAATACTGTATATTACAATATGCACTCTACGGTAAGAGGAATGCACAAATGTGTAAGTTGGACCAAAACAGATACAAAAATAAATTTTGACATGATTCGTTTTCGTTACCCACACAATTGTGCTGGCAGGCAAAAAAAAAGAGATATAACCCTTTCGCCACCCGTATACACACTTGTGTATATACATTTCGATTACGAGAAACGAATGTGTGAAACATAGAATTATGTGGAAGCTGAAGACCATTATACACATTTGTGCATATCGCTTAATTTTGGTTTCGTCAGAAAAACAACACTAACTATAATAATAATAAAATAATTGATGTTATCAAAAAGAAATAATTAGTGTTATTTAATTTATGTGTTATCAAATTATTAAGTTTTTTTTCAAGAATTCCCATTGAACTAAGATCCGTTAAAATACGGAAGACATTACGACCTGTCATTATTTACATACACATTTGTGTATATTGAACTTAAATTGGAGCAAAAAAACTTTTTTGAACTCGAAGCGGCATCTATCATTGTATCACAGTACTAAATGGCATTGTCCTATTTATAAATTTTAACATTCATTGTTAGATGGCGCTCTCGCTAAACCCATTTTTATGCGATAAACTTCAAAATATTGAGAGATTTGTGCACTAAACCGGTTAGTTACTAAACCTAAAGGAAAACTCGTTTAGTTAATCTCGAAGTTGACACATTAAGAGATAAACTCGAAAAAAATATTAAACGCGTTTAACTAGTCCTAGTCTGTCAAGGGTATAACTTCAATGACAATTTTAATCTACGTATTATGGATGAGGTTGATGATATCAATGCTGACTTGATGAATTTTTCACGCTACGAAAACCTCGTTTAGACAGCGAGAGTTAAAACCATCAAAATGAGAGATGCCGTGTGCGATTCAAAATGGAGGCTTATTTTATTTTTCATCTTCTGAAAACTACTGCGAAACTCAAACTGATATTGACATCAAATTAACTTACAACAAATCAATCATCTCCTCATTTAAATTTAAGCTTATGTTAACAAGAAGCATAAGTAACAACCACCATGAAGATTATATAAACGGGTATGAGTTTGTTAAAGATATCCCATTTCAAAAATTCCTGCATGCTGAACCACAAATTTCAACCTGGCTAAATGGCAAACACTTAATAAAATCGTCTATTTTGATTTGTGTTGCTTTTGAAGAAAAATTGTAAATTTACAATCTTAAAAAATATCTATCGCGAAATGGACTTATACTACATAACTTCTACAATTAAATCAGTTAATGAAGTTACAAACGTTTATAAAATTGGAGGTAACTACGTTATTGTGGTTACTCATCAATCAAAAACTGGTTGCTGTGATCTAATCTACGCTTTAGAAACTTTAACCTCCTACTTGCAACAACAAAAAAATGAGCCTTTCATAATTACTGTGGATGTTAGCCACCATGTCAACAAGTCAGGGTTGGATTATGTTACAAACTCACCATTTAACAACATCAAATGGACTTAAATATTCCTTTCAATATGTCACTTCAGTATGAGAGAATGTTATCTTCCCGTTGGATTACAGGTGATCTCTCGAAGTTCTCATATGGAAACAGTACGGATTTTCCATCTACATCTCCGATTTTTCACAAGGTGTTGTCTGCAGAGTTCAGCTATAAAAATTCGATCATGGAAATAATGTTTTACATGAAACACTCAAACAGCCTAATAAAGAGCCACTTAAAGGATCACTACATTAAGAACATAAATCTATGCCTTTCTTTGCATCTTCCTTAAAACAATTAAACATATTTGTATTTGACAACGCTACCAAACAATATCTTGAAGAACCGAATTTTTAATTGTCAAATTAAAGTTTGGTTTATATTTTCTTTTTTTAAGTTTTTTGTTTGAAATTACTATTTTAACTATTGTAAAAAATCTGAAATCATACATGTAAATTACAAAATAAATTTCTTTAAATAAATAAATAAATAAAATAATAAATAAATAAATAAGTTGTGTGACCAATTTATCACCAGTATCGACTACATCACTCATCAATTAGTTAAAAGTTGGTCTTGGCTGGACCATCTCAATCGAGGCGCGGTATGCATGATTTACGTCCTATAAGTCGTACTTTATTTGCCTAATTTTGACAAGTTATACAAATGGCAGACGGTCGCTTGTAGTACTAAGCTACTACTGAAAGACCCATGACGTAGATGTTATGTATCTGTACTCAGTGGCAACTAACTATCCTGCAGGTCAGTAGCGATAGTATACATGATTGCTTAAAATTAATGTTAAAATAGAAATAAAATTAAAATTATTGAAAGTTTTACCAATATCATTGTGATATTTCCAGGAAACCGACTAAGAACGGGGTTTCCAAGAGGATGAAGTCTTCTGAGATTATATAATTTTTTCTGTCGCATGTGCTACCAAAGACCTCGTTTCTAATGTTTCCTTAAGAATTTCGCTATGCTATTTTTCTTTAAGAATTTCGTTCAACAATACTACACTATAACACTACATCTTAGTTTAGTATTTTGCAAGTGTTTTTGTTCAAACTACAATAATATTATGAAATTTCAAGATGTTAAAAAGTTTAGACGTACATAAATTGGTTGGAAATTAGTTGACACTAATTAGTCTACATGCTGCATAATTTGTCATGTTTACCATATCAAAATATTAAAATTTTTGCGGTTGACTTAAATTTCAAAAGAATATCTTTAAGAAGTAGTCCTTCGCCTCCAGAGATTACATCATTTTAAAAACAACACATTAAAATCATCAACTCTATACAACTATAAAATCACAATAAGATGGAACGAAACAAGCAAATTCTATATTTTGATTACAAAATTTCCGAGAATTTATATCGAGATTAATCTCGACCACGACATATTATAATAGCGCCAATTTATTTATTTGATATTAGAAAATTTATTATCTCGACCTGAAAATAACTGAATCATATTTGCTTAAAATAAAAATCAAACAATCTAAATACATTTATGTGTCATAAAAATACAAAACAAAACAAAATCATAAAACAGATCAAGATAATTAAAAGACACAATATATAAAATGCCATTTTTAATAAGCAACATGCTTTAAGCCTCTAAGTATATAATTTCTAATCTGAATACAATCGTATACGAGAATGTGACGCTGCTGCTTACAGAGCGAAAAAGAAAACAAAACAATGACGATCGAAGAAAAGTAAATCAAACGAAAACTTATTTTATTTTATTTTTTTAAATAATAATTCTAGTTTCTTTGAACTTTTAATGGATCTCTTCTCACAGGAAATGAGTTACGTATATTGTAAACAAATATCGGGTTACATATGTGTTCCGATTATTGAGTTATTATGTTATATTTTTTGTTGAAGGTTTTATTAAAATGTTTGATAGAATTGGGTTTTAGTTTATTGGTTATCATTATTAATTTAACTAAATTTTGCGTTATTTATGTATGTACGTTTAATTCTTTTAATTTAGAACGCAATGCCATTGGGGCTTCGAGTCATCCTAAGCTATTAATGTATGTAATAAAATTTTAAAAACCGATAACTTTGCTACGTGTCTGATGAATGAAGCAGTTCGCCCGCAAGTCGTAAAAGTTACCACCTAAATATAAGAAAATTACTCTGCTTAACTTTTGGAAAATAACCACCTTATTTCTACTGAGTGAATTTACTGACTTAACCTACTGATATGTGACATTTGTACACTAAAATTTAAACAATACAGGTATAACAATTTCAAACAAATTTCAAAATTTAAGCAGATTAATTCATTTATTCAAGTCAAAGCTAAGTCATTTCCATTCTAAATTGTATGGCTATGACGGGCTATATACCTGGAAGGATTCCATTAATAGATGTATAAGAAGTTGGCCCGAAATTTCCATCCCGAAAAGGTTTTTTTCAGAAAGTGTGTGTCTTTGCTAAATCACATAAAAATAATTCCATCCCCAAAAGTTTATTGTTAAATTAAAGAAAAAAATAAACAGCCCGAGAAAATTATAAAATTATATTACTGTTTGCAGTAAAAAATATGAACAATCTATAAAAAAATTAAATAAATTTTAATGATGATCTAGAAAATCACTTTTCATCCATCACTGTCTATATTAACTGAAAGAAAATATTAAGAAGAATTTTATAATCGTCCGTGAATTTAATTTGTTTAAGAATTTTTTCGGCTTTTCGGACAAAATATTATTTTAATGGACACCCATACGATGTTTACGACTATTTTAGTCGCAGAAACAAAGAGGCCATTTATTAACAATATTTCTATCACAAAAGTAGAAAAAATATATGGGTGTCCATTAAAATAATATTTTGTCCGAAAAGCCGAAAAAATTCTTAAACAAATTAAATTCACGGACGATTATAAAATTCTTCTTAATTATATGTGTTGGCTGTTAAACACACACACATAGTGAGAATTTCCTGTGGTTTCTGATTTAGTGATATATAATTCGCTAAATCGATATGTTCTTGTTTTGTATTATCGGTACAAAGCAAGAGTTGTATTTTTGCAGTTTGGTCGTTGCAACCTGATGAGTAGACCAACTTTTTTATCAGTACGAAACCAAGCTGCCAAAAAGTTACCTAAGGGATTTCTCATTTTTGTAAGGGTTTGTGTATCTTTGTGTACACTATTGCCCTGGGGTTAAAGGTTTGGGGGAAGGGAGCGCATTTTTTCTACTTTTGTGGTAGAAATATTGTTAATAAATGGCCTCTTTGTTTCTGCGACTAAAATAGTCGTAAACATCGTATGGGTGTCCATTAAAATATTGGGGGTACAAATTGAAAATGCGGGATTGATAACAGATGGCGTTACTAACGCTATACGCATCAGGCAGTACTGTGACTATGTTCATGTCAAAGCTACGTCTTATAGCTTTAATTTTCAGTATGTGTCAATTTGTCGCAGTGTCAAATTCATAGTTTTTTTGAGCTCTCAATATGTCGAGTTTCGTGTCAACAAAACAGCATTTACGGGAAGTTTTAATTTACTTCTTGAATTTGAAGAAAAGTACTGCTGAAGCACATCGATTGGTCTCCGAGGCTTATCCGAGTCATGTTCCATCGGTTTCAACGTGCGAGAGATGGTTTGTGCGGTTTAGAAGTGGTGATTTTGACGTTGAGGACAAAGAGCGGCCGGGCCAAGTGAAAAAGTTTGAGAATGCTGAATTGGAGGCAATACTCAATGAAGACTCGTGTCAAACTCAACAAGAGCTCGCAGATTCATTGGGAGTGACACAACAAGCCATTTCCCATCGTATAAAAGCCCTCGGAATGATCCAAAAGCAAAGACTTTGGGTGCCGTATGAGCTGAAGCCGAGAGACGTCGAGCGCCGTTTTTTTGCATGCGAACTGCTGCTCGAACGGCAAAAACGGAAGGGTTTTTTGCATCGCATTGTCAATGGTGATGAAAAGTGGATCCATTACGATAACCCGAAGCGCAAAAAATCATATGGTTACCCCGGCCATGCATCATCATCGACGGCCAAACCAAATATTCACGGCGCCAAGCTCATGCTCTGTATTTGGTGGGACCAGCTGGGTGTGGTGTATTATGAGCTATTGAAATCGAACGAAACCATCACAGGAGCACTATACCGGACTCAATTGATGCGTTTGAGCCGCGCACTCAAAGAAAAACGGCCACAATACGAGCAAAGACACGACAAAGTAATTTTGCAACATGACAACGCTCGGCCACATGTTGCAGCGCCGGTCAAAACATACCTACAAACGCTGAAATGGGAAGTCTTACCCCACCCGCCGTATAGCCCAGATATTGCTCCTTCCGATTACCACCTTTTCCGATCGATGACACATGACCTAGCTGACCAGCGCTTCCATTCTTACGAAGAAGCCCAAAAATGGGTCGATGACTGGATAGCAGCCAAGCCGGCCGAATTTTTTCGCGACGGTATCCGTAAATTGCCAGAAAGATGGGAAAAAGTTGTGGCTAGCGATGGACAATATTTTGAATAATTCATTTGTTACCATTTTTTCAGAATAAACGTTCAAAAATAGAAAAAAATCCCGCATTTTCAATTTGTACCCCCAATAATATTTTGTCCGAAAAGCCGAAAAAATTCTTAAACAAATTAAATTCACGGACGATTATAAAATTCTTCTTAATTATATGTGTTGGCTGTTACACACACACACATAGTGAGAATTTCCTGTGGTTTCTGATTTAGTGATATATAATTCGCTAAATCGATATGTTCTTGTTTTGTATTATCGGTACAAAGCAAAAGTTGTATTTTTCCAGTTTAGTCGTTGCAACCTGATGAGTAGACCAACTTTTTTATCAGTACGAAACCAAGCTGCCAAGAAGTTACCTAAGGGATTTCTCATTTTTGTAAGGGTTTGTGTATCTTTGTGTACACTATTGCCCTGGGGTTAAAGGTTTGGGGGAGGGGAGCGCATGTTTTCTACTTATTTTCGAACGGGCGCCTGAATATAAGTTCTGTGCACATTGGCCCACCTATCTACATATGCCAAGGTAAGGGGTCATCTCTGTGTTTGCCACAAGGAAATTTGGAACTGAACATATTTCCTTTGACAGTGATGGATGAAAAGTGATTTTCTAGATGATCATTAAAATTTATTTAAGTTTTTAATAGATTGTTCATATTTTTTACTGCAAACAGTAATAAAATTTTATAATTTTCTCGGGCTGTTTATTTTTTGTTTAATTTAACAATAAAATTTTCGGGATGGAATTATTTTTATGTGATTTTGGAAAGACACACACTTTCTGAAAACAAAACCTTTTCGGGATGGAAATTTCGGGCCAACTTCTTATACATCATTAATAGCACTAATTTATTCATCAAATTTGAGTTTTACCAGGCAAATTATGATCCAGCATAGTTTAGTTTATTACTTAGTCGTATCACCAAATAATGGATTACTAAATTCATTATAGTTTATGATGTCTTGTTGGTTTATACTGCCTAAACATAAGTAGTCCGATGAGAGTCCTGGGGAGACATGTTATAACATCACATTTTTGATACTTTACCGAATAATGTGTCCATTTTTCTAAACTCAAATTGGTGACCGTTTCGTTTTTGAATTATTTATATTCTATTGCTATCACAACCTACTAGAATAAAAATGAGCAGTACCTCTTTCTACAATTTCGTCCAAATAGCAAATGATTTGGTGATTGAAATGAAGTAGATTTATCACAATATGTATCTTAACCTAGAAGGCTGGAAAATGTTACAAAAAATTAAACAGTATCCCACTTTATAACTGTGGTTGCTCCAGGTGAGTTGGTATTTTCCACGATAATGTTTAAAATTTCATCATTGAAAACTAAACTAAAGGCACCAGCAGTTGAATCGAAGAGTTTACCTACAGGAAATTTTACTGTGTGGTTACTACTGCTAATTATGTCATAACTAGGTGTAAGCCTGTTACTATAAAGAAATGACATACAGATAATGTATGTTACAAAGATCTAATTCTTTCACGTCTAATTTTTTCAAATCGGCGCCTTAAAGGTGTGCTTATTCGTTCGGTAATCGTTTGACACGTTCTTGTTTTGGAAAAATTTGGTACTTAAGGTACTCCGATGAGGCCATCAAGTGGCATCATATAGCATAATGATAGAAATAGACAACCGATTGTGATGATGCTTGGTTTGAATAATGAAAATATGAGTATCGATTCTGATTCTGTATGAAATCTGAAGGTCGTTTAATTGAAACTAAGTTTACCATTGATTATGATTGAACTCCGTTTTTAGGATGAAAACGGAATTCGAGAAAGGATAAAACTCTATTTAAATGATGAAAAGATGTTTACCATATAACCCACGTTTATCTCCCACGCGAGTTTCATCACTCATACCTAATTTTTTTATTACCAAAATTCGGTTAAGTTCTATTTTTTGATAAATAGAGTGGTTTTAGGATATACATAGACCATATCTACATTACACAGCTCCATCCCAGCCTTTATTACTGAAATGGTCGCGCCGAGAGTTCTTTAAATTTTTTCAGAACAATAGATTGCCCGTTGTACGGGCAATCTTGTTCCTATGTTTTGATTCTGGGTCACAAACATGAACAAAAGCTCCATCAATATCGACAATTCTCTTAGTAAATTACTGTATTTATCGCTGTAAACTAACACCTTTCGGTGTACTTTGAGTTAGTATTCTTAACACCCATCTTGCACTAGTTTTTAATATGCTAAGATTGTTATGGATAATATTAAAGGCGGTCGTTTCGAATGTCTTTGAATAACCGATGCCTTGTTTGAATAACCTATTGCTACTGTTAAAATATGTTTTTATCAAAATAGACACTATGATATACTGCTCCCATCTTACATTAGACATTTTGAATACCTTTTTCTCCAGAAAATAGTAGTAAATTTATAAAAACTAACACCATTTATAATTTCAACAGTTTTGTTGTTTAATGGACATTTTTTGTCTAATGAACTGAACAATTAAACTTAACGATCTGAAAATTTAATTTTATAATTAATGCTATACAACTTTGACTTTACATTGTGAAGTACATATGGTCCGCCGACCCAAATAATGCACCACACATTCATTCTAGAAGGGCGTAATGATCGTATTTATATATTAACTAAAAGAGTTAAGCCGCTATTAATTTTCAGTGCTCATAAGGGTAATTGTGCGGCTAACAAAGCCAGGCAAGTCAAAATGTGCTTAAAGATGTTTTGTGAAAAATCCTAGTCTTACATAGAGAACTGTAAAACTCTAGCACTCCAATCTCGCCACCGTACATGATCGTTTTTATATACAGTTGTTGTGTCAATTGAACACAAGCAAATAAGAAGTTTTGTAAACATCAAAGTTTTCTGGCATACGATACCTTTACATGTTTCTTTATCTTCACATGCAAACTCTAAATATTCAGTACACGCCGAATATATAGTCTTGAATTACACACGAATTCTATCTAAAGCCTGAAACTGAAAATGTTGTAACAAAAAGATACACGAAATCCCGAAAGTAATATTCACAAAATACTGATAAATATAAACCTTAAATGCAAAATTCCGAAAGGGAAAAACTCGAAGCTCGATATACTCAATTTTAATGATTAATATATTGTTACGAATTCTACTCTACTCAAGTACATCACTTGGTGGTGGAGTGGTTGAAGTGTGAACCATCAAGTGTTGTCAACCCAAAAGACGCGAGTTCGAACCTGGTCAGAGGCTACAATTATTATTCATTAACATCAACGATGCGGTCTGATCAAGTATTGTCCAATACTGAGTCAGGAATATGCGGATAACAAAAGCAAGAGTAAACGGCGGCGATAATCATCATGAAAAACACTTTAATTATAACAGGCGTTAATCATCAAAACAGGGAAAATGATGACGTTGAATATTCGCGAACACAACTACATGAAAGTGATTTACAATTGCCACACATACATTGCCAGATGCAATAAAAAGAATATAATCTCAAACAGCGATCGACAAATATATAAGCGCGAGTAATTTGGGATACAGGACAGTTGTAACTTAACCAGTGTACAGTGCAAGCTAAATTGTAAAATGTGCCAAATAGTAAACAGTGAAAGTGAACAACAGTAAAAGTGGATTAGTGAACAGTGATCGAGTGAAAGTTTGTGAATCGCTGTAGAAATTAAAGGTGTTGGGGAATATAGTTTGTAAACTGCAAATCGCTGAGTTTTATTTTGCAAAATCCTGTACGAATCCGTATCAAACGCCCAAAATTCAAATAATTTTTAAAAAAATCAATGAAAATGTCTGTAAAATTTTTCGAAAATGGTGAACTGCTATGAAAGCAGTTTTTTATTTTTTTTTTTTTTTATTTTTAAAAAAGAAAGTATTAATTATCCAATGGATTTGATGTCCTTTTAAGGTCAATTAATAACCCCTTGTCATTCACGCACACACCCATTCATTCACCTACTCACACAATTACAGTATACCACCTGCAATTTATCTAGAAGCTTTCAACAGAAATTCAAACAAAAATTAAATAAAATTTTCTTTGCGTACTGGTTTTTCGGCTATCGAGATCTCTTTTTTTAATTCATGTGGGACCTAGTTGCTAGCTTTTTGAACCATTCAAATTATTTGTAAACGTTTTGCAACACTTAATCGATCAACATTTATGATACAGCCAATTTTGATTGTGTTTGAGAAGAAAGAATCTTCAGCCAATAGCGTTTCCAATTCAGCATCTTCAATTTTTTTGTGTGGTTTTGCATGCTCTTTATGCCAAAATCATCCTTTTTAATCGACGATTATTCTTTGCTCGTTGTATTCGATGGAGCATGCTTACCGTAAATTTCCACAAGCAAACGGTAAGTTTCCACTGCACTTTTCTTTGCTATAAGATAATGTAATTAAACTACCCGCAAATGATGTTTATTTGGAATAAAATTCGCCATTTTTAAGGAGTTAAAAATACTAGTTGCTTATACTTCAACCAAGTGTCGCATACTGCGTTTGACAGCTGACATCAAGTACTATAGAATACCAGTATTGCCCATTTATAGTACTTGTAATACTAGTAAAGGCACCTATTCGAAAAGGGCGGAGTCATAGTCACACACCCAATAGCGAATGCGTTTCTTCATAATGCTGTTTCAGACACATGTCCTAATGTTTCACATTCCACGCACATTCACATTTTAACCACATACTACTGCTCGGCACTAAACCGCATATAATTTTTCAATAATTAACCGTATTAAGAGTTTATTATTAAAATCACTTATTTCCGATTAATCAAAATCGATTATTGTTGCTTTTATTTCTATAAATAAAGAGTATGTAAAAACTAACAACAACATAAAATAAAATTGTAAATGTTAAAGCAAATACATACTTTGCAAGTATTAAATACAGTGTACAAAGATTGCGCCTAGCATAAAAAAATGTCTCAATTACATGGAATACAAATAATCCCACTATAATTAAACCAAAGTATTTATTTGTTTAATAGACAAAAACGATAAAAAATAAACTTGTTGTCTGTCTCTCTGCTCTAAACAGCTAAAACGGTATTCTATTACAAAACATGTTAACATATTAAGTGCCTCGTATTCGACCGGGCGGGACGCATCCATTTGAATATTCATGTATGTACATATAATATTTTATGAATTGGTTGGGTAACCAATGTGTTATAAATTTATCAGGACAAATAACAAAAAAATCGATTCAATGTGATATGGTTTGAATGCGTGTAACGTAGATAAAATTGAATGGGAGCATTGGTTTTTATGTTGGATGATAAAGTATTTAGGTTAGTTTACAAAAGGTCGTTATCATCACATAATAATAAATATTTATACTATGTATAAAATACAAAATGTTAACAAATAGCGAGGTTCGGCTCATACCTATACTTAATGCCTGCACTTTAACAATTCAGATTAACTCATTCTGTTTATGAGTAAGCAATTGAGCATTTAACTATTTATCTATACGAAAATTATTTTGCATATTGCTTGTTTCTAAACAGAACAAGTGGAATAATATTTCCCCTTAATTTCATTTTTTTTATATTCAGCGGGAGTTTAATAAATTTAAAACATACTTTTGCTATATGGATTACTATTACTAATGAAATGCCGTTTTTAATTTTTAATGGAGGTGGGTAATATTTTTTATACTTTTTTCAATAACTACATATTTGTAATTGGTAGCAAACACTTTTGCTTTAGTTTAGTTTTCCTAAAAATTACCAAATATTTAATTTCTAGCTTCGAAATGATTAAGGGGTTCTCTACATATTTTCTAAATAGACAACCTTAACCACTCAACCCCAGTTGACTTATCTTAAAAATTTTGAACCAACCTGTTATGTTTTTCTTGTTAACCTAATATTCTGCAAAGACTCTTTCAATGTTTTATAATGTCAGTTATTATAGCGGATGCAATTTTATTAAATTAGCAAATATTATTTTGAGACGAATTAAATAAATTACAATTATTGAGCCCTAAACTGGGTTTTAATCATTTCGATTCCTTTTATTTACCGCCATGGAATAACATGGTTTATATGGCTAAAAATGGTTATGCAATTTTTAAACATTACTAAAACAAATATAATGTGTATAATTACAAAGAGAATTATTCAAAATGAAATTTTTCATAAAAGGGTTGATTATAACAGCAAAAGAGGAGAGGTTCTTCAAATATCATAAAAATTTTGTCCGAAAAGCCGAAAAAAATTCTTAAACAAATTAAATTCACGGACGATTAAAAAATTCTTCTTAATCATAAAGGAACTTTTAAAACATAACGTATGCACATTATCGTAACGCAGTAAGAGTTTAAATTTAGACGATATTATGATAAAATATGACATATGAAATCGAAATGGATATTTACTTTTTGGATGTATTTATAAAATATGATTAAGTGAAAAACATGACATATCGATTATGGGGTATATCCTCTATCCGGTCGCAAGTTAATTATTTGCGATCAGAAATGAAGTTACTAGATTTATTTTGCGAAGCCAATCGACACATTTTTTTAAAATTTAAATTTGTTTTGCGATTGTAAAGTAGAAATCCGCGACGCATTTTCCGAGGTTGCAGTCTTTTTATGTATTTCTACTTAACAATCGCAAAACAAAATTGAATTTAAAAAAGATGTAAGAATTGGCTTGGCAAAATAAATCTAGTAACCATATTTCTGATCGCAAATAATTAACTTGCGACCGAATAGAGGATATAGCCCAATAATCTTTGCTTGTTTCGTATTCACAATAGTTGCTTTCCAATCGACCACCGCAAGTACTTATAAGCATTTATGGTTTTTGTCTTTGCTAAATTAACTACTCACAACTGCTCTACCATTTTATTATGAGTAGTTGAAAGCAGTTATGATAAATTTGTCCGCTAGGTGATTTTGTGTTGTATTTTTCTGTCAAAAATATAATTGAATGTCGTATACGAAGCGCTAATAAAATTTCGGTATAGATATTTTTTTATTAAAAAGTTATCAGAAATAAACTACACATTTGTAGGTTATGTTTTGATTTTGTAATTTTTTGTGCTTTCCAATCGACACTTTAGCCAATACACATTTTTTGCACTTACAAGTACTTGCAGTGGTCGATTGGAAAGCAACTAATATTTAATATTTTTGGTTCCCATATTTGCTGCTAGATGGCCACATTAATAATTCCCGCGGAGCCCTTATGGAATGCCATATTGATAGGCACAATATGATTGTCAATCAATTTTCCATTGATTTTACCAGCGTTTTCCATGTAAAATTTGTAATACGATTTAGACGTCAAATGAATTAATATTTATGATGAATAAAACTAAAAATATGATTACATAAAAGCAATTTTCCTACTATAGTTCTAGATCATAAAATTTTTGTACGCCTTACTACGTTGTGAACTTTAGTTTCTCGACCAGAGAGAGAGCCTCCTAAATATAAGAGCCGCAAGATTCCGCCATTTTTTCATGAGATTTGTGTTACTTTTCAAACCAATCAGTGTATTTTAATGTTTTTTTTAGAAGCTTCTTTATATATAAAAACATAAATGATTCGTGTGAATTCAATTTGAATAGTTAGCTCAATATTCAGAGTGTCGATTTTGTACGAAAAGCGACAAGCGCGAGGTGCGCAAACAGGAAAAATAGAGAAAAATATTAGTAGGCGAGACGCATGTGCATGATCATGTTTTGATTTTTTTTGGATTGACATTTCTATGCGTAAACATTTCACAATTTTCATATTTTTGAATTAATTTGAAAATAATTCACAGATTTAAATGTTAAATCATAAACAATACTTGGCCATAATATTAGTTTGTATATTAAAACATAAAATCCTAAAAGCATAAAATATTAGTTCATTCCACCACTCAAAAGCAAGCTAACAGAAGGGGTGAGTAGACGTCATTATCAAAAAAATTAAACCGATTCAACCGGATCCATTTATTTTGGTACCTACCATTGTTTTACAAATATATTATTGTATTACAAATAAAAATTATTATTGTTTTTTTATTAATTATGTTAAATTATTATATTAAAGATTTCGCGCTTAACTTAATAATGGTTTGTTTTCGTAAATAACATAGTTGTTTAATTATTTTATTCTTTTCTGTATTTTCAAGTAAATTTATTATAGAGACATCTGCAAACGGATTTTGAAATTGCAGGTTTTGCAATCGCACATAAAGTTGAACTTTTTTACGTTTCGTTGTTTTTTGTAATAATATTTAATTAAGAAAATCAACGATGTTGTATACATTTCCAGTAAATAAATTTTGATGAAAAAATGTTATTATATGAATAATAATTATCGTTTCTACATGGTGATTCATAAAATCTCGTTTCAGCTTTAGATTGCTTTTAAATCCATCGTTCATCTCGAAAATTCTGATGTGCATGTGATCAGAATTTACTAAAGATGTTAAATTTTTATAAAACTAAACTTTAAATTGGATGTAAGAGAAATCTGTGCCATCACCCTTTATTAACTTACTTTACTAACCTACACAACTAAACGGAATGCTCATTTTTATAGAAAAATTATAAATTTATGCTCCCCGTTAGTTTAAATTTAATAATTAAATACTACACTATATGATGGTTGATTTTCAAATATGTGCTTTTTGAATACTTAAATAAAAATTTAAAATTTAGATGATTTGTTTAATTTTGTATTCATAAATTTATGTTCAAAAAATTTCCAATTACCACAGTTTCTTATAAGTAACTCAATAAAAGCTTCCCCTCTATTTAAAGCTCTCATTTTAATATTACGGTTCTTTAAAATCATGGCACTAAACACACATATAAAAGTATATACACTTCGATTGAGCAGTAGTACTATAGGCCTCGCTTGGTATAACGATCAACGTTCCACAGCTCGGTTTACAAAGTTTCTGCTCGGGCTGTAATAGTATACTTCCCAAATTTGGTATATAATACAGGTAACCCTCCAAAAACACGGTACTTGAAGAACATTGTTTTGAAGAACACGGATACCCATTTCCTCAAATTACATGGTTTCAAACAACACGATTTTCGTTATTCTCTTTTATTTTGTTTTTGTATATCATAACAAAAATTAAAAAATAAAACGTAACATTTATTTTCTTTTCTTTTTTGTAGTCTCGAACAACACGGTCTTAAAGAACACGGAGTGAATTTATCGTGTTCCTGGAGGGTTTCTTGTATACTATTGTGTGAAGTTGTTTTTATATTTTATACTTTCGTGTATTTTTGAATAATTATTTCAGCGTTCCGTGTTGAAATTGGTTTGTTGTAGAAGAAGAATCAACAATTCAAGCGATGGATTCAACGATTGGAATCTCTGGGCTCGAGCTTTTAGAGCTGTCTTAAGTTGGCGATTAAAGCCTAACAGTTTCATTAGCTTAGTGAAGAGCTTGAATACCAGCTGTGTGCTTTGATCGATCGTTATGTTGACCGGTACACCGAATCTAGAAATAACGCTTAGCTTTTCCGAAAAAGAAATGCTAAGGGTTTCAAAATTATCTTGTGTAACTGCTGTAAAAATGGTCATACAGCCGTGCTTGATGCATCAGTTATATTGCTGAATTTTATGTCATTTAGCGGATGCGTTAAAAGTGATATGTTTTCCAAATTCTTCTTGAGCTTTAAAAATGCGTCTTTGCATTCTTCAGGCTTCGAAAAAGTTCTTCGATATGTTTAGTTACAGTGGTGATAATTAGGTATATCTGCGAGTTTTGGGATAAAACGGTAGTAGTAGTGTACCAAACTGCTGAATTGCTAAATTTGCTTGATGCTTGATCTTGTGACTGAGAAAATTATGAGTGCTGATGTTGAACACGCATTTTGAGGTATTAATAATTGACGCAGATAATCTTTGAAAGTTATTTCATGTAGAGTTGGTGTTGCTCCTCGTTTTTTTGTATTCTATAAGAATGCCGCCAATACAAACGAAATCGAGAACTCTCGCAATTGAATTGATGAATCTTTGGAATGTTAGTGCAGTGTTTCTGAGACGAACTCTAACAAGCCAAATTGTGTGGTAATGCTGTTTTGTGAACACCATCGGACGCGACTGGCATGAAATGATATGCTCTCTCATCCATGTAATTGCATGATGAAATTCTGTATATGTGAGATTGGGTAACGGTCAGGAATAGAGTTGTGTCCTGTAAAAACTAGTTTTATGGTGCCATATTTGGTCGGAGGCTCTTCAAATTTTGCGCTTAACCTCAAAAAGCAAAATTAAATAAATAATTTTCTTCATAGATATGATCTATTGTAAAACGAAAATAAATCTAGCAGCCTTTGCTTTCTCGAATTTCTCTTAAAAAATTATGTAAGTATATATTAACTTTGCGTATATGTACTAGGCCAAGCAGAAGGGCAAATACAAAAAAAACGGTTTGTATGTGTGCAGGTTCATAAAACGTAAACACGAAAAAACACTTTCATACAAATGCTATGGAAATTATTTTTTGTAAAGATTTTTTACAAATATGGCAGAGAAATAAGTTGTCGTTCTCCTGAGCGTGAACTATGTTTACATATTTACATTTAATTTTGATAAATTGTTTTTCATTTTTAAGTTGGTTTTCTTTCAGAATTTTACCATTTTCCACTTTAGTATCTCTAATTTGACTATCGTCGTATAATAGCCGTCTTCGGAAATATCCCATGGTAACTTTTGTGTAATTTTAATTTTTTTAATGTTGGTAACAAAAGTTACTCAAGTTACTTTGGCTATACAAAAACTAAGATTACATTTCGCGTGGTAATATTTATATTCAGCAAAATTCAATTACGTATTTTAACAGATATGTACATTTTTGTTGTATTTTTTAATAGTTAGGGATTTGAAAAATTGTGCTTTAACTTTTCTGACATTATTAATTTAATACAAATTGACAGAAAGACAAATTGAAAAACAACTAAAAGTAAATTACCTTAAAGTTACTCTACATGTTCGGAGATAGATTTGGTAATTTTTTGTTAGCAAGTTACTCAAAAGTTACCATGGGATATTTCCGAAAACGCCTAATAGTGAGAGAAAAGTTTGTGTGTATGCATAAAGAGTAGATGACATAGATAAGAATAACGAAAAAAATAACTAGTCTTCATGTTTACATACAAACCATGCATGCTCTATGTATTTTATACGACGAATTAAATTTCGAATGAATGAAATATAACTTAAAAATGAAAAACAATTTATTACAATTAAAGATAAATAAAGTTTCTGCTGATGAAAACTTGTTTTTCTGTCACGTCAGGCCAATATGGCCTGTTTTTTTTATTATATCGGAGAGATCAGAGAGATAAAAAGAAAGCCTTATCTGTCTTTTTATTTTATCGGATCGATCCGACAAATTTTTTTTCGTTTTTTTATTTTCTCTGATCATTCTCAGATCGTCATTTTTCCATCTGAAAATTTTTTCAGATAGTTCAGAGAAAAAATATTTTTGAAATATTTTGACAGAAAATACGGCGGATGCTATGAAAAATGGGAATTAATAAATTCATTTGTAATTATTTTTATCTATTTTTATTAAATTAATTGTAAAATTAATAATATAATAATTTGTTATTTTTTAGTGGTAAAAAACTCGGTAAAAACCTTTATAGATAAAACATTATCCGATTTGTCAGATAAATTATCTCTCTGATATCTCGGATACAATAAAAAAACAGGCCATATATAAATATATAAATAAATGAATTCATAGAATTTGTATGAAAGTTTTCTTGTGTTTACGTTTTTTCGGCCTGTATACATTTTTAAAGTTCACATATTGTGGTTTGGTCGTATACATACAGTGCTGGAAAAAAAATGGGCAAACATATTTTATTACAAATTGGAGTCTTTTTTTTGCTAAAATTACAAAACTTTTGAAAGCAATTGGCTCATTGTTTCATTTTAAATACATGTATGACGTAATTTTTTGAAAAAAAATTTACCTGCAATTTAGGGGCAAAACCCCGAAAAATGCCAAAATATTCAAAATACGCTGATTGGAGTTTGAAGTATTGGAATAAATTAAACACCTACATATTTTTTAATTTTTTTTTTTGTTTTTATTGATTTATAGAAGTTCTAGCTTTAATATTAATATTTTGTTGGACCGCCTTTTCCTTTTATTACACTGGTACAACCCCGCAATTTATGTAACTGATGTATTATGCAAAATTGGTCAAGCAATTATTTTATTTTACGATTACCGTTCTTGGCCGGTATCAGGGTGCAGATGTTTTATTATCTGTAATATTTCTTTTTGAGTATAAATAGTACATATTTTGTAAGATTAAGTTATTCTGTAAGGGGTCCTAGACAAATAAAGAATAAAGTGCAATTTTAGTTTAAAAAAATGGGAAAAGTTAGTGAGCAGTGTAAAAGCAATATATTGAGTTTGGTGTGAGAAAATTTAACCAAGTGTGAAATACCAAAAAAATCAAACATTCCTAAAACTACTGTTGCGTGGAATATTAAAAAAATGCGAAATGGGCAGTACACAAAGAAAGAAAGGCTCTGGAAGGCCCAGAAAGACAACGCCAGTGGAAGATCGTTTCATAACATTACAATGTCATCGAAACCGTTTTAAAACTTCATCGGACATAAGACGGGATGTTGAGCGAGCAACGGGAAAACAAATTCCAGCCTGCTTAGTGAGAAAAAGACTTGTTAAAGCTGGTTTAAAAGCACTTAAACCAGTCCAGAAGCCTGAGTTCACAATTACTAGTGAAAAAAACGTTTGCTATGGGCCCAAGAGCATGTTTCTTGAACTCCAGAGAAATGGAATGATGTGTTTTCCTCCGATAAATCAAAATTCAAGCTGCATGTTGGAGATGGAAGAATTCTTGTAAGAAGAAAACCGGATGAGAAGCTTTGCAACGAATGTCTTTTAAGCCTTCCACCGATAAATGAAGGGTTTATGGTGCTTCCTTATAGTTTCAGCATTACAGCCGCTGTTTATCTGCAGCTCCTACACATCGAATTTGAGCCGTCTGTGTTAAAGCTTTTTGGCGAGACTTGCAAATTTATTTTTCAGCAGGACAGCGCTCCGTGCCACACCGCCAAAGTTGTGAGTTATTAATTTTGAATTATAAATAGAAAAATTGGCTTTCAGTTAAACATAAATAATTTAGAATTTAATTTGAATTATAGATGGAAGATCTGCAAGAATCGCAACAATCAGTTTCGAACTTAATGAGATTATTGATTTGAAAAAATCAGTCATCTCATCAGGCCGCGGCGACTGACGTTGATATTTTTACATAGGAATATTGTTGAATTATCATAGTCGTTGTCATACAGATTTGACGCCAAATGGAAGAATTTCCTACGAATGTGTATTTAATTCGAGATGTACTGAAATAGACCAATGTACGGAACAATCACAACAAAACCATTACAATACAACAACAACGTAAAAATATAAAAAAGTAATTCGTACACAACGAAAAGTTAATTGGTAAAAATGAAGTATAGATGGAGAATATGAAAGAATCGAATTTCGTACGCTATGCAGTAATTCGCTAGTAGTACAACTACATGGTATTGTTCTATATATAGACAATATTCCTATGTAAAAACATCAACGTCAGTCGCCGCGGCCTGATGAGATGACTGATTTTTTCAAATCAATAATCTCATTAAGTTCGAAACTGATTGTTGCGATTCTTGCAGATCTTCCATCTATAATTCAAATTAAATTCTAATTTATCCGCGATCCAGCGTTAAAGGAAAGAAAAAGTATGGAGTGGTTGGGAAGTTGATTGTGTATAAGTAAGTATGAATTATCATAGTCGTTGTCATACAGATTTGACGCCAAATGGAAGAATTTCCTACGAATGTGTATTTAATTCGAGATGTACTGAAATAGACCAATGTACGGAACAATCACAACAAAACCATTACAATACAACAACAACGTAAAAATATAAATAATTTGTCAAAAATTTGATTTGTTTTCTTATCTCTTCATTTAAATCTAAAGAAGTACTTCAAAGAAACAAGTATCGATGTGTTGAGCTGGCCCCCGTATAGTCTAGACTTAAATCCCATTGAAAATATTTGATCTATAATGAAGCTAGAAGTAGCAAGAAAGTGCCCAGAATCGATTCCAGCTAAAAAGTTTGTTGATGACGATTTGGGAATTCATACCTCCTACGACTTTGAAAAATTTATCAAATTCAATGAATTGGAGGTGTATTGCTGTAATAAAAGCAAAAGGGCGGTCCAACAGAATATTAATATTAAAATTATTCCATTACTTTAATTCCAATCAACGTATTTTGAATATTTTGGCATTTTTCGGGGTTTTGCCTCTAAATTGCAGGTAATTTTTTTTTTTTTTTTCAAAAAATTACTTCATACATGTATTTAAAATGAAACAATAAGCCAATTGCTTTCAAAAGTTTTGTAATTTTAGCAAAACCAGACTCCAATTTGCAATAATATATGTTTGCCCAATTTTTTCCCCAGCACTGTACATGTGGCGCTGATACGAGTATTAATATTTTTCAATCGATAAAATTAATATTTTTCAATCGATAAAATATGTATGTGCTTGGTTCCAATCCAGTGATGACGTGTTCTACCATCATATTTGCGATATTTTATCGAAGTGTACGTCTCTTTTTTATAAAGTTGGCAACTGTTTCGTTTTCCAATTATTTATTTTTTATTGCTATCACAACCTACTAGATTAAATTTCAGCAATTTTACTTTTCCTAATTTCATTCAAGTATCGAAAATAAATGTTTTTGTGATAGAAAAAATGTAGAAATATCACAATGTGTTAATCTAGGAGGCTTTAAATGATATAAAAATTGAATCAGGGTTGGCATGTTGTACCATCAGTATTTCGACTTTCGACTTAGTGTGTGTTTCAATTGGATTAAATGCCGCATAAAAAGTTAAAAAAAAAACTCGTGGTAATTTTTTTTAACATTTTATCTGTTTCAATTGGTTAAAATTTTGACAATAACAAGTTTACTTATTTTATTTGTAATTATTTATTAACGTATATTGCAGATTTAAATATGAAAATATGTAAAATAAATACTATTTAAATGTATATTAGTTAATTGTGGTCAGTTCACTTCTAAATCATAGAGATTTTTCTCAAAATTTGCATGACAAATTTTTGTTTACAAAATTTTATCAGCATATTTACATTTTTATTCACCTCAACTTTTAATTTTTTAACTTTTAGTTATGTCTCATTTTTCAGGAATCAATTCTATTTCGCGTAAACAATCAACCTGTTGATATAATTGTGGGGTTTCTCTTTTTTCTACATTTCGATAAGCGTAGAACGAAAAAATTATTTGATGATAAACAGAGTCGATTAATCTAGTAGTCTTAGAAATCGTATAGAAAAGGAATAGAGTGCCGTTTTACTCGAGCAAGCTGAGAACACATTAGAAAATGCGTGATTTTCGAAGTGAAATAGGCTGCTATTTTACTTGTGAAAAATGAGAAAGTCGAAAATAGTGATGGTATACATTCTATCAAAATCGTTAATTTCTTTGATATCTCAGCTTTCTGAGATAAAATATCATTCTATGACAATTTGCATTTTTCCGTATGACTCTCGCCTGCTAGTGTACATGGTCAAATTGTTTAATTGAAATAGTACGTAAATTTTTTCTAACTGCTGAAACAGCATTAAAAAAAAGCGAGTGCAACAGAAAGGACTAAAAAAAATTATTAGTAGAATAAGAGAGAAAAACTCGCCCTCGAAAATTGGTTCCAAATCCAGGTACAGTGTCCTATTCTATTCCAGAGAAACGCGACCAAAAATTTCGACAAAGCATCGAAAATGTGCTGATAGAACATATCGCCATAAATTTAAAAACGATGCTAAACTTTTTACAACCGTAGTAGGATTTCTATTTTCTGTAGAACAAATATTTTCTATAGAATTTTTCGTCCGTCTTTTACGAGATATGTTCATCTCGTAAAAGGCGGACGAAAAATTCTATAAAGTCAAAATAACTTAACAAAAACAAATTTCATAGCATTTGTACAGAACATTTTTATCGTTTTACCTTTTTCAGGGCCTATCGTTTTTACTTTTTAAGGGTTCGTGTATGTACTCAATAGTTTGAAGTTTGGCCGTATACGTACACTGGCACTGATATTTCATTCCCACACCAAACTTCGTCTGTATAAGAACTTTTTATTTTTCTATTTTTACTTTTATATACAACCATTTGAAATGAATATGTCATTTGGTAGTTCAACATAGCACAACGCTGGTAATGTAAAAAATAAATAAGCTTACATAAGCCAACTGGATCGTAACATCGTGTCTCTCAAAAAGTTCTGCTTCAATTCAACAGCCCAATAAGCAGCCTTAATATCAACGAAGCGAAAACTAAATACATGGCTATCACGAGAAAACAAACACGCGAAGAAGTGTTGACTGGCGAAATACAATACACGAGTTTATATACTTCAGTGGCACTATTCTGGCTTTTCCTGGGAATAGGGAATTGGAGAAAAAAATTCATAGCTTTTTTGTCTAAATTATATTTTTCTGGCCTACTGTTGGAATTAGTTTGGTGTAAATATTTTTGAAACAAAGATATATTGGGAATTATTTTTCCCAATAAAAATTTCGTGGAATAAAAGTTTACCATTCCACTTTGTTTCGAAAATATTTACACCAAACAAATTCCAACAGTAGACCGGAAAAATAGAACTTAGGCAAAAATGCTATAAAAATATGTTTCCCAATTCCCTATTCCCAGGGAAAGCCAGAATAGTGTCACAGAACGATGGATAATGTGCAAAACTTAAGGTAAGCAAAACTTAAGGTATCCAGGAGCATACTACGCTAACACTAAAAAAAATTAGTTGCTCAATATAACACGAAAAGCAACATTATATGTTAAATTTACAAAGCTGTGATGAATAGAAAAAATAACTGCGAAGAAAGACCCTCGAAACTAGTACGTGACAAAAAATAAAAGCAAAATAAATAAAAAAAATACCACATAAAGAATAAAAATATTCTCATGTTTTATTTAAATTTAAAATTTTAAAATTAAATCTACAAAGCGCTCTTAAGACTAATACATCTACATAGTCACTTTGATAGCGAGTCTTGGGCGCTAACAACAACAATTTCAGTTTCTGGTAGAATTAACACCTTAAGCTCCTTAAGGCTTTATTCCATGGAAAAAACTTACTGTCAGTAAAAATAAAAGCGAGAAAAAAAATATAGATTTATAGGTTAAACCATAAAATTTTAATATAAAAATGAAACAAAACATATTTCTTTCCTTTGTCACTCTTATGGAATTTTAAGATTTTTTTTGTTTTTGTTTTTTCAGTAAAAAAATTACTGTAATTAAATTTTTTCATGGAATAAACGCTTTAATCACTTAGAAATGTTGTTATGTGTACAAGTTTCTGTATTTTGTGTTTAATCTCTAAAAACAACCCTCAGATTACGACAAAGTTGGTAAAGAAGTGAAAACCGATATTTATTTTTTGTACAAAGGCAACATGTTGCCTAACTTGTAAGGCGAAATACGCAATCGCCGAATCGAATGTGAAACTTAACAAATATATAACGACGTTTTGAATTTTTGTCAGGATATTCACCACGGTGCTTCAAAGATGATCGAGCTAGATCGTATGCGTATGTGCCTAACTGTGAGATATGTTATGTGAGGAATGATTTGAGTAGGTTGACGTTTGGGTGCAGTACGGTTTGAGCATTTAACAATCAACAGTCGCAGGGTTTTAAATCTTAGTAAATCACGAAATGCAAGTTAGTTGTATTTTCTACCTTGATATAAGCTCATTAAATTTGCCGAGGCTGCTGGTTTAGTTTTATGATTTTGAAAGAAACGTCGGTTCACACTACTGTCACATCGAGTGCCTTGCGTTCCTGATAAATTTTAATAAATAATAAAAGATCCAATATATTTTAGTTGAGGAATGGAGTCTACTTTCTCATCAGAATCATCAGTATTACACTAAATGTAGAATGCGGTAGTGGTTTTATTAAAATGGGGATTTCATATAAATTTTTAGTTTCATAGAATCCAAATCAATCAAATATAAAAAAAAATTTAGAGATATGAATAACAGACCAAAAAATGAATAAAACTATATAAATATCTTTTAATTAATAGAAATAAATAGTCAAGATACAACGTTCGAAATAAATTGGTGGCAATAAATTCTAAATATTTTGGGTAATCGCAGGGGTAATATGACAAAAAACTTCAGTGATTAATCATTGTGATGCCATGAATAAGAATTTGAGTAGATATATCTAATATTTCAACCGTTTGACAATTAAATCTCACTAGATGTCTTTCTTTATGACACAACTAAGATAGAGAATGGTAATAATACCAGAAGAGAAACGACTTAATAAATTTAATTGAAAATGTAAAAACTATTAAATCTAAAATTTAATTAAATGAAGAATAAACTCTATTCAAAATTATTAAGATTCTTACCTGGAAAGATTGTGATACGATCCCACCACCTGGAGACGATGACATCGTATTACCCGGCATCATTTGTGGCATAACTTGCAAGAAGTATAAAAGTAAAAACAAAGCTTTTCCAAGAAAACAATGAACTCAAATTTTCACTTTTTATACTTTCGAATCAATAAAACCAACAACTACAAAATATATTTTTTTCAACTACTTTAATTTCCACGAAAATGGAAAATTGCATACACAAAAAAAACAAAAATACTCGCACAAATATATACACACGCTTGTTATTACTCTGAACGTATATTTTTTTTATCCCACTTTCTTATCTTATCGATAACACTTTAATTGAATTATCTTCGTACAGCACAAACACATTTCACAATTCAACAATTTAACCACATAAATTACAGTTTGTTTTCTTATCATTTTCACATAGCGAACACCTTTCAACAATAATATTTTCTGGTAATTTACAGTGATTAAAAATTGGAAATTCAAAGAAATCGCATCGCGCACAACTTTAAATCGTTAGAAATACGTGATTAGCAATTTTTGAAGAACACCAAAAGAAATAAACAAACAGACCTTGAGGTTACAATGCCCTAATACCACGATATTTTAATACCAATAATTTCAAAATCAAAACACCGGGCCTTGTAATACAATAACAACAAAATTCAACTTAATTTTTTTAATGTACCCCGAGTATTGATCCTAACTGTTTCGTAATCAAACGATAAGTGAAGCAATGAATTCGCTAAAAAATATTTTTGTATATTTTTAGCTGTACGGTTTCTCTCTTTAATTTACTCAATATACAGTTAAAGGTTGAATAATGCATTGAATGAATTTTATACGGAGGATGAAAATTTCCCCAACAAAGAGTTTATTCAAAGATTCATGTCTATCCATTCATTTCTTAGAATACGCAATTATTGTAGTGTGTGTATGTATGTACAAAATTTAGTTGGCAGCCTTACAACTAATCTAGGTACCTAGAAAAGGTAAAATATGTTAGTAGCTACTTAAGTAAATCGATTGAACAATTTCTACTGGTTTATCGATCATCCAAAGTTTTAAAAATCATCGTCATTCGTAACAATGTCTTTTTCTACTTGAGCAAACCTTTCGTAAAAAAGGCTTATTTAGTTATCACTGATTGGCCACAACGAGTTATTTCAGCTGTAGGTGACTGGAATCGATTACTTCGAACAACGAAACAAATTGAGACGAAAAATTTCGATTTAATAACTCGTCGAAGAAAATAACAAGTTTCATATTTATAACCAATAATGTCTTTTTCAGTTATATAAACAAGGTTTCTCAGCAAAAACTTTTTCCCGAGATACAGGGTGTCAAAGGAGATGGGATCTAGGATCATATTTTACTTGCTTCATAAGATTTAAAAGCGATTAAGCTTAACTATTCGGTCATTAGAGTTTTAATTTCATATAGGCATACACGATGGTTGTCTGAAAAGTTTCCGACCTAACAAAGATACAAGACATTATTTCTTCAAATTTATTTTTATTTCTCTACATAGGCTACTTGTAAGTCTATATACACTTCTCCCAGCGATGCCCCCATATCTTCAACCCGTCCAAATAGTTATCGGCCTTCTACATTCGACGAAAATCGAATGTCAGGTGTCTAGTGAATAACAAGGTTGATCAAACAGTTCAAACCGTAATTCGTGGATTTTCTCCATGGCATCCACTGAGGTGACGACGCATTGTCTTGGTGGAGTACGTTGTTTTCTGCAAATGTGGCCATTTCTCCGCAATTTCTGTATTCAGCCTGTCAAGTAATGATGTTGAATGTAATGGTTTTCGCTTTTCGAAGATAATCGATTAAGATGATATGACAGTCCCAGAAAACTGTAGCCTTCACTTTTCCAGCCGAAGGAACAGCCTTTGCCTTCGTTGGAGCCGATTCCCTTTGGCAATCCACTGTTTTTACTGTATTTTTGATTCTGAAGTATAATGATGCATCCAAATTTCATCAACAGTAATGACGCCAAATCTTTGATATATTGCCCCTAAAGTGCACCAATAGAGCGTTGAAAATGTTCATTCGCCCACATTTTACAACAGCTTTCTCATGTCTAAATCTTGATTCAATAGGTGACAAACACGTTCTTTGAACATATTCATAGCCTCTTCTATCTCTCTAACTTTAATTTGACGATAGTTATTCACTTGCAGTCACAATCTCCACTTTTAAAACCACAAAAAACGATTTAAAACACAAATTTTGTACTTTAAATTATTTTATTTTTATTATTTTAACGTTTTCGGTCACTGAATGACCATCTTCAGAAAAAATTTTGAGTTGCAAAATTTTTTCTGAAGATGGTCATTCAGTGACCGAAAACGTTAAAAAATAAAAATAAAATAATTTAAAGTACAAAATTTGTACTTAGTACAAAATTTGTACTTTAAATTATTTTAATCGTTTTTTGTGGTTTTAAAAGTGGAGATTGTGACTGCAAGTGAATAACTATCGTACGAATGGAAACCACGGCGAGTCCTCAGTGCAAGAATTTTTAATTTGACGGTTGTCTAGCACCATTTGGTAAACTCAAGCGATGTTATCGTCAGTGGTTCCAGTCCCGAAAGTTCATCGTCATCCAAGCTGGTACAGCCACGTTTAAATTCAGCTGCCCAAAACTTCACAGTGGTAAATGATGATGCAGAGTCCACGTACACGGCGGTATATTGCATTCCAAAAATAAATATTTAATGACAGCACGAAACACGTTTTTTTTGCATTTTCACAAAAACACTCACATCGACTCACTCAAACAATTGTTAAACAACAACTGCTCGTTCAAAATGGCTGATATTTCGGTGAGCAGCTTTCAACGCAGGTATACAAGTACACTCCCCGATTTTTGTTGACGTGTGCTGCCGTCTTCATGTTGAGGTCGGAAACTTTTCAGACAACCCTCATAGCGTTTAATTTCATCTAAAGACATGTTGTTAAAGCAACCACTGTCAAAATTTGATTGTGAATTGTTCAGTAGCATATGGTAAATTACCGTGGAAGGTTATAACGTTGAACAACGAGTATAAATCATCAAATTTTATTTTAAAAATCATCGCCACAACCGTTCTGCCGAGCGAATATTCAGCCAAACTCAAGCCAACCGGTTCGATAAATAATAAGCCAATACTCGTGTGTCATCGAAGCGCAAGGTATGCTGAAAACATCGCGGCTGTGCGTGAAAGTGTACAGAAAAACCCGAGGCAGTTCTCGTCGTTCGCTGATTAGGCAATGGGGCAGTTGGAAGTTGACCCCAATTTCGCCACAAAAAATCATCTTTAGCGACGAGGCCCATTTTTGAATGAATGAATATTTGAACAAACAAAATTGTCCGATTTTGAGCAATGCCAAGCCCCTCGAGATACACCAGCACCAAATGCATCCCGAGAGAATCACTGTGCGGATTTTGATGTAGTGGAATCATCGGTCCTATAACTGGCATTGCCATAACCGTCAACGGCGAACGCTACCAAATGATGTTAAGCAAATTCTTGTGGCCTAAGATTATATGGATACTGACGAAATGTGCCTCAAACAGGACGGCGATACGTGCCACACAGCCCATTCATCTATGGAAATTCTGCACGAACGATTATCGAACCACCAAGGTCGTGCGATTTAATACCTTTAGACATCTTCCTTTGAGGTTATCTGAAACAGCCGATTTATGCGAATAAACCGCAAACAATTGATGCCCTCAAAATCAATATAGCGAACGCCATCCGGCAAATTCAGCCAGATGTATGCGACAAAGTCTTTGAAAATTAGACCTACCGAATACGTGTTACCAAGCAAAGCGCCCGCGTACATTTGAATGACATTATATTCCATACTTATGCCCGATTTATGAAGCATGCTAAACTAAAAAATAATCGAGAATAATGATTAATCATTAATCGACGATTTTTCTTTTCGTGCATTGTATGAACGAAGCTAAATCAAATGTATCTCTCTTTTACTGCAGTTTAAAAGCAGTTTTTTATATGACTGGTAACACATTTTCTTTGACTTTTATTGTTATGTTTACAACATAAATGTATATGTTGTAACTATATCAACTACATCCCATTCGCGGACCGTATACCCAATTGTGTATGTAAGTTTCGATTACGAGAAACGAATATGTCAAACATAGAATTACATTTTACTCAGCTATAACGAACAAACTGAGGAATATTTCAAAAAAATTCAACGTAATTACCACAAGTAGCGATACAACTCTGCAACTATAAGGATGTGATTCCACCTATCCTTATATCTGGCATAAACCAGATTCTATGCACATTGCACACACTGCGAAAGCAAATACATCAACTGCTAGTGCTCTAATAACAAATTCTTTCGAAACAAAATTTTGATCTTAGATCAAAAAAATGATTGGCAATACAATAAATTTGATCGAAATGTCATTGAAATACATCGCATTGCCAGTCATTTTTTTGATCTAAGATCAAAATTTTGTTTCGAAAGAATTTGCTATAAGAAACAATGAGATTTACAAATCATCTATTATAGCCGAGCACATAATAAATAATTTGGGCCACCATACTGATCAAAATTCCAAAATAATCAAAACAGTACGAGACAACTGGCAACTCGGGGCCTATTTTGATTTTTCGATAGTATTTTTTTCGATAATATCGAGTCATATTATTTATGATGTAGTTTTGTTTAGCAGGCAAAGAAAACCTGTCAATTTTTTTGGATTGAAGTTATTAAATGCAACTTATTTATAATTTTGGAATGGAGCATCGGAATTTTTATAAATAAAATGCTGATGACTCAGAAGAAGAAGAAGAATCGCCAGCGTACAGTATAAGAAAACGGCTACTTGTAATAGTATTTACTCGTTAATAATATATAAATTACAAATTTTTCTTAACATAATCTCACTTTTTTCCAACCATCCATGGGTTTCTCTGGAGGACCTGCAGAATCTGAATTTAAGCGCACTGATAGCCCGCTCCATTTCATCCAAGAGACTAACATTTCGAATTGATCAACATTGGTTATCGTCCTATTAAGAAAATTAAAAAATAGTCAAATAATTAATTTAATAACACGAATATAATAATACTATTGTTTAAATTAAATTTTACTTGTAGCTCACATTTTCTAAACTTATATTTATCCAGTTTTATTTGATCCTATAATATGAAACACGATCTTCGTCACGTTGAATGCAGTCATATACTAACGATATTATCGAGAGAAAAACACTATCGAATTTCATAATCGCTCATTTTCGATACTATCGAAAAAGCAGTATCGAAAGATTTAATAATAGTTCATTTTCGATACTATGGGATCAAAAAAAAACCGTATCGAAAAAGTTCATAATCACTCATTTTCGATAGTATCGAATAGAAAACACCATCGAAAAAATCATAATAGGCCTGGATGCTTTTGAATCACTATTCTTGAATAAATACGATGAACACCTAATTAACGTAGAACCAAGTCCGAACTAATCAAACTTATTTTGGACTAATAATGTTTTACGCCGCTTATAATACAGCGGCTATATACTTACAGTTACATTGTTCCCTAATCAATCACATTTACGATCAGTGGCACTATTCTGGTTTTCCCTGGGAATAGGGAATTGGGAAAAATATTTTCATAGTATTTTTGTCTAAATTCTGTTTTTTGGCCTACTGAGAAAATAAGTTTGGTGCAAAAAATTTCAAAACAAAGTGTATTGGGAAACTTTTGTTCCACAAAATTTTTATAGGGAAAAATATTTTCCCATTTAACCCCCCGATTCTAACGTACAGTCACAGACGTATTTTCAGTCTTAGCGAAAACTTTTGTCTTAACGAAGACTAGATACTTTAAATTCGTATTCTGCACTTAGTCTTATCTGTCAGTAGTCTTAAAAAATTGTCTTCGTTAATATCAGCGAAATAGGTGGTCTTAGGAATCATAATTTTGGCATTTACACAAAAACAATAATTATTTGTATTTGACTATAAAACCGGAAAAATTATTCAAAATACAATATTATGTACTCTCTCAGCATATATAAAACATAAATTTGAGTTTTTTTACCAATTTCGAATTGAACTGTCGCTTTTCGTTCATAAATTTGAAACAATATGGTAAAAATTTGGTTTCGACAGCTCTACAAAAGTCTTTGGAGAGTTTCTAATATGTTATTTAAGACTACTGTGTTCAGAATTTCAATGAAGACTTTAGTCTTAAAAAATAAAGTCTTAACAAAAAAGTCTTAGCTAAGATAGTCTTAGTAGTCTTATCGTCAGAATCGGGGGTAACTTTGTTTCGAAAATATTTATACTAAACTTATTTCCTCAGTAGGCCAGAAAAATACAATTTAGACAAAAATACTATGAAAATATTTTTCCCAATTCCCTATTCCCAGGGAAAACCAGAATAGTGCCACAGATCACATTTATATTGTTCACGGCAAGTTCCACATGTTTTCAATGGTTTTCAATATACACTACAATCTTCGCCGACGAGATTTTTGAGAAATGGACCCCGTGGGTCGATTACAATTTTGAATGGTACCGTGTTATAAAACTATATACAACTCTTTCAAATGTCAAATAAAATAAATTGTAAAATTTTTAAATACCCTCACACGTCAAAAAACAAAAGTAGTAGTTTTACTCAATCGATTAATCATTTAGCATCCTTCATACAATCGTCCATTAAAGCCATAAAATATTTTCTCAAATGAAAAACGAATAGAGTGGATATCTCGTAGACAACTTGTTTTATTTACATTTAAAAATCCAAACATAGTTTTTTTTTTCAAAAATATTAACTAAAGTCAAGGACCCATATGATTCGTTTCATTTCGTTCCACTCCGTTTTTCATACAAAGTTTTAAATCCTCGGGGGACAAAGTTTTCGTTTTTCATACAAAAAACTCAAACAACGGAACGAAACGAATTTTATGTGCCCGACCTTTATACCTCCATAAGTATTAAACTAAATATAAAAAAAGCAAATTATACAAATGTCCTCCTGTATTTTGAACAAATTTCCTTGCTACAGCCTCCTCAATTCTTTAAGATTTTCTAATATATTTACTTCTGAAAAATAAGCCAGTTCATTCTTAGTTCCTCTTACAAAAAAACTCAACAAGGTCCAGATCCATTGATCTGGGAATTATTCCGCTCCGGCAATTCAACTGTTATATGATTATTATTCAAACAATCTATAATTTGGCGACCAAAATGTGTTGGTGTCAGAAAGCAAAGGTTATGATAATTCGTTATGCCGTCACAAATAAAATATCACCCTAATTGTCGAAGTCGTTTCACGTCATTTTAGACGACTATAGTCACGTCACTTCAGTTTTGCTATTATCGAACTCGTCTGCTACGAATCTAGTCACATGATATGACAACAGTCACCTAATTTTTTCAAGTGACAAGAATATTTTATGCAACGTTCATTAATGAAACACATTTATGTTTTTTTTTGTAATACAATTTATATTCATTTTGCAAAAATTTTACTCTCTTTAGTAAATATATAAGATAAATTTATCATTCAATAATCGAAGGGTTTTGTTGAAAATTTGGATGCCTCAAACCACCCCTTTTCATATTTTGCCTTCATCATAAATTACTGTATGGTTTCTGGAAATTAATTTAATAATTAAATAATTAGATTTTAGCTACCTATTTCCAATTTACGTGGTTTTTACAATAAAATATTCATAAATATTTTGATTTTTGACATCGAATGGCTTGTCAAATTTGAAGAAATTATTAGTGCTGCCCGATATTTCTATTGTAGTGTGAGTGTCGTTTATAACGACTTCACAATACCAATTTTGGCGCGACGTGACACGACTGCAGTCACGTCACTTGAAGTGAGACGACTTCGATAATTGGGGTGTATGACTTATCCCTCCGTAGAACATTCTTTCAAAACTACAAAACTCTTTAAGTTTTATCTTACCGTTTATCCAGCCAGATCAACAGGCAAAATGTCCTGGACGGGTCGGTGGTGGTCGGATAACGCTGCTCAACATGCAGTATATTCCAAATTTGAAATGCAGTCATATTAATTTCAGTGACAAGCGTCAGATGCTGATTGATGAATTATTCGTAACGGCTTGCAACGCCAGATACATCAGGCAAAGAGTTCGCATATCCAAATTTATTTATAAATGTGCTCGTATCAGGTAACTGACGAATTAATTGACTTCGTCTAATTCTGTACAAAAATGACTTGCGAGCAGTGCTGCCAGATCGTAAGATTTATCTTTTTTTGAAAGATTTTGTGTCAACAAAAAAAAATGAAAAGGTTTTTTTCAAAATAAAAAGATTTTCTTTAAAATGTTCGTCTATGTAAAATTCTAAAATGAACAATTAAACATTTCCTCCGTGACAATTTTTTTTATTTTTTATATGTGATAAATGACAATAAATGACTGAATTATATGTATAGTGATTGGTTTAATTTTTTTTAAAATGATGTATGGCGGCACGGTCATAAAAGACCATTAGGCCCGTTGCACACTTGAGTTCGCTTCTGGATCCACATTAAACTTGATACGTTTGTTTTTCTAACGTTACATAAATTTAGCCGGCTCGAGTGATTTCCAATTTACTTTTTATATATATTTTATAAAGACTGTGTCGATAACAGTTTTTGATCGCGTTGTCGATTCAGCACGGCTGCTGCATATTTTTAAATTAAATTCTGTATTGAGGAGTTGAACCAAAGGGAACGCCGTATCTAATGCAAAATTCACATTGAAATCCCCACTCAAAATCATTGGAATTTTATCATAATTTTTTTTTCAGAATCCGCGGTACTTTTGGCGTATACATTTACAAATTCTCGTGGATAAATTGAATAATATTTTCCATCGTATGGTTGGGAGAAATGTAAATCGATCGCCGCAATAATTACTAATTAATGTGTCATGATCTAATCTGCTTTCGCAAGCACATATTTCTCCCACTTTAGAAACCTGAATTGTCAAGGATTTACATTATGGTAGATTGCAACGCCACCTGCCCTTATATTTCGCCTTTAATATTGAACGACAATATCGAAATTTGGAATCTCTGCAGTGTTGTCATTATCCACCCACGTCTCCGAAAAAATCAGAAAATTCGACGACGATCTTCTACACAGGGTCTATTTTTTAGTTCAACCCCGAGCAAGCAGGCTTGATCGGAGTATTGTGCACCGAGCACAGGTTGGTGCAGTGCCAAATAATCCAGTGTGCATAGAGTAATAATTCGTTATTTGCTTTGCATACTCTTCGTACACTTACATTCATTTCAGAGTAAAATTTGAAGAACCGAGTATGCGCGGTGTAAGCACAGTTCTCAAATGAAAAGACCCTTAAACCCTTATTTTTATATTAAAACCAATTTTTTTTGTATTGTTTTATTCTGTTCTCTCGAAAATAAAATTTAAATAAAAATCTACATATCAAAAATGGCCTTAAATTTTTTTATTTTCATTTCTATTTTTTCATTTCGGACTAGAAAAATAGAAATGAAAATAAAAAAAATTCAGGCCGTTTTTGAGATGTAGATGTTTGTTTAAACAATAAAAATCTATTGCGACTTAGTTTGCAACCAGAAACTAAAATCTCGTGTAGCTTAGGTGTATCAGAGACAACCTAAAAGAGATATTTCATCATATGTTAACGTAAAATTTCAAACTGCGTATTCATTTTCTGTAAATATAGCCGCATACAAACAAAAATATTTTGTTTTTTTGCGTATACGCAGTTTAACGAAAAATCGCAGATACAACGTTGACATTGGAATTATCAGAAATGCATTTTGTTTTAATTTTTTAGTTCAAATGAAAAAACTCTTTTGATTGTCTGTGCTTCTGCGTACACACTTTTTTTCTGTATACCAATTTTAATATATAATTCTGTTATTGTAAAAACTGTCACATTTTCGTTTCATATCGCTTTTTTATTTTTTGCTTGTAATTTTTCGTTTTGTTTCATCGATTTTAAAATCACCCCGGTACTAAAGAAGTTCCACTTCAAAAAAGTATAATTATACTTATCGACGCTTTTCCTTATGTATTTCCAAGTCCAACTTGTTCCAAATGTTTGTGTTGTGGTTCCGAACACACTTGTCTTGTTTATGTTTTTACTGTTATCAAATCACAAAATAAAATTTAATTTTGCGATTAATCATAATAATTCGCTAAGGCATTGTAATTATACTTTGTATGAAAGTTCAATAAGTATTAAAATAGAGTAATTCTTTATAAAAATCTCGATGAAATCATTTATGAATTCACAGGTTTCATAGTGCATGAAATTCATTTGAACATTCCCTAATGAGTTCATCGGTTGTGTAATAAAGAAATTCCCAATGAAATTCTCATATTATTTTTCGGCGTGCTCATTATAAGATAGAATTATATAAAAAGTAAATAAGTGAATTTACATCACAAACCCATATATCGTTCATTGAATGGGTAAGCAACAATTTCTTGATGAGTTAATCGGTGAATTAATCAATCCTCTGTTACTAGGGAAGTCACTTAGGAAGGGATAACTGGATAGGCCGATCGTGAATGTATTTTATTTGAGAAATATATCCATATACATATACGTAAAACCATTTCGATGTGAAACATTAAACATTGAAAAAAAATTTACCGCACTACAAAATAATACAAATTAATTAAATCTCCAAAACCCCTTATTCTGTACTTTCTAAGTAAGAAATAAAAACCACAAAAATAAAATGTTCATATATATAACCAAACAGAAACGAGGCAACGCATTGAAGACGAATGTTCGAGTGCGAATTTTTGTGCAGATATTTAGAATCACACTTTTCCACTAATCAAATTACGCCCATAAAAGATAAAATATTTTTAACTTTAAGAAAAATATTCGCAGACGATCAACCTAATCACAAAAAAAATAAAATTGTGAGCTACATTGTCCTCAATCGGTGGAAAAGTGTGATTCTAAATATTCGCACAGTCGCCTTGACAATCGTTGCATAGAGTCAAGCTACACACGATTTCAGCTTCTGTGGCCCTATTCTGGCTTTCCCAGGGAATAGGGAATTGGGGAAATATTTTGTTGTAATTACAAATTCCCAAATATTTATTCCCTGTTCCCAAATGTATATTCTGGTAGACAGGGAATAATTTTTTTGGGAAAAATTTTTTATTTTGTTTTTATAAACTAAAACGCATGTTGCGACCTTAATACAAGTTTAATTTATTTTTCAAAATATATTTATTACAATAAATAATGTTTAGAAATTCGAAAAAGTACGAATTACAATTTCCTAAAAAAATAATTGGGAAAAATTAACGTCAAAACTGCTATAAAATGGAATTATTTTTTCCCAATAAAAAAAATTCCCAAGCGCCAGAATACACTTTGGGGAATAAATAATTCCCAACTGCTAGAAATACATCACTAATTCCCAATTCCCTATTCCCAGGGAAAACCAGAATAGGGCCACTGGTTTCAAACTAAGTAGCAATAGATTTTTATTGTTAATTTAAACCTGTAGTGGTGTTGTCTCTAATTATCCTGTTTTGTAAAGAAGGATTAACAAATAAATAATTTTTATTAGTTTAATTGTATAAATAATTTAGTTTTATATTCACTTTGTTGATTTTCTTTGTTGTTGTTATGACATTTCGTTTATAAGTTGTCAAAAATTATTGACAGAAATTTGAGCAAAATGGTTGCGTACTTTGGCAAATTGAAAGTTGAAAATACCAACTTTAGAATAATTAATTTTTTATAAAATAATTTAGAAACCTTAGTATAACAAAAGTTTGCATTATATAAAGGGAATTTTGTTTAGTTTTTAAGTTCAGTTGAAAAAAGAATTTTGAATAAAATTTATAATAATTTTACTTGTGAAATATAATATAAAGATTTTGTTATTACAAAAAATCTAAGTTAAATAAAATATTCACATGTTGTATGTTAATTTCAATTTCGTTTATAATTTTTTGTGCGTTTTATAAAAGTGAAAGCAGAAATTCTAAAAACACGGAGAAATTTTTATTTCTGTAAATTTACATTGCAATAGCCGGAAAATTTACAAAATTACCAATTAATTATTGCTGGCTTAAATAAAAAATATTTTGAAATGAATATGCATATTTTATCAATAAACGCAACATGGAATGGAAGATTTACATTATTCACATTCAAAAGTATATAAGGGATATCTGAACCAGAAGCAGAGAAAACCAGAAGCAGAGAAACTAAAGTGGTGACCCCGACGTGATCCTGTAAGCAGCATCACCCTCATTTTTTTGGACAACCCGGAATTGGATAGAGCAGCCTTGTATTTTTTGGTTTTGTTTAAAAAAAAAAAAAAACTGTAAGTATTTTCAAAGTTTTAATTTGCCAAAATTTTTTTTTTTTTTAATAAAGTTGTTTTTCATTGTAATATATAAGTTTTATGCGTTTTATTCCATTTTGCTCAAAGGGTCAAATTTCGTCCATATAAAATTATATTTCCAACGTTTTTTTTTTTTTTTTTTTTTGTTATTTTTTGCTAAGAAGGTGCCTTTACTTAATTTTAAGCACTTTCTATTAGTTTTTCGTTTCTGGTATAACAACAATTTTGATCATAAACCTATTGAATAATTCTTTACTTTTTGTTATTTTCTTTTCATTCGTATTAAAATGTTTATAATATCGTGTAGTTTGTTTTCTTGTTCGTGTATATTTTTATTCATTTGTTACATCTTTCGTAAGTTCAGGATGATAGAGGCAGCACCGGAGTCTACTCAGGAGTCCGAGGGAGCTACCCGATCATCTACAGCAAATGAAAACCGATCTGTACGAGATAGTACAACGGTTACAGTCACCAACTCTCAATTGCAAATGATGGTTGAGACACGGGTTAGGGAGTTACTGGCTGGTTTTGCTTCAAGTTCAGGTGTCCCTTTTGTGGAAATGAACGAAGATCATCAAAATCAGTCCAGTTCGTTTAGTTTAGACCAAGGGTCCGATGGAAATGACCGTAGAACGACGCAAGTGGCACATGTGGCATTTAAAGCCCCACAACCATTGTTTTTACAAAATCCAGAAACATGGTTTGCTATTATTGAACAACAGTTTTCAATTGCTGGAATTAGAACCGAAAAAGTTAAATATGCACATGCTGTTAGCGCTTTAGATGCTCGGTTACATAACCAGTTTGCAAATCGAATTACACGGGATAAAGGTCTTACTCCATATACTATATTTAAACAGGAGGTTATTCGAGGTTTAGGAGAATCGGAGAAGTCTAAACTGAATAAGATTTTACATGGTTTGTCACTTGGTGATAAAAAACCCTCTCAATTGTTGGAGGAGTTTCAAATTAATGCATCGGGTTTTTCCGCAACCTCCATTAAGCGGTTGTGGATGCAGAGGTTACCCTCACAAATTCAGCTTGTTTTAACACCGTTTGAACAAGATATGGATATCAATACATTGGCAAAAAGGGCTGATGATTTAGTCGAAACGTTATGCAGTACCAACGGTTCGATTTCAGAAACTACAATTAATCCAAATTTAAGTGAAACAGTTAAAATAAAAAATATAGACATTCATAGTGTATTACAGTCTTTCAAGACTGATATTTTGACGGAAGTGGCCGGAATTATGAGACAAACAAATACAGAAGATTCCAACCGACGGAGGTATGATCATCCATCTTTACCTCGAGCTAGGTCAAAATCGAGGGATAAATCCAAACAAAGAGACAAATGTTTTTATCACTTCAAATTTGGTGATAAAGCACAAAAGTGTGTAACGGGGTGTAAAATGCATGACATTTTTATATCAAAAACGAATGCTAGTTCATCAAATTCGTCAAACTAGAGACTCATCGGCATTCGGCGGTATGTCTGGATGAGGTTAATGCATCGAACCGTCTTCTCATTTTGGAAAAAAACCACCACATTAAATTTTTAATAGATACGGGAGCTGATGTCTCAGTTTTGCCAAAAAAATTTGGAAACAAAACTATGATAAATTCCTTATTTGAATTTAGGTCTTCGTAGAATTTTCAGCTGGACATTTATAATTACGGATGTCACTTTACCTATATTAGGGGCTGATTTCCTTAATGCTACAGGTTTAATTGTAGATATTAAACAGGGAAAAATTATAGATCCAATGACCACAATTTCATCGATAGGACAAATTACAAAAATGAATTTATCTTCGTTATCTCTAGTTGATAAGGAGAATATTGATCCAAATTTTCAAAAATTGTTATTAAAATTTTTAGATATTACTCAAAACTCAGGAGTGGTGGTTCCGATCAAGCATAATATTATGCATTTCATAGAGACCAAAGGTTCACCTATTTCTTGTCGAGCGAGAAGATTAGCTCCTGATAAACTTCAAATAGCTAAAAATCATTTTGAAGAAATGGTTAAACAGGGAATATGCAGACCAAGTAACAGTCCTTGGGCTAGTCCGCTACACATGGTACCTAAGAAAAATGGGGAATGGCGACCATGTGGTGACTATCGGGCATTAAATAATGTTACAGTCCCAGACGCATATCCTATTCCACACTTACAAGATTTTTCTTTTCAATTGGAAAATTGTCTGATTTTTTCAACCATTGATTTACTAAGGGCTTATCATCAAATTCCTGTCGTATTAGAAGATATTCCAAAGACAGCCATATCAACACCATTTGGCCTGTTTGAGTTTGTGCGTATGACGTTTGGATTTCGTAACGCAGCTCAAACATTTCAAAGGCTGATGCATCAGGTTTTACGCGGGTTGTCATTTTGTTTCGTATATTTAGATGATATTTTGGTTGCCTCCAAATCTAGAGAGGAACATTTATTACATCTAGAAGAAGTGTTCCATCGTCTAAGAACGTTTGGTCTAGTAATCAATCAAGAGAAATGTGTGTGGGCACAAGCGGAAGTACACTTCTTAGGTCATCTTATTACTGCTAGGGGAATTTTACCGAACCCAGATAGGGTTAAAGTTATATCAGATTTTCCCTTACCGATAAATGTGCAGCAGTTGAAAAGATTTTTGGGAATGCTAAATTTTTATAGACGATTTATACCAGGTGCGGCTGGCGATCAAATTATTTTAAACAATTACTTGAAAGGTTACAAGAAAAATAGTAAGATGTTAGTGAAATGGACGGAGGACGCAATTTCAGCTTTCGAGAGAAGTAAAGAGAAATTGTGCGAAGCGTCTGTTTTAGTGCACCCAAGTCTTTCTGCACCATTATCTATTATGGTAGACGCATCTGATTTTGCAGCCGGCGCAGTTTTGCAACAACAAATTAATAAGGTTTGGCAACCTCTTGGGTTTTTCTCTATACGTTTTACGGATGCACAGATCAAATACAGCACGTACGATCGTGAATTATTAGCCATATATTTAGGCATTAAGCATTTTAGGTTTTTTTTGGAAGCACGGAATTTTGTGATCTTTACAGATCATAAACCGTTAACATTTGCATTCCGAAAAAATTTAGATAAAGCCTCTCCACGTCAAAGAAGACAATTAGATTTCATAGCACAGTTTACAACTGATTTTCGACATATAGCAGGGACTGAAAATAGTGTAGCGGATGCATTATCACGAATCGAACCTATTATCATTGGAGAGAGTATCGATTACACTCAAATAGCTGCGTCACAAAATTTAGATGAAGAATTGTCGAATTTAATTGACATGCCAAATTCTAAATTAAAGTTTGAACAAGTTCCGGTAGCTTTTGGTTCAAATGTTAAAATTTATTGTGACCAGTCGCTGGGTAAGGCCAGACCATTTATTCCGTTAGATTGGAGAAAGATTGTTTTCGAACACTTCCATAATATGTCTCATCCATGAGACATCCACTCCTATCGAGTGCCAAAAAGCCAAAGTGTTTAGACATACTAAATCGGGAATTGGTTCATTTCCAATTTCAGAAGAAAGGTTCACTGAAATACATTTAGATATAGTAGGACCATTACCCATTTCTCACGGTCAACAATATGTGGTAACATTAATAGATAGATACACCAGATGGACAGAGGCTATTCCTACAGTGGATATCATTGCATCAACGGTAGCTTTTGCAGTATTTTCGGGATGGATAGCGAGATTTGGTGTACCTAAATTTATAGTTACCGATCAGGGTAGGCAATTCCAGTCACAGTTGTTTAGTGAATTGGCGAATTTGTTGGGTTTTCAGCGTAAGAGAACCACTAGTTATCATCCACAGGCTAATGGTATGATAGAAAGGTGGCATAGATCGCTAAAAGCGGCACTAATGTGTCATAATAGGTCTGATTGGACGGAGATATTACCTACAGTGCTGTTGGGTTTAAGAACGACGTTCAAGGAAGATATTAAAGCTTCCCCAGCAGAGTTGGTATTTGGTGCAAATGTTTGAATTCCGGCCGAATTTGTAGAAACTCGGAATGATAATATTCCACAGAATGAATTTGTATCAAAATTAAAAAATCATTTTGCGGAATTTAAACCCGAAACTGTTTCAAGGCATAATTCGGAAAAAATTTTTGTAAGTCCGGAACTAAAAAATTGTAAGTATGTTCTTATAAGAACAGACGCATTACGAAAAGCTTTACAACCACCTTACACTGGACCTTATTTAGTAATAAAGAGAAGTGACAAATATTTTGATGTTAATATTAATAATAAAAGTACAAAAATTTCTATTGATCGGATCAAACCTTGTTATAGTGAAAACATAGAATCAACAGATTCATCTATAACAAAAAGTAATGAACAAGTTAAGGATTCAAATGATCTAGATAGAAATATTTCAATATCAAACGATGTAAATAAAGGTAATTACAAAAAAAAAGTAACTTTTGAGTTACCCTTACCCAATAAGAATAATGAAACACTATGTACAAGGACAGGAAGAGTCGTCAAAACACCTCGTAAATTTATACAACATATAGTTTTGCGGTAAAGATGTGTATTTATTTTTTGAAAACTTTTTCATTTACATATGTTTGTTTTGTAACATATTTGTTTTTATTTTGAAAAAGGTTTTCATATTAAATTCGCACATATTTATTTTGTAATGCTGTTGTATTGGTTTTGATTTTATTTTTTTTTTTTTTGCCCTCATTTATACACATTTATTTTGAAGTGTCGTGGTATTTAGATACAGCTCGCGCAAGTATCCCACTGAGGGGGGAGTAGTGTAGTGGTGTTGTCTCTAATTATCCTGTTTTGTAAAGAAGGATTAACAAATAAATAATTTTTATTAGTTTAATTGTATAAATAATTTAGTTTTATATTCACTTTGTTGATTTTCTTTGTTGTTGTTATGACATTTCGTTTATAAGTTGTCAAAAATTATTGACAGAAATTTGAGCAAAATGGTTGCGTACTTTGGCAAATTGAAAGTTGAAAATACCAACTTTAGAATAATTAATTTTTTATAAAATAATTTAGAAACCTTAGTATAACAAAAGTTTGCATTATATAAAGGGAATTTTGTTTAGTTTTTAAGTTCAGTTGAAAAAAGAATTTTGAATAAAATTTATAATAATTTTACTTGTGAATTATAATATAAAGATTTTGTTATTACAAAAAATCTAAGTTAAATAAAATATTCACATGTTGTATGTTAATTTCAATTTCGTTTATAATTTGTTGTGCGTTTTATAAAAGTGAAAGCAGAAATTCTAAAAACACGGAGAAATTTTTATTTCTGTAAATTTACATTGCAATAGCCGGAAAATTTACAAAATTACCAATTAATTATTGCTGGCTTAAATAAAAAATATTTTGAAATGAATATGCATATTTTATCAATAAACGCAACATGGAATGGAAGATTTACATTATTCACATTCAAAAGTATATAAGGGATATCTGAACCAGAAGCAGAGAAAACCAGAAGCAGAGAAACTAAAAACCCTTATTTTATAATAAAACACCAAATTTTTGTGTATTGTTTTATTCTGTTCTTTCGAAAATAAAATTTAAACAAAAATCTACATCTCAAAAATGGCCCTAAATTTTTTTATTTTCATTTTTTTTCTTTTTTCATTTCGGATGCAAGGAAAAAAATTTTATGTCGCAGCTGCGACAACGAAAAGAGAATCCCCAATTTATAACACAAACCTTAGTAGGCTTTAAAGCTTTGGCGTTTGGATCGGGAGGTACCGGGTTCAAATCCCGATAGGGGCAAGATGCAAAAGGAATTTTTTATCATCTAATTACGATCGGTGATGGAATTGAACACAACTATGACTCCCTGTCGGAGTGAACAATTCATGAGCCGACCCATCTTCCATGCCAGTACTATAGGCTGACATGGAGCTATGCAATGTGCAGATGGTTCTACGTAAATTGGACCTATAGCCGTACGTCCTCGATTTGGCAAGCAATGCTTAAGGTAGCACGTCAAAAGTGAACTGCGAAAGAGTTTGGAGTGCTTAGGCCCCAGTGGCACTATTCTGGTAATTCCCTGGGAATAGGGATAAAGATTTTACAAGTAATTTCAGTTCAAATATTTTTTTTTCGGCCTACTAAGGAGAAAAGTTTGATGTAAATATTTATAAATTGGGGATAATTTTTCCATATCTAAATTGGCAGGGAATATTGTTCCCAATTTTATTTTGTTTTCAAAATAATTACCACTAGATTTTTACCTCAGTATGCCAGAAAAAAAATTTTAAAATACAAATTACATATAAAATCTTTCCCTAATTTCCTATTCCTAGGGTATTACCAGAATAGTGCCACAGAACATATTGCATAGAATAAAACATAAAAAAAACCTTAGTAGGCTAGAAAATAATAAAAATAGTAAGGGAGTAACATTTTTCAAAATTCCAGTTTTCCTCGCATTTTCCCGGAAATTATATTTAAATGATTTACCGTACTGATTTAAAACCCTGCGAAGATATGCATTTTTACCTCAAAATGATCATGCAGTAATAAATTAGACTTCCCGAACTAAAAAGACCGATTTAAAAGGGTTTTTTCTGACTTGGAGCGAAAACGGAAACGAGGAGCGTTTTTTTTATTTTAAAATTGACTTAGAATCTATAATGAAAATAAAATGAAAAAGCTGACTTTATTAATGCATATCATAAGTCATTTTGAAAATGATTTAAGAAGTGTGTTGATAAATGGCATAAAAATCCCACTTATTTATGTTTTATATTTTCATTAATGAAACGCATGCATTTCTATGTGTATTAAAAACAAATGTAAATTATATGTTTATAATGTGAAATAAAATATGTTTTTTTAAGTCATTTTGAAAATGAATTAAAAAATATATTTTTAAAAATCTTCTTGTGTCATTTTGAAATTAAATTTGTTTTAGTAAAACACCTTTGTTAAATCAGAAAATTTGTCAAAAGGATTACTTAAAAAAGCTCCGACTTTTTCAGATAAAAACACCTTTTTTAAGTCAACCATTTTAATTTCAGCCTTTTTTAATTCAGGGAGCTAATAAATCAATGAAATATTCACTCATTGTTCGAAATCGAAATATGATTATAAAACAGGAGGACTCATTTGAGGCGGCCAAATCCCTTGATGAGATATAGTGCAGAGAAAGAGAGCCAATAAATTATCATGCTTTTATTGGCATCATATTTTTGGTGTCCGATGTTTTACTGTACCTTTTATCTGCAAATACTTATAACCATAACATAAAGGTAGAAGAATAAAAACAACTCTCTCTTTCTCCACCACATAACTAACAACAACTATCAATTCATCAATTTACCATCGAATTATGCAAATGAATTTTTTTACAACCAATTTAATACATAAACGCACATATAGTTAATTTCCCCTCCAATTTTATAACAACACTAAAATAATAAATCGAATGAATTTTCGTTTATGTTACGCAGAGATTCGTGTACTCCAGTGAACTAATCTCAGGCTCGACCAAAATTTCCGCAAATTAAAAACAGAGTTTTTTATAATTTTAATTGTATAACGCTGTTAAAATAAAAATCTATTTTTCATCATCACTTTCTCGTAAAACTTGAAATATTTTTAAAATATGTTTAGGCCTATTAGCTTTATCTTCGGCGGAATCCGATTCATCTGTGTTCATTCCATATTCGACATCCTCCTGAGATTTCCGGGAACTGAATATTTTACGACGGCGATAACCATGTTTTTTGCAGTGTGTAGTAAGTTCTTCAAAATGTTTGCATGGATCTTCGTCGGAAGAATCCCTGTAAGCCAAAAAACAAAATTACTTGTTTAATAGAATAGGTTGATTGATACAAATGGTGTTACTTACTTCTCCTCGGATATATCACTCATATCGCCATATTCCATGGGCTCCATACAAATGGTACATGTGTTATTAAGCTCTTTAAAACACTCAGGACAGTATTTTCCAGGACATCCCGGCCGTTGACAACGTATAACATCATCTGCATCTGTAAAAGCCTTACCGCAAAGCATGCAGTATTCCCCTTTACCGGTGCCACAACAAAACCGAAAAAGTTTGTTTTGTGCGAATTTTGCTCGTATCATATCTAAAAATCCAAAAGATTCTTGTTTAATACCCGCCTTATTTTTTACAAATTTTTGTCGTAACATTCGCCTAGCAATTTTTAAAAATCCGGACCGCTTTCTTAGAATATTATTGTAAAGCCACACGGCACGTTCTCGTGACCTGTATGGATAATATTTGCCAAGTACAAATTGACGTAGGCGCAGTCCATAAGGTTCAAACATTAGTAATAACCAACAAATTCCACAGTAGAGCATTATTTCACCGTACTCTTTGAAATCAGGTTTATGAGGTTTTGGTAAACAAGGTATAGCGTCCACTGTGTATTCTTCCGTCATTGGGTCAAACGCCTCAATTATGCCACCATACAAGTCGGCCAACATTCCTTTACCTTCCACGTCTAGCGTCACCATTGGTGGCATGTCAACCGGTTTAGCTTTTTGACCAAACCGGCGAATTGTAAATAATACCCAATACAATGCAAAATCTATTGTCATTATATAGGCCAATTGTAAGGTTGAATTAAACAAAAATACTATTGCGCGTATCATTCTTATTTTCTCTTGAAAAACCAGCATCCAGGATGAAAGTTTAATATATTTCTGTCTTTCGAGCCGCGTCAAAGGAAACACTGTTTCCATTTCACGTGTAACACGCATTTTATCGATTTCGAAAAAATCCATGGTCAAAAAATAGTTATCAAAATAATCTTTTGACAAATATTTACTACGGTATTTCATGGCTTTAAGAATAATCCATAAAGCAAAAATTCCCGAAATCAAACTCATTAGATCAAAAAAAGCCGTAAAATTTTTTGATCTTGCCTTTATCTCAGCCATCATATCTCTTCCAATTGTTGAAAAATTCTTCGAAGATGTCGTTTTGAAATAGAAATCATGGTCAAAATGTACCGAGACGTAAAACATTTCCTGAATTTCTTTGACAAAGTTCTCTAATTCTAAAAATGGCGATGCACAAGTTATAGTATTAAAAGATGTAAGAAACAGGATATATAAACTTACTTTCTTTAACTGTACCTATAATGGAATCGCTTATAAAACTAAGCGCCATACAAATTAAATCGATAAATTTTACAGAATAGCATAAACCTTTGACGATGTTGGCCACAAAGCACAAACTTTGCATACTACCCATTGTTATTTTACAATCTTCGATTGCTTCGTCGAACAATCTGTTGCATCTATCGAACGGAGTCCCAATTTTTTTATTGCATACATTTACCATACTTCCTAACCAATTAAACGCAGATTTTATGGCATTTACTGTTGAAATATAAAACAAATTAAATTTAGAAGTACTTTGTTAGCACATCCTTACCTACATATCTTCACGATAGAATTCTTTATATCGACTAAACTTCGTTTCAGTTTAACGAGAAGTTTTTGTAGAGTTTTTAAAACATGTTTTACCACGTTTTTTATGGCGATCAACGGTTTTTTTAAAATATCTAAGATTTCGCTAACCGCCGCCTTTAATTGTTGCTGACCGCACGTTAGGCTGCTTCCTAATACTTCCGTATTTCTTAACGTATTTGCGGCTGGGCCGGTTAACGCAACAATAAATGCATACGCAATAATCGCGGTACGTCCTTTCTTGCTAAAAAATTGAGGTAATATCAATAGCACAATACAACGTACTCGAGCACTGTATGATAACGCACATGTTAATCCTAATCCAAGGAAACAAATTATCCATGTTGCTTTTACAAGTGACATTTTCATTTGCAAAATCATACCGAGATAGAAAATAGCGGAGAGAACAATACCACCAAACAATCCATAGAAATTTAATCGACGAAGGCGAGATTTCCAATCGATGCGGGAAATTTCATCTTTCAGCAATGAGAAGGATTTTTTCAACACTTGTATGATCTTATAAAAACACCTTCGTAGTTTATTCATAATAATAATTATTAAACAAATATAAATGACATTTCAAAATTTCTGTTAACTTGTCGAAAACTCCAATTATTCGGTAGCTTCGATTAAACAAAATGTATGAAGTTGCAAGTTTTCCAAATAGACCGAATCACATAATTTTATACACATTTTTGTAGGGTGTTGTTTATCATAATTCTAAGTTTATCATAATTAATTCCTTCAACTTGTAATAACAAGCTGGTTGGTCACCTTTCTCATGTATGAACCATTTATTGCAAATACCTGAGTTGTGGAACTCACCTAGAAATTGAAAAGGTTAAGGAAACGAATAGAAAAGTCTTCAGAATTTTTTCAGGTTTCAAAAGATGCGTTTTACATGAGACCATGCTGTTTCCAGTGATGAAAATGCTGAAATTTAAATATGTCTACGATATATCGAAGTTATATGGTCGTCTGTCCCAATATTTGCTAGAGAAATGTTTCTGTGTGTCGAAATAAATCGTAATATTTTGTTGTTGATTTTCAAACTTGAGTGATTTAAACTGTTCCTGACATCATTCTTCGGCCAAGAAGCCCATTAACATAATCATATCCAGCGCAGGCAATCTATAGGAAGGCTGCCCAGCGCGGGCGTCCTTTGTATTAAACCGCACGTGGGGAGAATGGAGATTTATGCAGAAGTTGCAAACGACAGAAATGGATCCTTCACAATCATCACGAATGATCAACGTGGTTTTTAAATATAGGAGGGTACCGCCAATAGGAAAATATGCAGAAGGAATCTCTCGAGGTTGTCTGAGGGACTAGTGGAAAGGAGTGGCGAGCTAAAGCCGTATGGAAGGGATGCACAAACGGCCGGTAATTTGGAGGAGCGATAGCGCAATTAAATGAAACGGGCTGGACTCTCTCTTTTACTCTCTCTGGCTGCACATCCCATTAAGAGATTTTGCTGTCCGCAGTATGGTCCTCCATCCCCCTCGGTCCATCGCTCACGTCCTCCAGTTTCGACATCCTAATACGAGTAGGTCTTGTTCGACGTCTTCACGCCAGCGCAGTCGGCGTCTTCCTCTACGACGCACACCGGCGGGTTGTTAATGAAACACCTTTTTGGTCATCCGTTGTTGTGCGGGGACCTTGAACGTGGCCGAGCCATCTAACTCGCTTGGATTTGATGAATCCGTTAATATCGCAAAATCCAAGAAGTTGCTTTGTCTCGTGGTTCACACGAATCCGATATTAGTTGTTCGCGACTTTAATTGGACCAAAGATTGAACGAATGACGTTCCTTTCGAAGGTAGATAACAATCTACAATAGTTAGAAGTCATGGTCCAGCTCTCGCTTCCGAAAGCCAGCACAAGTCTTATGAGTGCTTTATAAAGTGCAAGCTTGCCCGACTGCGATAGATGTTTAGATCGCAATAATTTTGATTGGGCGTAGAAAACTCGTTGTCCGGCAGCGATTCGGGCTTTTATTTCTGCCTGCATATCATTTGACGATGTTACAACTGACCCGAGGTATTTATGGTTATGGTCGCCAATTTCGAGATTGGCCTTAGAGATGTTCTTGGGTGTAGATAAAATTTGGTTTTACTCCTGTTCACCACCGGCCAAGAAGCACGATATCATCTGCATATCTAAGAATTTGGCCTGATTTATTAAAGCTGCAGCGCGAAGTTTCGATGTTGCTTTTCCTCAAGTGATTGAACACACAATTTTAATTTCCTTTTGGTTTCTTCATTCGTAGTTTTAGATGTTATTTTAATTAAACTGATTCAATATGTGTAGATGGTGTTATTTTAAATTTAAAAGGCCCCTTAATAGATTACAGCACTTTACTTCCATGAATCTCAGTAAGAACTGCCGATTAAACTCCTAGAGTAAATTCCTTATGAACATCATCCGTTAGATCACGAAAAACTTCATTAAATATATAAATGACTTTGGCCCGAGCCACAGAAAAAAGTTCGTGTGAGACTTCTCTGAAAGATTCATGATGAACTTATCGATGAGTTCATCGGTTACCTTCCAGTAGGGATGACATAGATTAGGGATGACCATGAACATCAAATTAACCCTAATGTGAGTGACGTGGGTACCTGGGTACCCTTTGCACTTTTAGACGTCTATTTTTGTATAATAAAGCTTTAAATTTTATGAGAACTTCAATTTCAATTGGTAGATTACGATCATATTTAAAATTGAGAACAACTTGGACGAACGTGGAAAAAATAAATTTCCATACAAAATGCATGTAGGTACTAATCGCTCAAATTGAGATATTTTTTCTTCACTCACATGAGAGTTAAAGCGGGTTAAAGAGGGTTAAAGATATCTAAGCGGAAAATGGTAAAATTCCGGATCACCAATCCACACTATGACTTTTAAGTCCGGTCTCATTCTTCGTTTTTCCCCCTTTACCTAAATCCGGCTTTCATCTTTCCGGTTTTATAGGAAAGGGAAAAAACGAAGAATGAGACCTGACTCGAAAGTCCTAGTGTGAATTGGGTGAATGATAACTAACTTATAAATGAAAAACAATATATGTACACGGTCAAAAATTTTGGAGTAAATTTTAATCTTTTCTGGGTTACATATATGACAACACCAGAAAAAGTTTAAAATGTAATAATTGGGAAATATTAAAAAATGCATTTTAATATTTTTAATATTATAATTTAATATGTTACTAGATATAATGTAATTCATGTCGGCGTAAAATAAAGTTCATAATTGTATTAAACTTAAATAATTTTAATCTTAAATATAATATACCTATTATTAAAATATAATACTGTGTATTAAAATTTATTCTTTTTCCAGATAAATTTTAATGACTGTTTGTCTTAAATATTAATAATATTGTATTAAAATTTAATACTACGGTGATTAAATTTAATATCTGTTTTAATAAAATGTAATATTAAAATATTTTATATTTCAATAGCTTTAATATTAAATTTTAACTACACAAAAATTATAATATATTATAAAAATTTAGTACTATATTAGTTCTAAATTTAATAAAATAAAACATAAAATTTTTAGTTTTTATTTATAATTTATTTATCGTATAATTTTATTTCACAATATTCCATAATTCAATGAAAATTTAATTTTTAAATTGTTTACCCATATAAACTTAAAACTATATTATATTATATTATAAGGCATTAAAATATAAATCTTATTTCTAAAATCATATGCTTGTAAAGGTTTTTTGTTAACAATTTGGTCATACGTTGTTAGAAAAGTTTGAAATTCACTTTCAACTTCATAGCAATTTAAAATTGGATTATTTTCAATAAGTTTGTAATTTGAACAATAAAATAATATTTGGGAGTTCAAACTATAAATTTTTTCAATCTTTATAAACTTGTTATTTATAGAATTAAATAAAAAAAATCCAGCCCTATAATGAAATCCATATTCAAATTCTACAAACTCACTTGAATACATCGAAAAATTTTCAAAAGTATCAGTGAACGGTTCGAAAAGATGCATTTGGTCGCTATTTTCCTCAATCTTTACATGTTTCAATTTGCCAAATTTTGGTTTTTCCATAAATTTTCTATTTTTGTGATTATTCCAAGACATTTGTTGATGTCTTTTGGCCAGTGTATAACATATATTAACGTAATTATTAATCCCGGCATTGAGTTTAGTGAAATACCTATGTTTGGATTCATATCGGCAGGACGATAGATTTACAATCGGACCTACTTGTTTAATAATGTTTGGATAGTGACACAAAAAGTGATGCTTTGGTAAAAGGAATAACTTATAATCTTCTAATATACATTTTAGGTGACTTTCAATCAGTGCAAAAAGGTTCAAGAGCATACTATCTGAAATTTTGGGAGCGAATACGATGTTTATTATTTGTGTTATACTAGTTATGCCCCTCCATAAGTGAGGGAATAAAAGTGCAAACTCGTAAAAAATTAAAGGAAAATGTAAAATTAAGCAATGGTTTTGGCTAGCGGATAATCCTAAACTTGTTGGAGATTTATCTAGACTAATTGCAGTTGGTAATGATTTTCTGAACAAATAACCATATGCAAAACTATGAATTTTACTGTTAATCTTGTTTACATCAATTAAATTAGTTTGAACTAATTCTAACAAGAATGATCTCATTATAAAAGGAGCAGCACCTTCAAGTATATCGTGCATTGAATCAACACTCGGGTTATCAAATATATTAAAGTGATCTAATTCATTTAATTTGCAATACTTTTTAATCCCAAAAGATTTGTTGTAGTCCTCATAAATCAAATTTTTATCATTTTCGAATTGCTTTTGATACTCGCGAAATTCACGAAGCAAATTTATATTTTCTTTACTACTTGTTTGAGTATCAACCCGATGCATTTTACAAATTCGACAAAAATAGTTTGCGCGAAAAGACTCGACAAATCCCAAAGTTATATTTGCTCCCAAATTATCATGACTCAAATTGACAAGAGTTCCTTTCAAAATACAATTGTTGATAGAAATACCGGAAGTTTCTAATTTTCTTATGTCGCTTACAATAATTTTTAATATATCATTAAAATTGCAATTTTCATTTTTAATATCATTTACAAAAAATAATGCGACCAAATGAATGTTTTCTAACCGCGAATTAAAATTGAAATCAAAATTTGCAATTGACATATAAATTACCCCGATCTTGTGGATTTTTGTTTTGCTTCCTAGTGGATTAACCACTTAGAAGTCATCATAGAATAATTGTAATTGAATTACATTTTGATTAACATGAAAAAAATCATTATTTTTGAAATTATTTGCACAGCAAAATTTTTCTATAATATTTTCACTACATTTTTGATTATTTTCATGTAGAAATAAGTTAAACAAAGATTCATTTTGAAATATTGATTCAAGTGTTATTAAAATGGGCACGTATTGAAATTTACATTGAACGAATTTGTTCTTGTAGCACCGATTCACTTTGTCATATTTTCTTTCCCATCTACCACCCAATGACATACCTTGCGGACTGACATAAGAAGATTCAGTATGAAGCTGTTTCTGTCTTTTGTAAACTGTTTTAAATTTATTAAAATCATTTAAAAAATTTTTTTTACATGATTTTAAAATACTATGCATAATAGAGCGATCAATATTTAAATGATGTTTAATAACTTTATCAATTTGTGTAACAGCATTTTCACACATTTCACTAGCTAAATTTAAAATTTTATTGACGTTACATTCGGCAATTCCCATCGATGTTATAGTATTATAAAAATTGTTTACAACATCATGAAAACTCAATTCAGTTTCGGTTTCAGAATTAACTTCAGAAGTATTATTTGAGAAATTCATGAGAGAGTTATCGATTGTAACTGAAGACGTACTCGTATCAGCAAAAGTTTTTACATTAAAATTTGATGGAGTATTTGGAACAGATGAACTACATTTTAGTGCATGACGACGTAAACCACTGAATGTATATAATTCACGATTACATTGACTGTTAGATATGCATTTAAAAATAACTGGTTTCGGTAATGAAGCATAATGGTCATTACGAATATGTGAAATCGTATGGGAGATAGATGGAATATGTTTATGACAAATGTAACAAAAGAAATTCATTTTATTGTAATTTAATTACGCATTAATATTTGACTTATTTTCAAATCTTGAATTAATTTCAATCATTCGAGTCGTCTTTATCGTACCTGTATTATAAATATATGTTGCAAAATAGTTATAAAATGTCTGCAGACAAACATCGAAATCAATATTAAAAATATAAAATATTTTAAACAATAAATCAAATGTTTGAACAAACGAAAAATTAAAAGGAACACATAAAAGTCTACCATCCAACACTATATATGGTATTGCGAAATAGCTTGTTTATTTGCTCCCACTGCAATTATGTGCGGTTGTTTTTCTATGATCACGTATTCGTTTGTTGGTGTATTTAACTGAAAATTGAAATAATATGTAAAAAATATAATATGTCCTTAAAATATTCATATTACATACATGTTCGAATTTTATAAATTTAGATTTAGAGGCATCAAAGTTCGGTCTTTTTTTCTCTTTTGATTTCGGTCCTTGCGCTGCTGTCGGTAATAATATTAATAATAATAAAAAATTATTAATTTCGGTATTCCATTCTGAAAAACAAATTGCATTATTTATGTTTTTTATTTATATTTAATTTTTACCTTCAAATTCGGAACATCCCCCATATAACTCTGAATGAATAATTTTAATGTATTTTGAGTATTGTCCCCATTTGTCCAAAAAAAGATTATGACTATTCGGATACCTAATTTCATAATCATATAAAATCTGAAATGAGCAACAAAAGTTAATAATAATCAACATAATAATTGTTGATCTCATCTTACTAGTTCTGGATTGTAGAAAAAAATGGAAAAGAACTGTATATATCAATATGTTTTTTAAAAATATTCTGCCGATTTTGTTTACCAAATATCCACTGTTTTTTTCTGGATTATAAAATAAATCCTGAAATAAATAAAAAATGTAAATATAAAGCCAAGTAAGGGGGTCATAATTTTTTCTTACGATTCCATCAAATTTGCTGTCTGGTGTCTTATAAATAGAAAATAAATCGACAATACTTCTTGCACAAGAAATTTTTTCCTCTTTCGTTGGATGATTTCCACATGTAGCTCGCAAAAAATTTGTTGCAACAGATACCAATGAGCGACGAGAAGAATCTTTTAAACTTCCAGTTTTGTCATATTCATGTAAAACATGAGCCTCTTCAGCGTTTTGAATAAATGATTTTAAAGCCTTGCATAAAGACAGTTTGTATCACGTTTTAAAATCATGAATAATAAATACACTATATAATATGTAATGCATATTATATTTAATATACATGAAGTTTCCCTTACCTGTTCGTTTATTATTACTTGTGATTTAGAATATGCTCGCTTGCTTTTCGATGAGCCGCAGTTTCCTGGATCAGCAGTTGTTACGGTTTCGCTGCTGCTGTTATCAGGTATGTATAACGGGATGTACTTCAATGCAAAACCAAGAACAATTTAAATATTGTTGCACAATTTCTACTAAATGTTCAGTGGGTATTTCTGTGCCGTCTCTATCTTTTAAAGTGAACAAATTGCACTCTTCGGTGGGTGGTAGCACTATAGTAATGCATTTTTATAAGATATAATTTCACTATACTCGACAATAACATCACTAAAAACTTTCACTAAATCTTACCTGATACGAGAATATCCGAAATATTTAAATTACTAGAATTATCATCTGTATGCTTTTGTAGTTTTATAAACTTGGTAATATTGTTATATACCCACTTCACTTTAATGAATCCTTCCATTTTTTACCTCTTAAATTGTTTAACTCAAGAGAACTCTGCAACATGCATGGATACCGTTAGACGTTTAATATTATATATTAGATTCTAATACATTTGATTATTATTTAATAAAAAATGATTAAAATTTAATCCATGAATATTAAATTGTAATATAATGTATTACATTTAAATATATTTGGTTACCTTTTATTACAAAATGAAATTAAATTTTAACCTTAAACTATTAGATTTTAATTTATAGTATTATATTATTATAAAATATATTGGTTAATAGTTTTTAATACTTTTCTTATTAAAAACCAATACATTAAGGTTATTTCGTTAAGAAAAGTAAATTTAATATTTATGTATTATAATTTAACGTATCTTAAATTATAAAGTAATAGGTCATATTAAAATTTATTATCGCTATATTACTTTTTATATTTATAATATTAATTTTTAATATATTACTATTATATCAAAGGAAATATTCAAAATAATATTAAATGGTAATCTTAATTATATTAAAAAAAAATCTAATATTTTATGATTATTAAAATCAAATAATTTTTGTATTGTATAAGGTTGTAATACAAACTAAGTATTAAAAAATACTCCAAAATTTTTGACCGTGTATTACAATAATTAACCCTTATTTACAACCGCCTACCCGGATAAGTTTTCGTGTTTTATTGACCAAGATTTTATGGATTTAGGTGACTTATCAGCTTGAAATCTTCCCATGTAGCAATTTGGAGGTCGAGAACGGTTCATAAACCGTAATTTAACTTAAGTTGAAATAATGGAGAAGTTAATTATTAATCTTAGTAGGTAATTATTAATCTTAGTTGCATTGCTATGGTTGAACAACCGTATACAACCAACTTGGGTGTAACGTACTAGTTTCAAAAAGGTTATTGTTTAACCATTAACCGCAGAAGCATAGTAGGGTTGGAAATAATTCGTGGTTTTTCCTAAACCCATATACAACATTGAAGTTATTCACTTTCCGAGTTAGGGATGTACATCAAATCAACTAATAAGTTGGGATATACTGGTTATGCAACCGTGGCTATAACAATTAAATTGAACGTTATTTACCGGTAGCAATCCAACTTTTGCAGAGCTACAGGGTGTTCCAGTTATGAATAACATAAATATATCAGATGATTCCGGATTGAAAAATAAGTCGATCATATTTTAACAAGATTTTCCTATCTTCCAATACCGTGTTGAAATAATCTAACTTGAAACATCGATAGAGATTGGTCCATAGATTTCTAAAATGCAATAGGGTTGGAAATAGGGTTGGAAATAATAATTAAAATTTGTAAACAAGTGTGCGTAGAAGTGCTCGAATGCGCGTTCACTCAACCCCCCATTTTAGGTTTTTTTTAATTTTTTTTATTTATTTATTTAGTGTGGGCTAATACACACATATAAAATGAGAAATTCCAAGAGTTTTCTGATTTGGTGATATAATTCGCTAAATCGAAATGTTCTTGTTTCATACTATAGGTGTGAAGCAAGAGGTAATTATTTTGCAGTTTGGTCGTTGCAACCTGATGAGTAGACCAACTTTTATCGGTACGAAACCAAACTGCCAAGAGGAAACTTGAGGAAGTTCTCATTTTTGTAAAGGGTTGTGTGGCTCTGTACACACAAATACCCTTGGGGTTAATGGGGGGTTGAGTGAATTTTCTACTTCTTTTTAGTAGAGTATTGTAAGTAAATGACCTCATTTTTTGGTGACCCGAAAGGTCTCAAACAAATAACAATGTGAATGTCATAGAAAATAATATTTGTCTATAAAAAAGCCGAAAATCTTTAAAGTAATAGCAATAGCCATATTTTGTTGAGAATTAAAATATTAGAGGACAGAGGTCAGGTTTCGAATTAGAAGCGTTTGTATCTGAATTTATCATAGCAAAGGAAGATTTTCCATCATAGTTGGCTTACTTATCAAGCGAACTCGAATTTTATTACTACTGAAAAATATGCCAACTATGATGAACAAATTTCTTTTACTATTACAAATTAGAATAAAAACACTGCTTGTTCGAATAGTGGCCTCTACTATTTTAATTCTCAACAGATAGGCACGCCACGTCTTTTAAATGTATCCCGAGTAACAAATTATACCGCGTTTTAATAAATTTAATTTAATTCTAACACTAAATTAACTTCACAGCGGGAAACCTACAAGTACTATGATTAAAAACGAGGCCAAATGTTAGCGTTACTGGTTAAAAAAAGAAATGAAATGGCGATAGTATTTAACCAGTTAGTCAAACATAAACTATTTTCAACTAAAATTCAACTTTGGTTGAACTTAGTTATAATAAAAGTTGAAATCAAACCTAAAAGTAAATTGTCAACCCTGAATTAACACGAATATCTCTGGTTAGAACCAAACAAAGTTCAAGAAAGGTTTATTTTAAACCAACAAGCACCCATGCTTGTATCCAAAATCGAAATACAGTTGAAATAAGGTCTAACTTAAGTTGAAAGCAAACTTAAAAGTAAATTATTCACTTCAAATTAACTATGGTTGAAAGGGATTTAATTCTTCAAATTAACTATGGTTGAAAGGGATTTAAGGTTTATACCAAACCAATAGAAATCCTCGCATCGATCCAAATTTTAATTTTCGTTACTAAACGAGTAAATGAAGGTTGAAAACAAACCCAAAAGTAAATTCCTAACTACAAATTAAATCAAATGCAACATCCGAAGGTATGGTGTTTACTAGAGGATAATTTCAACTTAAATAAAGAAAATAATAAAGGAAAACACAAACCTAAATTTAACATAGGTTATGAAAAGTTCAAAAATGGTTTGTATTGAACGAATAAGTAAAATATGTAAGTTTTTCCACTAGAATTTTAAGGTTTGAGAATCCTGCTTTGATAAAAACTCAAATATAACTTAAAAGTTGATAATGTGGTAAGTTATATTCTAACCTCGGTTAAGAATTGCTACATGGGTTTAGTATCTTAACAAATTAAGTTTTAAATTAGATTTTGCCAAACTGTATTTATCAGTTTAAAAGGAAATTATAAAATATCATTCAATACTAAATGTACGGATTATATGGACATACCCGGGTATGCTGATGAATAAAAATATAAAAATAATAAACAAAACAAAAAGTTATAATGTATCGTTTTTAATCAATCGCAAGTCTTAATCAAGTCTTAATCAATAATTTATAAAGCCTAACAAAAAAATTACTTATGGAATCTATCGCAATTTTTCCTAACTTAGGCAATTCTTCCTAAAAATTTTAGAGTCGGTGGTTGACTCTTTTGATATTTCGACGAGATCCAATTTTAGAATGGATCTGTATCTTATCCATTTATCAATAAACTTTAGATTTTACATGTTATGCCTCAACCAGCGAACAAGTAAGAGTTTAAGTTGTACGCTGTTTGTACCAGTTCGGTTAGTGTTATGATCACCAAAATTGTATAGCCTTCTCGTCACAAATGGAGAACTAACCCTTAAAGTTTTTGTGGTCGTAGCTCTCCCCCTGAGTGCTAGAAACGGAGCGCAATTTAAACTCTTACGTGTTCGCTGGTTGAGGCTTAAATAAAATATTTCAAAACTCTTGAAGAGTATTAACTATCCCGTGAAGAACTAATTTTGTACTTACGCCACTGAGTATGGTCAAATATAGTATGGTCAAGCCCTCCCATACGAAAAGTCTAGAAAGAATTGTTTGTACATAAAGTAGTCTACGTAACTAATCCGAGCGGTTATACGCTTCATATAATTAAAGTTTGGCTTATACAGATAATTAAAGAGAGTATGGAGACGTTCTCGATATAAAATGAACAAACACAATTTAATTTATGAACCAGTTTTAATTTTAATTAAAATTCTTCGAGTATTTTTAATGCGTTTACAGTTTTAGTAGAACTCTTGACTTTCTGTAATATGTATACGCAATATACATATATATATATATATATATATATATATATATATATATATATATATATATATATATATATATATATATATATATATATATATATATATATATATATATATATATATATATATATATATATATATATATATATATATATATATATATATATATATATATATATATATATATATATATATATATATATATATATATATATATATATATATATATATATATATATATATATATATATATATATATATATATATATATATATATATATATATATATATATATATATATATATATATATATATATATATATATATATATATATATATATATATATATATATATATATAATATATATATATATATATATATATATATATATATATATATATATATATATATATATATATATATATATATATATATATATATATATATATATATATATATATATATATATATATATATATATATATATATATATATATATATATATATATATATATATATATATATATATATATATATATATATATATATATATATATATATATATATATATATATATATATATATATATATATATATATATATATATATATATATATATATATATATATATATATATATATATATATATATAATATATATATATATATATATATATATATATATATATATATATATATATATATATATATATATATATATATATATATATAATATATATATATATATATATATATATATATATATATATATATATAATATATATATATATATATATATATATATATATATATATATATATATATATATATATATATATATATATATATATATATATATATATATATATATATATATATATATATATATATATATATATATATATATATATATATATATATATATATATATATTATATATATATATTATATATATATATATATATATATATATATATATATATATATATATATATATATATATATATATATATATATATATTATATATATATATATATATATATATATATATATATATATATATATATATATATATATATATATATATATATATATATATATATATATATATATATATATATATATATATATATATATATATATATATATATATATATATATATATATATATATATATATATATATATATATATATATATATATATATATATATATATATATATATATATATATATATATATATATATATATATATATATATATATATATATATATATATATATATATATATATATATATATATATATATATATATATATATATATATATATATATATATATATATATATATATATATATATATATATATATATATATATATATATATATATATATATATATATATATATATATATATATATATATATATATATATATATATATATATATATATATATATATATATATATATATATATATATATATATATATATATATATATATATATATATATATATATATATATATATATATATATTATATATATATGTATGTGTAAATAAATACGAAATTGAGCAGAATCTACTTAAATATATTTAAGTAGATTCTGGATTGAGAGTTCAAACCGTCTTCAGATTTTGGTATACATCTTTATTTGAAATGCATCAGATTATGTACAATAGTATGCGCGATCAAGATTTCACGCTCTCTCATCAACGGAGAAAGGAGCAAGACGGCAGATCACAAAGAAAAAAAACAAATTTTATTAATCAGTTGGACGATAACCGCTAACTGTGTTAGTAACCTATGGCGAACACGTTATTTTATTTTATTAATTTGGCGCTATTTGTAAACGTAGTTCTGCGAGTTAATAGTGAAAAATGTACTCCACAATATACCGATCAAAATGAAATTTATTTCGTACGATGTATGAACGTGCAATCTATTGATGAATTAATTAGCGAAATAGATGCAACATGGACTAAAATCGTAATAGTTAATAGACCCGGAAGTCAATTCACATTAAATGGTAATTACTTATTGTCTGGTACAGAACTGTGAAATTATTTTAGTGTTGGACTTAAATTATATTTTATCTCTAAATAGGTGAATCTCAACCCGTCTTGAATACCATTGAGATATTTGATTTATCAGTAGCTGGCCGATTAGTACTTCAACCAAATGCATTTTACAGTTTTGAATCATTAATGCATCTAAATTTAACTAATTCAAAATTAAACGAATTTAATTCGGCATGGTTTGAACGAATAAATTTTATAGAAAATATTGATTTTAGCCACAATGATCTGTTGGCGCTAACAAGGGATAATTTAAAGGTGTTGGCCAAATTAAAAGTAGCAAATTTTTCAAATAATGCAATCGCATCGATCGAACGAAATACCTTTGCAGATTTAAAACGTTTGGAAACGTTAGTTTTGGTAAATAATCGGATCGAACGATTAGAATTTGGTGAAGCGACAGCTTTAAAATCGTTAAATTTACGAGATAATCATATAACCGAGGTAATTATATTTGTATCTAATTTAACTAGATTTGAATCATTTTGTATTAAAAAAAACGTATTTTTCTTATCACGAAGTAATATGCAAAATCCAATCAAGGTTAGAGTTAATATTTTATGTATGAATCTATATTTTATTTTTGTTGCGGTTTTTGTGAGACATGCGGGCTTACATTACATACAATCAGAAATCTTCACATATAAAATAAAATTGAAATTATTGCAAGGATGATGATATCATGGTATATTTATACATATACATACATACTTGTAAACAAGTTTTAACCTTTTGTAAAAGTTTATTTTTATTAAAGATTGTAATTTTTCTCGCAGATATTTTATTAAACCGGAGATATTTTAATTAATCATAACGACTAAATGTGTCTACCTGTAATTTCATCCCAAGCTTTGCTCGCCACTTTGTGTCAAGGAGTTCATTAGAACAAACACAATTTTTTCAAGTTTAATTTTCCATAAAAACTTGAAAGGTAAAAGCAAAATTTTGTTTATTGTGGTCTTATTTACTAGGATATTCTAAGTGGTACCTATAGTTTGTCGAAGTTTCGTTTTAGAACCGAGCATTCTACAGATTACATCGCTCTTACCTTCTCCCGCTGGTCATATATCCCATAAAGTGTTGACCGCTTCAACAAAATTTCTCCAAATCAGTCAGCGGCAGGCATCTTTTGGTATCTACCGCTGACTGAATTATTTTAAAATAAACAATTCAAGTATGTACTTCTTACGTCGATAACATGATTATTATATCTTGTTCACGTGGTCCGTAGTATAATGTAGTGTATTATGTCACCATGTGAACAGAGATAAAACAGTACCGAAGTGTATTATCAACTACGGTCAAAACGCTGTAGTGTAGTGTAGTGTATTTGCAACTACGCACCACGTGAACACCTGGCGTAGTGTAGTATACTTAGTTTTGTCCGTTGTTGTTTGTTATGATTTCAAATTCAAAATCATTAGGTTTTTCGAGATCTTTGTGTACTTAATATTTTACTGTTTCGCAAAGAAACAAGAACACGCCAACGACAAACACAATCGTCAATATACAGTATGTGCAACAAGAGCGAGTACGGCAAAAAACTAAGTAAAAATAAAACTACGATTTTTTTTTTGTTTTTATTGTGAAAGTTCGTTGTATTTTCTAGGGCGCTTTCAACTAAAACATAGTAACGTCACCATTACTGTTAATAATTGCCTGGCTCTTTTTATCCAGACAATCAACCAATTTTTCTGCACACTGTGGTGATAAATTTTTCCATATTTTCCGGAAAACTATAGCACTAGAGCGCTCAATTATTTTATGTGCTACATTTTCAGCTTAACCTTCATGAGTGCCTATAAATTTTGATCGGATTAGAATTAGGTGACTGAGATGGCCAATCCAATGTTAAGATGCCCTTTTTGAGTTTAAATTCCGAACAGAGTATGCTATGGTGTTTTGGATCATTGTCTTCTTGCAAGATTCAATTAGAGTTCCCCGCTCCAAACCACTTAAGGACAGATGGTAACAAACCTCGTGAATAAATTTTATTCATGAAAAGTGTGTTTAGGCTCCCTGTGGAAACGATTAATTTACCAAAACCTTGCTTGGTTAAGCATCCCCATACATGGAGCTAGGGCGCGTGATTCACAGTTCGGAAAATCCTTGTTTTTTGCTTAGCTGGCCAAACACGCATTTTAACATTTAATCCCCAAAAGGATGACTCATCAGTAAACACAGTATAGTAAAATCTTTGTTTTTATGTTCATTTGCACATTGCAGTCGCTTTTCCATGTATTTTTGTATTACCAGTGGTTTGACCAAAGTATTTCCATATGCGTAGCCATGTTGCATAATTCTATTTCATATGGTTGCTTTTGGTATAATAATATTTTTTTTCACCAATTTTTCTACAGCGTAAGCGAAGAATTTTCATCAAATAACTGTATGATGGCCTCATTCTCCTGTTTTGTGGTGGTCCAGATTTTGCCTCTATCTGGCAAATCGTCAACATTTTTATACATTGAATAATGTGTAATCCTATTCTATACAAATGTTTACGATTTTTTTTAAAATTTTGCTGCACTTGCAACCGACATTTTTGGTCCTTTTGGCTGTACACTGAAAATCACCGATTCAAATCGTTTTTCTATAAATCGCACACATTTCTTTCTTATATTTTTTCCGCTAAACAGTTGGAGTTAAACTAATGTTTGTTTTAGAGCCCTCAAGAGGAATCAATACAAAACCGATGTAAACCCCGCCCATATTTATTATTCCTATGGTTTTAAGTACAGTTATGCCGTACACGCTCTTGTTGAACTTACATATTTTTTTTTTATATCATTTGCTTAGGTCGACTAGCACTTATAGCTGTATATGACCAGGCAATATTTTTATCAATTATATTTTTTTTATGTGCATCCAGTCGTAACTTTCGTTACCACCGGGAATCGAACCCGGGACCCTCTATACACACAGTAAGCGTTCTACCTGTAAGCGTAACATTCTTAGCACAATATATCAACAACAGGGGCGTAATGGTAGAGTTACTACACTACACCTCCAGGTGAACGGTCATATAAGTGCTGTAGTCATAACCACACTACACCACACTACGGGCCACCTGAACAAGATATTAGAAGCTTCGATGTCGCAACATATGCAACATATGATTCGCTGAATACTATGTTTGGACTTCATAGTTAGGCTGAGTGCGAGTATATACATTTTTTCCGCAGAGAAATTTGCAGCTGGCCATTTTGTAAACAAATATCCCTACCGAAATATATCAATAGTATTCTGCTGAAAATTTCAAGCGGAAAAATGTATAAACTCGCACTTTTAACATTTATGATTTATGTTTGATCGGAAGGTGTAACTCGCTACTCGTTTTAACTGCCCAAAAACGATAGTCGCCGTTGCACGATGTTCCACGTTTCCTCGGCGTATTTAACACTACATATAGGAATAATGTCTTTTAGAAAATGATATAGCATATTTGGTTTATCTTGACGAAGTCTGTTGTTTTCCGTGGGTTTTAATAAAGAGCTAGTTGATAGGGGCAATTAATAAAGAAACACATTTTCTTACCAATTTTCATGTTAAAATTTTTGTCTTTATTTTCAGATATTAAATAGTACATTTATTCGCATGTCGAAACTTGAAAGGATTACAGTCGCTCAAAATAATATCGGGACAATTTATGACGGTGCATTTACAGGACTCGGCAGTACATTAAAATTTTTAGACCTTTCCGGTAACAACATTAATCAAATATCGGCTCTTACATTTGCTGGGTTAGAACGTAGCCGATTAGCTGAGCTGGATTTAAGTCAAAATAATATAGACTTAATAGTTTCGAATAGTTTTGCCCAATTAAATCTCCTTGTAACGTTGGATTTATCGCAAAATTCATTAACTGGTTTGAATAATTCAATGTTTACTGGCTTGACCAATATTCGACGTCTTAATTTTCAAAACAACGATATCATCACCATTCATCCAAATACATTCAGTGGAATGCTGCAGTTAGATACACTTGATTTATCTAATAATCATATTCAAACCATTAGAAGTGATATCTGGGGAAATAGTGGTGCCAAGTTAAAACGATTAGTTTTATCGTATAATTCAATTTATCAATTTGACCGCGATACGTTTCGAAAAACACCAGCACTCGATTATTTTGATGTATCAAACAACGAATTAACACAATTACCCGAAACGATATTTCAACCGCTTAGTAAGATACGTCGAATTTTTTTATCAAATAATTACATTGAAGAATTTACAACTCCTCTAATCGATAGTCTGGGATCAATCGTTGAATTTCATTTCAGCAATAATAAACTAACATTTTTTCCAAAAGTGAATCATATATTCCCAAAGTTAATTAGAATTGGGTTAGATGGAAACCCTTGGCAGTGTCCTTGCATCAATGACATACTAAAGTGGGCAATACAGCGGAAGATAGATTATAAAAAGAAAGGATTTACAGATGGAACTAAACCAATATGTGTTGTAACGCCAGTTGATGTTTGTGTTAAAGATCTTCAATTAGTAAAGGAGCATCAAATTGTTGAAATTTTCGAAGCGAGTAGTTTACGAATTGAACCAATGAAATAAATTGTACCAAGTTTTTGGGGTTTACAAAAATGTTTAATTTAAAAAATATAATTATTCACACTTACAATTTTTCATCACCAATATCCAACGTAAAACTATGGTATTACAGGTAAATGATATTCTATTTGCCACATTTTGTGCTCGTACTACTTCTTACGCTAGCTTTACTTGCAACTGATTTAACAGCCGGTTGTACGACTGGGCATTCAGTGCATAATACTTCCTTATCTGAACGCGAGGATTCCAATTTAGTTATGTTTTCTCCACATACACTGGATTTCTTTTTCTTCTTCGTGGATTTACAAGAAGATGCCGCGCTTTTTATAGACTTCGGAGAGTCTTTTTCGTTTTTAACATAGTCATTTGGAATTTTCCATATAAATACCCCTCCATCAGCGCTGCCTGTTACCATAAAACGACCACAGGGACTTATTTTTCCAACCGTGACAAATCCAGCATGACCATAACCAGCGCAAAGTGGTTTGCCTTCTTGATAATCCCAAAACTGAAAATTAAGTGAACGTAATCGTTACATGCCGAACAAATAAAATAAAAATAAATTTCACAATTACCCTAACAATTTGATCGTTTCCAACTGATACGAAATAATCTCCGTTTACACTAAGATCGACACAATTGATAGTGCCTTTGGCTGCAGCCTCGACATCACGAATTAAACTACCGTCATAAGCTTCCCAATAACTTATTCGCCGATCAGAACCCGCAGCTAATATATGAACGCCAGTTGGAAAGTATCGTGCACATGTGAACTGGGTATTAGCAAATAGTATATTTTTCCGAACCAAACGTTGTATATCCCAGATGATACATGTACCGTCAGTACTGGCCGATACAACTTCTGTATCAAAACAATTAAAATGTACCGAACTAACTGGACCGACATGTTCCTTTAGTACGCCTACGAGGCTTTGTTTACTCGCTTCAATTTTCCACACGCGTATTTGACCTTCACATCCTCCACTAACTAGAACCCGACCAGACGTTGAAACGGTCACAGCAGAACAACCTTTGTTATGTGCATTTTGAATGGCGTAGATTAAGTTTCCCGTCATTGGCGTAAACGCACGAATTACTCCGTCATTCCATGCCGATACAATACTTTTTCCGCTATTTGTAAATACCAAAGATGCACAGGTAAAATTAGGCACCTGTATGCGAAGAAGTTCTTGCATTTTGGTTGTTGACCATATGCGAATCGATTGATAAGATGCTGTGGCAAATACAACAGAAAAATTATGTGGAAATGCAATATCATATACGGTGCTCGTATGACATGTTTTTAACAATTTTAAATCAAATGTAGAAATTCTTAAGGAATATATTTCACATGTCTCTGTCCCTATGAATATAAGATCACATGTTAAGAAGTTTAGTGTTGTAACCGCACCAGCTGTTTTGCATGATTTTAATACTTTAAACTGTGGCCATGTTGGGTATGGATATTCTCGATTATTAACGGTACGTTCTTCCAAGAGATCTACAGTACCATCCCCAGCACCTACAATCAAGTTCCCGGAAGGCAATATCAACAAATCACGCACCCCATTAGTGTATTTCTCACAATCTTTTCCAACTGGTTTCTTCGGATTATGTCTAGCAAAACAACCTAGTAACACAGGATTTTTTTCTCGTTGGATAACATCTGGATCATGATGACAGTTTAATCGAACTTTAACAACATCGCCACTCATCGTACCAACGTACGCAACCTCGTCCCGTGTGTTGATTCTTATTGATGTATATTCTCTTCGAAGTTTTCCTACGATTACATCTTCGACGACTAACTTTCGATTAATAATGTCAATGGTCCAAAGTCTTAAGTTTTCTTTTCCGCCCGATAAAAATACAGCTCCGCGACGATGCAATCGAGCCAATCGTATGGCATCGCCAGTGGTTTCTCTAATTGAGACTGCTCCACAAAACGCCGAATTTTTATCAAGATCCCACACATAAATCATTTTACAATCCTTACCACCCAAAGTTACCAAAAAATTTTCATCTGCCGTAAATATCAAGGCTTCTACACGAACTTTATGTAATTCATGGCGAGTAAATTCTTTTTGAGATTCCCAGTCCCAAATTATAACCAAAGCGCGAAATCCCATATGATTAATTTGACCGGAAGCAATTAATTTTCCTGATGCTGATATTTCCACATTTGACACTGTGTGTGTGTGCCCACATAAAAATGTTTGCTTATTAGTTTCTATTTCTAAAACTGATACCTTATTTCCTAGAGGAAATATCAAGTGCTTTTGATCTGGATGAGCTTTTAAGCCACCCGGAATATGCCCATCAAATCCAATTATGGCCAAAACTTTTAATTCTTTAAGCTTTATTTTGTCCTCGTCACACATTTTATAAATATTTGATTATTTTTTTTATATTTTAAAATATTTCAGAAATCTAAACGCACATATTAAAATAAATAAATGATTCTTTTAAACAAAATAGGTTAGTTACCACGGTAATTTGATTTCTCCATTTTATTAAAATAATTCGTACTAGATGTTGGCAAGTTAGTAAAAGTGTTTTAGTACATAATTTAATAAACTTTAATACCAATTTTAATTTAATATAATTTGTTTTTATTATAAAAAAATATTTCATTACATACAAAATATGATTTAAAATTGAAAACAAGCATAAATTGGATAGGGAATGAATACAAAATATAGTTTTAAAATATTTCAATCGTCAGTTACATATTTTACCAATAATAAACCTTGTGATAACTCAAATCTTGTCGTCACTCGATGTGCAAAGTAAATCGTATGTATGTATATGGTTAAGTACTTCCCTCCAACGTTTTATATTTTTATTTCAATTAATTTCAAATAAAATAAAATAAATGCGATTAATTTGTTGTTTTAAATCAAGAAAAACATCGTTTATTATATTTATTATTAAAAATTTCAATGCAATCTTCTTCTCTTGCTCCTTCATTAATTATATTTGATGCTTATGAGTTAAATCCGATGAAATGTTACATTTCTTTTAGATCTTCTGGCATTTCATTTTTAGGATGTTTATTTTCAAAGTGCTGCTTATATGTTTTTGGATCGGGCATTTGGGCCTAATCATTATTAATTTGCAATTTTATTAAATAATCATGCGAAGAAAAATATATATATTTATGAATGAAATACATATAAATTTTCAAAAAATCATTTCATGTACTCACTTTGCAAATAACACAATTATGCACTAGCGCCTTCTGAGCAGCTTTCTTTTGATCAGCTGCACTATGTCCTTGTTGTTTTTTAGTTTTAGCAGATTTTTCAGCTTGTTTTTGTTGCGATTGAATTTTTTGTTGTCCTCGAGCCATATTTAAATCTTTTTATCTGAAAGCGAAAATAGGTTATTAAAATTTAAAAAAATTGAGTTGTTTGATCGTTTCGGCTTGTCAGAGACAAGCGTCTTCTATAATGTAAGAACGTAGCTTCCGATCTGATTTATCTTTTGATAATTGTTGTTTGTTCTTATAAAAAATAATGTACGTTTAGTCTTCTAGCTAATATGTACATATTTATAAAAACCTGTAAGTGAAACAAAAATAATAAAAACGCAATTTTTCTAAAGGAAATCCTAAACCTATAAACCTAGTTATAGTATAAAATATAATTATTAAATTAAGTCCAACCCACACAAATGTGTGTAAAAAATGACAGGTTATAATGTCTTCCGGATTTTAACGGATCTTAAGCTGTGTTTCTTATTTAAATCTGTAGATCGAGCAGATTTTGAAATCTGAAATTAGGTCGATCTGAAATAAGAAACAGGTTTTAGATTTGGTAGATCAAAAATCATCAACTGTCATCGAACTCTCAAAAAATACGTGATTAATACAAATAAATTCTTATTAGCTACTTTTTACATATTTGGATTCAAATTACGGACACGAAGGTAATATTACGAACGACCGAATACGAACAAGAAAGGAATATTAACGTGCTAAATTAATTTGAGGAAATTGTACCACTTCTTGCAAATACTCTATAAAAAAATATGGCTGTATAAAATAATTATTTCATTATTTAATAAAATCAATATAAAATAATAATTAAAATATCTTTCTGTTTCCATTTTAATAACGTTTGCAAAAACAAACAAAACTGATGAGAATGATAATATAGATTTGAATTTAAATTAAAACTAATCTGAGAAATCGGAATATTTTTACAAATCAAAAAAATCGATCAAATTGATCTGAAAAAAAAAATAAGAAACAGCAACAAAATTGATTTCAGATCGACCAGATCGATCCAATTGCAGATTTCAAAATCTGCTCGATCTACGGATTTAAATAAGAAACACAGCTTATATGTACATAATTTGATAACATATAAATTATATAACATATTAATTATGTATTTGTTTTTGATAACATATTAATTATTTTATTAATAGGTCGGCGATTGATCGTCGTCGAGGATAGACGTGTTTTTGTCTCTCCTCGAAATAAATAAATTATTTAATTTAAATTTGTTATAGTTAACTAATAAATAACTAATAATTTTATATGTGTTAAATAAATAATAATATAATAATAATTTGTGAAAATTGATGAGTAAAGTGAAAAGTTGTACATATTGTATATTTATATAAATTTGTGTGTGGTGTGTTTGCATTGGTGTAGAATATGTACGTAACAATTTGCACTTATATTACATATTTTAATACCGTTGCTTGAATGCATCACACGCGATATATGTAAACCTTCAATATGTATGACTTTTTTGATTCCAAAGGATGCATAAGATAAGTGTTGTCCATTTATTCATTGTTTTAATACATATTTTAATTATTATATATACTTTTTCCAAATAAATTTTAAGTATATAAACCTTTTAACTGTATTTTATAACTCTTAAAGGTGTAGAGTACTAGTATTCTCATCTAGTGGGCCAATCGAGTATAGTTTGCGCGAGAAAGGGATTTTTAATGCCGTTGTTCTGTTTTTGTTACACTCGCTTAACAATTTTTGTTGTTGTTTTGCTGCGATTATTTTTCGTTTTTTTTTTGCCGGTAATTTTGAATTCTACGTTTTGTTTGGTATACATATATATTTACTCGTACATTATATATTTTACATGGAGATTAGTATTGGAGGTGTATAGCGGGGTATACATCCAATATCCACTGAAAATGTGGTTTTGCGATGTATATAGCTTGTTATATGCTTTTAGCTTTGGCTAATTGGCCGTTGGGTATATATGTGTTGGTTACGAAGAAACAATTTACAAGATCAGGGTTGTTTTTGTTTTCATATTATTTTATTTATATTCATTACATGATTATTATATATTTGTTATATGCAAAGGTATTTACTTTTTGTGCTTGTGTGTGTAAATGTTTTTCGATATGAAAAGACACAAAAAAACAGAAGATCAAATCATAGATTTTAGTTGTTGTTTTCCTAGTTGTTCGCCTTTTCATTGATTTCATTTGTGTGATCAATTTTCACAGAGGCGGCGAGGATGTCGTGGAGCCGTATTGCAATAAAATTTCTTTGTTATTTGTGGTAGAGTGCTTTGAATAGATTTCGTTCATGATGAGTGGTTGGTCGGTGTCTGCGGTTTATGATGGTTGTTCATTGAACATTGTGTTTCTCAACTTACGGAGGGTTATATTCATATAACATGCTCTGTCGTGACCTGTATTTGTAAGCTATTTTGGGCTATTTTAAATCGTTTTGTTTGGGAGTTGATTTCAATCAATTATCAATCAATTGTTGGTATAAAAAGGCAAATTTGCGGTTTTGCATGGAACCCTTGTCTGAGGTTTGGATTTGTGTATCCAGGTTGGTATCTTTGCTGAATATCATAGATGTTTTTCTTACACTTTACCGTCGGTTTCGCGGGAGTTGAGTCATTTTTGAAATTTAAGGATGATCGGCCGTACGTTGGGGTTTTTGAGCTGTAGGATTGCCGCGATACTTTTATAATCACGGCTGTATGAAGCATGGGTGTTGTCGAATAGTGATGTTGATTGGAGATCGCTTGGCGAATGGTAGAGGTGTCACGGGAAGAGGATTCAAACGGTCTTTTGGGGTTGTTTCGGATATAACTTTGTGTGTTGCAGTGTGTTTTTTGTTTATAGAGGGGGTGGGTATCGAGTACTCCTGGATAAGCATAACATATTCTTTGATACATTTTACTATGATGAAAATAATTCTTTTTACAATGTTATTTCAGAGATTATTAGAATTTTACTAATATTCCTTCATCCAATCATTCAGCGTTTGACTTATTCAATCCAGTTCCTGATTAAGCTCATTTATTTAGTTATTTCTAATGAAGATTTTTGATTACAGGATCTTTCAAGTCGTAATATTATAAATAGTTTAACTGCTATTTATTTAGTTATTATTAAAATACACTATTATTTTATATATTTTATTTTAATTTATTTTAATTTATTTTCAATTTATTTTACTTCACTTCAATTTACTTTAATTTACCTCTTATCGGTATAACAATTCTTAACTTAATAATTTACTTTCTATTCTTTTAAAAACTTTTTGTTTTTCGCGAACTCACAATATGCGAGTTCAACGAATTAATATGTTGCAAGTGAAAAACAAGGGAAATGTTGAAATGTTAAAATAAGCGTATATGTATATACGCGTAGAAATTAGTTAAAACGACATTGACCGCGTGAATGCAAATAATTGCTTATTTTACATTGCGGCAATGTCGTAAGAATGAAAGGTAGAATAAAAAAAGAAACTCGACATGCTTAACCTAATTACAAATTTATATTCGCAACTATTGTAAGCGAATTTTTGAATCATTCACCTCCCGTGCATTTATTTGTCGCGAGTGTGTTAATTCTTAGATTGGGAAATGTTGGATTGCCAAAACATAGTTGTGACATCCACATCACTCCCCTTCCAAGAAAAGTCCTAATTATCTAAACACAAATTCAATTTACAAATCAGAAAATCAAATAAACTATTCGCGAATGATTTACTATGATTTTATTCTTTTTACGAGGTAAAATATCAATGGAACACTATGACACATGGCGTAAACAAGAAAAGAAAAGGAAAACAAAATAAATTTTATATTGGATGATTACTTTATTTCGTTTTTATTTTTTTTATTTATATTTAAGATCCTTTATACATCTGTTTATACATCTGCACTTTGTTGGTTGGTAGCTCTGATAACATGTTTGTCGAACTTCTTTTTTATGTACTTGCGCATCACGTTGTACGCTAAGATTATTATCAACGTTATTGCTATCAATTCTACATAGGGAAGTATAGACGTCCATGTGCTGTCTTCTTGTTTGCCTTTCTGTAACGGAGCTATGGTTGCTGGTGCCTCCGCTATTATTACCGTTTCTTCCTTCTCGTTAGAAAACCAGTTTCCCATTGCTTTGGGGTAGAAGGTGAAAAACATGCTTATCAGTATTTATGTTTGTAGTTACACTCACCACACTGGAATATTCTGAATGTGAAATTGCATATATGTACAATTAATTGTTAATGTTGTTTATGATCAGATGTGTTGTGTTTATTGTACCAATGGTTCTTAGAATTATGACTCTATTTTGTTGCTATTTAAAAGTAATCTTTTTGGAATATTTTGTGAGGTTTGATTGTTCGACAGCCTCTACACCATATGCCGGTTTTAAACGATCTATCGAAATCGAAGTATTTTTTCCTTTGATTTCGATTACATAGTGTTTTCGTAATCGTTTCATTACTCTGTAGGGACCGTCGTACGGGGGTGTCAAGGTTGGTTTCACCTTGTCGACTCGAACAAAAACATATTCACAATTTAACAGATCTTTTGGAATATAGATTTTGTTTTGGGTCTGGGAACGTGTATCCTTTGCAATTAGGTTTTGCATATACTTTCGTAATTGCTCGACGTATGATGTCGGATCTAATTGCGGATTTAAACTTGAAGGAATGAAAAAATCTCCGGGCACTCTGAGTGTTTGTCCGTAGACCAACTCAGCCGTGGAACAATTTAAATCCTCCTTAAATGCTGTACGAACTCCCAATAACACGAGCGGAAGTTCTTCACTCCAATTAACTGTGTTTCCGCGAGCGATTAGGATTTCTTTTAGATTGCGATGGAATCGCTCGATAATCCCGTTAGATTGCGGATGATATGGAGTCGTCCTAATTTTATGAATTCCCAACATTTTCGTCAATTCTTGAAATAAATTTGATTCGAATTGAGGACCCTGATCACTAGTAAGTTCTAGTGGAACGCCGAATCTAGCAATAAAATTAGATAATAAGGCTTTTGCGACAGTTTGAGCGGTAGAATCCTGAAGAGGGATAGCTTCAGTCCACCTGGTGAAACGATCGATAATAGTAAGTATGTAGATGTTACCATTTGATGGTGCTAACGGACCTACTAAATCAATGTGAATTTTGTCAAACCGTCCCGAGGGTAAATCAAATTTTTGAAATTCTGATCGAGTGTGCCTTGTAATTTTGGCTTTTTGACAATCGATGCAAGTTTTTGCCCAATGGGAACTATCCTTGTTCATTGATGGCCAAAAATATTTCGATGCTACTTTTTTTCTTGTAGCCCTAACGCCTGGATGTGTTAGGTTGTGGACACCGTCAAAAATATGACGTCTCATTGGTTCTGGGATATAAGGTCGAGGTGTATTGGTTGAAGTTTCACACCATATTGCTCTCGAATTATTATCCGGTGAGACTTGCTTGAATTTCAATCTTTTATTAAGTTGTTTTAAACCGTTTAAGTATTCTTTTAGTTCTGGATCTTGTTCTTGCGATTGAATTAATTTCTCGATGTCAAGACCAACGAAAGTTAGAACTGAGATGTCATCAGGACGTGAGAGGGTGTCAGCCACTACGTTTTCTGGACCACTTACGTGACGAATATCCGTTGTGAACTGGGCAATAAATTCCAAATGACGAGTTTGTCTTGGACTTCGTTCCGTTTTGGAATTAATTGCGGTAACTAACGGTTTATGGTCAGTATAAATTCTTACTTCTCGTCCTTCGAGAAAATGCCTAAATTTCTTTATTCCAATAAAGATCGCTAATAATTCCCGATCAAAAGTTGAATATTTTTGTTCTGCAGTTGAAAATTTTTTTGAAAAGAATGCTAAAGGTTGCCATTCATTTTCGTTTAATTGTTCTAACACACCACCACATGCCGTATTAGAAGCATCAGTTCTAATGCAATATACGGTGTTTTCTTTTGGATGTGCTAGTAACGTGCAGTTTGCGAGTGAATCTTTTATTGTCTCAAGAGCTATTTGGCAATCTGAAGGCCAAGAGAAAATAGCTTTTTTACCTAATTTAATCAAAGAGTTCATTTGATTATAAATTGGCACTAATTGATCGGCCAAATGTGGTAAGAATCGATGATAATAATTAACCATACCCACAATACGTTGGATTTGACGGATTGTGGTTGGATGCGGAAAATCTTTAATCGCGATTATTCTGTCACTCGATGGTTTAATTCCATTACTGGTTATCTCGTGACTTAAGAAATTTAGGTTTGTCACACCGAACTCGCATTTAGCTAAGCGTATATTGATACCATAATCAGATAATCGCTTGAAGAGTATGCGTAAGTGTTCGGCATGTTCTTCTGGTGTTTTACTTGCGACCAGTATGTCATCGACATAAGCAAAGAGAAAGTCTAAATCTTTCGTTACTTCGTCAATGAAACGTTGAAATGTTTGACCTGCGTTTCTGAGACCAAAAGTCATTCGACAGAAATCAAACATTCCAAAAGGAGTTGTTATCGCAGTTTTGAATTGATCTTCTTTTGCTACCGGAATTTGGTGGTAAGCACGACAAAGATCAATTTTAGAAAAAATTTTACATCCATGCAAATGTCTTGCAAAATCGTGGATGTGAGGTAGCGGATACCTATCTGGTACAGTTACTGCATTTAAACGTCTGTAATCACCGCATGGTCTCCAATCATTTTGTCCTTTTTTGGGTACCATATGAAGTGGAGAACAGGTTGACGAAGATGATTGTTTGCACAGACCTAAGTTTTGCATGTGTTGGAAAGCATCCTTAGCTAGTGAATATTTTGTTGGATCAAGACGACGTGGTTTGCAAAATGGAAGTTGACCTTCTGTCACAATTCTGTGAACTACATTATGCTTCACGGGCAAGTCGTATCTTGGTTCTTGAGTAAGTTCAGGAAATTCCTTAAGCAATGATCCATATAAACCTTCGATATTATAAATACGTGGTGATGGCGAGCTTACGGTGGAGATGGTTCCTGTGGTAGTTATGGTTGTTGTTGGATCGACCAAGCGCTTATTCTTTAAGTCGACTGTTAAACCAAACTTTACCAAGAAATCGGCACCAATGATGGGCTTATTTACTGTTGCTACCATAAATGGGTGTCGAAATTCTCGACGAAGTCCCAAGTTTAATAATAAAAGTTTTGATCCATACGTCCTAATAGGTGATCCATTTGCTGCGGTTAAATGAAGATTTTGGTCTTCAATAAGGTTTTTGAATGATGACGCAGGTATGACAGAAATGTCAGCGCCTGTGTCGATCAAGAAAGTTAAATTATTGTTTTTACATTTTATAAATAAACGGCGAACTGCGGTTACTCCAGCATCTGCCGTAGCGATGGTGGAGGAAATTAGTTTTTTTGATTTTCATTCGTCTTGAAAGTACAATTTGGTTTACCGCACTTTCTAGCCATATTGCCAAATTTATAGTGATACCAACACATAGGATGATTCACCGAGCGAGATCTAGAACTTGGTCGTGAATGAGATCTATTCCGAGATCTAAATCTTTGTTGATTCGCGCGATTCTCGAATCTTTCGAACCGAGTTTTCAACTCATTTATTGATTTACATAATTCGTGTAAATCAAATTGATCATTTTTCGTGTTATTGACATTTAGGCTATTTTTACAGTCGGTGTTTATTGCAGAAATATGTGAATGAGACACTGGTTGACAAAATGGGTTTGTGAATGGATTGTTCATTCCCCAAATCCTATCTGCTGTTTCATATAATTTAGCGATGTTGTCACCTTCCATGCCAACCAGTATTGCACCAATTGTGGGTGGTAATCTTGATACCCATAATTTTTTTATTAAATCAGATGACAGTGCACTTGAGTCACCTGCCATTCGACTTAATTGCCGATGAAAACTTGAGGGCGATTGATTTCCCATTTCGACAGCGTGCAACACTGATTGAATCCGTCTCATTTCGGATTCCTCCGATCGTTTGATGAGGGCATCTTTTAAAGTTTTATATTTATTTTCTAGCGGTGGGTTCAAGATCACGTCTGACACCAGACTTGATTGTGACTCACTTAGGTGTTTCACAATGTGATTGAACTGCCGCTCGTCTGACTTGATGTTTGCAGAAACCATTATCAACTCTGCCTGTTTAAACCACAACCTGGGATTGCCATGCCAAAACGATGGTAAATTATTTGATTCCATCTGTACTTGGTATGGAGCAATACCGGCTGTTGTGTTATCAGACTTTCCAATCTGTTCTTCCTTGTTATTATTCTCTTGTTTAGTGTCGTTATTTCCAGATTTATTTGGTGTTGGGGACATAATGCTTATATTTTGACCGTCAAAACAAAAAGAACAAAACTAATGATTTCTAATTATGTGGAGTTTAGAAAGTTAAGATAAGATATACCAATAAATGATTTGAGATATTGGTCGTGAACTTCCGATCACAAGACAAAAATCTATTTGCTTTTTGATTTATTTAATTTTGATTCCAATTTAAAAAATGCGACACACACACGATAAATGTTGTTAGATTTTAGGTATATATGCACAAGAGGTAAATATTGCAAAAATTTCTCACCTGTTGACGCGTTAAACTATTTTGTTAAAAGGATTACACTTTGATGTTAATTAAGAAAGATCTTAAATTTACGTTAATTTTTAATGAAAAATTTTACACAAAAAAAATATTTTGACACTAAATAGTTTAACTGGTGGTTGCGTCTTTTTTTGTAGTACAAGTCGATGGTGATGATGATGACAGTGAATGATGATCTTGGTAGAACCTCCAAATGAATGATGATCTTGGTAGAACCTCCAAGTGAATGATGGACCAATTTTTTTGGTTCCCTCGTTGACCGCGTTCGGTTTTGTGGGGCTCGATAGCCGTGTAAATCAACTCAATGATGTAAGGGTAAATTATGAATATTATATTTATATATATATATACATATATATACCAAGATGAATTATGATAATGTTATGATTTTGTTGTTAATTATATATATTATATATTGATTATGTGTATTAATTAAATATTATATATTTATTGTTTATCAGCTCACAGGGGTCACCAATATAAATTGTTTAACTGCTATTTATTTAGTTATTATTAAAATACACTATTATTTTATATATTTTATTTTAATTTATTTTAATTTATTTTCAATTTATTTTACTTCACTTCAATTTACTTTAATTTACCTCTTATCGGTATAACAATTCTTAACTTAATAATTTACTTTCTATTCTTTTAAAAACTTTTTGTTTTTCGCGAACTCACAATATGCGAGTTCAACGAATTAATATGTTGCAAGTGAAAAACAAGGGAAATGTTGAAATGTTAAAATAAGCGTATATGTATATACGCGTAGAAATTAGTTAAAACGACATTGACCGCGTGAATGCAAATAATTGCTTATTTTACATTGCGGCAATGTCGTAAGAATGAAAGGTAGAATAAAAAAAGAAACTCGACATGCTTAACCTAATTACAAATTTATATTCGCAACTATTGTAAGCGAATTTTTGAATCATTCACCTCCCGTGCATTTATTTGTCGCGAGTGTGTTAATTCTTAGATTGGGAAATGTTGGATTGCCAAAACATAGTTGTGACATCCACAATATTTTCTAATTAAAAATAAAATTTTAATTTAAAAGTCAGAAGAGCAGACAATAGGAATAATAATGGCTATCGGGTTTCTAATAAATTTGATATTTCAGCGAATACTTTTTGGAATTGCAGATATCTTAGAAGCTACAGATTAAATTTGAAATGCAGTTAAATATTGCTGTACTTATATAGTTTTTCAGGGATCATGGCTTTTTAATTAAATTATTTTCTAGGTTGTTTCGGGAGACTGTCATGAAGAGGTTGTTTGGGAGACAGTAAATTGGTGAAGGTTTTGATTAACTTGTTCTAGGTTTGATAAACAATTATCGCTGGTTGTTCTTTTTATGATTTATTTAATACGATTGGGTTATTTGGAAAATGGATCCTACAGTTGTGCTAGCTACTTATTAATTCTGCCATCTTACAGATTCCTGATTGCTTTAAAATAACTATTCAATTCTGGTTTAATTTGTTTAGGTATTGGGGTTCTAAAACTGTGCCAAATATACATTATTGATATTACCTTACATATATCAGATTAGCTGTTTTTGAAACCAGTTTTCATTTGGCCATTAGGGATCGCAAGGACAAGTGATCTTCACATTATATAATTTTTTTATTTAACTATTTTTTTATAAATAAATCCATTAATTCAACAGATTCACAAAGATTCTACCAGTTGAAGATAAAAAGAAGGTCGTCCGTTCCTTTCGTGCTTTGATACTAGTACTGCAATATTTAGTGATTTCTGGATTCGATTTGTTTTAATTTATTTTGATTTAACTTGTTTTAAGAGAAATTTAGTTAATACTAATCATAACATTACATTTATTTCATTCAAGCTAATTTAACATATAACATAGCTAATGACATTTTATTTCAGGAAATTTACTGCAACTTAATTAATCAAATTTTTTAATTATAATTATATTTTTTTTAGAGTGCTGAGTTCTGAATATGTATATCGAAAAAAAAATCAAAAATACATAATTGTGTTGTCTTGTGCTAACCGTCTTATATTACATTTCAACTAACAATTTACTAACTATTGACTACTTAGGTGTCTGAAACCGGGTCAATTTCCATAATAATTAACAAACCTCTCCTATCCCTCCATCTTGTTATATGTAAAAGAGTGTGCGGATGGGCCCGGCGTCAACCGGGAATCTTACTTAGGTTTGGTCGCACATTCCAATCAATCAATCAATCAATATTAATTATTTTATTAATAGTTAGTAAAACGATTTAAGTGGTATGCACAAATGTGTATGTGGTCCAAAACCCATGCAAACATGATTCTTTTTCCTAACCCACACAATTGTGATGACAGGCAGGATAAGGGGTATAAGAAAATAATAGGTAGAAAAATTAAAATAATTCTGTCTAATTAAATTTCTGGTAAACGTGGAAGCATGGACATAGGTTGTAGGGAATAAATTGTATTATTCTTAGTTGATTTAATATAATATGTAATACTGTTATAAGATTATTTTCACAAGTTATTTCGAGTAAATACATAATGGAACGTACAACATGTGACAGCCCGAGTTATCTCGGTTACGGCCTTTTTGGGCCATATCCCAGTTGTACTTTGCATGAGCGACCGACGAATTTTGTTTGGAAATGCATAAAAACGATGAAATAGACCGTATACGTATAATTATAAGTATAAAACAAATGTACTTATTCGGTTTTATATTTGTGTTAGTGAGTATACGTACTAATTCCAATAATTTCGGCTTTTATTCGTAATGTTTACGCGAAATATGGTGTAAAGTAATGCTCACGATGCTGTAAAATGGAGCGATCGCCGTGATCGATTAAGTAGCGCAATCAAAGCGCTCTGTCGTACAACTGGGATAGTATGTTCCGAGATATCTCGGGTCGGGTCCTTTAACGGTTAAAGTGAAAAAATGGATATATATACATATATTTCCAATTTATATTACCAATTTTCAGCCATAATATAGCTTAAGTTGATACAATAATAAATTTCCGTTAAATTCTATTCCTAGTTAATGCTTTCGTAAAATAGGTACCCGCCAAACAAAAAATGCGAATTCGCTAAATTCGTCACGTTTACGTACTATAAACGAATCATCTTTTTTACTATTCACCAATGCATTCACAGAGTTAAGTAAAATATGTATAAACGAAAAATAGACTGCAATATAACAGAATACAGATTGAATAGAACGACGCGCATCATTCCAGTTTCAGTCGCCATATTGTGAGTGTTGAGTTTATGCGAATTAAATAAATTCATTTTAAACGAGGTTATAAGGTAAATATTAATTTTAGATTAATTATTATAAAAAGTTAGTTTAATTAAAGTGAATTCTTTAATTTAATATTGAATAATTTAATTTAACAGCGCATCCCCAATAGAAAGAACTACTAGGTTATTGAAATAATTTGATATGTGATGTAAATATTCCTAGCTATACCTAAATTAATTTATAATGTTATTTTGAATAGAATCTTAAAACAATTACTTATTTATTTATTTCCCTCTGTGCAGAATTCAGCGCCGACCCACCGTCCACGTCAATGTACAGGTTGACATGGAGCTTCAATGTGCAGGTGGGTATACTGTAGTTGTGTGAATACGCGAATGGGTTAATGATGGGCGTGAATGCTTGGTATCACAATGGGCCAAAAATTGGCCTAAGTGTCAACCACTGAAACCTAACCTAACCTTCACAATTTTTCATTGTAATGTGAATATATTGCAGTTCATTTCCTATCTCCTCATTCAATGCAATCTAAATATCATATTGTGATAAATAAATTTATGTAAAACATTCATTTTTGGGTTTTGTTTGTTACTTGCTATGCTTGAAGATTTTATTCAGCAACATCATGGTGAGTAAATACCCCTTTACTAATGCCTCGCAGAAATCATCACTGAAAACGTTATATTAACGTAACAGCAATCACGTAACATAAATGCAACACGCAAAGCGAGCTATTTACGAACTACACATTGATAACTCCTCGCAAAAAGTCTAATTATCATAGTTGTCCCCGTCCTATGATAATTAGACTTTTTGCGTTTGCGTTTTACGTTTCGTTTTTACAACAACTATTACCTCAAACAGAATAGCGGCGCACATCGCCGATCTTCGGCGATCAAAATTCAAATCTTTTTTGTCAAACTGATAGACGCCGATTTCATTTGTAGACAGACTTAAAATACTAATAATATATTAGACGTTTTTGTTTGTTGATAAATAAACATACCAGCAAAATAGAAGAAATGGATAGTGATAACACAACAATGCTAATGAAAATGGCAATGATGTTATTCACAATGGGTAATTTATTGAAAGAATAATTTCTCATTAAACGTATCCTGAAAATTGTAAAACTCAATTGAGTATTTAAAACAAACAACTTCTTTATTAGAACAAAATTTAGTTATGTTACCTCGTCCATTTCATAAAAAAATAAGTTTTTTTGTTTTTAACTAAATGTCACTCATCGTCCAAAAAATTATAAATTTTTATATTTTGACGTCGATTGTCGACGCTCTATCTGTTCGCTCTTATGGAAATGCATGTATTTTAAATTTAGCGCCGATGTTTTCGACGTCATTCTGTTTGAGGTATTAGTGTTACGTTTACGAAGAGTTGTATGAACAATATTCTTCGCTACTGTTACGTAAACGCAACACCTTGTTTGACGGGTATGGAATAATAAACGTCAAAACTGCTATAATTGGGAATAATTTTTCCCCAAGAAACATTGTTTCCAAAAACCAGAATACACTTTGGGGTAAAGTGAATAAAACTACTACAAAATTTAAAATTACGGCAAAAGTACCACGTCAAAAATTTATTTTTGTATGTGTTTTCAACAAACTTACACATTTGTGTTTTCCTTTCAAACGTAAACACGTAATGTTATATCATTTTCGGAAAAAAACACTATAACTTTACTCACAATTATGTTGGTTGTACTTCAAATCAAGCGAAATTTTTTATCAAAAACGCCATTACATACTATGATATTTTACTCACGCATTATCTTCAACTAACGGGCAAAATTTTAAGAAGTTTTAGTATTTGCTTTAGCCATGGTGGTGTTGTAATTGTCTCAACAAAATACAGCTATTGTTAAGTTTTTTATTCCTGTGGGTCGATTCTGGTTTTCCTATAGGTATAGGAAATAGGAAAGAATTTTAAATTTTTATAGCAGTTTTGTATTTTTCCCCCTATAAGCTGTTTTGGTGTGTTTTATGGGAATTTTTCTTTCCTATTTATCGCAGTTTTGACGTTTATCTTTCCGCACCAAGTTTGGATACGGTAATACAGGGTTATCCAATTCGAGGTTGATAAAGTAGAAATCTGTATACCGACATCTGTCAAAGATAAACGTCAAGTACGCTGTCATTTATTTAGTTGACATTCTGCCATTTAAGAATATGGAGCAATGGACAACGAAGAACATACGCAAATTGGGTGTTGGAAAAACAGGCCGTCGATGCTGATTTTTCGAACAAAATTTTCTTCAGTGATGAAGCTCATTTTTCGCTTGGTGGATACGTTAATAAGCAAAACTGTAGAATTTGGGGCTCAGAAAATCCACAATTAATTGTAGAGAAGCCATTACACCCGGAAAAAGTCACTGTTTGGTGCGCATTGTGGTCTGGTGGTGATTGGGCCGTATTTTTTTGAGAACAACCATGGACGAACCGTTACCGTCAATTCTGAGCGCTATGGCCGCATGTTAACCGATTATTTTTTTACGAAAATCGAAGATTATGATCTTGACGATATGTGGTTCCAGCAGGATGGAGCAACCAGTCACGTAACACGAGCAAATCGAGATCTTTTGCAAGAGAAATTTCCTGGACGTTTGATTTCGCGATTGGCTGATGTCAATTGGCCTCCAAGATCCTGTGATTTAACGCCTTTGGATTTCTTTTTGTGGGGCTACGCGAAAGATCGTGTTTACGCAAACAATCCTCAAACTCTTGACGAATTGAAAACTAATATTCGTAAGGTAATGGCCGAGATACCGCCCGAAATGTGCCGAAAAGTCATTGAAAATTACCTCAAAAGAATCAAGGCCTGTAAGAAGTCCCGTGGAGGACATTTGCATGATATCTTGTTTAACTAAAAATGGCAAGAATCAATCTGTAAAATGAAATAAAAATTACAATACATTCCGAATATTTTGTGTGTTTTTTTTAAGTTTACTTTATCAACAACCTCGAATTGGATAACCCTTTATATTCTTTTACAACACATAAATTTATTCTTTTATCTTAATTCTTTTAATTTTTAATAATTACATAATTACATACAATTAATGTAAGTTGACATTTCTTAACCACTTACAGTCATGGTTTTCAATACTCAACTTAATCAAGAATTTGAGATCCTACGTGTACTAAAATAAACCATAGGAAAATTTTTTTAGGAAAAACTGCTATCAAAATTGTTTCTAAGGATCTGTCCGAATACTGTAATAATTTAATTTTCTGTAATAATTTTGACATTAGTGAAATAATTTTCTCTTCCATAATTTGTTAGATTTCGATTGCTGTCCGAATACTGAAATATTTTTGACATTATTAAAAAATTGTTATAATCGTTATTGCATATAGAAAATAAGATAACTGAAACTTATTTTGGATCCAATATTTCAGTAATTGCATTAATTTAGTTGAACAAGCAATAATTTGTTACATTCATAATTTTAATAAATATAATTTCGTAATTCAAAAAATAGCGCATTTCCAACAACAACAATGAAATAATACAAAAATTATTTCAGTTACGTCAAAAATTATTATGCATAGCGGCACTATTCTGGTAATTCCCGGGGAATAGAAATTTTAAATTTTATAGCAGTTTTATTCCTTTTTCCTCGAAGTGTATTCTGGTTTTTGGGAAAAATGTTTCTTGGGAAAGTTCCAAATTATAGCAGTTTTGACGTTTATTATTCCATACCTATTTTACAAAAGCATTAACTGGGAATAGAATTAAAAGGATTATATAGAATTTATTACAGGATATATTTAATAGAATTTAATTTAATTTATTACTGTATTTACTTATAGCTATATTATGACTGAAAATTTATAGTGAAAATTTGTAATATATGTAAATTGGAAATATCAATATCCAATTTTTCACTTTAACAAACAAAATTTACTTTTTAAGTAAATTAAAATATTAAAAAAAAATTAAAATATTAATAAAAATCAATTAAACGTTAATTATTTATAGATATTTGTTTTCTTGTTTTATTGCGATCGCGTATCGACCGCGAATAATTAAATTATTTACACGTAAATTTATTCCCCAAATGATAGAATTAACTTTTGGAAAACGTTGGATTGGGAAAAATGTCTGAGGAATAGCTACTACAAAACAAAAAAAATATTCCCTATTCCCGGTGTTCCCAGTGTTTCAGCAGGACAATGATCCAAAGCACACGGTGAAGGTGGTGAAATACTGGTTTGCTGCAAATAAAATTAATGTAATGGAATGGCCAGCTCAATCTCCCGATCTAAACCCAATAGAAAATCTTTGGGGTGAGTTAAAACATGGTTTTAGTAAATTGCCGAGACCAAGAAATATAAATGAGGTTTGAGAAAACGTGCAAAATGGTTGAGTTGAAAGGTGTGAATCACTGGTAGATTCTATGGGGGGGGCGATGTAAGGTGGTGCTTAAAAATAGTAAGTACATCACCAAATATTAAACCTTTATGTAAAAATCAATTAATTTCAACGAATAACTATTTTTTAACAAGATTGCTTAAGGTTTCCTATTAATTTGCACAGATGACATAAATAAATTAAAATTCAATACGATAGTTCGATCTGTGATCACAATGAAGTGATATTGTAATAAATGTTTTGTTTTCTAGAAGAGACTGACAATTAAAAAACCATGTTTCAATTTTTGATATTGATTGAAAAAAATGTATTATTTAAAAATTTCATAGAATTACCTATTATATTGCACACGACTGTAGCTGGTATGCACAAATGTGTAAGTTGGTCCAAAATACATACAAAAATATTTTTTTTTCATGATTCTTTTTCGTAACATGCACAATTTTGATCGCAGGCTGGAAAAGGAATATTATCTATTTCTATGGGTTTTATAGTAATAAAAAAAATCCAATACATTTTTGGTATGGCACATTCACGTATTTACTGAACGATGTAATCAATCCCACATTCCCTTACTTGAGTTTACAAAGTACGACGCTAGCTGAATTTCATTTGGAAAAAAATAATCTAGGCCAGCAGGTCGATTCTGGTTTTTCCTATAGAAAAAGGAATTAGGAAAAATATCTTCATAGTATTGTCGGGAAATGATTTAGTCGAGATCATAAATGAATGAAGAGTTAGGTGAAATGGCAAAATGGCTTCGTATAAATAATTTAATGTTAAATGTAAACAAAACAAAATGAATAATGTAGGGAATAATGTAGTAAATGGAAATATTGTTATAGATAATGTTATAATAGGATGCGATAGATAGTTTTAAGTACTTATGCTGTGTGCCTCACGTCGATTTTTTGTCTAAATTTCCAACTAACTAAATTGATGCTTAGTTCATACCAATCGTTCAAAGATGGCATAAAACAAACCGCATCCGATGTTTAATTAAAATCTGTTATATAAACTTAAATTTAACATTCTACGAAACATTTCTAATCGGTAATTGATAAATCGGAACTAAGCTTGCAGTTTAGAACTAAATTTCGGGTAGATTTTGGTTTATAAATATACGAGACATCTAACAATACCTAGGTGAACTAACGGCCAATTTAGTTAGTCGGAAATTTAGACAATAAAATCGGCGTCAGGCACACAGCATTAGGAATTATTCTGGATAACAACCTAAATTTTAAAGAACATGCTAGTTATGTTACAAAGAAGTTAGCAATGAAAGTAGGTGTATTAGCTAGGTATAAAAATTTGTTATCGGTAAAAGCGAAAAGGTAGTTTATAACACCATTGTAATGCCACATATCACCTATTGCAGTACTATACTGTTCATTGTAAATAAGTCTGATATAGATAAAATGCAAGTTATCGTGAATAGAGCATTGAGGATTATGTTAAATAGATAGATATGCATGAATCTGTGATATGTTGCTGGAATTAGAGTTGTTAACAGTGGAAATTACGTTGTATATGATCGTAATGACTTTTAATTTTAGTGTGGGTTCACGGAATGAGATAAAAAAAAAGCTGGCTTTTTTACCAACTTTTGCTCAAAAAATTTGTCTACGGTTGTCTATCGCACATCCTTTAAAAAAATGTCACAACACAAAAAACAGTTTTGTGATAAATGCATTTTAAATTGCTATATTTGATTATTTATTTTATAAAGCTAATAATGAATAATCTCAGTATCATCACAGTAGCGTTAGCAATTCAAAAAAAAATTTAAAATGCATTTATCTCAAATTTGTTTTTTTGTGTTGACAGTTTTTAAGCGGATGTGCGATATGTTTTCTGTTGTTTGTATTTTTTGTTTACAAGTTCTGCTTTGTTTACGATTAGATGGGGCTTTATTTTAATTTAATCGAATAAACGTATGTCTGGGGATTACAAACACACAATATTCGGTTTTATACACACATCACAATTTATAAATTATCAAATAATTTATAGCCCAACAGTTGTAGCAAAATAAAATTTTTGGTTCTCATCCTAATTGTGTCACTTAAATGCATCCTCGCATATTTATTTCATTTATTTTATATAATAACTTTAAATTAAATTATTTAAGGCGATAACCTAACAAATTCATTCGAAAAATGTCAAAAATAAACAACAACAACAACAAATATTTGAGCAAAATTATTGCTCATACTTTCGGTTATTTTTGTTACTATGTTGGTACGACCCAAGTATAACAAGACGAAACTCAAAATTGAGCTATCGTATTTTCCTTCTAATTATGACGAAAAAGTCGAAAGGGAAAATATGTATGTACGTACACAGATTGCATTTTTATTATTTAGCTGTGATGGCGCAAAATAACATTGAAGTGTAGATAAACATAAAGTGTCGTGCTTTTTAATTTATATGCATAGCCCGAAATTAATAAAAAAAATTAACTTACACATATTTAGAATCTATTTCGTTCAATTTGTAAATAATAAAACTATTTATTAGTAAAAATTAAAGTATAAAAAAAATTTATTGTTATGGCATCATCAATTCGAAAGTTTGAAGGGATATTAAATATTCAAGTTATAAAAAGGTATATATGACAGATAAAATATGATTTAATTACACAAAGTTTTACTTATTGTAATCAACTTGCTTTTCTATTTTAGATAATATACTTTTAAAACATATCTAGGTGCAATCTTAATTGCAGTTGATATACCAGTGATATATGTTGCAGTTGAAATATGTATTATTATCTAGCTTTAAGAGTTTTAATTGTTGTTTATTACTATTTCAGTTTATATATAGATTTAATAAAATATTTCTTTATATAAATAAAATTAAAATTTAGTTTTATTAATAAAATATTTAGAAACCCAAAATCCATTTTGACATTTCACACACATGCACAAAATTGCTCCCGCAAATTCTACTTTAACTCATACATGCACACAATTTTATTTTATTATCGAGTTTCGCAGAGCTTCGAATTTTCGCGACAAGTTTCATACGACTTCTTAGAATAACTCGAAACTAAATCTTAGAAATATTCGAATCTTAGTTTCGAACTATTGTTCGATAAAAAGGGAAAAATTCGAAAGTAAAAATACTTGGGGAATTAGATTATTTGCTCAAAAGATGGAAAAATTTCAACTAAACCGAGATCAAATTGGGCGGGACTTAGTTGAATATAAAGATTTGATTGGCTAAAAAGTTGGATCAAAAATAATCCCGTTCCGTGAACTAAGCATTAGGCTTGATAAAAATTTGTTACCACAATATTTATGTCAGTTGTTGTGAAGGAGACAGGATGTGCATAGTCATGATACTAGGTATAAGGATAAGTTTTATTTAGAGTTTAAAAGACAATCTAGAAGTAAAAAATCGATATTTGACAAAGGTATATCGATGTATAATGAGTTACCGGAAAATATAAGAAATTGTATAAGCATAAAGGATTTTAGGGCATAACTAATTGTTAAAAGAATTTTTATAATTATGTATTAAGTAGATGATGTATGTATAATCTAAAATTTTATAATTTAGGAAATATTTTTTCCGTATCGAAATTGGATAGGAAAAATATATCCAATTTAATTTTGTTTTTGAAAAAATTTACACTAACTGTTTGTAGTTAGAAAAAAAAATTTTGTGACCAAAATACTATGAAAATATTTTTCCTAATTCCTTTTGCTATATGAAAAACCAGAATCGAGCTGCAGGGCTGACATGTTGACTATTTTCGCTTCGACGCAAAAGCCGCTACTTTGATTCAGCTATGCTAGCACAATTTTGGTTTCTTGATTCAAACTACTGCGCAATAGATTTTAATTTTTAATTTAAACCCTTATTTTAAATTAAATCATTATACCCCCATTACACGGTCAGTAATAATGTCATTACTTGCTGGGAATGACATTAATAATGATCATGTAATGTGTGATATTGAAGAATGATGCTTAGTAATGATGGAAATCCGGATTTTCTGATTTCGAGACATCATTACTTGTGTGTGACGTCAATACTGTCATTATTAATGATAGTGTAGGGTTTTCGTCATTACTATTGAACATCATTACATACTTTTCTTTAGTTCTACACTATTTAAATATGCATATAAAATTGTTTTTCAAGATTATCGACGGCAAAAAAAAAATTGTCGTTGGCTAAATTTTTTTTTTAACGAGTATACATATTATATCAAATGTTGATATATCAATAGTTATATTAAAATTATATTTGTTTTATCACAAATAAATAGAAATATAATGTAGTATTTATTTCGGTACCGTAAACCACCAATTTTATGGACCCCAATTTAACGGAAGCTCGATTTAACGGACATCTAATGGACCCTCGATTTAATGGACAATTTTTTATTTTCCATTTTTCGATTACCGATTATGATGGGATTGGGTAAGTTGGGTTGAAATGGGATTCTTAAATAATTTTTTGGACAAGTTCAGGATTATGCATATAAATACTATATTATATTTTAATTCAGTCGTCATAAAAAAATATAATTTTAACATAAATATTAATATGTAAATATTCTATCAACATTTTGATATACATATTAGCTATCTATTCTTGTTAAAAAACAATTTAGCCGATGACATTTTTTTTTGCCGTTGGCAACTCTTGAAAAACCATTTTATATATTTAGAGTAAAACTAAATTTGCATACAAATCGATTAATAGAACTCAAGTAATGACGATAATATTGACGCGTAGGAATGACCGTGTAATGGTAACAAAACTGAAGAGAGGAATAATGCAAGTAATGACATTACTGGTAATGACATTATTACTGACCGTGTAATGGGGGTATTAAATTTTTTTGTCTTGTTTTATTCTTTTCTCTCGAAAATAAAATTTAAACAAAAATCTACATCTCAAAAATGTCCTTAAATTTTTTTATTTTCATTTCGGATTCACGGACAAAAATTTTATTACGCAGCTGCGACGTAAAAATTTTGACATTTTTGAGATGTAGATTTTTGTTTAAATTTTATTTTCGAGAGAACAGAATAAAACAAGACAAGAAAATTTAATGATTTAATTTAAAATAAGCGTTTTAATTAAAAATTAAAATCTATTGCGCAGTAGTTTGAATCCAGAAACCAAAATTGTGTGTAGCATAGCTGATTAAAATTTAAAAATGTACATGAAAGAAAAAAAATTTTTACTTCCAAAATACCGTTATTCTATCGAAAATGCATCGAAGCGAAAATAGTGATAGTTAAAACATGTCAGCCCAGTTTTAATTTAGCTATGCTTGTTTATGAATTTATCGTACCAAAAAGAAATTATTCATCATTATAGTTGGCTGTTTTCTCTGGTAGTAATTGTAACTCGAATTCGATTTATTTAAATTTATATTTTTTTTTAAATTTACATAAATTCAACGCGAATTTTGTTACTACTAGCAAAAAGGCCGACTATGATGAATAATTATTGTTTGCTAGTTAATAATAATTATTGTTTGCTACTGAATAATTATTCTATAAAGAAAGTAGCTAAATTCAAAACTGGCCTTGTTGTAAATTTAGAAAATTTACCAAATAAATACAGCTACTGTTGACTTAAATACTAAAAACAATCAAAAACTAAACAACACCACTTAAAATTTTAACGCCTAGTTTGCAATTTGCCTGTAATAACAACAAATACAGTTGACTCTTTTTTTGTATGCACAATGTTCTTGAGATTAATAGTCCACATAATTTGGAGATTTTTATTGAAACAGGTAATTCCTTTGTTCTAGATACATATTAATAATACTGCAAATAATTAGAAGATTTTGGTACAGAAAAGTATGAAAAAAATTTTTAGAAAAAAAAACTCAAATTTTTTTTTTATACTTTTCTGTAAGAAAAAGGGAAAAACGAATTCAATTGGGGATGCGCTGTAAATCAACTTTCATGGTTCGTTCCGATAATTGATACTACTAAATGGCTGCCGAAACCCATAAGCCTCAACACCAACGGACTCTCGTTCATATGAGGCTCCTTCGTAAAAGTAAAAGCCTAGAACAAATGCACGTTCAACAGAATTTAACGTATAAAAACGTTATTCCATAAAGCGCTGTAATAAGAAAAAATTCGGTTTTCTTTACGTCATGTCGAATTTTCTAGAAATCGTGCATATACATTATACATATCTAAAGTTTCAAATAAATTCAACTACCTACTTTTACTTTTCAATTTTTTTTATTATCACAGCAACCTGTTCTAGGGCCAAGGCACTTGAAACTTTCGTGTTTGCTATTCCCGTCCATACTTTTACTCCGTCGCCAGGTCGAATTTTTACTGCACATTGCATAGCTCCATGCCAGCGTATACTGGTATGGAAGATGGGACGGCCCATTAGTTTTGCACTCCAACAGGGTGTGTGTTCCGCAAGATCAAAACGCAAAAGCTTTAACCAATAAAATTTCCAATAATTTGTTGATTGAAATACATTAATGGAAAATCGTTGGAATAAATGAACAATATACAAATTATTTCTGTCATCTATTATCAACTATAAAATGAATTGAATATCCTCCATATTTTTACTAGGTGGATGCAAAGACATTATAATATTTAAATAGACCAGTAACGTGCTTTTCTTCATATAAAATCGTCTATTTCATGCGTGGACAGTTACGACGAGATGCATATATAGAACTCTATTTATATCTCTCTCTTTGATTTCTATATCATCCACAACATAAAGCTTTTGTTTCTGGTTGTTTGTCTTTCAAAATAGAATTATTTGAAAATTTTATGCAATTTATGATGAAATTTGTGTGTTGAATACAATTTGTGATCAAATTTGTGTGTTTCTAAATTTGTGTGTTATTAAAATAAATGTATCGGAAAAAAAAAAATTATTTGTTGTGGATGATATGAATTATGCATAATAGATTCCGCCAGTCCCGTACCGAAAACGTTTTCAATTATATATGTAGTAACAAAATGGCGCATTTTTTCAGTATTTTAAATATTTTAATTATAAAATATGTATAATTATAATTAAATGCGATTCTAGGGTTAATTAATTATATTGATAATTGTTAAACAGTGAATAGTTCGGTTTTATGAATTATATGGAATAGTTGGATAGCTTTTTCGAAATAATTTTGTTGTATAAATTCGATTAAGTATTTTGTGTAAGACTCATAAACCAGTTGTGGTTTAAAAAAATATTATAAAATTCTTGAATGTTGATAATTATTATAGACAAAATTCTAATTCTACAAGTAGTTAACTTCATTCATATTCGTTAATAAAAATTCTTAATACAGTACTGATTATTTTTTGACTTTTTTTCTTTGAAATTTACTCACTTGACATTTAATTATTACTACTTACTAGTCTATGGGGTATATCCTCCATCCAGTCGCAAGTTAATTTTTTGCGACCAGAAATATGGTTACTAGATTTATTTTGCCATGCCAATTGACACATTTTTTTCAAATTTAAATTTGTGTTGCGATTGTTAAGTAGAAATGTATAAAAAGACTGCGACCTCGGAAAAGGCGTAGCAGTCTTTTCGTGGATTTCTACTTTACAATCGTAAAACAAATTTAAATTTAAAAAAAATGTGTCAATTAACATGGCAAAATAAATCTAGTAACCATATTTCTGATCGCAAAAAATTAACTTGCGACTGGATGGAGGATATACCCCTATATAATATTATTGTCTTTGGGTGGATGTTACTAGCAAGACAAGGCTACATCTGAGGTTTAGGATTCGTTGGTGACTCGTAAATGTGGTTTTAAGCACAAACAATTCGCAACATTCCGAAATTTCAAAACATCTTGATTTAAAAAACTGACCCACAATGATTGCATACGTCAAAAAATGTATTTTTATAGGTTAAAATTTTTGATTGTGATTTACCTTTCTAATCTTTAGTACTCGATACCCGCCTATATATGTGAAATTTATTAATAATTATGAAAATATATTTCAAAAATAGGAATTTAAAAACTATTTGCAACATCATAAATACCACGGGAGAAAATCCAGAAAATTTCAATATTGCATACTGACCTATATTGTTCCTGACCTATATTATTCTTCCTGGGTATTGTGGCCTTTTTACAAAAATACTGTTGTTTATACTTTTAATTATAATAACAATTTTATTAAATAAGTATGTATAGTTGAATATTAAAATTAAAATTATATTTCTATGGCTTTTGAGCAATAATACATAATTATCTGATTGATTACAATAATACAATGAAAAAAATTTACTACAAAAAAAATGGCGTTAAAATTGATACGAAAAACTAAAAAATGTACTAGAATGATTTCGCTGCCCACTGCACATTAATGTCGTTTTTACTGGCACAAAAATCCACATTCAAATTTTTGGATTTTTTATTTTTTGCCACAGAACACAATTTTGGATTTTTTTTTACGTTTACTCACATATACTAAACGTCATGTCAATTGTCAAAAAAGACGTAGCGCCATTTATATTTTATTATATTTGTGATAATTGTTTAAGCAATTTGTGTTTTTATTAAATTAAATTTTGTTTAATTCAAAGTGTTGTTTTATAAAGATTATTGCGTGTGCACCGATAACAATGTTACAACAAATAACTTTACAACTTTTGCATTTCATCCGCTGTAAATTATTTAATAAAATGTAGTAAAATCTATAATAAAAACAAGAAAAAAACACGGCTTTCAAGTTTGCGATATTTACTATAATTTACAGCGGATGAAATGCAAAAGTTGTAAAGTTATTTGTTGTAACATTGTTATCGGTGCACACGCAATAATCTTTATAAAACAACACTTTGAATTAAACAAAATTTAATTTAATAAAAACACAAATTGCTTAAACAATTATCACAAATATAGTAAAATATAAATGGCGCGACGTCTTTTTTGACAATTGACATGACGTTTAGTATATGTGTGAGTAAACGTAAAAAAAAATCCAACATATTTTTTGGATTTTTTTACAAAAAAAAAAAAAAAGACAAAAAATCTAAAAAAATCCATTTCCAATTGATTCCAATCAGAAAAAAATGTGGATTTTTGTGCCAGTGAAAACGATATAAGACGGGACTTTAGAATACAAACGTATATTATAGGGATTCAATCCGGATCGAATCAGAGTTAACTTTGGATTGAAACTGAATTATCTTTTCTAGCGTATATATGTATTGGCGGATTATGTTGGAATCGAATCGAAACCGAGTTGAGATAAACGTCAAAAAAATTTTCTGAATACATATTTCTATATTTATTTAAATTAAAACAAAAATAAAAATATTTAAATATATATATATATATATATATATATATATATATATATATATATATATATATATATATATATATATATATATATATATATATATATATATATATATATATATATATATATATATATATATATATATATATATATATATATATATATATATATATATATATATATATATATATATATATATATATATATATATATATATATATATATATATATATATATATATATATATATATATATATATATATATATATATATATATATATATATATATATATATATATATATATATATATATATATATATATATATATATATATATATATATATATATATATATATATATATATATATTATATATATATATATATATATATATATATATATATATATATATATATATATATATATATATATATATATATATATATATATATATATATATATATATATATATAATATATATATATATATATATATATATATATATATATATATATATATATATATATATATATATATATATATATATATTTATATATATATATATATATATATATATATATATATATATATATATATATATATATATATATATATATATATATATATATATATATATATATATATATATATATATATATATATATATATATATATATATATATATATATATATATATATATATATATATATATATATATATATATATATATATATATATATATATATATATATATATATATATATATATATATATATATATATATATATATATATATATATATATATATATATATATATATATATATATATATATATATATATATATATATATATATATATATATATATATATATATATATATATATATATATATATATATATATATATATATATATATATATATATATATATATATATATATATATATATATATATATATATATATATATATATATATATATATATATATATATATATATATATATATAAAGGGTTATCCAATTCGAGGTTGTTGATAAAGTAAACTTAAAAAAAACACACAAAATATTCGGAATGTATTGTAATTTTTATTTCATTTTACAGATTGATTCTTGCCATTTTTAGTTAAACAATATATCATGCAAATGTCCTCCACGGGACTTCTTACAGGCCTTGATTCTTTTGAGGTAATTTTCAATGACTTTTCGGCACATTTCGGGCGGTATCTCGGCCATTACCTTACGAATATTAGTTTTCAATTCGTCAAGAGTTTGAGGATTGTTTGCGTAAACACGATCTTTCGCGTAGCCCCACAAAAAGAAATCCAAAGGCGTTAAATCACAGGATCTTGGAGGCCAATTGACATCAGCCAATCGCGAAATCAAACGTCCAGGAAATTTCTCTTGCAAAAGATCTCGATTTGCTCGTGTTACGTGACTGGTTGCTCCATCCTGCTGGAACCACATATCGTCAAGATCATAATCTTCGATTTTCGTAAAAAAATAATCGGTTAACATGCGGCCATAGCGCTCAGAATTGACGGTAACGGTTCGTCCATGGTTGTTCTCAAAAAAATACGGCCCAATCACACCACCAGACCACAATGCGCACCAAACAGTGACTTTTTCCGGGTGTAATGGCTTCTCTACAATTAATTGTGGATTTTCTGAGCCCCAAATTCTACAGTTTTGCTTATTAACGTATCCACCAAGCGAAAAATGAGCTTCATCACTGAAAAAAATTTTGTTCGAAAAATCAGCATCGACGGCCTGTTTTTCCAACACCCAATTTGCGTATGTTCTTCGTTGTCCATTGCTCCATATTCTTAAATGGCAGAATGTCAACTAAATAAATGACAGCGTACTTGACGTTTATCTTTGACAGATGTCGGTATACAGATTTCTACTTTATCAACCTCGAATTGGATAACCCTGTATATATATATATATATATATATATATATATATATATATATATATATATATATATATATATATATATATATATATATATATATATATATATATATATATATATATATATATATATATATATATATATATATATATATATATATATATATATATATATATATATATATATATATATATATATATATATATATATATATATATATATATATATATATATATATATATATATATATATATATATATATATATATATATATAAGTTAACACGTGACACAACTGGGTTCACACGGTTACAAAAATATCAGGTTGCCTTAGTTGCAATATTATCATAAGCGCATGTTAACACCATTTCCGCAATAATGCTGAACGCGCATATTGTAATAAGTTAGTTTGTAAGTTATTGGCAACAGTAAAGTCAGTTGTAATCTAGATTCTAAAATATTAAGTTGTTAAAATTATAAGTAACATTGTATTCTAAAATATTAAGTTGTTAAAATTATAAGTAACATTGTGTATTAAAAGTTCTAAATAATTAAATTAAATAAATAAATAAAAAGAAAAGAAATAAAAATCAAAAATTGATTTTTTTTAATAATTTAATACAACAAAATATTAAGTGGCGCCGAAACAGGGACCCCGCCATGTGTCAATAATATACCATTTATAATAATCTAACCAGTGATTATAATCGAAAGTGAAATTGATTTTAGTTAACCATACTAAAACAAAAATATAATCGAAAGTGAAATTGATATTAGTTAACCATACTAAAACAAAAATATAATCGAAAATGAAATTGATTTTAGTTAACCATACTAAAACAAAAATTTGAATGTGAACACACCCAATGCACCTAGAAGACAAGGCAATACTGCTTGTTACGTCATCAAATTTATGTCTAAATAAATACATAACATTTAAGGGTTTAACGAAATGTTTAATGCATATTTTGATAATAATATAATATGTAAATTATTTTTTACCAAATATAAAAAACTCGGATGATTTATTTGACTTTAATGCCATACCAAAGATTGAAATCGTCGACATAAAATGACGTCATATAGCAAAATTTTTAAAGCAGTGAGGCCATTAGTATCTAGGTGCACTGACACACCACACACATTCAACCACAGTTAAAGAAGCAGAATTAGGAAACGAAGCGCCTAAGTACTCCTAACCAAGGAAAAACAGGAGTTGAAGTAAGACGACGGACACCAAGCCGAACCACTATAATTCTTCAACAGCGGCCTAATCACCTTTAACGACACATGAGCAATGGGCAAAGATTACAACTCCAAATGTTAATCATACATTTGCTTATTAGTATGTAAGTCTATATTTTAAACTTATATTAAAGAAATTTTCTATGAATCAAAAAAAAACGAAATAGTATAAAAGTGAAGAAAATTTAAAATTAGCTAAAATTATTAAACCCAATTTCTATAAAGTTATTAGAATATTCTAAAAGTTTCGAAGCTAAATATATAAAGTAACAAAAACTAAAGAAAGTGTAACAAAATCACGTAGAATTATTATTAAAGTTTTATAAAAAAATCTAACATAAAGTAGAATCTCAAAAGTAAAGAAATTTTAATAAATAATTAAAAGTTGATTAAATACATAATATAAATGAAATGTGGAATTATCCGAAATATTAAATCTAACATAAAGTAGAATCTCAAAAGTAAAGAAATTTTAATAAATAATTAAAAGTTGATTAAATACATAATATAAATGAAATGTGGAATTATCCGAAATATTAAATCTAACATAAAGTAGAATCTCAAAAGTAAAGAAATTTTAATAAATAATTAAAAGTTGATTAAATACATAATATAAATGAAATGTGGAATTATCCGAAATATTTAAAATAGTGAAATAATATACTAGAAACACACGATTTTGTTATAAAAATTACACAAACAAAATCATTAATACGATTTTATTTTATATTAAGTTATATTATATTTTGTTAAGAATATTGATATAAATTTTTAAAACCACCGTATATCTCTTATACCTATTTAAAAACATATCTACAAACCAAAATTTCACACGAATTCAATATATTGTACATAATTCTGTATCATAAAGTTCGATTAGTTAAATCTTTATTAATTGAAATCACAATCGCTCGCGCGCCTTAATACATTATAATCGAATTTAAACATCAAAATAATAGCATATTTAATATTTGCAAATTTTCTCTCATTCTCAAAATGGTTAATGAAACAAAACCCTCGACCTCGACATCAACAGCTAACACAAATACAAAAACAGAAAATACATTTGACCTTGCTAAATTGACAGAAATCATCACAGAAATCGTAAACGAACAGAGCCAGGCTCACAATAACTTTAGACATGACATAGACCAAACAATAGAAGACAGGTATAAAGGGAATCTTACAGATCTAGACAAAATACCAGACGTAGTAAAATGTTTAAGGGAATTCTCCGGTTTGCCAGGAGAATTTAGTTCGTGGAAAAAGAGCGTAGATAGAGTCCTACACGTGTATGAGCACTTGCAAGGCACTCCTAAATACTATGGCATATTGAACGTCATACGCAATAAAATTGTAGGTCACGCGGACGTGGCACTAGAATCATATAACACCCCTCTCAATTGGCAAAAAATTGCTAAGTGCTTAACTATGCATTATGCAGACAAAAGGGATCTAGGCACCCTTGAATATCAAATGATGACCCTAATACAGGGCAATCTAACAATACCAGAATTTTATCAAAAGGTCTACCAGCATTTGTCTCTAATATTAAATAAATTGTCCTGCATAGATATGGGGCAAGAATCCCTAAATAACCTAACTGAAACATATCGAGATAAAGCACTCGATACTTTTGTTAGAGGCTTGAAGGGAGATTTACCACGCCTATTAAGTATTCGTGAGCCTAGCGATCTACCCCAAGCGTTACAGCTATGCCGGAAGCTGCAAAATATGGATTTCAGAGCGCAATATGCTAACCATAGTGCACATAGCACACAACGTAAACCACCCCCCTTCATTCGAAAGAACCACATGCCTATGCCTTCCAGTGAAATGCAACCTTTCTTTCCACAATTACTTCACAACCCTCAAAATTCACCAAGAATATTTCAACCTACTCGACCCCAATTTGGGTACCAAAATCCACAATTTCCAAAATTCCCACAACAGTCTTTTAAACCACAATTCGGATATCCAACTTATCCACCTGGATACCCACCAAAACCTCAACCAAGACCCGCACCAATGTCAGTAGACGGTAGCGGTCAATCGAAGCAGGTTAATTACATGAATAGGCCACAAGACAACCGATACCCCATGAAAAGACCCTATGTCCATCAAACTAACCAATCACAACAAATCCATAGACCGAATAAATTCCAAAGAGTTTATCATACAGAACAGGTTCACGACGAACCAAATGTTCAACAATATGAAGAACAAATATCAGAATATGATGCACAATATGAACAGACTCTTTTAGAATACACAGATACACAAGACATTCCAGAATTAACTAATGACGAAAATATCGGCGGATACCCCGAAGAAGAGGGCGAAATTGAGCAATTAGATGACATCAATTTTTTAGAATAAGGAGCTCTTCTCTACCTTACATAGAACACGTGGGGAGGAGCGGGAGAATATTTAAATTTCTAATAGATACAGGGTCGAATAAAAATTATGTTCAACCACGGTACGTACGAAATCCTCTACAAAATATTAAACCTTTCACAGCAAACTCCGTAGCAGGTAGCATCAAAGTCACACACCATGCCCTGATAGACCTATTTGGTCCGGAGAAAAAACTAAAATTCTTTCTATTACCCAGCCTCAAGTCATTTGATGGCATCATCGGGAACGACAGTTTGAAACAATTCGGTGCGACAATACACACCAAGGAAGGGTTTATGACAATTGATCCAAATTTAGAAATACCACTAAAACAACATATCTCTGATTCTGTAAATAACATAAGCCTTAGAGTTAGCCACTTAAATTCCGACCAAAGATATAAACTAGATAAAATCATAAATAACTGCCCAAATCTGTTCTCAGATCCGGATGAGAAGTTAACTTTCGTAACATCCATAAAGGGAGAAATCCGTACGAATACCTCGGAACCAATCTACTCCCGACCATATCCATATCCCATATGCCTCAAAGAAGAGGTAGAGAAACAAATCGGACAATTACTTTCGGATGGCATCATCAGGCCTTCCAAATCTCCCTACAATTCTCCGGTATGGATTGTGCCAAAAAAAGAAGATGCGTCAGGAGAAAAAAAATATAGACTGGTTATAGATTATCGAAAGCTAAACACAGTTACAATAGCGGACAAATACCCAATACCCGAGATAAACGACATCCTAATGAACTTAGGTGAAAATAGGTTCTTCACAATTGTCGATCTTAAAAGTGGATTTCATCAAATTCCACTAAAAGAATCAGATATTGAAAAGACTGCTTTTTCCGTCAATCATGGAAAGTGCGAATTCACTCGTCTTCCTTTCGGGCTCAAAAACGCTCCGTCTATATTCCAACGTACTCTTGATGATATTTTAAGAGAACACATAGGGAAGCGTTGTTTTGTTTATATTGATGATATTATTATATTCGGAAAAACCGAAAAAGAACATTTTGAGAATCTCGAGTTAATATTCAGAACTTTGGAAATTTCTAATCTAAAAATTCAACTAGACAAATGCGAATTTTTGAAAGATGAAGTAGAATTCTTGGGATTCACTATATCCAAAGACGGCATAAAGACAAACCAAAAGAAAACAAGGGCAATAATGGACTTCCCAGTACCTAAAACAGTAAAAGAACTAAGATCCTTCCTCGGAATGGCCGGTTTCTACCGACGATTCATTCGAGATTACGCCAAATTAGCGAAGCCTCTGACCTCGCTTTTAAGAGGGGAGGATGGACATGTGTCCAAAGTAATTTCAAAGACAAAGGCAGTTACGTTAAACAATGAAGCAATAACGGCACTCGAAAAAATTAAAAATTCACTTACCTCTAACGAAGTTATGCTTCAGTTCCCAGACTTCAAAAAAGAATTCGAGTTAACTACCGATGCATCTAACTTCGCACTAGGTGCAGTATTGGCCCAAGATGGCAAACCAATTACATTTCTCTCAAGAACTCTCGACAAAACAGAAGAAAATTACGCGGCAAATGAAAAAGAAATGCTCGCGATAATTTGGACATTAACTACGCTACAAAATTTCCTGTACGGAGCAAGAAAAGTGAAAATATATACAGACCATCAACCTTTAACTTATGCCCTTAGTAATAAAAACAACAACTCGAAGATGAAACGATGGAAAGCCATCCTTGAAGAGTACGATCACGAATTAAAATATAAACCAGGAAAAATGAACATTGTAGCGGATGCGTTATCCCGAAACCCCGCGCCTGAAATAAATGTGCTATCAACAGCGCATAGTGATGATAGCTCATCACACAACTTAATCCCAACAGTTGATGCTCCAGTGAACGTTTTCAGGAATCAACTTATCCTAAAAATTGGTGAAGAGAATTCATACCAACTAATAAATCCATTCAATGGCTATTCGAGACACGTAATCATTAAACCTCACTTCGCTGAGCCAGACATCATAAATATTTTCAAACGGTACTTAAATCCTAACACCATCAACGGACTAAAAACGACCGAACCAATAATGGGAAAAATCCAAGAAATATTTCCGGTACATTTTCGAGATTATAAAGTACGATTCTCACGAAGGTTAGTGCAAGACATAACGGATGAGAATGCACAAGAAGAAAAGATTCTATCCGTTCACCACCGTGCCCATCGTAACGCGGAAGAAAACAGAAACCATATTATAGAAAACTTTTACTTCCCAAAGATGAGTAAGAAAATTAGAGTTTTGGTTAGACGATGCTCTGTATGTAAAGAAAACAAGTATGATAGGCACCCCAACAAACAAATAATAAACCCCACACCGATTCCAAACTACCCAGGACATACGTTGCACATTGATATCTACTCTACAGAAAACAAATTAGTGTTAACATCCATTGATAAGCTCACCAAATTTGCTGTCTGTAAACCATTAAAATCCAGGGCAAAAATTCAGGAAGGAAATTTTAAACTGATTCATGTGATTGAACTAGACAACCACCAAAACTTTATAGACAGAATACGTACGATACTAAATGAAGAAATTACAAGCGAACATTCCATATACCCCTACTTGAATTACGAACTTTCACAACTACAGACATTGTTAGACAATATAAAGACGCACAAGAGTAAACGATCACTAGATTTCATTGGAAGTACCTGGAAATGGATTGCGGGAAACCCCGATCATGAAGATTTCGAAGTGATTAAAAGCAAAATCAATAATGTACTAGAAAACAATAACAAACAGGTCATAATAAACCAGCTATACAATGAACGAATTAACAATATCACGAAAATGGCTAATATGATCACTAACATGATCCGCAAGGAAAATAAATTATCTGATCAATTAGCACTCAATATCCAATACAAGTTAAGATTAATAAAAGAAGAAATAATAAATATTAAATATGCTATTCATTGGGCTAAGGCCGGTATCATAAATTCTCTTATTCTATCAAATTCCGAAATCAAACTAGCTATAAAAACAATAGAAAAACAAAATTTACCATACTCTACTCCAGAGGAAGCATTAGATTTTGCTAATATTAAAATTATCAGTAATAAACTTTGCTTATTGTATATTGTCTATATTCCTTTAACTACTTTAGAATTATATGATGAAATATTACTAAAACCTGTTAAGAAAAATAATAGAATTACAGAAATAGAATATAAAAAAATTATTAAAAATCAAGATAAAGTCTATAGTATCGTTAACAATTGTAAAACAGTTAACTATTTGTCAATCTGTAATCGCAAAAGTATTTTAGATATAAGTAATTCCTCTTGCCTACCAAACCTGCTAAAAAGCCGACCCGCAAAATGTCATCAAACCAACAATCAACATATAGCAACAGTGGATGAAATATCTGACGGTCTAATATTGCTCAACCAATTCGACGGTGACATAACCATAAACAACGAAACGCAGTATCTCAATGGCACATATTTAGTAAAATTCAGCAACACTACAATATCTATTGGAAATAAATTATTCATCGCAAGGGAAAAATCAACAGTACAAGTACTTCCAGCGATTCTACAACCAACACCACAGGAAAACGATTATAAAGAAGTCCTTTCATTACAAATGATGAAAGCCATACATATTAACAACACAAATAATATCGAACTTCTGAAAGAAGAAAAGTTCATCGAACAAATCTCAAGCTACAGTATTTTTTCGTTGATAATTATTGTCCTTATTGTTTTCATAGTTATAAAAGGAAGACAAAGTAAAACACTGCGAATCATCAATACAACAACAAATGTCACAAGTTCAGACGCGAAAGAACAAAATCCAGACAAAGATATGACCGAAACTAAAGAACATACGGGAAAACCTGAGAGCCGGAATAAAGTACAATTTGGAGAATTAGTAAATCCAGTGCCACTACATTCAAAAACAAAATTCTACGAAACTCCATTTTTTTGATCAGTTGAGACACCTGATTTTAAGGGGGAAGAGTTAACACGTGACACAACTGGGTTCACACGGTTACAAAAATATCAGGTTGCCTTAGTTACAATATTATCATAAGCGCATGTTAACACCATTTCCGCAATAATGCTGAACGCGCATATTGTAATAAGTTAGTTTGTAAGTTATTGGCAACAGTAAAGTCAGTTGTAATCTAGATTCTAAAATATTAAGTTGTTAAAATTATAAGTAACATTGTATTCTAAAATATTAAGTTGTTAAAATTATAAGTAACATTGTGTATTAAAAGTTCTAAATAATTAAATTAAATAAATAAATAAAAAGAAAAGAAATAAAAATCAAAAATTGATTTTTTTAAATAATTTAATACAACAAAATATTAAGTATTAGTATATATATATATATATATATATATATATATAAATATATATATATATATATATATATATATATATATATATATATATATATATATATATATATATATATATATATATATATATATATATATATATATATATATATATATATATATATATATATATATATATATATATATATATATATATATATATATATATATATATATATATATATATATATATATATATATATATATATATATATATATATATATATATATATATATATATATATATATATATATATATATATATATATATATATATATATATATATATATATATATATATATATATATATATATATATATATATATATATATATATATATATATATATATATATATATATATATATATATATATATATATATATATATATATATATATATATATATATATATATATATATATATATATATATATATATATATATATATATATATATATATATATATATATATATATATATATATATATATATATATATATATATATATATATATATATATATATATATATATATATATATATATATATATATATATATATATATATATATATATATATATATATATATATATATATATATATATATATATATATATATATATATATATATATATATATATATATATATATATATATATATATATATATATATATATATATATATATATATATATATATATATATATATATATATATATATATATATATATATATATATATATATATATATATATATATATATATATATATATATCGCTACCGCCATTTTGTTTTTTGTCTTTTCTGTTCACACATACATGTATACAATTCTCCTTTATTGAGTTTCCTCCAGTTTCGAATAATCGCGACACGTTTCATACGTTTTATTTTAATAAATTGCAACTCAAACTTAGAAAAATACTAGACTAAGTTTAGTACTTAAGTACGAATATCGCCAGGAAAATTGAAAGTAAATATACTTGGGTATATATCCCAACCCAAGTATAACAAAACGAAAGTAAAAATTGAGCATAGTATTTTCCTTCGTTTTCATCCAAAATTAACAAAAGTTAAACTTCACATTACCCAAGTATAACAAAACGAAAGTAAAAATTGAGCATAGTATTTTCCTTCGTTTTCATCCAAAATTAACGAAAGTTAAACTTCACATTATAATGATAGTGTTTGTAGCGTATCCCAAGTATTTTTACTTTCAATTTTTCTGGCGATATTCGTACTTAAGTACTAAACTTAGTCTAGTATTTTTCTAAGTTTGAGTTGCAATTTATTAAAATAAAACGTATGAAGCGTGTCGCGAAAATCCGAAACTGGACGAAACTCATTATAAACATTTTATTGCATGTGTATGCGTATTGAGAAATATTTGGCGGGAACAATTGTGCTTGTGTTTGTTTAAACGGCAATTTCAAATTTTGGTTGTAAAATTAAATGTTTTTAAAGAAATATTTTTGTTTTTGTAATATAAAATGATTTATTAAATTCATTATTTTAATTCATTATTGATTACTTTGGACATACATATATATACATTTCGATTAAATTATTCAATTTTTTAATTTCAAATATTTACACTAGATTTTTTTTTAAAATAATTTTCCTTGTTTGGCTTTTATATAATAAAAGTAATTTGTGGATATTAAATCGGTTTCGATAGAGTTCGTAAATTTTTCCATAGTACAATCTAAAATGTTGAAAATAATATTATAATTATTAAATTTAACACGGAGTAACGTAAACCATACCTCACATTATCTTTATTGACCGTTAAACGTAAACTTGCAGCTAAGCTCTTTGGTGAACAGCTCTGTAAAGTTTGCCCTAATGCACTTTTTTAGTTCGTGGCCATCTTGCTTCATAAATAATGATTTCTAAATATAAAATAGGAAAACAAAATATAATAGATTGTACCAAATTATCTCGAATGAATCTTTACATTACCAATTGGTTTACAGCCTTCCTATCTTCAATTAAATTAATATCAAAGTTGACAAATGTATCCGCTACTATAAGCGTTAGCGTTTAAAGTTACTATAAACTTAGCTCACAATAAACTAAATAACGCCATTTGTATACGCATATGTATATAATACGTATACGCTACAAACACTATCAATTAAGATGTGAAGTTTAACTTTAGTTAATTTTGGATGAAAACGAAGGAAAATACTGTACTCAATTTTTACTTTCGTTTTGTTATACTTGGGATATGTATACTGTGTTGTTACTACTGTATACTGTGTTACCGCAATTTTTCTTTCGTAGGAATGTGTATAGCGTGTAATGTACATGTTTTGTTTTTATTTTTCATGTTCACGACATGAGTCTGGTAATTTTATAAAATTTTGTTAAAAAAATTTAAAGATGTGCGTTAATTTAAATAAAATTACATCAAAATATATTTTATATCTATTCAAATGTTGTTTTCATAAATTAATTAATTTCTAGTTCAGTTTTAAGTTTTTAGGTAGAAAACAAATGCGAAAATAATAAACTTGATGTGCAATAATCATAGTACCTATTTGGAAAATTATTTAAACTTTTAATATTACAATCAAAGAATAATTTCAAATTGTGTAATAATAAAAAATAATTAAAAAATTAACTAAAATATAATTTAGATTCGTATATAATATGTATACATGTATGTATATTTTTATACCGCAAATTTAATAAAATAAAAATATTCATTTTAAACCTAAATTTTTATTTTGCTCTCACATTTGGATGCCGCCATCTTTTTCTTCTAACATTTTCAAATATAGCATTTTACATTCATGCACAACCTCGCTCCCGCCATTTTGTTTTTTGTCTTTTCTGTTCACACATACATGTATACAATTCTCCTTTATTTAGTTTCGTTCAGTTACGAATAATCGCGACACGTTTCATACGTTTTATTTTAATAAATTGCAACTCAAACTTAGAAAAATACTAGACTAAGTTTAGTACTTAAGTACGAATATCGCCAGAAAAATTGCAAGTAAAAATACTTGGGAAGTATTTTTACTTTCAATTTTTCTGGCGATATTCGTACTTAAGTACTAGACTTAGTCTAGTATTTTTCTAAGTTTGAGTTGCAATTTATTAAAATAAAACGTATGAAGCGTGTCGCGAAAATCCGAAACTGGACGAAACTCATTATAAACATTTTATTGCATATGTGTATACGTATTGAGAAATATTTGGCGGGAACAATTGTGCTTGTGTTTGTTTAAATGGCAATTTCAAATTTTGGTTGTAAAATTAAATGTTTTTAAAGAAATATTTTTGTTTTTGTAATATAAAATGATTTATTAAATTCATTATTTTAATTCATTATTGATTCCTTTGGACATACATATATATATACATTTCGAATAAATTATTCAGTTTTTTAATTTCTAAAATTTACACTAGATTTTTTTTTAAATAATTTTCCTTGTTTGTCTTTTATATAATAAAAGTAATTTGTGGATATTAAATCGTTTTCGATAGAGTTCGTAAATTTTTCCATAGTACAATCTAAACTGTTGAAAATAATATTATAATTATTAAATTTAACACGGAGTAACGTAAACCATACCTCACATTATCTTTATTGACCGTAAAACGTAAACTTGCAGCTAAGCTCTTTGGTGAACAGCTCTGTAAAGTTTGCCGTAATGCACTTTTTTAGTTCGTGACCATCTTGCTTCATAAATAATGATTTCTAAATATAAAATAGGAAAACAAAATGTAATAGATTGTACCAAATTATCTCGAATGAATCTTTACATTACCAATTGTTTTACAGCCTTCCCATCTTCAATTAAATTAATATCAAACTTGACAAATGTATCCGCATCGTTAAAAGTTACTATAAACTTAGCGTTCTCACAATAAACTAAATAACGCCATTTGTATACGAATATGTATATAATACGTATACGCTACAAACACTATCATTATAATGTGAAGTTTAACTTTCGTTAATTTTGGATGAAAACGAAGGAAAATACTGTGCTCAATTTTTCCTTTCGTTTTGTTATACTTGGGATATATATATATATATATATATATATATATATATATATATATATATATATATATATATATATATATATATATATATATATATATATATATATATATATATATATATATATATATATATATATATATATATATATATATATATATATATTATTAATACGCATTTCCAATGATTGTACACAACTGAGAAGTATGTGTTTGGTTGAATTTCAGCACATGCATTTCTGATTCGCTCAATCATGTTCTCACGTGTTGTTGGTTCTTGTTTGTAAACTTTGTCTTTGAGATAGCCCCACAAAAAGAAATCTGGCGAAGTAAGATCTGGTGATCTAGCAGGCCAATTTATCGGACCAGCTCTTCCGATCCAGCTAACATTGAAATCACGATCAAGTATTTCACGTGCCACCACCGAATAGTGTGGAGGACAACTATCATGTTGAAAAAACATGTTCCGTCTCACTTCTAAGTTCAAATTTTCAAGTAATATTGGCAGTTCATTTTCCAAAAAGTTTCGGTACATTTGACCATTTAAGTTGCCTTCAATAATGTGGGGGCCTATGAGTTTGTTGCCAATTATTCCACACCACACGTTGACAGTCCAAGGACGCTGATGTTCAACTTGACGAAGCCAGTGCGGATTTGTAACACTCCAATAATGCATGTTGTGTCGATTAACCGTTCCATGGTTTGTAAAAGACGATTCCTCTTCCTATTCCCTTAAGACTGAATCAAATAATCAGAGCCAAAGGAGGTCATATCGAGCAGTAACATGTTTTTCATAAAATGTAATATAATAATCAACATATTCCACGAAATTTCAATAAAAAATAATCAAAATTAAAACAATTACAGCGTTTTCATTTGGTAACACTTGGTCTCAGCCACCCTGTATATATAACCAGAAGAGACATTGCGTAGCCAAGACATTTTTTCCTACCTTACATTTAGAACTAATTGTCGACACAGCGATGGAAATCATAAACTAAGTCAATGTGCGAATTTCAAAGCATTAAGCGTAAACGAAAGAACATAGCTCATCCAACTCCTAACGTTATGTAGAATTTGCTTTGAGAAACATAGCACTATAACTTGCAAAAGTGGCGAGAAATGTAATGTTTGCAATGGGAAGCATAACGCACTCATGCATAACGTTAACAACCCAACTAAGTTGAACATGCTCTCTCATAATTCAAACAATGAAGAGACACTTCAAACTCTGCTTGGTACGGCATTAATTACAGCACATAGGGATAACCAAGAACCAATAACTTTGCGGGCCTTGATCGACTCCGGTTCTCAAGGTACCTTCATCACAAAAGGTGCTGCAAATTTACCCAACGTAAGGAAGAAGAAAACAAATATTGGCGTATCAGGAATGGGTGGACTCAAAGCAATGCATCGAATTCTATTATGTAAAAACATAATAGAATTCGATGCAGCTCCGAGATTTTACAGTAATTTTTCGGTTCGAATGGAAGCAATGGTGTTCGATCAGCTGACGCATCACCTGCCAGAAGCTAAATTTAACACAAACAAATTTAAGCATCTACAAAATATAAAACTGGTAGATCCAATGTTTAATGAACCAAGTCAGCAATTGTGTTGAACACAACATAATAAAGTGGAATGAACGAGAACCCATGGCGCAAGAGACCGAGCTTGGTTGGATAATAATCGGATGCATGACATCTGCTAATCAAACAACTAAAACTAGCTTGGTATAACAAAAGCTATCAGTGAACAATTACAGTTACTCGTAGAGAACGAGAGCATAACTGATCAGACAACACGAACGGAAGAAGAGGAGAGAGCTGACGAACATTTTGTAAAAAACCGTGCGACGTGATTCCAATGAAAGGTATATTGTAAACTTACCCTTGGAAGAAAACGTTCCGACGCTAGGAGAATCACGAAAAAAGGCCATTGCCAGACTAATTCAATTAGAATGACGGTTCGCTAGAGACGTAAACTTTAAACAAAGATATGTAGAATTCATGAGAGAATACCTGAAATTAAAACATATGGCACCAGTGAATCAACCTCCCACGTGTCACAAGACTGAATTCAGTAAAATCTACTATATCCCATATCATGGCGTAGTAAATGAGAACAGTACGTAGCACCACCAAACTGAGGGTCGTATTTGATGCATCAGCTAAAACAACAAACGGTATAAGTTTAAAAGTTATAATGCTAAACGGCCCAAAAATTCAAGATGAGCTGGATAAACTGATTCTAAGATGGAGATAACATAGATACGTTATAGCAGCGAACATGGAGAAAATGTTTAGACAAGTTTGGATAGATGAAATCCAGCAAAACTACCAGAGAATTGTTTGGAGAGAAGATTCTAACCTTGCAATATAAGATTTTATCTTAAAAACGGTCACCTATGGAACCAAGGCAGCTAGTTTTCGAGCAATAAGAACAATGCACAAATTAGCGCAAGATGAAGCTGAAAGCTACTCCATTCTAAAATATTGAAGGAAGACTTTTACGTAGACGATATGTTAACCGGAAGTGACACAAAAGCAGATGTTCTCAATGCTTATAATGAATTAACCGGCATAATGGCCAGAGGAGGATTCTTGCTACGGAAATGGACATCGAACGATGCAACAATCCTTGCCGAAATTCCAAAAGAAATACAAAGCAATAGCGCAATCACCATTAAATTGAACGGCATAATTAAAACGTTGGGAATTTTATACAATACAAGAGATGACAACTTTCAATTCAACACGTAACGTTTACAGCTTTCTACTTCTAACCTCTCAAACTATAGAGCAGTGCTGTCTTATTCATCAAAGATTTTTGACCCAATGGGCTGGCTTTCTCCAATTACAATCAGCAGTAAGCTGTTAATGCAAGATGTCTGGATACGTGGAATTAGGATGACAAATTGAACACAGAAATTGACAAACGCTGGGCAAAATATAAAGATGAATTGAACAACATTGATTCCATCGTCATACCAAGATGGGTGAACACAATTAAAAGCAAAAAGGTTGAAGTTCATGGTTTTGCGAATGCATCTGAGAGGGCATTGGCTGCGGTAGTTTATTACCGAGTTATTGGTGGAGGTTCATCCAGGTGATGATGGTAATGTCAGAGTGATATCAGTAAAACATAAGAATGGTATTAAAAACACTCGATAAGAAATTTGTTCTCTTTGCCAATTGACGACATCGAGAATCAATTTGATAGGAGAGAAAATACAACAACGGCCAGAAGAGCGACAAGAAGCATGAAAGCCAACCACTGTGGATTGAGTTCTGTTACGAACAACATGACAAACGATAGAACGCAATCTGTAAGGAAAGCGAAACCAATGAGGTTTGTGGCATCAATTAAGGCCATTATGTTTGTAATGCTCATTTGATGAGGACACCTTACCAATGCAATTGACAAAGTACACATTCAACAATTCAACCAGCCAATTGGGGTTTATCTGGAAAACATCGGCCACGTAGAAGTAATTGCAAAGGAATGGAATTTAATAATCCGTTACCAATTGACTAACTATTGGGAAGAAATAAAACAAATAAATGTGATTCATACGGAACTGGCGGAAGCCTGTAAAAGAACACCAGGCATTAATTGTGCCTTGATACTACACCAATTGGATTGGCAACTAAAGGTTGTACGAAAGAACAATGAATTCTTAATGTCCAGTAATAAGGAGAGACATCGCCGAAAGAGGGGAATTGGAGATACTACGGGGATCCTGCTTGGAGATATATTCGGAATACTAACTCAACGGGAAGCAAATCAATATGAAAACCATTTTGTGACGATTGATGAAAACGAGTGGCATCTATTAGATCTTCTTAGCAACCAAACCAGCATCATTGATAACACCATCAAGCTATTCAAACATACCACGAACCTGACATTGTTGTCGTTAAACAATTTCAGGGAAAACAAGAACAGACAGAAAAAGAGGCACCCGGCTAGTCGTGAAGTTTTACCAACTCCCATTCTAGCCCCAAGAATTTCTAGGGCGCCCCAGGATGTTTAAATACATAAAATAAAAGCGTACACAAATTTTTACATTAAAATCGATAATTGTGCATTAGCACATTTTTGTGCTACATATAGCATTTATATATAACACAAAATACACAAAATACAATTTTTATAATACGTGTAATACGCGCTCATTGCATTTTTTTGGTATAAAAAATTTGTATATAAATCGATATTCAATTAATAAAACAGTTAGTACTCAAAACCCTTACTCATATTCTTTTACTCAGTTTATTCCGGTCGCTCGGAATAGTTCTAATAGTATTCTCCTTCCGCTCGGAATAAAAAGCAAGAATATTCTAGTTCAAGCAGAGGCTGAACTAACAGAAGGGTTAACGTTATTTGGCCTTGCATACATACAAAGTCCATATCTTGGATCATTCCACACTGTTCTTCATTGAAGCAGTGCTCACGATTCAAAATAAGTCATCGAATTTTTTTGCTACTTTAAAATCTTATTTATATTTAGGTTCTTTTCCAAACGGATACTTATTTCAGACTTATTGACTTATTTGACGCCATTTTGAATAAGTAAATAAACCCATTCCAATTGAGTTTGCATACTTATGGCGCCCATTCGAACTTCTTTGATTGTCTAAACGAAAATTGAAATATAAAAATCCAGCCAAATCCTACCTAAAAATTATATAAACATTTTTGTAGATTTTTTCTAAGTTTTTCTTTTTTAAATTGTCGCCAATCCTTTTAATTGCACAAATCTAATTGTAAATTTATTAAAATAAAGAATTTTGCGATGAAAACAATCAATGTTTTCATGTCGTGGTCAAAATAAGTATGCAAACACAATTGGAATGGGTTTACTTACTTATTCAAGATGGCGTCAAATAAGTCAATGGCTGATGCCACACTAAGGTAACTGGTATCCGGTAACTTCTTCGTTTGTTTCCCCTTTACCAAAAAAAATCAAAAAAATGCGGCGCAGATACAATCGATTTTATTGGTAAAGGGGAAAGAAACGAAAAAGCTACCAGATAAAAGTTACCCTAGTGTGGATATGCACAATAAAACTGAAATAAGTATCCGTTTGGAAAACAGCGTTAGACACAAAAAAAAATTGTATTGTTTTATTCGAAAATAAAATTTGATCTACATATCAAAAATGGCCTCGGTTTTTTTTCCTTATTGTTTGTGTTAGTGTTGCTAGTCGCAATTAAAAGCGGTTAGCATCCGCTATATAAAAATATTTAATGTGCGAGAAAGAAAGAAATATATATAGTAATGCCATATTTTTTTTTATAGCACTATTATTAATTTATTTTTAATTAATTCAAATGAGATATTTACATTTTTATCTATGGCGTCTGTCCTTAACATTTATAAATAAATTTTGTACTGTTAATTTTAAAATTTTTGCCATAAAAATACTCGGATCGAATATATTTTATGGCAACATTTTTTTATGGCAACATTTTATAGTGCTCTAGGCGGTGTGGTAGCTTAAAAATCGTCTGCAAAATGTTGTTGGGATATATTTCTTTTCTTGTCTCTTATGTGCAAAACGTCAATGATATATCACTTTCATTTTGCAGAAAAAAAATGTTGGTGTCATATAAATATAAAAAATACTATGGCATTACTATAAAAATATATTTATTTCTTTTCCGCACATTAAATATTTTTATATATCGGATGTTTCTTATTTACCTACAAAAATTTCCAGAAGAACAATGTTGGTATGGGGTATTCTCTTCTACAAACTTTTGTAGGTAAATAAGAAGCTTCCTCTCTCTCTCTCTCTCTCTCTGGCTTTCACATCCCATGAAGGGATTTTGCCGCCTGCACAATGGCCCTCCATCCATCCCGATCCATTGCTCTCGTCCTCCAGTTTCGACATCCTAATGCTTGCAGATCTTGTTCAATGTCGTCACGCCAGCGTAGTCGGGGTCTTCCTCTACGACGTACTCCGGCTGGTTGTTGGTGAAACACTTTATTTATCATCCGTTGTTGTTGGGACCTTGTAACGTGGCCGAGCCATCTCACTCGATTGGATTTAATGAATCCGATGATATCGCTGCCTCCGAGGAGTTGCTTTATTTCGTGATTCATACGAATCCGATATTCGTTGTTCGCAACTTTAATTGGACCAAAAATTGAACGGATGACCTTCCTTTCGAATGTAGATAACAATCTACAATCATTAGAGGTCATGGTCCAGCTCTCGCTTCCGAAAGTCAGCACAGGTCTTATTAGTGCTTTATAAAGTGCGCGCTTGCACGACTGCGATAGATGTTTCGAACGCAATAATCTTGATTGGGCGTAGAAAACTCGTTGTCCGGCAGCGATTCGGGCTTTTATTTCTGCCTGCATTTCATTCAGTGATGTTATAACTGACCCGAGGTATTTAAAGTTTTCGACACCATCAAAATTGTGGTCGCCAATTCCGAGATTTGCACTAAAGATGTTCCTGGGTGTTGTTAGATATTTGGTTTTACTGCTGTTCACCTCCAAACCAAGTCTTCTTGCGCAGCGATCGAGCGGTATGAAACTGTCTTTGATATCGCTAGGTCTTCGGCCAAGAAGCACGATATTATCTGCATATCCAAGAATTTGGCCGGATTTATTAAATATACAGCGCGAAGTTTCGATGTTGCTTTTTCTCACTACGTACTCAAGCGCCAAATTGAACAGCAAAGGCGCGAGTGCATCACCTTGTCGAACGCCAGATGTTATTTCAAAGGAGTCTGACACAGTTCCTTCAATTACGATTCTACATACAGACCCATACGTTGTTAATTTACACAGCGAAACGAGTTTCTCTGGGATACCTAGGCATATGAGCGCGGCCCATAAGTTGTCGCGGTTTATACTGTCATATGCCTGCCGGAAGTCTATATATAGTTGATGTATGGTTATGTTGTACTCCCAACATTTTTCCAAGATCATCCTCATGGTAAAACACTGGTCCGTGGTTGATCGGTTGGGTCGAAAACCACATTGATAGTCGCCAATGATGTTTTCGGCGAAAGGGATGAGTCTGGCAAGTACAACATTAGCCAACACTTTGTAAGCAGCGTTCAATAGGGCTATGCCACGATAGTTTTCACATTTAAGACGGTCGCCTTTTTTATGCAGCGGACATATGAGCGCGGTCTTCCAATTCTAAGGCAGCTCTTCTTGGTCCCAAATACAGACGACGAGATCGTATAGACTTGTTGCAAGAGTAGCGCCTCCGAGTTTAATCAATTCTGCGGGGATTCCATCAAGACCGGGTGCCTTTCCGTTTTTCAATCGACTAATAGCTGCGTATACTTCCTCCACTGTGGGATATTCGACAAAGACCTCGTCACCTGGAGGAGCTATTGCTCTAATGGGCGTCACGTCGTCATTCCGATTTAGCAGATTTTGAAAGTAGGTTTGCCATACTGAGAGAACATCAGCCACGTTTGTTCTCAACTCTCCATTCCCGTCTTTGATGGCTGTACTTCTTGGGTGGAAGTCTTTAGTGAGATTCCTGGCGTTGGCAAAACAGTCCCTTGAGTTTCCCAGTTCCGCTTGGAAGCTGATGTTTTCGATGCATAATCTCATATGTTCGCGCTTTTTTTGTCGAAGGTATTTAGTCGTGGCTTTCCTAGCGCGGAGATATTCTGCTAGAGTGCTTCTAGTGTTGCGAGCCAACCATTTTTCACGAAGCGTCCGTTTATTTTCGACGACCCTACGGCATTGGTCATCGAACCAATCATTGCGGGGCCTCGGAGGTCTTCTTCCGATGGTATTTTGCGCCGCGGTGGTTATGGCTGACTGTATAGCGTGCCACTGCTCCTCGATGTTAGAGGGAGCTTCTTCGTTGTTGCTGGGCCGCTCTAAATAGTTAGTGACAGCTGATTGGTAACTCTGCAGTGACGCTTGGTCTTTTAGAGCATTGATATTCCATCGAACGGTCTTTTGTGCTTGTCTGTTAAACGTAGATGACAGTTTGCACTTATATTTAAATATGACAAGCATATGATCGCTGTCCATGTCTGCGCCTCTGTAAGATCTAACGTCAGATATGCTGGTGGAGTGCCTGTTAGACACCATGACGTGATCGATTTGATTTTCCGTTCTCCCATCATTCGATCTCCACGTTACTTTGTGGATTCTCTTATGTGGGAAAAACGTACTTGATACAACTAAGTTGTACGTTATTGCCAGGTCGGTGACTCGTTGGCCGTTGTTATTACTAGTTAGGTGCAGGCTGTTAGGACCGATGTGCGATGTATTTTCTGCACTCCTACCGATTTTTGCATTAAAGTCGCCCACGATGATTTTAATGTCGTGGTGCCGTATGTTATTGATGACTTCCTCCAGTTCGACAAAGAAAAGATCTTTGATGTCATCTGATTTATCTTCGGTGGGTGCATGCACATTGACGATCGTGATGTTAAATTTCCTAGTGCGAAGTCTGACCGTGCATATCCGCATGTTGATAGGGCGGAAATCGATGATATGATGCTTCACGCGCCGATGGATGAGGAAGCCAACTCCAAATTCTCCTCCGTTCTGATGGCCGCTGTAATGAAGAGTGTAACCATTGGTGGTGTCATGGATCCCACTCCCAGACCATCTAAGCTCTTGTAGTGCAAGTACGTCTAATGTGTAACTCTTTGCTTGGTTCGATTCCCATTTTTAAAGCGTTGTCCGTGTACAATTTCCGGGGTCGAGTTTGTAATGAATCCGATATGGTTATCCGAGGCCTTTGTTTAGGGTTCATAACTTGGTGAGTTTTTATGAGGGGAGGTTGTTGGCCTTAAGAAGCTTCCGCTAGATAAAAATATTTAATGTGCGAGAAGTTTTATAGCATTATTACTAATTTATTTTAATTAATTTAAATGCGAAATTTACATTTTTATCTATGGCGTCTGGTCTTACTTTGAGCCCTTATCATTTATAATTACATACATATAAATAATTTTTTTGTTAATTTTAAAATTGTTGCCATAAAAATACTCAGATCGAATATATTTTATGCCATTTTATAGTGGTTTAGGCCGTGTAGTGGCTTAAAGATCTTCTGCAAAATTTTGTTGGAATATATTTCTTTTCTTGTCTCTCATGTGCAAAAAGTCAATGTATATCCTTTCATTTTGCAGAAGAAAAATGTTGGTCTCATGCTGAATACATACTTGTGGAAAATGTTGCGGCACTAATATATCGCACTCGCTGCGCAGGTATGAATATATACCTGCTGGAGCGAATGCGATATATTAGTGCCTCAACAATTTCCACAAGTATGTATTTAGCATCATGTAAATGGGGTATAATGGTATAAAAAAAAAAAAAAAAAAAAATTATGGTTTTACTATATGTATACATATATTTATTTCTTTCTCGCACATTAAATATTTTTATATAGCGGATGTTCTTATTTACCTACAAAAATTTCCAGAAGAAAAATGTTGGTATGGGGTAAAAGCGTTAACGTTTCTGAAAACTAGTTAAAGTAATGCCTCGTCAGACTTAAGAGCTTAAGTTACACGCCGATTGCACCACTTCGGTTAGTGCTATAATCACCAAAATTTTATAGGCTTCTCGTCACAAATAAACAACTGACCTCTTAAATTTTGGTGCTCGTACCGCTCTCCTAAGTGGTCCTAAACGGAGCAAAACTTAAGCTCTTAAGTCTGACTGGTTGAGGCATAAGTCTTCGTAAACTGTGCGTTTCTGATACGTAATGTTGGAAGGGTGGGAAACGTCAATTTGTATTCTAAAGTCCCGTCTCAATGTGCTGTGGGAATGTTAAGCGAAATCATTCTAGTACATTTTTTAGTTTTTCATATAAAATCATTTTAAACGCCATCTTTTTTGTAGTAAATTTTTTTCATTGTACATAATAATCATTAATCAATCAGATTAAGATAATTAGGTATTATTGGTCAAAAACCATAGAAATATAATTTAAATTTTAATACTCAACTATACATATTTATTTAATAAAATTGTTATTATAATTAAAAGTATAAAGAACAGTATTTTTGTGAAAAGGCCACAATATCCAGGAAGAACAATATAGGTCAGTATGCTATATTATTGAAATTTCCTGGGTCTTCTCCCGTCGTAATTATGATTTTGCAAATAGTTGTTAAATTTTTTTATTTGAAATTAGTTTTAATAATTATTAATAAATTTCACATATATAGGCGGGTATCGAGGACTAAAAATTAGAAAGTTAAATCACAATCAAAATTTGGAAATAGTGGTTTTTAACCTATGAAAATGTTACATTCTTTGACGTATGCAATCATTGTGAGTCAGTTTTTTAAATCAAGATGTTATGAAATTTCGCAAAATTGCGAATTGTTTATGCTTAAAACAACATTTACGAGTCATCAACGTAACCTCAGATGTAGCCTTGACTTGCTAGTATCAGCCAGGTAGTAAAAATATGGAGGATAATCAATTCATTTTATAGTTGATCATTGATGACGCAAAAATATTTTGTAAATTGTTCATTGATTCCGATGTATTTTCCATTAACCCTTTCAGACCTGGAGATTTATTTAAACAGTTAAGTAGAAAGTTACATTCATTTTTAATTAAGTTTGGGTCGTATAATTCAAATCTTCGACCAAAATTTCATTCCGGCTGCAAATAGCCAAGTTACGGCTTGGCAACATATGTTACCAAATAAACCGGATGGTTGTAAAAAATTTTTTTTAATGATTTATTCCAAATCTACAGTATTTTATCATATTTAAATTCACTATTTGTGGGTTTAATCATGATTATTCATATTAAAATTTAACAAATTCAAATTATATACATATACTAACAGTACGAATTCAAATATAAAATAAATAAAATTAGAAAACCAGTACATTCTTATACATACATATTAAATTATTTACTAATTCTATCAAGAAATAATAATAAAAATACTTTGTACTTAAAAATTATCACATGAAAAGTTTATCACTTTGTATGGAATAATATAAAGCAGTTGTTTTTCCATTTAAACATAAATGTAGCTTTTAGTACAAACTATACGTGATCGCGATAAACAACCTGGCCATTTTCATCTAAATTCAGAATGTGAATCTTCAAAATTTGGAAGATAGTTAAAATCATCGAAACGAATATCAATCGCAGGCTTTGTTTCGTGACTACGTTGAACGTTATCGGAACCTTCTGGGCATTCTGTATTTTTGGATTTTCGTTTCATTTTTAAAATTTGAACATTAGTTGAGCTTTGGGCCAAATGCATTTTAAAGTCGACGAGCGTTATTATTTCATTGGTCTAAGTTTATTGAACTCACATTCCCTTTTTGAAAACTAATAACTCATAAATTGATCAATAGATATACACCACTCATTCCTCCATTGTATTACATTGTAACTATTGAAGGTTGTTTAATCTCCGTATACTTTTTGGCCTTCTTATCTCACCGTCTAACATCTTGTGATTCACCTATTCCACAAAAGTTAGAAGCCAGATAGGAGCTATTGTCCTGCCACTTCACCAAGACATTGTTCCCGTCCGGATTTGCGCTTCCTCAGCGCTTCTTTCAACGCGGCGTCATTACTGAACTGTGGATTATGGAAACGATTCACTCGAATTGTTCATGTTAATCACAATTCATACAAACTTCATAGAAGCAAGTCCTAATTGAGCATGATCAAAACTCGAAATTTCTGTTGAGTGCCCTTATACAGTATAAAATCGTACGGATATCTCGATTGTGAACACAACATAAAACCTTTAGAGCCCCAAGGGCGCCGCTTGCCTTTAATGTACTGCTTAATACTTAGTTGAACTTTAAAAGGTATTATTTGTGCACTTTAACTCCTCTACTGGCATTTTCAAACACCGTCGGCGAACACAATCGATCGATGGCCGCACTTTTATAATTTTATCCGTGCAGTTTGGTGATATTTTCGTATTGTCGATTATATGAATATTTGATCTCAGCCAGAAAAACCTATCCCTGCTCATTACTGACGCTACAGGCCGAATTTCTACCTCACGACTCCAGTACATGCGGCAATTTGGTACTTTCATAATACCCATTACCATATGAAAAACAGAACATTTCAGTACTTCATCTGGTGTAGCGTGTTTAAATGAAGTGCGGCCATTTTGAATGCGGCCATTTTGACACAAATATGTATGCCTATTTGTGTATTGTGCAATTTCTTCGTAAATTTGAAATGTTATATATTGTTGGAAAATTTGACCTCGAATACTACGAGGTTTCACGGACGAAGGAATCAGATCAGCTATTACGAATGGAATGGTTGCTACCTAAAATGGTCGTCGTCGCCCCGTTATATCTTTTTTATCAGTTAAGTTATAACTTTTCTGCTCATCAATAAATTGAATTTCATTCATAGATTCAATGTCAATAAATTCAGTTTCTCTTATTTCATTTGTAACTTCCATGTCATTATCATTGATAACATCTAAACTATTATGGCCTTTACGTTGAGACATTTCTTCAATATCATTTCCATCAATCATTTCTTTTGATACAATCTCCGAATTATCAGCCATTATCAAATCTGGGGGTCTATTATGAAATTTATCCGTCTCGGATTTTTCCGTTAACGGAAATATTCGGTTCGACACGGATTTACCCTATTATGAAACTTGTATTATCGAATTGATAATAATCAACAAAATTTATTTTTATTTATTAAAAATTTCTTAAAATAAAATATTACATTTTAAATTTTTGGGTTTTAATTAATTAGAATTACTAAAATATTATTATTTATTTTATTAATATTATTAAAATATAAATCACTTTTCACTATATTTTGATGAAACGTCAACATAAGTTCAATCGAATACAAAATACGTCAACTAAATAGCAGTCGGATTTTTGCTAGTGTACTCGGAAAAATCCGATTCGATTTTGCTTTTTAGGTTCATAATAGCACGGATTTATCCGTTAACGGAAAAATCCGAGACGGAAAAATTTCATAATAGACCCCCTGCAGCTTCCTCCAGAGTGTAATATTTAACGTAACTCGACATTTTATCTACAAAATTGAGAGCAATATGATTGGTTTTGTTACCTTTTATCTGATTTGGCAACAAATGTGTACATGGCAACATATGTTGCCATTACACTTCAGCCTATTTGGCAACATATGTTGCCACTGCATAAAGATGTTTTATTTATATACTAATATTGAAATATTGTAAAATTATAATAAAAATTGGTTCATAACAAACCAATAATATTAAATACGATCAATTTCGCAAAAAAACTTTCGACTTTTCCACGGTATGTTTTTTATGAACAGTCTGCCACAAAACTAGTAATTAAACTAATATATTTAACATTTGGCGGGAAAATTTGACAAATAAGCATCAAAGATTGTATGAAAGAAAAACACAACTCTGTTAAAATACGTAACAATGAAAATTTAATAACCATATTAACCAATTAATTCAATGGCAACATATGTTGCCAGACGGTCTGAAAGGGTTAATGTATTTTTTAATCAACAAATTATTGGAAAGTAAAAGTAGTTGAATTTATTTGAAACTATGGTCGTATCCAGCACACTGAGATTCTCGCCGTTTTTAGTTAGGCCTATCCAAATTTTATGTGATCTATTCCTTTGTTTTCAGTGAGACCTCAGTGTGCTGGAAATGGCCTATGTCTAAGGCACATTCGATTGAAGTGATTTAACTGAATTAACTGAGGTAAACTGATGTGATACATTCAGATTGTTCAGTTAAATCACTTCAATCGAATGTGCCTCTATTTAGTTTGCACGATTTCTAGAAAATTCGAGATTACACCGCTTTAAACCTCTACCAGTCAAAACAAGAGCTTAAGTTGTGCTCAGTTTGGACCACTTAGGGGAGCGGTACGAGCACCAAAATTTTATAGGCCGGTTTATTTATGATTAGAGGCCTGTACAATTTTGGTGATTATAGGACTAACCGAAGTGGTGCAACCAGCGTGTAACTTAAGCTCTTAAGTTGTGACTGTTTGAGGCATTAGAAAATACCGTACGTTAAATTACGTAGAACAAGCACCTGATCTTGACTTTTATTTTTACGAAGGACTCGCATATGAACGAGAGTCCGTTGGTTTTGAGGCTTTTGGTATTTGGTCCGTTGGTTTTGACGCCCATTTAGTAGTATCAATTGTCGGAACGAACCATGAAAATGGATTTACAAGGAAAATGGGAAAGAATTTGAATACCATGAGGAATTACCTATTTCAATAAAAATCTCCAAATTATGTGCACTATTTTATTTCGCGGTTCCACACTTTGATTCTTCCGTCGTGATTCTTTCCTCGTTTCCTTCCCCTTTATCAACAAGCTGTTTTTAGTTTGTGGGGAAAGGGGAAAGAATCACGACGGAATACACAGTGTGGAATGGCAGATTAATCTTAAGGCGCTTTCACGGATGCATTCGTTCCGACAATCTGTCAACAAATATATTTTAAACCAATCCATAATCGTCGAAAAGACGATATTTTTTGTTCGGAGTTTTTTCTATCAAGTTGGATTAACTATCTTTGTCTGAATGAACAATGTGAGAAAGAGGCGGCACAATATCAATGAAAAAGAGCTAGTAGTTATCGTTCAAGATTTTTTTTTCTATTTGTTTGAAATTTGAAAAATGAAACAAATTTTGAAATCAAATGAAACACCATTTTCAAATTTCATGTGTATACGCTTGTATACAAACAATAATTCGCAACTGTCAAATAATTCAATAATTACGGACGAGATGGTAGCAAAATCGTTCCGACAATTTGTCGTCAACTATTACTACGTATATATTAAGGTCGAGGCACATAGGTTTCGTTCCGTTCCGATTCGGTTCGTTTTCAATAAGTTTTTTTAAATTCTCACGCACATAATTTTCGTTTCGTTTTGAGTTGTTTTAGTGTTATTTGATAAATCGAACTTTTTAATTTCTCACAATATTATTTCAATTCAATCAATTATTTATAATTTCATATCAATTGATTTAATAATGAGTGAAGATTTACACATTGACAAAAAAGCGATAACCATAAACGCCAAAATAAATAATTTGAGGTTATTGTTTAAGTTTTTATTGAAATTTGATCAACTGTTTCGGTACGGTTCCGCCTTAAACTTAACATTGTGAGCATGTTTTCGGTTTTCCATACATTTTGACATATTCAACTTAAAGGTCGGAATGGAACGAAAACTATGTGCCTCGACCTTTAGGGATTCAATTCGGATCGAATCAATAGAGTTAACTTTGGATTGAACCTGAATTAACTTTTCTAGCGTATATATTGGCGAATTATGTTAAGATCGAATCGAAACCGAGTTGAGATAAACGTCAAAAAAAAAATTTCTAAGTACATATTTCTATATTTATTTAAATTAAAACAAAAATAAAAATATTAAAATAAATATATATATATATATATATATATATATATATTTACGCAAATAATCGTAAACGAAATAAAAATGGCGTTGTTTTATTATTAATATTTTTATAATAATTTGTTGTTGTTTTTCGACTCGATTCCGTATATATTAGCGTTTTTAAGGATTGAGTTAACTCGATTCTACAAATTTGGTGGATCAAATCGAGTTAACGCGATGATAACTCGATCCCGTATATATTGAAATTTCGATCCGGGTTCAATCCGGATTGAATTCTCAATATATACGTCAATAAGACAAAATTGATTAAACGCGGAATGATCATGGCCTCTATTCCCTTAGTCGCATCACTTCATGCGACGTGACTATGGATCTTCTTGGTTACTAAATTATAAAATAAAAATTAACTACATAATTTTGTACAAAACTTTCAATGAAAATTTTTTAAATCAGTTGGCTGCCTTAGTTTGGAAAAAATTCTATTTATTTGTTGCGTCAAAATTTCAAGTGATAGAAATTGTCGTTTCAAGTGATAGCAGTCACATGGAAAAATTTATAAAACAGTATACTAAGATTTCAAAAATAGCCACAACAAGTTTTGTGAACAATTATTTTGTAAGTTTCGATTTAATAATCTAGTAACCAAAAAGATGAACAGTCACATCGCATGAAGTGATGCGACTGGGAATAGGATAGGGGTGCATGTCACGACAGATTGTCGGAACGAATACAACCGTGAAAGCGTCTTCAAGAACATTGTGCATATAAAAAAAATCGTGACTGATTTTGTTGTTATTACAGGCAAATTGCAAACTAGGTGTTAAGATTTTAAGTGGTGTTTCCTGTTTAGTTTTTGATTGGCCACACACGGCTTCATAAGTCCGTCTTCATCTTCCTTTCTTTCCCTACAAAATCCGTTTTAACTGCAATATTAAATTTTTCGATGAATCCTAAATGAAAATAAAATTTAAGGCCATTTTTGAGATGTAGATTTTTGTTTAAATTTTATTTTCGAGAGAACAGAATAAAACAATTCAAAAAAATTTGGTGTTTTATTATAAAATAATGGTTTAAATTAACAATAAAAAGCTATTACGACTTAGTTTGAAATCAGAAGCTATCGTGTGTAGCTTGGCTGTTTAAATTTTATTTTCAAAATGTTGACAATTTTTTCACACATACATAGACATTATCGATTACAACTTAGTTGGAAGCGAGAAGCTGAAGCCATGTATGGAATGGCCCATTGTTTTTAGTATTTAAGTCAACAGTGTCGTACTTTGTAAACTCAAGTAAGTGAATGTGAGAGACCAATAATGTATTAGAATTTTTTTATTACTATAAAACCCATAGAAATAGATAATATCCCTTTTCCAGCCTGCGATCAAAATTGTACACGTTACGAAAGAGAATCCTGAAAAAAAATTATTTTTGTATGTATTTTGGGCCAACTTACACATTTACCAACTTGCACATTTACCAACTTACACGCAAACCAGTTAAATCGTTTTCGTCCGAAAAATAACACTATAGCTATAATAATGATAAAATAATTAATATGTTATCAAAAACAATACCGATTTAACTAAAATGCGGAAAACATTATTATAGTTATAGTATTATTTTTCGGACGAAAATGATTTAAGTGGAATGCACAAATGTGTCTGTTGGTCCAAAACACATACAAAAATAAATTTTTGACGTGATTGTTTTTCGTTACCCACACAATTGTGATGGTAGGCAGGATGATTCCAAAATAAAAATAAATTATGAAAAGCAAATCACGTAGCACATGAAATTAACTCCGTTTTATTAAATTAAAAAATACAGCCCTTTTTGAAAACAAAGTTAAATTTGGAATAATTTTCCCTGCCAATTTAGATATTGAAAAAATATATGTACCCAATTTATAAATATTTACATCAAACTCAGTAGGCTGGAAAAAAATACTTGAACAGAAATTACATATATGTGGTCTTACTTTGGGAAATATTATTCCTATTCGAATAGGAATGAAATTGTGGCCCAAAGTAACAGCCAAGCAATTTTTTTATACTCTTATCGGTTGGTACAAAAATTTAACGAAGCATGCGATTTACTGTTATGTCAACAAACATTTATGAATATATAAAATTCGTTTTCGATATAAATATATCATATTTTTTAGATTAATTCAGCATCGGAGTTCATTTTTTGTATCGTTGATTTATGTAGTTTGGTTCTTTATGCGATAACAAAAAAAAAATCTAATTTATTTTATTGTTGGCAAATTTAAAATTGACTTTTCTTGTCAAGACGCCAACACATAAAATAATAATTTTGAAAAAGTTGCTCTAGTGGTCAATAGGTTAACTTTGTGTAGAATAATTTCATTCCTATTCCAACAAAAACTTGGAATGAAACTATTCTGGTTGGAATGAAATGTATGGCATTGTTGTTTTAAAATTCCCAAAGTAAGACGCTAATAAATTCTTTCTCCAATTCCCACTGAAAAACTAAATCAATTATTCCAAAAAAAACACTGATCCCCACACCATTACACCAGCCCGTTTACTGTGCCTTAAGCCTTTGCTAAAAATAATATCCTTTTTTCTTAGGTCATGAAAATAATAATTGTATCTATCTGCCCTGTCCAAATTAAATTTTTAAGCATTTTTGTTAAAAAAAAATACTATATGGTTTCGGTTTGCCGTCTGTCCGTCTGTGTCCACGATAACTTGAGAAGGATGGAGGTATCAACTTAATTTCTTCACTTAAAGTTCAAGCAATTCATGGGATTGAGCTCTATTGATTTGGACATTCTGTGATTAGGGTGTGCGGAGATATGTAGGGTTTTGTTAACCCCCCTCCTGAAAAATGATAGATTTTTTTTATTTTCTATCGTATTTTGGTTTCATAGAGCATATGAATGTGGAATAAGAATATATCTCGGGTGGACGTGGGTGGTGTGCTTATGGGTGTGGTAGGAGTGGTGGTACGGGAGGGGGGGATGAGGTGTTTTGTGCTTGGTGTGGGAATTTGGGATTTGGTGGATAAGAGGGTTTGTTGTGGGTGGTGTGTGTGTGTGTGTGGGAGTAAGTATGAAAGTGTTAAAGGATGATGATATGGGTGGTTCGGGCGAGATGGGTTTTGGGGGTTTGAATTGGATAGTGGATGGGTGGTAATAATGTTTAGGTGTGGTGGTTTGCGGTTGATTGGGGTCGGTTGAGTTATGGTAGATTGGGGTCGGTTGAGCTGGGTGTAGATGGAGCTAGGTGAGTGGATTTGGGTTGGTGTGATATTTGAAATATTTAAATCACACTGTACAGAACCTTCTTTTCTTACACATGGAATAATAATACTAAATATTTTATTTTTTTATTTTTGACATAATTTATTCTCTTTCATTTTTCGGACGTTTTTGTTCGAGAAAGTTCTTTATAGGCAACAAAAATGCTTATAGAGTTCGGTTTCGAACCTTGCCCATCTTTTCATCGGAATAGACGTTATGCCACTCTGTCCCATCTAATGTGTTTCCTTTCAAAGCAAAAACGCTGGTTCCTGCATGCTTCATTTAACGTCGGTTTTTTTTTTAAATTTTTGAAATGAACGTGGGAACGCTGTATTATACGACGGACATTGACATACCACGCATTTATGCCACATCATTAACCTATTCACCTACTCACACAACTACAGTATACCACCTGCACATTGCAAGCTCCATGTCAACCTGTACATTGACGTGGACGGTGGTTTTTCTCGGTTTATGTTTCCCTCATCTTTGGCTGATGTTCGTGATGTTGTGAACGTGATGTTGTGAAAATATCGTTTGAAAAATACCCCAAATTGTGGGATACCACTAGCGCTGCTGGTGGAAATCCAGTCAAATCACTTTGAATATTCTATGGTGGTTCATTTCATTCTATAAGAATGGACCATTGTTGTTGTACTGTGGGAAATGCAGGAAATGTTGTTCTTCAAAAAATAAATGCCATTCATGTTGTACTGTGGGAAATGCAGGAAATGTTGTTCTTAAAAAAATAAATGCAGCCGTGAAACAGCAGCAGACACAACCATGGAAAATCCGGCGCAAATAAGAGCAAGGGTAATTGAAGAAATGCCTGCTGCAGTGAAAGGTATTTTTAAAAGTGACAATACTATGATTAGAAATATCCAAAGAAGAATTACTCATGTAAGAGCGCCAGTTAATCCAGAATCTCGCAAAGTCATTAATATGCCTGATGAATATACACGTTACGAGTATAGCCCGACCAATTTTAAGCATTTCTTATTAGCGCATTTAGGTAGAGATCAACCAAACCCGCAACGTATTCTGGTCTTTGGGGCAGAGAATATCACTCAACGTGGAGTGAAAATATGAAGAAGTTATATATGGATGGCACTTTTTGCTCTTTCCTCCTGTTTTCTCAAATTTTCGTTATACTTTCTAGAAAGAATAGAAATACACTTTTACTGTACACTTGTACTGTTTTGTTTGTTGTCGGATAAAAGAGCTGAAACATATACAAAATTATTCTACATGTTACGCGAAATTTGGTTTAATTATTCCAGAAGGTATCACCTAGTGTAAAATCTACCAAAACACTTGGTATCTTGTCATCTTTTAGGTAGATATAATACTGATATCGATTTCGCATTGCATGGCGAACTGATCACTTTCTATTATATTTATTCCGTTAACTAAACATTAACATTTACAATTTGATTATGTAACTAGAATTCATTGTATTCTAATATATCTATTCCACAAAGCACTATTTTTAATTAAACACAGACAAACCAAACATGCACACTTAGAAGATGTATCTGCATCATATTTTATTTACACTTTGTGGCGACAAAACACAGCATTCCCGCAATTAGTCAATTTTTATCTTCATTTTTGAATTTTTAAAATTTTTTCCCGTCGCCGAGTTGACCGTCGCCGAGTTGATCGTCGCCGAGTCGGTCGTCGCCGAGTTGTACGTCGCCGAGTTGACCGTCACCGAGTTATCCGTCGCCGAGTTGACCGTCACCGAGTTGTCCATCGCCGAGTTGTCCGTCGCTGAGTTGGCGTCACCGAGTTGACCGTCGCCGAGTTGTCCGTCGCCGAGTTGGTTTCGCCGAGTTGATCCGTTCCGATATATTGACGATGCACTATATTTTTGTCTGATTTTTCCGTTGAACAATTCTTAATAAAACCATACGTACGTCTAGAAACTTAATTTTATCAAGATAATCTAACAATCTGTGTTTAATTATTTTTTCGAAGATTTTAGAAAAAGTGCTCAAAAGAGTAATAGGGCTGTAGTTATTCTTATCCAACTGAGTACCTTTTTTGAAAAGAGGTTTTATAACACCAACTTGTAAGTAGTTCTGAAACACTCCTTTTGACAAACAAGTATTAGAAATAAAAGTCAACACGTGAACAAGACTACTAATTATATTTTTGATTTTTTTATGTGAAACTTCGTCAAAGCCTTATGAAGTACTATATTTTAAATCACGAACGATCGCAAAAATTTCCTCTTCACAAACTTTTTTTTTTTTTTTTTTTTTTTATTTATTTAAATTATTACAACTGAATACAATTCATCTAGTAATTTTTCTTTCTTAATCTAGTCACTTGTGAATGAGAAGACGCCCATTGGCCGGCTCCATTTATAGGTTATTTACTGTAGTAGTAGTCTTTGCTTTGGTGTCCTTAATCCATTAAATCAATTGGTTTCGTTCTCTGCAATCGTCTTACTGCATGGGAGGTGTCCAACATACCACGAAGCTCTTCATTTACGTGTTGATAAATACGTTGTCCATGTATTACTGCAAGTTTTTTTATTTCTTCTTGGACCGTCGGGATATTTAGATCCCGATGAAGGTCATCATTCCTAATGTACCACGGAGCGTTAACTATACCACGTAGCACTTTGTTTTGAAAAGTTTGTATTATTTTAGTGTTGGTTTTCTTTGTACAGCCCCAGAGCTGTATTCCGTAAGTCCATACAGGCTTTAGCACCTGTTGATATAATAGCAATTTATTTTCGGTTGACAATTCCGAGTTTTTCCCGAGCAGCCAATACATTTTTCGATATTTGATATTAAGTTCTTCTTTTTTCTTTTTAACGTGCTCTTTCCATCTGAGCCTGGTATCTAAGGTCATCCCTAGATATTTAGCCTTATTTGCATACGGAATCTGCTGACCGTTAATGATTACAGGTTTGTAACTGACTTTTAGATTAGTAAAATTCACATGCGTGGATTTCGATTCATTGAGCCCGATTCGCCACTTTTTTGTCCATTTTATGATTTTGTCACATGCTTCTTGAAGTTTCGTTGTCGATTCCTCGATAGTGTCTCCTACTGAAAGAACTGCAGTGTCATCAGCAAATGTTGCAACGGTGACATCGTTTAAATGAGGTAAATCTCTGGTGTAGAGTAGGTAAAGAATTGGTCCCAAAACACTACCCTGAGGGACTCCTGCCGAGATCTTTTTTAGCTCGGAGTATTCATCTTCATATTTCACCCGAAAGTGGCGATTCTCTATATATGATTTTAAAATCATGTAATATTGTTTTGGTAAATCTCTATGTAGTTTAAAGAGTAAACCTCTGTGCCATACCTTATCGAAGGCCTGTGCCACATCTAAGAAGATACCAGAGCAAACCTTTTTCCTTTCTAATGTATTCTCAATGACATCTGTAAGCCTGTGAACCTGCTCAATAGTTGAGTGTTTCTCTCTGAAACCAAACTGATATTCTGGGATAAGGTTTCGTTGTTCTATGGTTATTTTCAATCTTTTGAGCAACAGCCTCTCAAACAATTTCGCTAGTGTTGGTAGAAGTGAAATTGGCCGATAAGATTTTCTATCATTCGGTGGCTTGCCCGGTTTCGGAATCATTATTACTTCTGCTACTTTCCACTGCATTGGCACATGTTTTTTCCTGATGATCGCATTGATTATGTGCAGTAATTTACGGGTCCCTTTTTCAGGCAGCTCCTTTATTATTTGCCCTGTTATCAGATCGTAACCAGGAGCTTTCTTTGTTTTTATGTTCTTAATTTCAGCTTTTAGTTCTTTCAATGTTACAGGCCTGATATCTTCGAAATCAGATATTCTGGGCGTATCAGTAGTGTTTTCGTAACTGGTCTGCCGACCTAGAGGTTGAAATGTTTCTTCAAGATGTTCAGCAAACAGGTCAGCTTTATCTTTCGCACTTCTAGCCCAGTTCCCATCGTTTGTTTTGATTGGGGGGATCTGCGTTTTTGGTCGTTTTAACCCTTTTGTTGCTTTCCAGAGGGAATAGTCGGTATCTTTAGTTGGGGCTAGAGAACAGAGATATTTTCCAATTGTTTCATTTTTCACTGCTTTTATGAGTACCTTAAGTTTGATGCACAAGTTGTTTAAGGTGGTTTTATCTTGCGGCGCACGTGTATTCTGCCATTTCTTTCGGGCTTTTCGTTTTTCCTGCACTAATTCTCTTACTTCTATTGGGTAAATAATGGCGTTTTCTTTCCTGGATGATAATTTGGGGGTGCATTCCCAAGCAGACCATTGTATGACATCAAGGAGCCGGTCTAGTTCCTCTTCTATTTCATATTCACTTTTGATTGGCACTTGAAGTTCTATTTTTTCCTCCACTAACTGCTTAAACAATTCCCAATTTGTTTTGTTGTTTGTTAGTTGTGGTGAATTTGTTTTTTCTATTACATTTTCACTAACCGTCATAATAACAGGAGAATGATCAGATATTAGACTTTCATCATTTTCTAAGAAGATGTAGCGTTCCGATATGCCTTTAGTGATGTAGAAATCTATTAGGTCTGGGATTTTGTTAGGATCTGTTGGCCAGTACGTTGGTTTTCCTCCTGAGTAAAATTCACAGTTTGAGTATTGGCCAGCTGCAAGTAATTCCTTGCCTTTTGGAGAGGTTAATCTTGAACCCCAGAAGGTATTTTTTGCATTAAAATCACCTCCGACAATGAAGTTACTTCCTAATTTCTGGAACAGATTAATGTAGTCTTCTTTTTTTAGGTTATACCGTGGGGGGCAATATATTGCAGATATATTACAGGTGTTGTGATGACCAAATTTAACCGTCACGGTGGTTACTTGCATGGATTCTTTTTCTATTTTTAATTCTTCATGATGTTTGATATTATCCCTAATAAATATAGCTGACCCTCCTCTTGCTCGTTCTGCAGGGTGTGTGGTATGGTAACAAGTATATCTCCGGATTGATACATAGGAGCTGCTGGTAAAATGTGTTTCTGATATTAAGCATATATCAATTTTCTCTGTATTTAGAAAGAGTTCTAATTCTTCTAGGTGTTGTGTTAATCCGTTTGCATTCCATATGGCTATTCTTAATGAGTAGTTTTGATGTCTGGTTTCTGTTCCGCAATTATGAGTTGAACTAGGTATTGCAGACATTATTTATTTTTAACTATTTTGGAACTTGGTATTTCCAGCAGGTTAAGTCGATTCAGAATTAACTTATTTAGTTTATTCTGTTCCTCAAGGCTATTTAGAATTGCTTGGACAGTGTTTTTGAAATTTTCGGTACCGTTTGCCTCATTTTCTTTCGAATTTGAAGCGGCCTGTGCATATGTATAATTCTCCCTACGCATAGATGATTCGTTTCTTGCTCGATTCTTGTTTGGATGATTTAGAGGGGGTTTGCGTGCCTGATCCCTCATTTTTTGTAGCTGCTTGGCAACCTCACATCCTCGGTAGCTGGCTGGATGCTGCCCATTACAATTTATACATTTTGCTGGTTCTTCTTTTGATAGTTTGCAAGTTTGTGTTGGGTGCTTTTCAGCACATTTCACACATCTTGGATCGCGCGCGCAATATCGTTGCGTATGGTTAAAGCCTTGGCATTTTTTACATTGTACTATTCTTGTACTGCCTCTTTTAACAGCTTCGATCTTTACTCGCATGTTGAGTATGCCAGTTATGTTGTAAATGTTTTCTATTTTCTCGGATTTATCAAACGTTAGCATGAACAGGGGAAGCCCTCTTTTTGAAACCGCTTCTAGTCGGTTCTCTCCGCTACGTCTCTCTTTTTTAATAATGTTTACGGCATCAAGGATTTTAAATCCTTTATTTTCTAGATCCTCCATTATTGAATTAATTTCACAGGTTGGATGTAGCCCTCTTGCCATGACCTTGATGGGACGCTCGTTTTTATTTTCGTACGTGTACCACTGATATTTTTGAGTATTCAGCTTCATTGACAAGTTTCTGTATGCGTTTGGATTTGAAGTGTTAATCTTCCATACATTATTGTTCAGAGCAGTAATTTTATACTCTTGTTCCGTAACAGTACTCATTACACTTTGGATTTCTGAGTAGTTCGTTACTCCTACTATGAAAATCGGTGGTGGGGCTTTTACCTTTGTCTGTGCTTCATTTTGTTGAGCTGGTTGCCGTTCGGATGATTTTTCTACCTCATCGACATTTATTGGTGAAAGTGATTTCTCTTTTGGTTTAGCTGGTTGTTGGTCTAGAGCTATTTGTTTCTTGATGATTAACTGTTTTCTAGAAACCTCTTTTGAAGTTGATGGTAAAGTTTCTGCCATTTCTGGTGAGTGTTGAGCTTTCCTTTTCTTACTTGGTCTTTTACTTCGCTTCAACATCCAATTTGTTTCTCTTTCCAATTCTTCTTCATCCGTATGGAATGGATTGATTTCATCATCGATTGCAGGATTAGGTTTCGTACCAAGTTCTGCACGTGTTTCAACTGCTTTTTTGAGTTCTTCGTTCTCTTTCTTTAAAATTGTAAATTCTTCTTTCAATTTAGTTGTAAATTCCTTTATTTCTCGTAGTTGTTCACGGAGTTCAGCATTTTCCTTCTCGTACTGAAATATATTTTCAGTTGAAGATTTTGGTGATCTTGGTAATTTGGAACTTCGTCCAAATGGGTTAAACAATGATTGGCCCACCCCAGAATCTATTGGGCCTGCCTCCGAAGAGTGTGGATTTGTCAGCATATCTGCTGCTGTACCACCTGCGGTATTACATTCCGTATTTGTTGTATTCATTGTTTGTTTTAGCCAGTTTATACCACTGGCATTTGGTCCCCGGTAGCACTTTGCTACTGCCGAAGCAGTACCCACCCCCCGCGACGTGGACGCGGCTACCTTGGTGTTACCTAGGTGTACACAGAGACAGCCGAAGCCCTCTGAGTACCCTAGGCTGAGGGGCTCTTCACAAACTGGGAAAAAGAAAAAATTCTGAAAATACTTTTCCTTTGCTTGAGGCATTAAACGTTTTAATTTAGCATTTATCTTTTTAAGCGGTTATCCAGGGTTTTATTTTGAAGTCAGGCCTCCTTATTTTAGTTATCGATTTATTCATATTTATCTCCCCAGTCAGTTTATTAATAAATATGGAATAAGATAAATTTCGCAATAACTAATTTTTGTTTGCAATCGAAGTTGATACGTGAAAACTGTTTTTTTTGGATTAAATATATTTGTTGCTAACATGATAGTATTATGGTCCTCAAACCTCAAGAGAATATCTTGAAATATTTAATTCAGAAAATACATGATCAATACACGTATTTGAGCATGGCCTCGTAACGCTATTCATAAGAGAATCTAAACCAAACGAAGAGCACAACAACAAAAAATCATCTTTCACAAATGATTCTTTCAATAAATCAATATTTAAATCCCCAAGTAAGATTCTGTGAAAACTTACCCGAATAATTATTCAGATTATGTATTCCACAATAATTATAGTTTATAGTATAACTAAGTTTATAGGTTTAGGATTTTCTTTAGGAAAATGGCGTTTTCGTTTTCCAAACCATCAAGAATTTATTTTCTTTCACTAAAAGGTTTTTATAAATATTATCTAGTACATTATTTTTTATAAGAACAAACAACAATTACCAAAAGATAAATCAGATCGAAAACTACGTTCTTATATTATGGAAGACCCTTTCTCTTACAAGCCGAAACGATCAAACTCAACTTTCTGAGCAATGAATATGCATTTCTCTATCTTTCAGATAAAAAGATTTAAATATGGCCCGAGGACAACAAAAAATTCAATCGCAACAAAAGCAAGCTGAAAAATCTGCTAAAACTAAAAAGCAACAAGGACATAGTGCAGCGGATCAAAAGAAAGCTGCTCAGAAGGCGCTAGTGCATAATTGTGTTATTTGCAAAGTGAGTATATGAAATAGCGAAAAGTTTTATGAAAATTTTCATTTTTGTTCATAAATATAAATATTTTTCTTCGCATGGTTATTTAATAAAATTACGAATTAATGATTAGGCCCAAATGCCCGATCCAAAAACATATAAGCAGCACTTTGAAAATAAACATCCTAAAAATGAAATGCCAGAAGATCTAAAGGAAATGTAACATTTCATCGGATTTAACTCACAAGGTATCAAATATAATTAATGAAGGAGCAAGAGAAGAAGATTGCATTGAAATTTTTAATAATAAATATAATAAACGATGTTTTTCTTGATTTAAAAAACAAATTATTATTCGCATTTATTTTATTTTATTTGGAATTAGTGTGAAAACACACAGTTATAAAAAAATGGAAATTTCTTTTCACAAGTAAGTTTTTTGATAGTGTTTACAAACTGTTTAATTGTCTTTTTCTGATTAACCTTTCAATTAATTTTAATAATATTACACAAATTTATAGTATTTGTATGCATAATTAAATAGGTTCAATGATAAAGGTGATATATTTTAAATTTCATACAAACCGATAAGTGAAAACATTCGGATTTAAAAACGAAAAAAAGTTGCTCTGCATTTTAGAATTACACGGCTTCTCCACCTGTGGCACTATTCTGGTAATTCTCCGGGAATAGGGAACTGGAGAAAGATTTTACATAGCTTTTATCTATAAATCAGTTTTTTCTGGCCTACTGAGAAAAAAAGTTTGATGTAAATATTTGTAAATTGAGAATAATTTTTCCATAGCGAAATTATCAGGGAAAGTTATTCCCAATTTTATATTGTTTGCAAAAAAATTGCCACTAACTTTTTACCTTAGTATGCCAGAAAAAAATTATTTAAATAGAATTTATATGTAAATTCTTTCCCCACCGGACAAGTGGTGCAGTGGTTAAAGCTTCGGCACTTGGACCTGTGGCACTATTCTGGTAATTCCCCGGGAATAGGGAACTGGGGAAAGAATTTACATATAAATTGTTTTTAAATAATTTTTTTCTGACATACTAAGGTAAAAAGTTAGTGGCAATTTTTTTGAAAACAAAATAAAATTGGGAATAACTTTCCCTGATAATTTCGCTATGGAAAAATTATTTCCAATTTACAAATATTTACATCAAACTTTTTTTCTCAGTAGGCCAGAAAAAACTGATTTATAGATAAAAGCTATGTAAAATCTTTCCCCAGTTCCCTATTCCCGGGGAATTACCAGAATAGTGCCACTGGAGGTACTGGGTTCGAATCCCATCAGAGGCTAGATGCAAATCGAATTTTCAGGGTGACGGCCTCTTTATCGTAAACAATTTATCGTGTTTCAATTTAACGTGAACATTTAATCGTAGAACAGTTTATCGTGGACACAATTTATCGTAGTACAGTTTTTCGTGCACATCGTAGAAAGGTTTTATGCGTGGTATCAAAAAATTAGTGGGATTCTTTAATGATTTTTGGAAGTTCTGGAATATTGCCATGTGGGACGGAACTCGGTAGTTTCTTAACCGATTATGATGGGGTTGGGTATGTTAGATGGAAATGGGATTATTGAATGATTTTGGGAAGAAGTCCTGGAATATGGCCATGTGGGACGGAACTCGGTAGTTTCTTAACCGATTATGATGGGATTGGGTATGTTAGATGGAAATGGGATTATTGAATGATTTTTGGAAAAAGTTTTGGAATATGGCCATGTGGGACGGAACTCGGTAGTTTCTTAACTGATTATGATGGGATTGGGTATGTTGGATGGAAATGGGATTAATGAATGATTTTTGGAAGAAGTTCTGGAATATTGCCATGTGGGACGGAACTCGGTAGTTTATTAACCGATTATGATGGGATTGGGTATGTTGGATGGAAATGGGATTATTGAATGATTTTTGGAAGAAATTCTGGAATATGGCCATGTGGGACAGAACTCGGTAGTTTCTTAACCGATTAAAGATCCCGGCTCCTACGCCCCCCGAAATTAAAATCTAAAGAGCTTCTCAGGGCTACGGGGAGGAGCGTAAGTGTCATTAATAGATTTTATATAATCTGCTCCTACGTGCGGCACGCAGTACGACTCCCACTCTCGATTTAATATATTCATAAAAAAATATTAAATTTAATTTACTTTTAAATGAGATTCAATATTTTTTATTAAAATTTTTAGCTCGTCTTAACGTATTTTTTAAATTTTAGCTCGTTTTTATTCCAATAGATGGCGCTAGGTCCAAAATGCTAACTAAATGCACATTTTTAGTTATAAACAATTCCGCTCTTGTTCAAAGTGGCCGCTCAAACTGTCAAAAAATTTGACTGCGATAAAGCTGTTCCAAACTGTTATACGATAAATTGTCCACGATAAACTGTTATACGATAAATTGTTCCACGATAAATTGATTCCACGATAAATTGTTCTACGATAAATTGCTCACGATAAACTGACAGTAAATCGTATTTGTGTATGGTTGACTAATGTTGCATACACGATATCGGAAATAAAAACCATCATACTCGCTCCCGACGATTTTTACGAACACAACTGTGATCGCGGGCCGGAAAAGAGATCATGGTTAATTTTGATTATTTTTTTCTAGAGTACGGGAAACATTTTTTATTTGGATATATGTACATTTCCATTTGATATTAAAAAAATTATACTGTTTAAAAAATATTCTGTATTTAATAAACTAAAATATTATTACATATAAAAATTGCAAACAAAACTGAACTCTAGTAAAATTATTAAAGTAATAAATTAAAATCATTTAACATTACAAGTTGGCCTTTAGCAGTGTTGGCCCAGTAGTGAATCAAGTATTATTTTAATCTTAGGGTCTAATAATTTTTTGGAAATCTCTTCATTTTTGGTTCTGGTATATTTTGAATAAATCGCGTGGTATTTATTTTTAGGACCCTTTGGGGCATTTTTAATCAATTTTATAATTTGCAAAGCAACTGGTTTTAAATCTGCCGATGTATAGGTGCTGTAATGCTGTAATGTTGATGTCCAAATATTATTATTAAACGAAGTTACTTTTTTATGTATAAGTGTTGCTAGATACAAAGACGCTGCGGCCACTAACGATTTTTTCAAATGAGCCATAGAGTATTCAATGGAGACTAATTCAATAAAGTATTTTCCCATTAAATGTTGCAATCCATCAGCATTACCAGCTTTTGAAAATCGCCGTAAAAACTGAATTGATAAGGGTTGACCCATTCGAAAATTGACTGAAAGCAATATATCCGCTTCCATTTGGCATATCTGCTTTTCAGAATATGTTTTATCCGTTATATAGACAAATTCTTTTATATCGGGCGCGTACACCTCCTCATATTTTGCTGCTATAAACATAGCGGTACAACCAACTAACTGTAAATTTTTCCGCTTGGTTTCCGGATGTATTTGAAGATATGCATCTACTAGAGCGACGGTCAGAAAATATGTTTCCATTACCAACTGGAACTGTGAATGAGTCTCACTTAACCAATCTATTAAAATTGTTCGCATTGTTGGTGTTATTTGCTCATGATTTTCCAAATATTTTTCATGCACAACGTTTGTGTTTTCCAACTCAAATAGATAATTGTACACGTCGTTGGCGTAATCGTTTACCAGGAATAAATTACTATTATCCTCATCAATGTTGTCAATGTCGTTCAATAATTTTTGTGAAAGAGATTTTATTTGTGGTGGAGTTACAATGTTTTTTGCTGTAGGATTCGATTTAGTTGAAACACCTTGTCTCTTTTCTTCTGTTTCGTTTGAAGGTGGGTGTATACGAATTTCCGGCAGTTCTACATTTTCCAACGCATACATTTTTAATAATAGATTATGGTAAATTATAAATGGCACCGAACTTACCGAACTTGTCGTTTACATCCACAATAGCCTTGGTTACAGTATTGTTGCGCCGCATTAAGTCTGGTTTTTTCTGTACCTGCATATTAATGCCGAACTGTTTTTCTCTTTCATCTTTATGTTTCCTATGACAATCGACACGAGGTTTAACATGTTTATAATTAGTAGGTTTGGTCGCGGTACTGTACGCCAAGCAACAGAATATTAGTTAACTGTAAGTGTCTTAGATTAGACATAGCGATACTTACTTTTCCTTTATTGTAGCCCTTGTTACAACTCGATTTCCTAATTCTCCTAACGCTGGACGTCTAAGCTCCTTTGGATAGCAATCCTTAGTCAAATTCGATTTCTTTAATCCATTAATTTGTAATCTACGCATTTCAGTTTCATTCTAATATTGTAAAACACGTAAACAAAGCATAATTTAAAAGGACAATTCATGGCTTACAAAATGGTTTCCAATAGGTCATTGGCTCGCGTAAACATACCTCTTCATTTTTTACAATTCTAGTAGACATTTTAAAATGAAAATTTTATTAAATAAAGTAGACTGAAATATATTGCAACATTAAACAAATTAAAAAATAAATTTAATTGTTTTATTTATAAATTGTTACTTTAATCACTAGCTTAACAATAAGACACAATCGACTTCAATTCTACGAATGGATATTTTCATCCGTTGGTAGAAATTAAATAATATTTGAGTGATACTGAATACTACGTTAGTCAAATGTAGATACAAATCTTCCATTTAAAAATTAAATGGCCATCCATATTCGACCAAATAAACTATCAAGTGTTGCCAATTTCAAAGTCGTGACAGTATCAAAACCCAAGATATATTTTCTCGTTAATAAAACAAATTTTTAACATTATAAACGATTTTGTGTTTCTGTTCAATTTAATATTTATTTTATTTCTATTATATTCATTTGTACATTTGCCTATGAAAATTGAATTATGTTATGTCACAGATGACACACCATTTGCTATTATATATTTAAGCAAATTTTAGTACATATGTAGAAAATATAATTTTTTGACACGGTGTAATTATGCCATTTACACTTGTCAAAATATAGGACTAGGTAGACGTACAAAAAATATCCCGGCCAAAGTTTGTAATAGTTCGTAAGTGTCTTTTATTTTATTTATTTTAGTGATAACATTTTGGTTAATCTATAAATTTGTGTATTATTCATAGATTTAGAAGTTTCAGTTTGCTACGACAAAAAGCAATCTATTTCAAATATAACCAATAATAGCTCGAAATCAAAATGGATCCAAAAACAAGGCTGGAAGCTGATACGAAAAGAAAATTACATCCAGCTTTACAGAAATTGTTAGAGACGGATGTTATTTTGACTAAGAAATTTGTTAGTTTTTTATTAAATTTTTTTGCTGTACAATCATTTAAACGGCATTGCAAGTTTTTAGAGGTATTGTATTTTCCATATAAAATTGTGAATTGTATGATTCATACATTACATATCTATTTGTTTTTCCGAAAGGTGTCATGTCATGGAGTTGTCTGGTTGGCAGGATGGTTGGCATGGACATGGTTTATCGACAATAGATATCTATACCAAATGCAAATTAATATGATGGTTGGACTTTTACTGGATATAGTGTTTGTTGCAGTTTTAAAATCAATAACGAGACGTCGTCGACCATCAGAAGATCCCTATAGTATTGGCCCTGATAAGTTTTCATTTCCATCTGGGCATGCTTCGCGTGCAATATTTATTCTAGGATATTTTACAATTTTATATCCGTTAACGGTATTCGTTTGGCCACCGTTATTCGCTTGGGCCATAAGCGTTTGTGTCTCGCGTTTGCTTCTCTACAGACATCATATTTTAGACGTTACAGCTGGCATTTTACTAGGCCTGTTTAATACATTATTGATGTGGGTAATATGGCTTGATAGTGATACAACCGAATCTCTTATGATGTGGATTTCTGACGATCGTGTGGAAAGGGCGGAGTAGTTAATGCTAATTTTTTTCTAATACAATAAGCCAAAAATAAAATTATTTATATAAAATAAATCCGATTTTTTACTGATGAATGACCTATCTCTTTAAATTTATTAAAACAGCAGCCAAAAGTTAGAGAATTTATATATTCAATTAAATATAAAAACTTAGCAATTCACGATTTTTGCGATTCGAATATTTCATAGCGATTCATTCCTCAGAGTGCAGAATTAGCGAATAGTCGCCAAAGCATTTGAGGTAACACATTACTATAAGTATATTATAAATTAATTTACTTTATAATATGTGGAGTATTGAATATTCAGTTAAATATAGTACTTCGCTTCATTTATAATTTTAGATTGGCATTGAACAACGCTCTCTGAAAAGATAGCTTTGTGTGGCATATGGATAGAGGCATCTTCTAATTTCTAATGTTAAGCCATTATTTGAAATGTGTAATCAATCCAAATAAGAATTTTTCCAGGGTTACCGTATACACGCCATAGAAATAGTATTATACACGCTGCATAAAATACTTTTACTTATTGTTTGGTTATCAAATTTTCTAAATAGGAATACTATGTCGAACGGGCAATTATGCGCAACCCTATAAAATCAGGTAACAAAATTTCTTAATAATTTTTGTATATTTGTATTACTATAATACATGTGCAATTTTTAATCATTTATTGATAATAAAATGTAATATACATTATTTTATATCTTTATTAGTTATTTATAGATTTAAACTTTGTGGCAACAGACAGTGTGTTACATTTAACAAGCGATTCAATTAAATTCTAGTAGTTTTTGTTAAAACTAAAATGGGTCCAAAATCCATACCGGAGGCTGATACAAAAAGAAAAGTTCATCCCGCTTTACGTAAATTGTTAGATACTGATGTTGTTTTAACTAAGCAATTTGTTAGTTTTATGATAAAAATTTTTGATGTAGAATCTGTTAAACGACATAGTCAATTTTTGGAGGTAGGTGTATAATTTTTATGTAGCTCTAAAATCGTTTGTGCGGGACATAATGTTTTAATTTTTTATAGCTATCTTGTCATAGTATTATCTGGTTCCCAGGGTGGTTAGCATGGGCTTGGTTTATCGATAGCAGCAATTTATATCAAATGCAAATTAATATGATAGTGGGACTTTTACTTGATGTCATATTTGTCGCTGTTTTAAAGTCAATTACAAGGCGTCGTCGACCTGTAGAAGATAAATTTAGTGTTGGGCCTGATAAATTTTCATTCCCATCCGGACATGCTTCTCGATCGATATTTATATTAGGATATTTTACTTTTCTATTTCCATTACCAGCATTCGTTTGGCCGCCAATAATCGCTTGGACAATTAGCGTTTCCGTCTCGCGTGTACTTCTCAAACGACACCATATTTTAGATGTTATAGCCGGTGTTTTACTAGGCCTGTTTAATACTTATTTGATGTCGTTAATCTGGCTTAGTAGTGATACTACAGAAACTATTATGAAATGGATATCAGATGATCACATAGTCTGAATAGGTGGGTGCCTAAAATATGATATATTTTATATAACTATGTAAATAAAAAGGAAACCCAAATTCTAATTTGTATCAATTTCTTTAAATCTACATTTATGTAGGTAATTTTTTTTTGTTTATAAAATATTACAAGTTCGACTGATTCAGAGCAGAGCTCATAGTAATTTATCTACTTACTTATTTTGCAATAATTTGTTATTGTAATTACAACTGCCCAGCTTCTGCTCATAGATCCATACTGGCTTTAACTTTTCCCTGTGCATAAGTAATTTGCTGTGAATTCAGAGTTTCTACGGTTCTAAAGCGCCAGTACATTTAGTAAAATGTCTTTAGTCTAAAGTGTCGATCTGGTATGTAGGATTTAAGAATCTGATAAAATAGTTTAAGCAGGTCTCAATGCAGTTTAAATTCAAGCCCTTTGTGCCAAACTTTGTCGAACACGTGAGTGGGAAATGAAGAGTAATACGAGAGGAAGGAAAAGAAAGAATATTGGAGAAACGCATAATAATTTGTAATTTTGAACTTTACTTTAATTTTAATGAATTTAATTATTGTTGGTTGAGAGGTTTTATTTAAATACAAAATAAAAAAAAAATAAATAAATAACAATTGCGTCCAAGAAAGGGAGTGAAATTAATAGAACGGTGTGATTTTTTTTTATTAAGGATTGGTCCTCGTCTGACTCAGCCAGATGCAAGGCGATTTCAGTATCAAAGCAACATTTTACAAATTATAATTCTGATTTTACAAATTATACAAGTTTAATCGTGTAATATAAGAACGAACTAAGTGAAAATATAATATATTCATTATGGGAGAAAATAATAAGTCACAACGTTCAACCCTTAAATTTCGTTCACCACAAGAAGTAACGGTACATTTTGAAACAAAAAGCTGCGCACTATGTACAGAATTGGATACGGAGGAAATGGTTGAAGTGACCAGTGTAAGAAGTGGCATAATTTTGATTGTGTAGGCGTCACATCGAGCGTAAGCGAGGTGCCACATTCATTCTGCCCAGCCTGTGCAGAGCAGAGAGCTAGTGATACATGCCGGAGCAATGGCGATACGACATATAACTCGGGCAGCAACGATGCAAAAACAATCAAGAGTGGGAACACAACAGTACGGGATTTAGAGGCTAAATCACAAAATTCAAAACGTGATAATAAAATATCAAAAATGGACGGTTGTACTGTTTTATTTAGAAGAACTACGAGTATTGGACGAATTATTTGTAAAAATGTTTCCGGGTCTATTCGAGAGACGCAGTCAAAATCAACGAAGTTGCAACCTACCCGACAAAGGAATGTTCAGATAGAACCGAATAGTAATGAAGAGCTACTACATTCCTGTAAAGTTTTATCCGGACATTTATTTATTATCTTTATTTGAGGTTCTAAATAAAACACGTTGTATTGTTACAAGATTCAAATCACAAGTGACCAGTGATGCCAGATCAAAAATTATTATTTCCCTACAAATATTAAAAAAACTCCCTACAATTTCCCTACGCCGCAGTTTTTAAATATTTAAATATTGGTTCGATAACGGCTTATCTAAAATTTTGTTTTTTCTGATGAATTTAGAAATTATGAAATAAAACACATTGTATTGAGTAAATAAAGAAATTCATTTTTATTAGAATAAAAAATTAATATTAATTAGGTACATTAATCAAAATAATATATATCAAAATAATAATAAAACAACTGACGAGAAAATTCTTTTGTATCACATAGTGCACATATGCACATTCGAATATTATTAAAAAAATAAATATAAAAAATCGAATCAAATCATATAAGTTAATTATTAACTTCAGTTAATTTATATACACATTTCAAAAACTTAAAGCACAAAAAAATAAAATAAAATCAATCGGAGGTTATCTTACTTAACTATAATTATTATATCACAAAAACGTTCCAGCATCACTTAATTATATACATCATTGGCTTTCATTCGACTGAAATGATTTTTGTTACATGTAAATGTTAAGCATGTTCCTAAATTATTTGCTAACGATGATCTAATAATGCATATAGCATTTAAAACTTCGTTGCTAAGTTTATTGCGTTTTTTCGTTTTGACATCAGATACAATGGAAAAAATTCTCTCAGCATCGGCGTTAGCATGAGGAAGAGATAATATGTATAGAGCAACTTTCGATAGTTCAGGAAAAACTAGTTTGTCACTAAAATCTTTTAACTTAGAGATCCTCCACCAAAATAAATTCACTGGCTCATTACAATATAAAGATTTCTCAACTTCGGAAAACTGATTTGGTAATATTCTCCATTCAACAATCAGTCTGTTCTGATCTATTTCTAGTAGCTCACATATTCTACGGAATTCAAACAATGATATGTCATCTCTCAATTTATCTAAGCCCAAAGACGTATTCGGGTCCAAAAATAACATTTCTTTAAAAAGAGAATCTGTGTTAATTGGGAGCCGTTTTTGAATTTGCTCTAATGCCACAATATAAAATTGTAGGCAATCCAGTCTTATTCTATTTGACTCTTGTTTTGGTATGTTTTTAATTAAGTCCATACATTCTGGTCCAAGGTATATGGATTCTATAGGCAAAAAAATGTGAGGACACTTGACGTTAGCACTGGTTTTTAATTCATTTGTTTTTATAAAATTTTGGCCAAGATTCATAAATATTTTGACTGATTGTGAATAAATCTGGTGAACTAACGATTTTTTAGACTGAAACATAGCATTTAAGGTGTTAAAAAATTCCAGGACATATTTCAAAAAGTATAAATATGCTTTGGTGCACATATTGTGCAATTCCTGTAGAATTGTTTCAGTAGACTTTAATTTGTCGGTTTTGACCGCTTCTTTAAAAAACTCTTGAAGTACTACCCAATTTTGAAGAATCCGCTCGACACAACGTTGATGTGATAGCCATCTTGTAGCTGACGTTCTCAAAATTTTTCGATTAGCTTCTCCTAGCATTGTTTGAATTTCTTGCAGCTGCAAGCATCGTTTTGAGCTACTCGAAACATAAACACCGATTTGCCTTACTAAATCTTCAGGTGCTCTAGGTAATGTAAGGCAAGCTTTGCTTGCAACGATAGCTGCACTATGGCAAATGCATTTAATGAGAATTGCTTTTGGGTTGTCTTGTAAAAGTCTAGAACTAAATGAGTTTTTGGAACCGACCATCACACTAGCTCCATCACTACACATTCCAATTATATTTTCATATGGAATTCCTGTTAAAAATTATATAAATTTTAGAATAAAAGCAAAACAGATTTTAGATTTATATATACATACCAAACTTATTTATTACATTTTTAAATGTTTCGTAAAGTGTTGCAGCACTACAATCTGAGCCAACAGCCATCAAATCTAGCAACTTAATAATAATATCTCCTTTTTCTGGACACACATACCGAACTAATATACACATTGTTTTATTTGTCCCAATGTCCGTACTTTCATCCAACATCACTGAGAATTTTGTATGTTTCAATGTTTCTACCAAATTTCGGGTTTCTTCATGAGCTATTATATTTTTAATTATTCCGGTACATTTGGATCGACCCAATGTTGCTTCTTTTATGATCGTCGAATCTGGAGCGATATCTTTAAGTAAGGGCAAAAGATGGTCAACAATTTGAAAAGCAACATTATGCTCAGCAAAAAACATACTTAATCTTATCTCAAAATTTTCTACTTCTTCTGCACTATGTGATTTAGATTTAGGCCTAAACAACTGATTCATTTTCAAATTATTTTTGATTTTTTCAATATTTTGTTTATGTTTTTTAGATTCACTGTGTCTTTCTAATTCGGATTTTCCGCAAATTAAATCTTGATTACATGCGGTGCATTTACATTTAAATTCATCATCCTGGAATTTTTCTAACCAACCTTTAAACTTGTCAACTTTTAGCCAATTTTCATTAAATTTTTGTTTTCTATACTTTTTTTTAGGACCACGGTGTTTATTTTCTTGTGAATCGTACGATGATGACGATGATGAATCCATATCTATTTTTAAGCAACACTTTATTTATTAACACCAATAAAACGAAGAAAAATTATAAATTGCGATTTATGATTATGAATATAATGGCTACCGTACGGTTTGACATTTGAAGTAACGAATAACGATCGAAGATAACCCTAAAAGCAAGACACGATTATACAGAACAGAAAATAATGTTAACGACTTTTGTGTTTTCGTTACTAACTTTATGTAATTTCGGTTTTGCTTATTTTTTTAAACAAAATTTTCATAAAATATCAAAAATCCCTACATTTTACGTATGATTAAAAATCCGTCCCTTTTTCCCTACACTGTATTTTTTCGTTATAATTTCCCTACAAATAGGGATTTATCCCTACATCTGGCATCACTGCAAGTGACCTTTTTATTATTTGTTCATCGTCTTGACATATCTATTCATTAGTACATGTTTAATAATTCATTTCGTTTCTGTACTAAATACATTACAATGTTTCTGTACTAAATACATTACAATACTCCCCCTTTACATTGTTAATTTTACCGGCAGCTTTATTTTTCTTTTTGGACGTGTGGATGAAGCTGTTTCCTTAAATAAATCTGGAAATCCAAGAAAAGGTTCATCATCAGAATCAGATTCATCCTCACGCTCATTTATGGAATGTCTATTAATATTAATGTCTGGTGGCAATATTTTTAATTTAACTGACCCATCATCTTGGTATAAACTTTTATAACTTTCCACATATTTATTATTCGATTCTTCTTTGTTTACATTGAACTTCAACATCTGATCAACATGACGTTTAATCTCTCTGTTATTCTCTAACAAACATAAATATGTCCGTGGACCTAATATTTTAATTACCGTAGCGTTTGTCCATATTTTTTTGTTCTTAATCGTATTATAATCTCTAATCTTACCACTTCATTAATGTCAAAATTCACTGTACGTTTCCCTTTAAAATACTTTCTTTGGTTTTCTAAACTTTTATCAATGTTCTGACTAACTGTTAAATTCGGCTCCACATCACCCTTATCTACCTCTTTATGTCTAAGTAGGTCGAAACGTGTTCTAAATTTCCGACCAAACATTATCTTACATGGAGATTCCCCTGTAGAACAATGCTCAGCCAACCGATAATCAAATGCATACTTTTGCACAATCTCATCTATTCTAAAACTATTATTCATTATTTCATAATGCGCAATAGCTGCATTTAACCCTTTTTTAAAACTTTTAACCGAATTTTCCGCGGCTCCGTTTGACGCAGGGTGTCCCGGAGGGATTAATATATGACGGATACCATATTTTTTCATGAAATTTGTAAATACCGATGACGTAAATTGGGTACCATTGTCTGATACTACTGTTTCTGGTAATCCAAATCGTGCAAATGTCTCTATTAATTTGTTAACTGTTACGCTTGCAGTTATATCTTTTGTTCTAAAAATTTCTACCCATTTAGAATATGAATCCGTAATTATTAAAAAATAATTTCCGTCTTTAGGTCCCGCATAGTCAATATGAATTCTTGACCATACCTTATTAGTATTTTCCCATGACATTAACCTCGATTTTGCTGGTTCTGGTCTAACAGACATACACGCACGACACCCTTTAATTAAATTTTCGAGGTCTGTATCCATACCCGGCCACCATAAATACGAACGAGCTATTGACTTACTTTTGACTATACCTAGATGTGTCTCGTGAACAGAATCTAACATTCGACCTCTTAAACTACTAGGAATCACCACCTTATACCCCCACATTACTATATTACCTTCGCAACTGAGATCCGACTGCTTACTGATAAATGGTTTATAAACATCATCCTTCAAGCCACTAAAATTCCCATTTTTAATTGCTTTCACAATATTTTTCAAAACCGGATCCATACTAGTTTGTTCTGCTATTAATTTACTATCGATTTCGATTCCCTTATCTTGAATAAAGTTAATATAATTTTTTTCTTCATTTACTGTTTCTTCTAAGCTAACTGGTAAACGTGAAAAGAAATCTGCGACATTACTTTCTCCTTTAATATACTTCATTTCGTAATCAAAACCAGATAATATTACTGCCCATCGCTGTATTCGACTAGCCGCCATTTGAGGCAGTCCACAATTTTCCCCAAATAACCCCAAAAGTGGTTTATGGTCAGTTCTGATCACGAATTTCTTCCCAATTAAGTAATGATGGAATTTTTTAACTGCAAAAATTATGGCTAACCCTTCCTTTTCTATCACGCTATAATTAATTTCGGCTTTAGACAAAGTTCTACTGCAAAATGCAATCGGTCTCTCTTCTCCACTAGCAACAACATGTGAAATCACCCCGGAAATACCGTAACTCGATGCGTCTGTAGTTAATATCACCGGGAGTTTACCGTTAAAATGAGCTAATACGACTTTTTGCACAATATCTGCCTTCATTTGTCTAAACGCCCTTATACATCCTGTATTCCAATCAAATTTTCGATTTTTTTGCAAAAGTCTATATATCGGAGACATTTTTTGTGCAAGGTGGTCTATGAACTTACCGTAATAGTTTACTAGTCCACAAAATGCTCTAACTTCTGAAATATTCGTAGGCTGTGGTGAATTAACCACTGCATCTATTCTCTCTGTAGCTTTCGAAAGTCCCTGTTTCGAAACAACGTGGCCTAAATACTTAATTTCATTTTGAAAAAATTCACACTTATCTTTCCTCAGTTTTAACCCAGCTTCATTTAATCTTTGTAATACACTTCTTAAATTTGCATGATGCTCCTGTTTATTTCTCCCCGTAACTACTATATCATCTAAAAGACACGCTACTCCTGGAATCCCTAATAAAATTTTCTCAATTTGTTCTTGGAAAATTCCAGTTGCTGGTTTAATTCCAAATGGTATTCGGTTTACTAAAAATACTCCTCTATGTGTACTCCATGCCACTAATTTACGTGACTCCTCATCCAGCTCAAATTGATTGTAAGCGGACTCTAAATCCAATTTCGTAAACTGTTCCCCTCCTTGCAGCTAAAACTTTATTTATTGTTATTTTATAATCCGCGCACAATCTAATTTTTCCATCTGCTTTCAAAATAGGGACCAACGGTGTACCCCAATCGCTGGTTTCGACTGGTGTTATAACCCCTATATTTAAAAGTCTGTCTATTTCTTTATCGACCTGATCTTTAAGCGCATACGGTATTGGTTTAGGTTTACAAAACTTTGGCTTTTGCCTCTCTAATATATATCTAAATGAAATTGTTTATACACAAATTTGCCTAATTTCCCGTCGAATAATCCTGAATAAATTTTTAATAAGTCGGATAAATCTGTAACGAGTTTTGTCCCTATTCTGTTAACCTGTCCAAAAAATATTTTAAAATCAGAAACAAAATCTCTACCTAAAATCGATATACCATTTGTATCTACAACTAGTAACGAGAATATCAACGTCTTGTTGCCGTATGTCATTTTTGGAAAAAAATGTCCACACACTTTAATTTCTTCTCCTAAATATGTGTAAAGTTTTACATCTGAATTATATAGTTTATACTTTGCAAAATTTAACTTAAAATTGTTTAAGGAAATTAATGAATGACTTGCCCCAGTATCTAACAAAAATTTAAAATTTATACCACCTATTTCTATTGTAATAAAAATTGAATTATTTAAATTATTATTAATTGAAAAAATGTACCTTCCCGTGTCGATATCACCTCTCATAGCCCTTGGAGTTCTTTCATAACTTTCGAGGCTGCTATCGTTTTGTTCGACCTTCCGTGTATTCTCCTCCTGTTCTTCTTCTTCGTCCACATTGACATCGATGACATTGACTCTCTTACCGGTTTTGCACACCGTTGGCAAATATCCAATTTTGTGACAATTGTAGCATGTTGCCTTAGTAAACCTGCAATCTTTACTCAAATGATTTTTAAAATGGCAATGTTGACATTTATTTCTCCCCAATTCGCTGTTTTGATGGTTATGTTTTGTTGACACGTTTCTATTTAATTGAAACGTTTCTTTTCCATCCCTTCTCTTATGTCGATTCAACCAATTTACATCCGCTGTTATTGAAGAATTGACCCGTTCATATTTTGTTGCTATTTGCAACATTTTCTCCAACGTTATTGTTTTGTGATCTTCCTCACATAACCTGTCGAATACCTTTCCCGTTTGTGACGTTATGAACTTATCCACTAAATAATCATCCAAACGTGCACCAAATTCACAATTACTGGCTAATCTTTTTAATCTTGCCATGTATTCCACTGATGTTTCGTGTTCCTCTCTCTTTGTCTCCAGAAAAAATTTTCTCTCTTTATAAATACACACCGTTTGAGTGTAAAAACTCTTTAATATCTCGCCCAATTCTTTGTACGTTTTTTTGTTTGGGTTATCTGGAATACATAAATCCCGTAATAATTTATACGGCCTTGCCCCAATGCAATTTAATAATAACACCCGCTTTTTCTCGTCCTCCTTGATGTCCATAGCGGTAAAATAGTTCTCCAATCGCTCCTGATATAACACCCATTCATCCTCGTCTGGGCGAAACTCGTGTACCATTGCTAATTTCCCTAAATTTAGGTTTTCCATTTTGCTATGCCGAATCTTTACTTTTTTTTCTTTCTATTATATATATATATATATTATATTATATTATCCCATCCTCGTCGCCAATGTAAAGTTTTATCCGGACATTTATTTATTATCTTTATTTGTGGTTCTAAATAAAACACGTTGTATTGTTACAAGATTCAAATCACAAGTGACCTTTTTATTATTTGTTCATCGTCTTGACATATCTATTCATTAGTACATGTTTAATAATTCATTTCGTTTCTGTACTAAATACATTACAATGTTTCTGTACTAAATACATTACAATTCCCGATTCAAGGAGGTAGAACCAAACTGTTCTGCTGACAAGTGTACCGGCCAAACAGGCCACTTGCGTAACGCAAGCGGTAAATTAAATCGAGTGTTTACTGACAATAAACAAATTGTGTTTCCAGACCAGATGACAGAAGGAATTTATTTTAAATCAAATTCATTGAATAATCAAGTGCAAATAACCAGCGGTGATCCAGATCACTTTAGGATGAATCAACAGAAATTGGCTTACCATTCAAAGCTTGATAATCAACACATTTTTGATCAACAGCAGCAATATCCGTCGATAACTAGGCAAAGTACGTATACAACACAAGGTCTAGAAAGTTGCCCGAAAAATCCAAATCCAAGTAAAACCGATTGGGATGATCAGCAGGTGACAATGGAGCAGGTGACAATGAGGCAAGTTATTTCAAAGGAGCTACCATCATTTTGTTGCAATCCGTCGGAGTGGCCTATGTTTATATTAACATATATACGTACAACGCAGTTATGCAGGCTGACTAATGATGGAAACCCCGAAAGACTGAACAAAATGTCGGTATTCCTTCAGACGGCGGAAAAACTAAGGAAGTGAATGTGCAGGACTGTTTGACGACTGCTGGGGTAATTCAGCAATGGTTTCGGTTGATTTGTTGAGTTTTGAAGAAGTTTGAGATCGAGTTAAAACGTCAACATCGAAATAGTTGCTTGCATTAGGGATCGTGATCCGGCTGAGTGCATCGGCATTCGTGTTCGATTTTCCCGGTTTATACAAAATTTTATAATCATACTCCTCTAATCGAATTCGCCAACGGATTAATCTGGAACATAGATCGCTTTTGGTAAGCCACATTAAGGGTCTATGATCGGTGTAAATAATGAATGGACGACCAAAGAGGTAAGGTCGAAAATGTTCCACACCCCAAACAATTGCCAACAATTCCTTCTCTATTGTCGCGTAATTTTTTTTCAGCCTTGTTAAGGGTACGGCTACAGAAAGCGATCGGACAATCCAGGGGCCCTATTTCTGAATACGATACGAAAATGTATTCGATACGAAAATGATATCCGTTACGAAAATACTTTGGTATTTCTGAATACGATCGTACGTAATTGTTTGGTGTGTGTCCTTGCTATAAGGGAAATTTATTTTAAATGGTTTTACCTATAATAAAATTATACAACTTGTGCCATTTTGCCTGCCTTGACGTTTCGTTCTTGTTTGTATGACATATGTTAGAAATGGATGATTTATTTATGATTATTGTTATTACATATTAATATTCTAGTTTTTTTATCTTAGGCAATATATGTATCTCATTACATAAAATAATAAAATTTTCTTTAAATGCAATGCTGTGTATTTTCTGTGTGCCGTACAAATATTTTTGTTATAAACGAACACAATCAGTCAATCAACGAATAATTTCTTGTGTAGTGATAGTGGTGCATCAGGGCTCAGGGTCGACATGTTGTAACTATCACTATTTTCGCTTCGATGCATGTTCGATAGAATAACGGTATTTTGGAAGTAAACATTTTTTTTTCTTTCATGTAATTTTTTAAATTTTCGTCAAAGTAGCACGATTTTTTCGTCGAAGCGAAAATAGTGATAGTTACAACATGTCGGCCCAGAAATGTTTGCAACTCCAACCTACTACATATAAATTGGTATCATAGTGTTTGGTAAATTTGTGTTTAGAAATTTATTCTGTCAATTACGAATATCCCAGAGAAATTTTTATTATGTTCCGTCGGGATTTTAACAGTAATCTTTACCACCCTTCGGAAGGTGGTGGTGTAGAACACATTAAATACCACTTGGTAATTTTATAAATTTTATGGAAAAAGAAAATATTATTAAGAATTTCTGTAAAATTATTTTATATCATCTTAATAAATGTAATTTAAAAATATAATATATGCGTAACTTATTTAGAAATCAATTTAAGCTTTGGTTTTTCTATGGAGTCGTTAACTAAACATACATCGAACAAAAATCCGTTCATGAACGTACAAAAATCGTTCGAATTCGTTTTGCCAGATAAGGGAAATTTGTGAACGCACCAAGTAGGTACGAATTCGTGTTACAATGTACGAATTCGTATTCAAAAATACCAATCATACGAATTCGTGCAATTTTTGTTCGTATTCGTATTTAGAAATAGGGCCCCAGGTTATTTGACCTTTGCCTGGATCTGGTTTAATACCTTCTATCGTAACAATATGACCCAAGTAAACAATCTCTTTTGAAAGAAAATGACATTTTCGGGGATTAAGTTTCAAGTTCGCCTGTCGAAAATTGTCAAAGATGTTTTTTAATTTCGCGTTGTGATCCGATAGGTTTACGCCATGCACAACCTCATCATCCAGATAGACGAAACACTGAATTCCATTCAGGCTACTGAGCACAGTGTTCAACAACCTCTGGAACGTTGAAGGTGCTCCCTTCAAACCAAAAGGCATTCGTTTGAACTGATAGTGTCCAGTGGAGGTACTGAAAACAGTCATCTCCCTATCCTGAGGATGTAGCGGCACCTGATGATAACCATGGGCCAAGTCAAGTGTAGAAAAATAAGCTTTCCCCAACTGATCGAGTATTTCCGTAATATTCGGCAAGGGAAATACATCAGACCTGGTTATTTCATTTAATCTGCGTAAATCAACTACTACCCGTCATTTTTCTCATTGTTGCTAGATTTCTTTGGCACGAACAGTAAAGGAAAATTCCATGGACTGCGGCTGTTCTCGATTATATCATCTTCCAACATCTTAGCAACTTGGTTATTTACCTCTTTGGTAGACTGTGGAAGCCTATAAGGTTTAATGTGAATGGGAGGGGAATTATGAATAAGCGGAATTTTATGTTCAAAAACATTGGTCGTAGTGAGTTTATCTCTTTCTAGGTAAAATATATCGTTATACTCAAGGCATATTTTGAGTATGGAAGATTTCTCTTCATGGTTTAAGTTATCACCAATTTCTGATTCAAGTTTTGTAAGACGGTTGGATATTTCATTAGATTTCATATTCCATCTGTTAAAGTTGTATATTTCATAATTATTAATCGAGTCCGTCTCGATTTTAACATCCGGCAAAATTACTTCATTCTCGGTGGTATTAACAATTGTCACGAATGAGACATTATTGATGATTTCCGCGACAGTATTGCCAATAAATACACCAGGCTCAATTTCTTGTGATAAACATATTTGATCACTAGCATTTTCGATTTCAGTTGAATAATTCGATGTGAACGTGGTGGTATTTTAATGTTAGAATTTTCTGAACATATTTTCAGGGTATGTAGGGTATCGAAGCCGCTCACTATGGCACATTTCAAAACAGGATGTAATAAAACAGTACATCACAAAACAGTACATAGTACATTAAAGTACATGGTACAGAACAGGACCATTTAAAACAGTACAACACAAAACAGTACATGGTACACTAAAGTACATGGTACGAAACAGGACCGATTAAAACAGTACAACACAGTACATGGTACACTAAAGCACATGGTACGGAACAGGACCGATTAAAACAGTACATCACAAAACAGTACATGGTACACTAAAGTACATGGTACGAAACAGGACCGATGAAAACAGTACACCACAAAACAGTACATGGTACGGAACAGTCAGGATATTTTTATCTTATCATATCGAAATCTGAATGTTCATCTTTTAAAACATTGTTGGGTGAAGTTCAGAGGATTTTTTCAGCTTGATTTGTTAAATATTTTTTTATTGAATACGTTTAGTAATTAGTATCCTATCAAGTAGAGATTTGCCTTCACCTAGAGTAATTAAACAGTATACTATATAGAATTATAGTTGCTTTACGTTATAATAAAATATCCCTTCACCTAACAGTATATTATTTTGTAGTGTACCATGTACTGTACACATACACCTGTATACATACATCTCAATCGCTACTACTCGATTGTTGCGAAATATAACAAAAATATGAAATGGAAACAGTACAAATACATATGTGAGGTGTGCAAGACTTTTAATTCGTATTTTGAATTTGAATGTATAATATAATTTTGCTTTTAAGGAATGTAAATATATAGTATTAGTTATTTGGAACTTTCAAGGATATTGTATTCATCATAAAAAATTTGATAAGGAACACATCTTGATTTTATGACACTCTAAAAAAATATACCTACATTTTTTGGGAGTGAAAAATTGTTTTAAAAATTCATTTTAAAGACTATTGTTGTATTTTTCTTAACAAATACAAAGTATCAGTTGATTTATTGTACAGTAGTAAGGGATGATACTTTATTAAAAAGAAAAATGGGTGAAGTAGAACCAAATCATCGGCTTTATAACACAATGGTTTTTTTACCCTAATATTTTTTTTTACCTGATTATAAATGTTCACTTGTCGTCAACATTTTTATAATGATATGATTTACAATAAGAAAATTAACTTCGCCTAACACTATATAACATTATTTTAATTTAAATCGCTAATACTCGATTGTTGCAAAATAGATCAAAAATTTAAATAAATTTATAAATAAATATATAAATAATACATTTATTTTATTTATATATATATTTAAATTTTTGATCTATTTTGCAACAATAAATAAAACTTAAACAATTTTTTGGAAATAAAAACCTGCAAGATTAAGTTATTAAAATCGTAAAATTGACTTAACTATTTTGTGGTGTTTTCTTCCGTGCCATGTACTTTAGTGTACCATGTACTGTTTTAATCGGTCCTGTTCCGTACCATGTACTGTAGTGTACCATGTACTGTTTTGTGATGTACTGTTTTAATCGGTCCTGTTTCGTACCATGTACTGTAGTGTACCATGTACTGTTTTGTGATGTACTGTTTTAATCGGTCCTGTTTCTTACCATGTACTGTAGTGTACCATGTACTGTTTTGTGATGTACTGTTTTAATCGGTCCTGTTTCGTACCATGTACTGTAGTGTACCATGTACTGTTTTGTGATATCCTGTTTTGTAACATCCTGTTTTAGCACATCCTGTTGTGAAATGTGTCGTTTCGTATGGGACCCTAAATATAGTATTAGTATATAGTATTAGTTATTTGGAACTTTCAAGGATATTGTATTCATCATAAAAAATTTGATAAGGAACACATCTTGATTTTATGACCCTCTAAAAAATATACCTACATTTTTTGGGAGTGAAAAATTGTTTTAAAAATTCATTTTAAAGACTGTTGTTGTATTTTTCTTAACAAATACAAAGTATCAGTTGATTTATTGTACAGTAGTAAGGGATGATACTTTATTAAAAAAAAAAATGGGCGAAGTAGAACAAAAACATCGGCTTTATAACACAATGTTTTTTTTTACCCTAACATTTTTTTTTACCTGATTATAAATGCTCACTTGTCGTCAACATTTTTATATAAATGATATGATTTACAATAAGAAAATTAACTTCGCCTAACACTATATAACATTATTTTAATTTAAATCGCTAATACTCGATTGTTGCAAAATAGATCAAAAATTTAAATAAATTTATAAATAAATATATAAATAATACATTTATTTTATTTATATATAATTAAATTTTTGATCTATTTTGCAACAATAAATAAAACTTAAACAATTTTTTGGAAATAAAAACCTGCAAGATTAAATTACTAAAATCGTAAAATTGACTTAACTATTTTGTGGTGTTCTCTTTTAATACGTACTGTTTTGCGATGTACTCTTCCGTGCCATGTACTTTAGTGTACCATGTACTGTTTTAATCGGTCCTGTTCCGTACCATGTACTGTAGTGTACCATGTACTGTTTTGTGATGTACTGTTTTAATCGGTCCTGTTTCGTACCATGTACTGTAGTGTACCATGTACTGTTTTGTGATATCCTGTTTTGTAACATCCTGTTTTAGCACATCCTGTTGTGAAATGTGTCGTTTCGTATGGGACCCGTAGGGTATCACCGATAGTCAATACAATAGTTTTGGAATGATAGTCAATAATCGGTTTAAATTTGTGTAAGAAGTCATTCCCAATAATTCCGTCACATGAGATAGGAAATATCATTTACAATTTGAAACGAATGAGATTCACTTAGGGAATTGCAAAAACGAATTTCCACTGGACGACGGGCAAGTGTTTCCACTAAATTATTTGAGACGCCCTTGATTTTACATTTATCGTTTTGGTAACATATAGCGTCACCTTGTAGACAATGTTTTTTTACTAAACTAATCTCAGCGCCAGTATATATTAGAAATGTTAAAGGTCCATCTGAGTAAATAGTTTATAAGGGATATCATTTATTAAGGATACTGTGGCGGTGCGAAAATGGTAAGCGTCCCGTTCACAAGTTGAAGGTTTATCAATCTCAGAATAGGTTGGATAATTTTTGAAAGATTCTGAGTTGGATAAACCGAATGAAGAACCTTTTGTGTGCAAAGGGTTAGTTTCTGAATGACTTGTAGGAGACATGCAGTTCGAAATTTTTGGTTTGACCTGGATGTTATTTGTTACGGCGAGTGAACACTCTAAATTTTCGACTCGAGTTGGAGTGTTCCGAGTTTTCTCAAGACCATTGACGTTTCCCTGTTTAATTGGTAGAATTAGAATTTGTAATATTATTGTCGTTGGTTAAATTTTTCCGATCGTCGGCCCTTTTCTTAGAAAAACAATCACGAATATGATGACCACGTTTTTTACAATAAGCACAAACACAATTGTATTTATTAACTGACCTAGGGTGTGGTGTTTGTGGCGGAACTTTAATATAAGAAGACGAATTACTCGGTACTCTTTGGTAACATGCATTTGCCGAATGATTCATCTTACCACATATTTGACAACTAACTGTAATCTTTGAAGGAAAGGAAGTTTGAGTTTTTCTCCTTATGGACTTGTTAGCGTCAATTCCTCTTCACATGCCTTGTTTACTGCATCCTTTAGGATAGTGAATCGACAAGCCTTGATGATTACTTTGATTGGATCGAGCACCTTCCTTCCTGGAATGCTTTTAAAGCGGTTTTTGCGTTAAAACTAGTAATGTATTGTTACAATATGAACATTGTCCCACAAAATTCTAAAAATTGACACTCAGCAGGGTTTACTTTGGCGTTTGTAGCTAGAGAAAATGCAGTGATCGGGTTTTGGATTGTAATTTTCGCGGTATCATTTAGCCTTGGAAAAATAAATTTTGGAAAGGAAATTGTTTTTTTTTTGAAAAATTTGGGATTCGAAAAGTTACGATGTAAGGCAAAGGATTGTGAAAGTTATAATTAAAACTTAAACATTTTCTTTTTTGTGTGTGAACTATAGAAGTGAATTTTGTTGAGTGTTACAGTTTTTTTTTAATTAAGATACAATTTGTGATTAACAATCAATTATATATATATATATATATATATATATATATATATATATATATATATATATATATATATATATATATATATATATATATATATAATATATCTGAACGGGTTTAATATTTTATGTATGTTACATAAGTACTCAACAAAAAAAAAAAAAAAGGAAAAAGTATGTAAAAAAAAAATGAAATGAACAATTTCTAAACATTAATTTCATATAAGGATTTAAGAAAACACAAAAAAAAAAAATTAACATATAATATAAAAAAAAAATTTGTGATTTTTTTTATCGCTTTGGTAATTGTGGTTATTTAACAAATAAAAGACAAAAATTTATATTCCTAATTTTATACAAAAAATTGTACAAAATTTAATAAATAAAAACAATATGTATATAAAACAAGATGAATTTCTGGTTTAGTCGTACATGGTGCAGGAATAATTAAACAAAGTATTTTGGTTTGATTCATTCGATAATCTTTGATGAGTATTGCATGCTGGTGCAACAACGGAGATAACATTCATCTCTGTGCTGATAAATTAAATTAAGTCAATCAAGAAAATTTGGTAATATTTAAAAGTGAAGGAGTAAGGATTGGATTGCAGATTGCGGGTGTACATGCTGGTAGCTGTATATATTTAAAACAAGTATTTTTTTGTTTCTTTTTTTGTTAATTTATTATTATAAATTTAATAATTATTATTGTCTTGATTTCTTGATTTTTTTTTTATTAATTAAATTTACTTGTAACACAAATTTTTTTTATCTCGTAATTAATTTTTTGAGTTAAATATCCGATTTTAAATTTTTGTTTATATTTATTTTTTTTTTTTTGCTTGAGTTGCATGAAAACATGATTTAAAGGTTTATAAGATTAATTTTATGTAATTAATGTTCGATTAAGCGGGATTAAGTATTGTCGGTTGTTGTAGAACTATGAGTTGGTTAGATTTCCCAAATTATTGTGATGTGCAAAATATATCCCACCCCTAAACGACTGAGCTTACTGGGGACATAATATATATTTTATTTTATACAAGTTTTGCACACGTAACAATATGGCGCCCAAGTAGGTTTTATTTATTTATATTTTTTTGTGGTATGATTTTTCTATATTTTATATTGCTGAAGAATTTTAGTATGTCATTTATTGTTTGAAATTCATATCTCCATTTGGGATAGATTGTGAATTGTTTCAGATGTAATGAATATTGAAGTTTAGAAGTGTATCATAATAATACAGAATTTATTTTAATTAATAAAATTTCATACCGAATTTAAGTTTCTTCGTTTTCTTTTATTTTCAAATTGCCATTTCTAGTGACCTTTTATTCTTAATTTTTTTAAATTGATTAATTGATTGATCTGGACTTGTTGAAAATTTGAATTAGCGATAAACGACGAAACAAATATGTTTTTCTTCTCTTTGTTCAATTGTTTTTGGCCGAATTTTCGAATCGACCTTATATTTTCGAAATATCGAATTGAGTTATAAGTGTTTGCATTTCTGAAATTTTGTGCTTGATTCAATTTTAAATTATACAATATTATTTATAGTAGTGTTTGAAGTTTAGTTCCTCATTTTATTGAGTTTTCATTACACGACAATAAATTTTATTACTTTTTGTAGTTTTTTTATATTTTTATTTTTTTTTATTTGGGGGTCTGGCTGATTCATGGTTCTGCAACAAACCGATAATTATCAACGTATTTACTAACAAAGCATAAGATTGCTGATTTGATACTTTTCCTGAAAAGTATAAAATTGTTAATCAGCAATATTTTATTGTATTTTTTAAATGAATCGTTAAAAAAAACACCTTCTTGAAACCACAAAAATAAAATTCAAAAAACAAAATTTATTGTTTTAACATTTTAATTTTATTCTAAAAAAAACTTAACGTTTTCGACCAAGATATCTGGTCATCATCAGAGTTTTGTTTCAACTAAATTTTTTTCCGTTTTTGGTACATAAATTGTGTACATTACATTTGTATACTGTATTGAAAACATAAATTACACAGATAAAATAAAAAAATATACGACAAATTACCGTAAATGATTTTTGAGAGAAAACAATTTTTTGATAATTAACATGAAAAAATATAATAAAATATGAGAGATCTAAAAAGTTTGTTTATATATACAAATGTATCATATGTCAAAATATTAAAAGTAAATAAAAGAATGAAGTTAAATATATAGTGCAAATTATGAAACGGAAAATGAATATTACATATTTTTAGTGAGAATTGTGGAAATTTTAATTTTAATTCGATGCCTTAATAATTTGGAAAAGATTCGACTGTATTGGACTGTCCTCATTGTTCATTAAATGGTTTTTGTGTTTGTGTATCCATATTGATTCATAAGCATCTAGTTTCCAAGATTCGTGTACATTTTGGATAATCTTTGAGTTCCCTTCATCGATCTCATGGTGTTTATTATTGTGCATATGTTCAGCCACAGCTGATTTCATTATGTTTTTGTTTCTAGTTGCAGCTGTGTGTTCTAGGAAACGCTTCTCAAACGATCTTGAAGTTTGTCCAATATATATGTGTTTGCATTTGGTACATGAAATTTTATATATGCCCGATTTTGTTTGAGGAGGTGGTTTATCCTTATAATTACAAATAATTGAGCCGATGTTCCTACTTTTTGTAACCAATTCGATGTCGAAATTCTTGAGAAGGTTTCCAATTTTATTTGTAATACTTGGATAGAATGGTAAGCATATTCGTTTTTTTGTTTTTTGTTCGCCGATAGCCATTAGGGTTGTATGTGCACGGATGTGATGTTTTCTCTCGTGTTTATCTAGTATAGATTGTACAAATGTCATGTTGTATCCATTCATTCTTGCGGCTTCCTTGATGTACTTTTCTTCCTTTTTGAATTCGTGTATTAGCATGGGTATATTGTACAATCTATGCGCCAATGAATGGAACGCTGCTTTTTTATGACTCCCGTTGTGGTGTGAATCGGCTGTAATTAGTCGCATTGTGTTTGTTGCTTTGCGATATATTCCAAATTCTAATTTTTGTCCGTTTCTTATCACTTTAACATCTAAGAAAGGTAAAACGCCATCTTTCTCTTCCTCTGAGGTAAACTTAATTGTTGGATAGTATGAGTTTAGCATATCCAAAGTCGCGTTCAGATCACTTTTTTTCACAACAGCGAAAACATCGTCTACATACCTCAACCATACTCTGGGAAACAACGGAGATCTGCTAGCTGTTTTTTCAAAGTTGCACATGAATATATTGCTTAAGTAGGGTGCAATCCTGCTGCCCATGCAAAAGTAAGGAACATCGGCTCAATTATTTGTAATTATAAGGATAAACCACCTCCTCAAACAAAATCGGGCATATATAAAATTTCATGTACCAAATGCAAACACATATATATTGGACAAACTTCAAGATCGTTTGAGAAGCGTTTCCTAGAACACACAGCTGCAACTAGAAACAAAAACATAATGAAATCAGCTGTGGCTGAACATATGCACAATAATAAACACCATGAGATCGATGAAGGGAACTCAAAGATTATCCAAAATGTACACGAATCTTGGAAACTAGATGCTTATGAATCAATATGGATACACAAACACAAAAACCATTTAATGAACAATGAGGACAGTCCAATACAGTCGAATCTTTTCCAAATTATTAAGGCATCGAATTAAAATTAAAATTTCCACAATTCTCACTAAAAATATGTAATATTCATTTTCCGTTTCATAATTTGCACTATATATTTAACTTCATTCTTTTATTTACTTTTAATATTTTGACATATGATACATTTGTATATATAAACAAACTTTTTAGATCTCTCATATTTTATTATATTTTTTCATGTTAATTATCAAAAAATTGTTTTCTCTCAAAAATCATTTACGGTAATTTGTCGTATATTTTTTTATTTTATCTGTGTAATTTATGTTTTCAATACAGTATACAAATGTAATGTACACAATTTATGTACCAAAAACGGAAAAAAATTTAGTTGAAACAAAACTCTGATGATGACCAGATATCTTGGTCGAAAACGTTAAGTTTTTTTTAGAATAAAATTAAAATGTTAAAACAATAAATTTTGTTTTTTGAATTTTATTTTTGTGGTTTCAAGAAGGTGTTTTTTTTAACGATTCATTTAAAAAATACAATAAAATATTGTGAAATGGAAACCACGGCGGTTCAAATATATAAAAATTATTGTTAATCAGCATTCGCAAATTTTGTGGAATATTTTGGTTGTTGATTTCAAATTCAATGGCAGCGTTCATATTGTAAGATTTGTGATAGTGTGATTTTTATCTTCAGTAATTTCAGCATAATTTTAGTGTGGTTATACGATTGTTTTAATTTTTTATAGATTTAGTTTTAATTTATATTTAGCTTGTTAATAATCTTTTATATTACAATTAATGTGATGTGTATATATATATATATATATATATATATATATATTTTCTTAGTTAATTTCAATTCATACTGTAAATAAATTTATTTATCATTTAACATTATTATTTTTTTTTATTAATAATATTAATTTTGGTTTAATTATGGATTCTTTTGATGTTAATTGTTTAAAACCAGATGAATTTTTTGTTGAATGTGAGGTTCGTAATTTAGAAGGGTCTCCAATCGATAAATTGAAATTATTAAAAGTTGCTATAGAAAACGAAATTCAAAACGCAGTGCTTCGACCTCATAAGCCTCATAAACAAGCCACTAAAAATCCAGATCGTGAGATTAATAGATGCAAAAATAAGTTGGGAGATGTGCTTTCGTGGTTTAATGGTTTAAATAATCAAGATATAGAACATGTTGATTTTACAACTATTAGATCAAGATTGTGTCATGTTATCAGTCGATTAGTGCGTTTATCTAATACAACTAAAAACTATAAAGCAAATTGTTTACAAGCATTAGACTCAGCGAATCTTTTGTTAGAAAATGTGGAAAAGGTGGTGGGAAAAACATCTACATTAAATGATTCAATTCAGTGTGTAAAAGAAAAAATTGAGATTTATGTAACTGAATTATCATCTTCAGAAGATGATATATCTGATAATGAATCAATTCATTCAAATAATACTCTAATTCGGAAAACAAAAATTGCTAACAATAACATCAACGCAAGTCCAAGTCAACTCACAAGTATTGATGATGCAACAAATCCTCAAGTGTTTAACACGATTCAAAATTCAAATTCAGCAGATAATTTAAATTTTCGTTTTCTAAATTTAAATACTGATTCAGAAAATTTACAAAAACATACTACTAATTTTAAAAATGTTACAGGTAATAATGTCTCGTGTGGCAGGTTACCTGTATGTTCCAATAATGATTTTCATCAGATTTCAAATCAAAATTTGGCGTACCAAAATTTTATTCAGGCACAACAGCGACCAAATTTAGATACTCAATTAAATTCAAACCATACACAAACTTTACCCATCTATACTTCTCGGCCTACTCCGACATTTGGTGTTAAGCAACACGAACTCTCCAAGTGGAAAATTGAGTTCGATGGATCTACTGGTGGAATTGCTGTGGAACGCTTTATTTTTAGAGTTGAACATCTTGCTCACACATATCAGGTCAATCAAAATGATTTATGTAATGAATTCAGTGTCTTATTGAAAGGTTTAGCATCAAATTGGTATTGGTGTTTCGTAGAGCGAAATCCTTATTCAAATTGGATACATCTTAAAGCGGCTTTTATCGAGAGATTCCAAGATAGGCGAACAGATAACGATATTCGAAGAATGATTGATTCCAGAAAACAAAAGATGAACGAGTCATTCATTGAATTTTACAACGAAATTTTAGCACTAACTTTACAATTTCGATCTCCCATAACGGATAATGATATTCTTCGTTTCTTGAGATACAATATTCGCATTGAACTCCAAAATCATTTGGCAGATCAGGAAATTGATAATATTAGTACGTTAGTGAGGCGATGTGTAGCACTTGAAGATACATGGAAACTAAATAGTAGAACAAATGAACACTCGTTCAAGAATGTACCAAAATTTGTCCATAAAATGTCATCAGCAATTTTAGATTTCAGGACTATTACGATAATATTCATAATAATACGGCACATCAGCAACAATCGCATCTCCAGTATCATTCTAATTTCAATTCGTTTCAAAATTCGCCAGCACAAATTGATGCGTACAAATTCTCTCAAAATTCTAAACCAAATAATGAACCAACAAATTTAATATGTTGGAACTGTTTTGACATTGGTCATAAGTTTTATAATTGTAATAAACCTCTTAGGATTTTTTGTTTTGGTTGTGGTACTGACGGAGTTGTAAAGTCTAATTGTTCTAAATGTCTTTCGGGAAACGGCAAGTCGGGGAACCATTCAGCTGCCTTTCGGATTCCTCGAACTCAAGAGCAGCACCCATCACATACAACGAATATGACAACGAGCCATCAGTATCCCATTCAAATTCAGAAAAATCGTCAAAATCAAGACCAATAAATATTGAAATTCAAAAAAATTCACATCTGGCTAATGCTGTTTTATCTGCTTCATCACTTAAGTCTAAAACTAGATCTTTGTCTTATTCGCTTCGAACAAAAAAGTACTGGGAGAAGTGGAAAAATCTTAAAAAAAATATTTCGGAAACTTTTATATCAGATGAAACAGACGAAAGACTATTTGCGAGAGTGAATATTAATGGAATTGATCATATTGGATTAATGGACAGTGGAGCAACTATTACAGTGTTAGGTAGTGGGAGTCAAAATTATTTAAATAATCCTGATGTCAAAGTTTTCAACATTACGAGTGAAGTAAAAACTGCTAGTGGACATTCTGAACGTATATTCGGGTATATATGGGCTAAAGTAATTTTCAATAATATTGAAAAATCCATGCGAATTTATTTAGTTCCTGGATTAAAACAGCAATTGTATTTAGGAATTGATTTTTGGAAATTATTTAATATATTTCCAAGAACAATCTCAGAATTAAGCACAGAAGATTTAAACCCTATAAATATACACATTCTGTCAGAAGAGCAACAATTTAAGCTAAAACAAATCACAGAACAATTTCCGTCTTTTTATCAACGAGGTTTGGGTAAAACATCTTTACTATATCATCATATTGATGTTCAAGGAGCCACTCCAATCAAGCAGAGGTATTATCCTATATCTCCAATTAAGCAAGCAGCGATGTACGAAGAGTTGGATCGGATGATGTCTTTGGGTGTGATTGAAGTGTCTAGAAGTTCTTGGAGTTCACCTGTGACATTAGTTTCGAAGCCAAATGGCAAAGCTCGTCTTTGTTTAGATGCCAGACGCGTGAACGAAGTAACGAAAAGGGACGCTTATCCATTGCCTATAATCGACGGACTCTTGAGCCGGTTGGAGGATACCAAATTCATTTCAAGTTTAGACTTAAAGGATGCTTTTTGGCAAATCCCACTGGATCAAGAGTCTCGCGATAAGACAGCGTTTACCGTCCCTGGTCGTCCGTTATATCAGTTCACAGTGATGCCATTTGGTCTCTGTAACGCGCCACAAACTATGTGCCGGTTAATGGATCAGGTGATATCCCACGAATTTCATGATCGTGTTTTTGTATATCTTGACGACCTTTTAATCACTTCCAAAACATTTGATGAGCATCTTGAACTACTATCGAATGTGGCTAATAAATTGTCTACTGCTGGTTTAACAATAAACATCGAGAAAAGTCATTTTCTTCTTAAGAGGATTAATTATCTAGGGTATGTAATTGGAGATGGTACACTTGCAACAAATCCAGAAAAGGTTAAGGCTGTTAACGATTATCCTGTTCCATCTACTATCAAGCAACTGCGTCGTTTTTTGGGTATGGCGGGGTGGTATCGCAGATTTATTATTTCGTACGCGTCACTTGTAGCATCACTTACGGACCTAACTAGGAAGCAAAATAAATTTTTTTGGACAAGTAAGGCTCAGGAGGCGTTTGATAAAACCAAACTGGCTTTGACCAATGCACCTGACATCCAAATTTTGGTAAGCCTTTTGTGATTCAGTGTGATGCCAGTACTACTGGAGTCGGAAGTGTGTTGCTTCAAAAAGGTGATGATGGAGAGGATCATCCAATAGCATATATGTCGCAAAAATTGAACGCTGCTCAGCGCAATTATTCTGTCACTGAATTAGAGTGTTTTGCTGCTGTGTTGAGCATAAGGAGGTTTAGGGCATATGTTGAGGGATATCCTTTCGTAATTATAACCGATCACGCTAGCCTTAAATGGCTTATGAGTCAAAAAGAGCTCACAGGCAGGTTGGCGCGGTGGAGTTTGAAGCTGCAGGCTTTCGATTTCACAATACAGCATCGCAGTGGATCACAAATGGTTGTACCTGATGCTCTTTCTCGAGTATTTATGGAAGAGATGTTACTTTTTGATTGTGGTTTTGACATGAATTTGGATTCCGTGGCATTTAAATCTCCTGAATATTTAGATTTGGTTGGTAAAATTCAAGCTAATGCTGCTTCATTTTCAAATTTTTGTGTTTCTAATGGCAAAATTCTTGTGAATACGACTAATCAAAAATTAACTATTTCAGCAACTGATCTTCCTAAATTCAAATTATACGTACCCCAACCTTTGGTTTTACATATTCTAAATCAATCCCACAACCCTCCAACGTCTGCACATTTTGGAACCAGTAAAATGCTCGAACGAATCCAACGATACTTTTATTGGCCAAAAATGACACTGGATGTAAAAGATTTCGTAAATTCTTGTAAAATATGTAAAGAAACAAAACCGGTCAATTACATAACTAGAACCGAAATGGGTGAACAGAGGATGGTTGTGCGGCCCATGCAACGTTTATTTGTAGATTTTCTGGGACCTTATCCGAGATCGAAGAATGGAAATTGTTATTTATTTATTGTTTTAGATCACTATTCAAAATTTGTTTTTCTTAAACCGTTTCGAAAAGCACTTGCCGCTGATGTTGTTAAATTTCTAGAGAACGAAGTTTTTTTGGCTTTTTCTGTTCCTGAATATGTTGTTTCCGATAATGGCGTGCAGTTTACCTCTAAATTATTTCAAAATTTAATGTCAAAATTCAGTGTAAAACATTCCTTAATTCCACGTTATTGCCCACAAGCTAATGCTTCGGAACGAGTTAACCGATCAATTATTTGTGCTTTAAGGGCCTATATATCAGAGTCACAAATAACATGGGACCAACATATTTTCGAAATAACGGCAGCGCTAAGGAATGTTGTGCATAGTTCCACTAAGTATTCGCCACATTTTTTAATGTTTGGACAACATTTAATTACAAATGGTAAGGAGTACGATTTGCTAAAGTTGTTGAATTTGGAAGGAGAAGTGAATATTTCGCCTGAAACAAAAGCAAATAATTTGAGTATTTGTCAACAAAGTGTTTTAAAACATTTAAAAGAAGCTCATGATAGATCTTCACATAATTATAATCGCAAAAGTAAAGTTCGTAATTTAATTGTTGGACAAACAGTTTTTGTAAAAAATTATGTGAAAAGTAATGCTGTTACTAAATTTTCGGCAAAACTAGCAAATACATTTTTGGAAAGTACCATATTACGGAAAGTAGGAAATACTGCGTATGAGGTTGTGAGAAAAGATGGAAAAAATTTGGGAATTTATCACATTAAAGATATACGGACTTGATATTAAATATTATTTTAGATTTTTTTTTAGCATTAATTAATAGTAAATTTTATAATTTTTTGTTAGTATAGTTACATTTTTTTTTTGTTTAATTAATTAATTATTAGATAAATTGGTTTTTGTATTATTTGGTGTAAATCAGACTAGTTTAGTATGAGCCGGCTTGGATGAGACCTCAGGGTGTGTGGTACGTCCCTACGACTGTTACAATATGAACATTGTCCCACAAAATTCTAAAAATTGACACTCAGCAGGGTTTACTTTGGCGTTTGTAGCTAGAGAAAATGCAGTGATCGGGTTTTGGATTGTAATTTTCGCGGTATCATTTAGCCTTGGAAAAATAAATTTTGGAAAGGAAATTGTTTTTTTTTTGAAAAATTTGTGATTCGAAAAGTTACGATGTAAGGCAAAGGATTGTGAAAGTTATAATTAAAACTTAAACATTTTCTTTTTTGTGTGTGAACTATAGAAGTGAATTTTGTTGAGTGTTACAGTTTTGTTTTTTAATTAAGATACAATTTGTGATTAACAATCAATTATATATATATATATATATATATATATATATATATATATATATATAAATATATCTGAACGGGTTTAATATTTTATGTATGTTACATAAGTACTCAACAAAAAAAAAAAAAAAAAAAAGGAAAAAGTATGTAAAAAAAAATGTAATGAACAATTTCTAAACATTACTTTCATATAAGGATTTAAGAAAACACAAAAAAAAAAAATTAACATATAATATAAAAAAAAAATTTGTGATTTTTTTTATCGCTTTGGTAATTGTGGTTATTTAACAAATAAAAGACAAAAATTTATATTCCTAATTTTATACAAAAAATTGTACAAAATTTAATAAATAAAAACAATATGTATATAAAACAAGATGAATTTCTGGTTTAGTCGTACATGGTGCAGGAATAATTAAACAAAGTATTTTGGTTTGATTCATTCGATAATCTTTGATGAGTATTGCATGCTGGTGCAACAACGGAGATAACATTCATCTCTGTGCTGATAAATTAAATTAAGTCAATCAAGAAAATTTGGTAATATTTAAAAGTGAAGGAGCAAGGATTGGATTGCAGATTGCGGGTGTACATGCTGGTAGCTGTATATATTTAAAACAAGTATTTTTTTTGTTTCTTTTTTTGTTTATTTATTATTATAAATTTAATAATTATTATTGTCTTGATTTCTTGATTTTTTTTTATTAATTAAATTTACTTGTAACACAAATTTTTTTTATCTCGTAATTAATTTTTTGAGTTAAATATCCGATTTTAAATTTTTGTTTATATTTATTTTTTTTTTTTTGCTTGAGTTGCATGAAAACATGATTTAAAGGTTTATAAGATTAATTTTATGTAATTAATGTTCGATTAAGCGGAATTAAGTATTGTCGGTTGTTGTAGAACTATGAGTTGGTTAGATTTCCCAAATTATTGTGATGTGCAAAATATATCCCACCCCTAAACGACTGAGCTTACTGGGGACATAATATATATTTTATTTTATACAAGTTTTGCACACGTAACAGTATTCCCGGGATTTTTCTCCGTGTTCAAGAATTGAGGACTCATCTAACTGAGAGAGTAGCTTTTCGATGCGATTTGCAAAATTCCTAACACTTTCGTTTTTATTTTGCTCTATGGTAAGTAATTCAACTTGTAAGGTTTCAGGGGATTTCAACATACCGAATTGCTTTATGAATTCCTTTTAAGAGTTTTCCAAGATTCATATTTGTCAAATTTGATTACATCATAAGCTTTACCGGACACCCTAGCTTTGAGAAGTTCGAGAAATTTTAATTGTTCAACCTCTGTTTTTAAAGGGTTATAAGAAGACGAATTACTCGGTACTCTTTGGTAACATGCATTTGCTGAATGATTCATCTTACCACATATTTGACAACTAACTGTAATCTTCGAAGGAAGGGAAGTTTGAGTTTTTCTCCTTATGCACTTGTTAGCGTCAATTCCTCTTCACATGCCTTGTTTACTGCATCCTTTAGGATAGTGAATCGACAAGCCTTGATGATTACTTTGATTGGATCGAGCACCTTCCTTCCTGGAATGCTTTTAATCTAACTGAGAGAGTAGCTTTTCGATGCGATTTGCAAAATTCCTAACACTTTCGTTTTTATTTTGCTCTATGACTAATTCAACTTGTAAGATTTCAGGGGATTTCAACATACCGAATTGCTTTATGAATTCCTTTTTAGAGTTTTCCAAGATTCATATTTGTCAAATTTGATTACATCATAAGCTTTACCGGACACCCTAGCGTTGAGAAGTTCGAGAAATTTTAATTGTTCAACCTCTGTTTTTAAAGGGTTGTGAATGATGTCACAACACGCTAGAAACCGATGGAGTTCAGAGAAATGGCCCTTAAATTCGGGTATAATTTTTAACGCAAAGTCGTAACTTAAGACACTCATTTTGTTCACTTTTGTTTTATATTTCCTTTTCACTTTTGCAAATTTTGATAAAGCTTGCTTGTAGGTTAACCCCGACTTACGCTTCCATAAGTTGTATTCTCGCGACATGTAGGAGTACACAATAACAATTCAAAGATTTCTACTCGTACTTCCATGTAATAGATAATTTAAATAGTCGCGAATAAATGAAAATTAACAAGACGTAACATAACCTTCCTAACAACTTAAATATACGTGTGGTTATATCTTTTATGTTTTTATTTATTTGTACATAATGAATAAGAAAGAATTGCAAAAAGAATACCTGTTTTATGATGTTGTTTTGGTTTGAATCGATGACCATCTGGATGTTGTTGTTATTTGTCATTCAATTGTTGGTTGTTTTACTGTTACTACCATTTTCCTTATCTGTCAAAATCAGTGACGTTTTAAATGTCAAACGAGCGTGTATGGCAACTAATGTTAAAATTGTATGTGATATTCATTGATTATTTGTTAATAAACTGTTGTTTTCTTGTGTATTATACAGAAAATTTGTGTTAAAGTGAAATAATTAATTATTCTAAATAATTTATTTATAAAACATTCTTTATTGCATTAAAATGCCCGTGACATGTTCTATGTTTAAGTGTCGATCGAGAGCACTTAAGAATTCTGGAATAAAGTTTTTTAGATTTCCCGCTGTTCCAACACGTTGTTTGAAGTACAAAGTTCTTGAGACATGACTGAGCATATCAGACTGCGCCGCGGCTTGTACGTTGTTAGTATGAGTGGCGTACGTGGTGTTTGATTTGTTGGTATCTACCACAGCGTATTGTATATTTTCGTTACATTGTTGAAGAGCCGTTTTACAGGAAGGCACTACCCAACAGGCTTTCACGTCAGTTACTGTTTTCTGGAAAATATAGAATATACATAATATTTAGTATGTATGTATATAAAAAATATACAAATATATAACTTACAGGTTCTGAGTCGTGTTGTAAAATTTGCTCGTATATGGCACTTAATGCAAATAATACAGCACCAACGTGGGAGCAACACTCTCCAAGCCCTGCTACACATGTGCAATGTCCATTAAATACATATTCACTTGAGTTGTGATGGGTCCATACCTTAAGTGGTGGTAAATTTATAGATTGTGAGTGTAGAACCTAAATATATAAAATATATAATTAGAAAAGAGCCTGCTTTGAATCAAGTACTTCATGAACTTAATATGTTGGTTAGTAATAAATTTACTGATTGTTTAAATTTATACAACTTGTATTATTTACCGTTTGGACCAACTAGATTAGAAAATACCTTATTGGATTTAATAATATTATATAAATTTGACAAAGAAAATATTATATCTTTTGGACAGCTTGCAGTTCCTGCCATATCTGATCATGATTTAATTTTTGCCAGTTATAAATTTAGTCGAGTCAGAGATAAAATTTCATATACCTATGTTCCTGATTATAAGGCTATTAATAATGAAAATTTTATAAACTGTTTCTGTTCATTAGACTGGTCAATTCTTTACTGGTTTTCTGATGTTAATAATTTACTCGATGCATTTAATTCAAATTTTATATATTTGGATTCCATTTGTGTTGCTCGCAAAAGAATTATTAACAAATGCTTTTCTGCTCCTCCAAATCACTTTCTTTATGAACCAGTGTTTGACGAAATCTGTTTTTCCTAATTTTTGGAAGATAGCTTCTATCATTCCTCTTCCTAAGAAGGATGTAATTAGCAGTACTGATGATATTCGGCCGATAAGTATATTACCTGCTTTATCGAAGGTACTTGAGAAGATAATGAAAATTCAAATTAATGAACACCTGCACAGGTTTAATTTTTTAAGCAAATTCCAATCGGGTTATAAATCTAATCATAGCACTACTACTGCGCTTGTGCATATTGTTGATGATTTATCAACAATTTTAGATAAAGGAAACTCTTTTGTTATTTTAGATTTTTCAAAGGCATTTGATTGTGTTAATCACATACTCTTGCTTCAAAAATTACATTTATATTATAAATTTTCGGGTTCTGCCATTAGTTTACTTCATTCTTATTTGAGTAATCGTAAACAATTTGTTAAGCATGGTGATGATGTTTCTGATGTGTGTGAGGTAATCACTGGTGTACCTAAGGGTTCTATATTAGGGCCTTTACTCTTTTCTATTTATATTAATGATCTTCCTTCGTATATTGTAAATTGTCGATTTCATCTTTATGCTGATGATTTGTAACTTTATATTGGTGGCGACTTTTCAAGGTTAAATGAGATTGTTATGCAACTTAATGCTTACCTTAGAAATATTTCGATGTGGTCTAAAAATAATTCACTTTCCATTAATGCACGTAAGAGTAAAGCATTATTCCTGACCAGAGGTAATTCTCTAAATATGATCCCCGAAATTTTCTTGGATAATGATATAATCTCATTTGCTCCAAATATTAACAACTTGGGATTAATATTAAATTCTAAACTTAGTTGGAATGATCACCTTAATTCATTGTGTCAACGTGTGAATTATAGTTTGTATTCACTTAGATTAATAAAAAAAAATTGTCCCATTAATCTGCGGATATTCTTGGTTAAAAGTTTAATTATACCAATTTTTACATATTGTGATGTAGTATTTAATAATTCTGCTAGGCGTTTACTTCAGATAACATTTAATAATTGCACACGATATGTTTATGACCTCCGCAAGTTTGATCATATTTCGCCTTTTAAAGATTCTATTTTGGGATGTGACTTGGTTGATTTTTACTGTTACAGAACTGCTGTTTTCATATTTCGCATTATTAAATCGGGACTTCCGACATATTTATATGAAAAGTTAAATTTTTCTACGTCCTTACGTACAGGTAATATCAACTTGCCTATAAATAGAACGAATATTTATAACCATTCTTGTTTAATGAACCTGATTATCACATGGAACAGCTTGCCTCTGGAACTAAAACGTGTTAGTTCAGTTAACGTTTTTAAAACTAAGGTTTTTAAGTATTTAACAAAAAATGATTGAAATTGATTTTGTAAATAATGTATATAGTGTATATATAGTTGTATATATGTATATATATATATATAATTGTATATATTTTGTATATATTATGCTTGTAATTTATATTATGTCATGTTTAATTGTGGTTATGTTGTGTTGTTATTTTTGTTGTTTGTTCTGTTTCTTTGTTGTGCAAAAACTTTATAGTTTACACACATTTCAATATTAATAAATAAAATAAATAAATAAAAATAAATAAACTTACTTTTCCAAACACATGGCATTTTTATGGCGTTTTCCACCTAAATATTGTACCCATCCACTTTTATAGAGTTTATAGGCCTCTAACGATTTGTATGCCTTTAATTCAGTTGATGTGTAAAATGATTTTTTATTCACGAGATACTGGAATATTTAAAAAAACGTGACGTTTTTTGGCAGTATTTGTTCATCGTACTTCATTAGATACGGATCGACCTCAAATTGAGATATTTTGCTTTCGTATCGTCGTCTTTCGGCTCCTAATAGACCCATTCCATATTTCGATAGCGCTATTTATTTTCTGTAAATTTATAAAAATTTCATAAAAATAATTTATTTGGTGCAAAACCATAACCTAAGTTTATTTACAAAATCATGTTAATTACTTACTTCTAACACAAATTTTTAAATATGGTATTCAAATTTTGTTTTAGTTAATATTAACAAATTATATAAACACAAAAACTAGATTTTATTTAGCCTAATTAATTAAATTATCACAGTATAAAAATAAAACAAAACACAGCACAAAATTGTTGTTTGCCATACAGCATCAAAAACAGCTGATTGAGAACTGTCAAAATTTTTTGAGGAAAATGGTCTATTGATGATGTTGTTATGTTATAATTTCCGTGTTTTTATTCTTGTTGTTGTTATATTGAGGTAACCGAAATGATGAGTTTGTTACTGGGTATTTTCGTTTATTCATTCCGAACATTCCGAACGTTTTAAAATTGACAGTAATCGTACTTTTATTCATTCTATGTTTTCTATTCTTTTTTTTGTCTATTCTTTTATTCATTCGGAATTTTCAGAACGGATTCGTTTTGACCTACATCAATAGGTAGAACAAAAAGAATATTCTGTTTTGAAATGTCAAGCTGTGATAGTGCGTGTGCAAATTATTTATTTTTTCTTGTTTTTAATAAAACAACATAATATAAATATATGTATATGTATATAATATTTCTATATTATCTATGGTTCAACAAAAGTAAATGCTGAAAAAATAAAAACAAGTCGCTGCTGTGACAAAGTATTCTGTTTATTCCATTTATGTTCTTTTATTACATTTCGTTCGGAATGTTCTTAGATCACATGATCAATATTCTATTCCTTCTATTCTTTCTGAAGAATGAATTAAAGAAAATACCAAACTGTGTTGTGATGTAATTTGATTGCGACGTCGTTATAGGAAGTTTAAAGATGTTATTTTGTTTTGGTGTTGTTGTTTTTCTGGATTGGTATTTGTATAGCGACGTATCCGAAATAATGAATGTATAATATTGTTTTATAATTTTGATGTCACTCGAAAATGTGATGATTTTGACCTCATGTAGCGTTTAGCATGCAATGGAGGGTATTTGTTGGGTTGAAAAAGAAAAAAAAATTCAATTCAAACAACAACAAAAAAAAATATAAATAATAAAATGAAAGGAAAATTCTAGTAAAGGCAAACAAATGAAGGAGACCGAAAAAAAAATAAATAAATACCGTCCACCACATGCTAGGCTATAGACTTTTGACCTACTCAGGGACTCAAGCGGTTGTTGCGCGGCTAAGCGTCAGGGAGTGGGGGTGGGGTTTAGAGTATGAGTAGGCCAGGGTTAACCGCAATTAGGAAATACTAATTACCTATATACCGACATACCGATCGTTACACTCACCCTAGTTCATCCTCGTTGCTTTCTCAAATTTACCTCATTTCCAAGTTGAAATGAGAAGACATAAAAATTTTAATTTTTAAGAGAAAATAACAAATTATTTATTTAACAGAAAGAAACAAAGTATTCAAGAAAATAAAGTACAAAAAAAATTGAGCTCTTAACCTACCTAGCTAAGACTAATTCCCTATCCGACTTAAATATATCTACCCGACACCAGATTGAAATAACTAACCATTTTCTATAAATTATAACTTAATAAAAAAAATATTCATGTAATTTATGTAATTTAAGTAAATAAACAAAAAATTGTTATAAATTTAATTTTTTTTTTGAGCCATATGCTATATAATTTCTTACGGTTTTGAGGTGGTTGTAAATGTTGAGAGTTGATTCATCAAGGTTGCAGAAGATGTTGATTGATGAATGAGTCAAACATTGATGAATGGGCTTATTTATTATATTTTTACAATTTTTGTGTTATATATTTTTTTGTCTTTTTTTTTTATTTAAATATTTTAACGTTTTTTATTTTTATTATGCCAACGGTTTTTCTTATTATTGCCACGCAAATTATATTGTCTTAGACATGATTTAATTCACAATCACTTCGCATATACTTTATTATCAATATAGTATTATATGATCACGTTTGGAATAGTTATCTCGAAGCTCACTTATTTTTATTATATATAGTTTTTTTTTGTTTTTTTGTATCACAATTAAAATTAACGCACGGAATTTCAGTCCTTACAGTTTATTACAGATTTTGTATTGATTTTTCACTGTTTTATTTAGATTTATAAGTCATACAACGATTTATTAGGCTATTCGATGCTCGCATACCGATTTACATAGATATTTTTTTTTTTCTTGCAAACAATTTTCACATGAAATTTTATACTAATCAATTTTAATTAACACTTCATTTTTCGTGAATACTTTCTTCATAATTTACGGATAGTTTTAAGTACAAAAAAAATTTCGACCTCGTATATAAAAACATCAAAACTTAATTCATCCAAACAAATCTTTGTTCTTTTCACGAAACTATTATTTTAAATCTTTTCAATTTTTTGTTTCTTGCACTGAATGCAAAAAAAAAACTTAACTTCTCAAAAAAAATTATCTTTATATTCCGATATTAAATTTTAGCATTTTTTCCTTCACGACTTGATCATCCAAACTTAACTGAACTCCCAAAAACACAAAATTTTTCTTTTCATCCTCGCAAAAAAAAATCGCGAAAAAAAAACCGAAAAATCTATTTTTGCCAAGTCATCATTTCAACTGCTTTATCGACCACTCGATATTTTTTTCACAATCAACTGACTTAAATTATCGATCGATCGATATCTTCCTTTGACGATAACTTTGAATTACCAATTCGCACATCACAATATCGGAGTCAACATTTAGGGATATTTTAAATGAAACTTTGCTGACATACACAAAACGTACTTCAGGCGGTTTACATACAAATTCAAAAATAGTTCAGCAATTTGTAACACGATGTCATTCGAAATCGTTACACTCATTATATAATTAGCTGTTATTTGGTTTATTGTTTTTGGTAATTTGGTTCCAGGTTTGGTATTTGTATTGATGTCGAGAAGTGATAAAATGTATATTGCGGTTTTATAATCAATACCAACCAGTGATGATATCGTCTTCGTTCTAGCTGCTATTTTTGTTGACTGTACCATACGTTTTCTCAACAACGTGGTAGTGGTTTTTGTTCACGTGGGAAAAAGAAAAAGAATTTATGAATAAAACCTTTATGTTAATTTAATGAGTATACTGTAAATAACTGTATGTGTTGCAGTTTGTTTGGGTTTTTACTCTACTTAACGTAGTGTAACTGAAACATATTGTTTGAGGAAAATGATCATGAGGTACTTGTTCGAGGTCACAGGAATGTTCGTGAATTTCTTTAACTAAAAAAAAACGAAAATCAAAAGAAGGATGTAACAAATCATAGACAATTATTTGGGTGATGTACCCTCATCTTTATGGTAAGTGGAAGGAAGATAGTCAATAGAAGTGTCCCAACTAACAAACTAACCTTAATATTGTAATAATTTTTTACTAACAAGGGGATTTAGAAATGGTTATGGTGCACTTGTGAGAACAAAACACCGAACTGTATTGTGGAAAAACGACAGTTTGCTCAAGTAGGTTCTTTTATAAGTTAGAACATTTAACAAACCCTTTTCCAGTAGTATTAGAGACCCTCGCAGGTTCAGGATTCCTAGTCAGTTCGGTCACCGAATCGTGTCTTATGTAACAGATTTCGTCGAATAATTAAGTGATGTTCGAATGAAGCAGCAGTAGTTGCATGTGCTCAAGTAATTCAGTTGCTGCGTTGTTCGAACAAATCTGTGTTCATCTTGACATGGGCATACTTAGCATGAAGTACGTTATAGGTAACCAGCCTAACAGCTGCCCTGCGTTGTACATATCTTATCTTATCTTATCTTATCTTATCTTAAAACCTTTATGTTAATTTAATGACGTGAAATATGATATTTAATTATTATGACTGTGGTTGCGTGTTTTATGCGTTGATTTCACTAGTGCAATTGCAAAATATTGAACAAAATGTTTTTGTTTCGGATATAGCTCACTACGATTTAGAATCTGTCGATCCCTCCGCTGCCACCAAATTTGTAGCAAACTATATCATGATTCACATCGCATGGCACTTTATATTATTTCTAACACTCAGCACAACACTTAACCAGTACTCAAGGGATTCAACTTGTTGAATTCATTATTAGATTATTACCCAACACAAGTAATTTACGATTTTTCAAATTTAATCAACCAATGCGGGTAATACAATTATTTAATTTATTTAGAAAAGTTATAGTTATGCGATAAAAATGTTTATTTCACAAGTTCATAAAAGGTTTTTATTTTTGAAAAAATGAACAATAACCACTCACCATGTTATCGCGACCACGTCCCAAACAAGAAGATCAAATAATTTTTATAGTTTTTATATCTTCCTTTTTTCTTGTTTGTTTTTTTTTTATTTTTTTAAATTGGGGTCCGTTCAGTGACTTCATCACAAGTACAACACGGACAGAAAAACGCAGTCATCTAGTCGATCTGGAGATTGCGGGTGTTTCTAATAACTCGCGACGTATACAAGATATCGAACGTCTACACGGTTGTATACCTCGATCTTCCAGCGCAAACAATGGAAATTGATAGTACCACTACCAAGTCCGATCACCTACGAAATATATCGTTTTTCTGCTATGAAAATGCTAGGCCTAGAATTTTAATTGGGTTAAATGTGTCAATTAGCATTTAGAATTACACGTCTCAAGCCAATTCGATGAGAAATGTATCCAGCCCTCAGTTCTGGAAAATCAATTACAAAACGCGGACGATGACCTACATGACAAGTGAACGAGTTTTTCTCAAAATAAAAATTCTGCGTTAAAATTCCAGAGAAGTTTTGGAAAGAACTACACAGAAAGTTGGTAATCATTACGAAATCGGATTGTTATGACGGAGCAATAATGTTGCTTTCCCAAACAGCTACCCTATGGCCGTGTGGCGACTAGTCTGTTTAGAAAGAAAACTTGAAAGAGAGCCAGCTTTGAATGAGACAATTAAAAAGCTGTTGAAGGATTATGAGGAAAAACGGTTTGTTCGGAAATTAAGCAAAAGTGAAACGACGATGATCTACAAGCAAACATGGTACCTACCTATTTTCACAGTTATCAATCCGAATAAGCCAGGGAAAATTCGATTAGTGTGGAATGCAACAGCAGAAGTAAACGGAACATCGTTAAATTCCGCTTTACTGAAAGGGTCAGATTTATTAGTTCCACTGACGCACATTATAATGAGATTTCGTTAACGACCCTCTGCTCGACTCTGGACTAATATATTGCCAGAACTATGAGAGTTAAAGATACCAAGATGTTACATCAACGAAATTTAAATCTCTTGAACTGCACGTGTTTGTTGACGCCAGTGAGGTTGCGTATATGCAGCTGCTGCATATTTTCGCTTCGAATATTTAGATGGTATTCAATGTCCATTCCTAGACTGGAACTACAGGCAGCCCTGCTGGGCACTCGTTCAGCGAATATAATATGTCACACTTTAAAACCAACAAAAAGATGGTTCTGCTCTGACTCGATGGACGTGCTTTGGTGGTTAAGATCAGATCACCAACGATATCGACAATTTGTCGCATATAGATTAGGGGATACACTTGAATCTACTGATGTTTCACAATGGTGATGGGTTCCGACTAAGAGCAATGTAGCCGACAATCCTAAAGTGGAAATCCGAGCCCACAGTGTTCCCAATAGATGGTTTGTGGGACCCGTGTTTTTATATGAACCAGAAACAGGTTGGCCCGTTCAAAGGCTTCCAAAGAAAAGCAGTGAAATAGATGAAAAATTGAAACCACAATTTTCATATAATATAGAAATCATCGGTATTAATTTCAGATATCGAAAGGTTTTCTAACAGGTCAAGGCTCAATTGTGGACAATTGCGTGCGCACTTAGGGAAATCAATAATATGAAGACTGATCAAGAAACAATCGGAGGGGAACTTACCTGTGATGAGACTCAAGAAGCTGAAAATGAGTTATTACGCAATGTACAACGAAAAGTGTACTCTGATGAAATGTCATGCTTAAAGTATAATCCATCAAAACCATTATATAAAACAAGTTCACTCTTTTGGCTCACACCACGGTTGGATGCAAATTTAGTTTTACGAGTTCGAGGTACTCGTAGAATATCTGAGGCGGAAGGAATTTCTTTCGACACAAAAAATCCAATTATCCTACCGAATAACCATCATATAACTCGTCTCATCTTGGCCGAGTACCACGAACGGCTTCGTCATCATAACCACAAAACTAAATGAAAGTAAATGAAGTTCGGCAAAAATATTACATTAGCAAACTTCGAGTGTTACTGAAGTGAGTGAGAGCAAACTGCCAGAAATGTAAAGTTGAAAAAGCAAAACCAAACGTTCCAGAAAGGCTGATCATCCCGCAGCAAGACTTGTATCATACACGGCTCCATTCTCATTCGTCGGGATTGATTATTTTGGGCTGATAGAAGTTACCCAAGGCCGTCGTGCAGATAAACGTTGGGGTGTTTTATTTACATGTCTAACTACACGTGCTATGCACTTAGAATTACTCTGGATAAAAGTTCATGTCTTGTGGCAATTCAGAATTTTATAGCACGTCGATTAACTCCGTTAGAACGGGCAACGGAACAAATTTTCATGGGGTGAATAATGAATTTCGCCGCCCCGGTGGCAAAGTGGTCAGCATGCTTGCTTCAGCGACCGGAGGTCCCGGGTTCGATTCCTGGTGGTGAAAAAATTTCACGGCCTTTTTAGGATCAATGAATTAATCACTCATTATCCGAAATGAAAATATGATTATGAAACCTCATTTGAGGCGGCCAAATCCCTTGACGGGATATAGTGCCAGAGATAGAGAGAGAGAGAGAGACAGAGAATAATGAATTGAATCGACTATTAGAAAAAATGTAGCCCGATGATCATAGGACGAAATAAATTCGATAAAATACGATATAAATTCAATCCGCCAGCTTCTCCATATATGGGCTGATGTTGGGAACGACTAACAGAATCAGTTAAAAAATATCTGACAGCGGCAATGCAAACACGGAATCCTAACGACGAAGTACTCCTATGTTATCTAATGGAAGCTGAAAATATTATCAATTCAAGGCCGCTGACCTACATATCGATTGAATCAAGCGAAAATGAAGCTGTCACCCCATACCACTCTCTTCTGGGGTCATCAAGTGGTATTAAGCGCATTACCGGAAGATCAGGGGCTTCTCCGAAGCGCCTGCACAAATATTGGTTTATTAATTAAAATTACATATGTAATAAACAAATGACCTCGTTCGCGGATTTACTGACGAGTGAAGTGACGACAATCTTTGCTCTACATTCATTGTGTTGCTGCTGGCTATTACCTTCCACAGTTTATAATGTACACAATCAAAGATAGATAAAACAAATACAATTTGTTTAAATAAAATGCTAGTTCAATCACGTTGACTATTCCAGCAATCGGGATCCACATGTATTTACCCACGATAAAGATGGTGGTCCTCCATTTCTACAAAAAACCACAAACTACCAAAATAAATGAGACGAGAACTATTAGGTGTGCAAGTAGAAACTTGGCTCTGAAGTTAGTTGCATTAAAATATACTTGAACGCATCCAAATCGCCCGCCATTTTGGATATATGTAGCTTACAGCGCATCACCAAAAGAATTTTTTCCTTTTTCGTTACTTTTTTTTCTCAAAATTTTTTTCATACTTTTTTGTAAGGAAAAAGTTAAAGGAATTCTATAGGGTATGCGCTGTTAGTCATTGCTGTTTTTATGACATAAGTTTCAACCATTTACAACCTGTCGTTCCGTGTGCATCAATTTTAAGAGATAAGGTTGGACATCTGTCAACAACATAAGCCTAAAATATTAGCGATTTTATTTTGTATCAGCATCATATATTTTTTCAGGAGCTTTATTTTTGCGGGAGCTTTTTATTTACTTGTTTAATTTGAAGAAATCTGCAGCTGAGGTGTATCGATTGCTTGTAGAAGCATATGGTGAGGCTGCCTTAAGTGAGAGTTGTCGAGAGTGGTTTCAAAAGTTTAAGAACGGTGAATTTGATGTCGAATACAAGGAACGTAGCGGAAGGCAGAAAGTGAATGAAGACGCGGAATTGAAAGCCTCATTGGATGAAAATTTGTGCCAAACGCAAGAAGAACTTGCACTTACATTAGGAGTGAATCAACAAACAATTCCACACCGTTTAAAACCTTTGGAAATGATTCAAAAGCAAGGAAAGTGTATTTCAATGAACTGAAGCCGAGAGATGTTGAATGCGGATTTTTTTCATGTGAAATACTGCTTGCGAGTAGGCATAAACGTAAGAGTTTGTTGCATCGCATAGTCACTGGTGATAAAAAATGAGACTATTACAATAATCCGAAAAAGAAAAAATCTTGGGGACCACATGGCATGCTTCAACATCGACAACCATGCCGAATACTCGTGGAAAAACTCATTTTGTGTAGTTGGTGGGATCACCTTGATGTCGTATAATGAGTTGCTAAATTCCAACGAAACCATTTCATTTTTTCAATTTATTTCAACTCTTTTGTACGAAGCGCAGTTTTAATCGCTACTTACTGGTTGGTACTGGTGGCTAGTCTTTTCTCGTACGATGGAAACTTTTTTTTTTAATCCATGCCATCTGCTTTGGGGCCGAAGCACTCCCCGCTCTTTCGCGGTTTATTTTTCCATATTAATTTACGCATATCTGCCAAATCGAAGACGTACGGCTATAGGGTCGATTTAAGTTACCATCTGCGCATTGCATAGTTCCATGCCAGCCTATACTGGACGTGGAAGTTGGGTCGGCCCATGAGTTTTCACGCCGATAGGAGGTCGTTGTTGTGTTCGTAATCTGTTGATGAAAATTTCCTTTTGCATCCAATCCCTATCGGTATTCGAACCGGGTACCTCCCGATCCAAACGCCAAAGCTTTAACCACTGTGCCATTTGGTCGGTCAGCGGAGACTTATTTGGATGCCCAATTGTTATAAATAAAAAAAAGGATTTTACAACATTTTAAGTTGATGCTAGATCAACTGGAGAACGTTTGGGTTCAGATTTGGAAGGCCTAATATTACTTTTAGGAATTAGATTGGAATTTTAATGTGATGAAGATGATTTGATTGGACAAATTTATGTTGTAATAAGGAGTTTATATGTTTGTTAAATTTGTGTTAATTAATGTTAACGATGAATGATAATTAATGTTGATGACGATAAAATACGCGTTTTAATGATCGACGCCTTTGTGTTATAAAAGGATTTGTGTTTGAGGGACGATTTATAAGATCGATTTGTGTGAATTGAATGTTTTATGATTGTGCTATGTGTGTTAAGTGTTAATGTGTTAAAATTTTCTCAAACTAACAATAAATCCACCCCTCGATGGGTGGATTTATTGTTAGTTTGAGAAAAGTTCTAGTCAAGCATAACCTGCACAAGTATGGATACTGCAACAAAGTCGCTTCTTCCCCATACCCTCTCGCCCTCTCGCCCTCTCGTGGGAGATTAAGAGATTACGAATCACTAGAACGGTGCCTTGGTGTTAGTTCTAAAAATACTTACCCTTGTTAATCATCTGATGGTTCTTCTTGTACTTTTGAAAGAAATTCTCCTTGTATTTTGTAAGTTTAAGCTTTTATTAGATAAATGAATTGATTTTAATTGATTATATTTGAAATTACAATTAAATTGTTTAAAGTTTAATGATTAAATGATTTGAACTGGATTGAGTTTAAACTAAACTATGATAATGATGTCGAGGTTCGTCGATTGACGAAACCTCTAAAGGTTCACGATAAAGTTTTAATGTGGAACTATTTGCACTGAACTGATTACTGAACTGTACTGTTATGTTACTATTGTATTGTCTTAATATTTTCAACCTCATATATTAAATTTTTGTTAAAGTTCTATCAACAAATCTACGTTTTGAAAATTCGGCAATTTTATCACGCACATACAAATTAGTTTTTAGTTTTACGAGAATTTGCATTTTTAAACAAATATTGATTTTCCAATTTTTCCGATCATCAAACTCGATATACATATTTGTTTTATCTACAACAAAACGTATCGCACCTATTTGGGTCGTAGTAAATATCGAGGTAATACCTACATTGGTTTTTGTTGTTGTTAATTAGTGGAGTACATTTTAGTTGCTTTATTATAATTTATGCGGATGTGACCAAATGAATGAGTAAAGCCTCAACCAGTCAGACTTAAGAGCTTAAGTTATACGCAGATTGCACCACTTCGGTTAGTGCTACAATCACCAAAATTTTATAGGCTTCTCGTCACAAATAAACAACGTTGCATGTACTACATACTTGTATTGTTGTTGTTATTTCGTTTGGTTATTGTACGTGTATCTTTTCTTTGCTTCCATATATTATGTCGATTTCGCTTACAGTAGCTGTGTTGCTTTCAAAATTTTACAACAACAATTGCATTGTATTAAAGCCGATTTTCTTAGAATGTTAAGAAAAAAAATTTTAGGATTAGGGGAAATAAAATCATTTTATGGTTATGGTGTTTACCGCAAGGCGTTATTTTTTCTATTTTTCTCGAAAAATTTATCTTTTAGTAAAATTTGGCATTTGTTATTTGATAGCAAATACCGAATTTAATTTGATCTATTTCATAAAATAAAAATAAATTAAAATAAATATTAATAAAATGAACCAACACAGAAAAATTAAAACGCATTAAAAATTAAAGCCAAAAGTTGTTGCTTTCACATTTCTTAGCTAATCCGATTAGATTAGTGAAAGCAACACTACTAGTGTGTTGTATGCACGTTATGTTACATTTGTCTTGGTCGAATCGATACCGTTTATGTTGTCGTAACGATTTTAATTTATGATCAATTTGTTGATGATGGGATTTTTGGTTAAATTCGCGATCTTTTGAAAATGGTGTGGTGTGAATAATATCACAAACACAACACGCAATAATATAATAAAGGCAAACCAAAAAGACATCGTATGTAGGTATATGCATCCTTCTAAAGAATAGTTAATAAAAATTTTCACTTCACTTAGGCATTTGCTATCACTACAATTACACAACCATGAAATAAAACAAATAAATTTAAACAATATATTTTCTTTAATTTAGTTTAATTTTCCTTCATAGTCGACAGTCAGACAACCATATATTAAATAACTTATATATAGGACGTTTGTGTTCTTTTTTTCTCTTAGCTTATCGCATTTACCGTAATTAGATTTTTTGTCACGGTGTCGCTTTTGTTGTTTTTTCGAACTTATTTTGAAAAATTGCCGTTGTTTGTTTACTTTTTTGTTTAGACAACTACCCAAGTAGCAATTTTTTGTTTCAAGTTGGTTTTATAACCAATACGAAACTTTGGTTTTAAAACCAAAAAGTTTTTGAAATGGTTTGAGACACGTTCACACGTTACGTTTCCGACACATTACGAAGCCGTAGCAGATACTGCTTTTGAGCGCGATTTTTGATACCATCTCATTTTATTTTTACTAATGAGAAACCGTTTATAAACAGTTTTAAAAAAAACACAGATTTTTTAAAACTGTTTATAAACGGTTCCTCTTCCTCATAACAAACTGTCTATCAAAATCGGGTTTTTACTGATTTTATAAAAACTTAAAACCATTTTAAGTTCCTATAATTAATATAGTTTAAATTTTTTTTAGCAAGATTTGGTTTTCACTTCGAGGTGAGTTTACCAAGTGACTTGACAAATCTTATTATAAGATTCGTCATTCATCATGTTTATCAGCAAACGGTATTTTCCGAGTTCGACCCTAAACATACCAAGCTCTATATTGTTTGTGCTTATAAACAAAATTAATACATAATGTTTTAGCGAATTATTGTAGAAGTTGGTAAACCATTATAAATTCCAGTGTTAAAAATACCTAAATAGAATAAAATTATTAGAAACAATAATACGGTATTTTAATCAATATTAAGAGTTACAAAAGTGTTTTTATAAACCGTTTCAAATACGTTGCAATTGTTCCAAAATAAAACCGTTTACGAATGGTTTCAAAATAACCAGTAAATTTTTGGATATTTGGAAACCATTTAAAAACTTTTGCTGGTGTCAAAAGGGGTTCGTAAAACTCGTCCAGGAGACGTTTAAATTATTCGGAATTGAAGACATGTTAGAACCGTTTCAAAAATACTAGTTACATAAACTCTTAAATGCAACTTCGATTTTGGTTTTTCTGGAACTTTGGTTTCATTTTGCTACTTGGGTAAGCTAAACAGTTGAAACAGTTAAATTTAGTTTTACTTTTTCACCAGCTGTGTTGATTTTCGAGTTTTTTTTCGAACTTGTACTAAAACAGCTAACTTCACTCTTGTCTTATAGAAAACAAATTTTGGAACACGATTCTACAAGGCAATGTCCTATATTGATACTATTTAATATTTGGTCAAATATCAACCCCAATTGACGATTTGAAATGTAGAGAAAACGCTATCCTTCGGAGTAAAATAAAATTGTACAGCCTACTAGAACAATAGAGGTAAATCCTGTAGAGTTGAAGCTAAGTTTTTTCCCATATAAAATTTGCTATTTCATTTGAGACACGTCAGAGCAGGATGGTTATATAAAAAAATGCATATGGCGATCCCATATACCAAAGAAAAAGCTAACCAAACAACTTTTTGTTTTTGTAAAAAGTGACGCGCTAAATTCGTTGTTTTTAAAAAATCGTGATATTATTAAGTAAAATAAATAAAATATTATAAAAGAGTTAGTGAATCGTGTTTTAGTGCATCAATTGTTAATATACATTGAAAACTTTGAACATTGAAACATTCAAATGACACTTCATGAAAATGTGAAATGTTGCCAAAATGCGCATCGAAAAATTTGAAAAAGAATTTCTTACAATCTATAAGTGTTTATATAAACTAAAATGATAATTATGTTAAAAGGAAAGTGATTTGTGATAAAATTATCCATATTTTAATTTAAAACTCAGAAAAAATTAATTAAACAGTTCTGGTTGTTGTTGGACTTTTTCTTTTTGTAAACGTATGTTATATAAAAGTGTCGCGTTTTTCTTATTGCTACGTACATATTCTACGTGCTTTTCTTTTCATAATTACTTTTTATTTTGGAATACTATAAGTACAATTTTTTACCGAAAATAAAAAAAAAAATAAATCCGTACTATATTGGAATAAAAATAATTGGAAATTTGTGTAGTTTTTAATTTCGATCGAACAAATTCTAAATACGACCCGTTGATTTATATGCTTTCTCTTTTACCCTCCGAATTTGACTCACTTGACTGCTGCTATCATTCACTCTTTACTTTACCTCTATGACTAGAACTGGATCACCTGCGCTTACAAAAGGCTAAAAACTGATATAGATCATTTTCCTCCAAAAAATTTGACAGCTGAAGCTGTATGGCAAACAAGAACAAACTAAAATTAAGTTGTAATTTTTGAAGTTTATGACACAACTATTAAAGTTTAATGTTTAAAACATAACCACAAACAATTGTACTGTTAAATTTTAATAGCATTATGAGAATTTATGAATAAAATAAAAAAATACAATTTTATTTTAATGGTTTGCCATACACGTTCAAATGAGGAAAATGGTCATAGCGAAGAAATTATAAAGTTTAGAAGCAAACAAAAAATTGTCTTAAATCACGTCACGACTGAAATCATCAATTTAGAAACATTTATATTGATAATCACATTTTAAGGAAAATTAATTTTCTTTTAATAACACTATTTGTTTAAAAAAATTTCACTTAAATTTTAAAATTAAACCAGTTTTTTGATATTATTATGAATACAACAAACAATTTTAAGAAAATCTTCCTATAGTAAATGCCCAAATTATAGCACAGCAAATTAATTTATTTTGCGCAAGAGCGCATCATACCTTTCGTCAGTTTTATACTTAGGTCCCGTCCGAATTCTGTGGTAATTTTTAGTACTGTAAACATTATGACAGAATTCTGGATGTAACCAAATTATTACAGCAACCTATTGTTATAATTTTGACATTTCTGTAATAATTTTCATGGGCACAGTGATATGTATCGAAAATGCTCACGAAAATTATTACAGAAATGTCAAAATTATAACACTCTTAAGAGCTACAATTAACTCTTAAGAGTTTACAATTGTTGTAATAGTTTGATTGCATCCAGAACTCTTATCACAGAGTTCGGACGGTGCCTTAATTGAAAACTTTACGGGTGGTGAAATAAAACTATGTTGTTCGGCTACGAAGCAAACCGAGTCTGTGCCAGTCTTTTAGGATAGCCACCATAACCCAACCTAACCTAGAATGATAAAACTAAGAATTATACTTTAACAAAACTTTTAATTCATTTTAAACCTGTGCATATGGGCACATACTTACTCAATAAATACCAGGTTTTACATTAATATGTACTAAAGTTTAATAAAATTTTAATCTGTTTAATTCTCCCCCTATAGCCATCAGAACATTAGCTGGTGTGGCTGGTACTTTTACATTTAATTGAAGATCCTTATTTTCAAATCTTGCTGCATCTATAGCCATCTGTATTGAAAAAATTGCAACAATTGCCATCGCAAACGCTGGTTCGCCAGCGGTTTTAGATCGTAAAACACCAAAATGATTCGGATTTTTTTGACAAAGTCTAACACGAAAATCTATTGGAATATCTTTAGCGCCTGGGATTTTATAATTCCAGGTGTTATTTGTCAATAGTTTACCATTTTTTGTATCAAAAGTTAATTTTTCAAATAACCAATATCCAAGTCCCATTACAAATGCGCCTTCAATTTGTCCTAAATCAATCGTTGGATTCATGCTTTCACCTGTCTCTTCGATAATATCCACTCTATGAATCAAATAATTTCCTGTTAAAATGTCAACTTCCACTTCACAACATGTAACACCGAGTACATCATATCCCAATGCATCGGTGTCCTTGAACACGTAACTTGCAGTTAGATCAACATTACGTTTAAATGCTTCTTTAGTTATATTACTCCATGTTGCACCTATCATTTCCTTTCGAATTGGCTTTAATCGATCATTTAAAATTTCACAAGATTTTTTAACGGCAAAGCCGACTGATTCTGTTGTTATGCTTGCCCCGGTCAAACAACTATTGGGTGATGTAGTGGTATTCGATGATTTTATTTTAATCAAATCGATTGGTAATTCTAATATAAATGATGCGATTTGTGATAATTTTGTATTGATACCTTGCCCCATTTCAATTCCACCGTGCGAAATAATAACACTTCCGTCATTGTAAAAAATGGAAACGGTTGCTGGGAATTTTCCTATATAAAAGATTGGAAATGTCATAGGTATTATGGAAATCCCTTTTTTCTTAAAAGTATTTTTTGCATTGAATGTAATAATATCAGCACGCCGTTTTATATATTCGGTAGCCTCAATAAACTTCTTAAACATTTCATAGATTGCAGAATTTTCACACATATTGGCTAGCCTAATTTTCATTGGATCCTCATTTAACTGACAGGCAATATGTTCTAAAATATACTCGATCATCGCAATTCCTTCAGCTGTACCTGGTGCACGACACCATGTATTACTGGGTGTTTGCGTTCTTACGATATGTCCTAAAAATATAATAAATTTGTTTAAAGTATTGTTGTTTTCAGTAAAATTTTAGTAAATAGTTCCCGAGCTGGGTGTTGTACCATCACTATTTTCGACTTTACCTTCACTTATGTGTCATTTTTACCGTAGTGTATTTCGCTTCTAACATCTCTTTACGAGTATTTCTTTTCTATGCATTCTATTGGTTTTATTTTGACTAAATAATTTTCCTTGATACGTTTATTGAAATGTCGAAAAGGTAGAAATCACAAATATATCAACAGGCTGAAATCGCGATAGAAATACGAAATTTTTTCCGCGAAATAGAATGTTATATTATTCCTGGAAAAATGAGACATTAAATAAATCGAAAATCGCGAATAGTGATGGTACAACATCCCAGTCCTATATGTAGGTAACTTTAGGCATATGCAGTTTAGGGTAAATTTTAATTGGCTTTTATGTAATAAGTTGCTCAAGTTACCCATTTCATACAAAAAATAGTAATTTATGAATATTACATTCGGCAACATTGAAATTTGGATAGATCCGTTGACAAAAAATGAATAAGTTCAACTACGTGGAATACAAAAACTGATATTTGTGGTCTTTCTTTCATAAATTTACAACAACAATCCCATATATCTATTCCAAATTAGAATAGATTAAAACCATATTTTTTGCTGGTATAGAATAATTATATTCTAATTGTTGTTTTAATGTTCACCACCAGGGAGTCAATGCGCGTTCCGTGAAATAATGAAAATGAAAAGTTTTTTTCATTAGCCATCGAGTAGGTTTGCATTACCCATAAGAAATTTTGATTTGACACAGTAAAATTTAAAATAACGTGCAAATAATTCAAACTACTAGATTTCCAATGAAAAAAACTTTTCATATCCATTATTCCACGGAATGCGAATTGACCCCCAGGAGAGTTTTAGAAAATATTTTTATTTTTAATTGTTGACATTAGAAATATAAAAGTGATTTTTGTTATTTCGATATCGCATTTTTCTAAAGAAGACGAGAAATTAGTTACGATTTGTAATAATATTCAATAATGTTCTAGCATATTACTATTTAATTGAATATATTTAGTTGCATTTTTACGTTGTTTTGAAATTAAAAATGTAATTGTTACCAACTAATAAAAAAAAATAAAAAAAATCTTTGGTTGTTACTTTGAGCACAATGTTTATTTCTATTCAGGGGCAGTATGTTGTACCATCACTTCGAATCGAAATCGAAAAAGTGAAAGTTGTATCATTTTTGCTTTTCGAAAATGATACAACATACCGCCATTCGACTTTTTTCGAATTTCGATTCGAAGTGATGGTAAACCATACCGCCCCAGAATGGAAATAGCTTGCACTGTAACGGAATCTTAACTTAATCCGTTACCAACCCATTTCCTTCATAATCTTTTTTTTTTTTTTTTTTATTATTAAATTATTTATTTATTTATTTATTTATTTCTACATATGATACAATTTTGTGAGCCACACACCTCGTTTTGAGGATTTCACCTCATTTAGAATGACGTGTGCTTTCAGTTAGTTTGCCCCAAATTTAGGCTTTACATTATTTTGTGCAAGTCTTTTTATTTTTCATTTTCCGGTTTTAGTAATCCGACACATGTTTCACGCATTTTGCCGCACACAGAATACAATTTTTTCGGAATTATTCCATTCGCCAGAATTTGCAAAGGTGGATTCCTCATAATATATGTCCAATGGCCTCCGTCTTGTATGGATTTTTTAGTACAAGGATAAAAAAATATAATTTAATTTGAAGAACAGAGAAAAAAACAACAATGACTCGACACGAAATTCAAAGCCTAATCTTTCCATCGTTAACGTATTTTCACCATGACTTTGAAGATATCATCTTCACGAAAATTAGACATTACGTATTTTTATTTGTGTTTGTTGTTGTATTCATATACAATAAATTTATATGAGATGCAATACGACAAACATAAATATATTTCTGATTAAATTGCAAGTCTATACGTCACTCAAATTGCAAGCCTACGTCACTTAACGTAGTATTATAAATACAATTGAGTAAACGTTGATTGTATATGTTTTGCTGTGTACGCAAAGACAAATATTCTGCTTAGAGTTAATCGAACGACCTATGTCGGAATTTAAAACTTTTCAATTTTTATGACACAGTTAAATTCCCCAAGTGTAAATTATAACACTTTTTAAATGGGCGGTTTCATAGAAATATTTTGTTAATATTTATTGCAAAAATGAAATTAATTAACTGAGAGAGTAGTACATTTCGTGTACAAAAATTTCCCCTCCTTTCTCAATGAGCCTCGCCACACTTTGATTCTTTGATCGTGATTCAATGATTTCAAAAAATCAATCGCCGTCCACATTTGATTTCTTTGCGCGTTTCTTTTTTTATGTATGTGTGTAAAATTATGTTTTTCGATTTATTCGTATTGTAAAAAATGTTTATTATTTGCTGCCAAAACTGCTTCCTTGGTTGAAGAAATATATTTTTTGCACTCGAAGTGCAAATTAAACTAAAATTAAGCCAAAAACGACAAATAAACAAGGTGTCTTTGAAAAATTTATTTTTGTTGTGCGAGAATCAGTTGAATGAGCCTCGCCACACTTTCATTCTTTCGTCGTCATTCAATGACTTCAAAAAACCAATCACCGTCCACATTTGATTTCTTTGCGCGTTTCTTCTTTTATGTATGTGCGTAAAATTATGTTTTTTGATTTATTCGTATTGTAAAATGTTTATTATTTGCTGCCAAAACTGCTTCCTTGGTTGAAAAAATATATTTTTTGCACTCGAAGTGCAAATTAAACTAAAATTAAGCCAAAAACGACAAATGAACAAGGTGTCCTTGAAATTTTTTTTTTGTTGTTGTGCGAGAATCAGTTCAATCAAAAAAAATTTTGCTGAAAAAATAATCAAAAATTTCCCCGCCAAAAAATTAGTTTGTTAGTGAAGGGGAAGGGAAGGAGGAAAGAATCACGACCAAAGAATCAAAGTGTGGAACCAAGGAATCAAAAAAAATTTTTGCTGAAAAAAGAATCAAGAATTTCCCCGCCAAAAAATTAGTTTGTTGGTGAAGGGGAAGGGAACGAGGAAAGAATCACGACCAAAGAATCAAAGTGTGGAACCACGGAATCAGTTAATTAATAATGGTATAAATACCGTACCAAAATTTTGGTAAGGGAGTTCAGTTTTTTATTAGACCAACGTATGGTCATATTTTGTGTGTAATCGCGAGTTAGGTATTAGGCGTTTTCGGAAATATCCCATTGTAACTTCTGAGCAATTTTAATTTTTTTAATGTTGATATCAAAAGTTACTCAAGTTACCCTCGCTATACAAAAAGTAAGTTTACATTTCGCGTGGTAATATTTATATTCAGCAAAATTCAATTACGTATTTTAACAAATATGTACAGTTTTGTTGTTTTTTTAACAGTTTATGCTTTGAAAGTTTGTAAATTAATTTTTCTGACACTATTAATTTAATACAAATTGACAGAAAGACAGAAAATAAAAAACAACTAAAAGTAAATTACCCTAAAGTTACTCTACATGTTTGGAAATAGATTTGGTAATTCTTTGTCAGCAAGTTACCCAAAAGTTACCATGGGATATTTCCGAAAACGCCTATTATAAGTGTTATTTAAAAATTGGGAAGGGAAATTTTTTTTTGTGGTGTTATTAAAGAATAAAATTAATTTTTTTTAATTAATAAAAAAATAAGGAACAATACAATCTAACGTTTTGTTTTGGAATTGTTTATATTCAAAGAAGGAGTTCTTTCAAGAGGTACAGGAGCTGTGTAAGCGAAGAAATTGGTGAGTATAGGGTTATGATAGGCGTGAGGTATTTTAATTAAGTGGCGACGTCCCTTCGTTGCTCTAAGCAAAAGCTTAGAGCGGGAGCATTGCGAGTAACCCTACCCAAAGGCGGGATACTCCCTTTCTTCCAAGGTCTTCCTCCACTGGTATTAAAATAGGGGGCCTAGGCACCCAAATTTGATTTTTTTATATATTTATTTGTCCTTTTGTCATGATGAATTTCACAAAAATCATGATAGGCTAAATAGCTAAATAAACGACCACAATGCCGCCATGTTGCTGGGATCCCGAGGCATTAATCCCTTTAAATTTGGTCCGCTTCCCAATTTCCCATTTCTAAATCCACTGTTTGACTGCATATTGCATGCCGTCTCGTCCCATATTTCTTCTATATATGCGGTAATCTAGCTTACCACTCGTGTGCCCCAATCATCCATGACCATATGTACTTCTACTGGCTGGAGCTACGAATACTAAAGCCGCATGGGCACAACAGCGAGTATGACATTTCTATGAAACGGATCTGCACCTGTACCATTTTGAAGTTTATTTATTTATTTAACCAACAGTATTAATTTACATCTGGTATTTAAAATTAGGTTTATTAATATAAATCAAATTTGAATAAAAAAATTTTTTAGAACTCTTTTAAATTGACCTCTGGACAAATTAAAATCGAACATGGTAGATACATTATTAAATACCCGGCTAGAATTACAAGTTAAACAAAACGTGAAAACACAACTAAATATATCTAATTAAATAGTAATATGACCGAATAATAAATATTCAATATTATTTCAAATCGTAACTAATTTACAACCGGTAGAATAGAATTATTCTGTACCAGCAAAAAAGTTGGTTTAAACAATTCCAATTTGGAATTACATATACATATGGGATTTTTGTTGTAAATTTCTCAAAGTAAGACCGCACTTGTGTGTTATAAGTATTATTTCAAAGGACAGTTTTCAACAAAATCCTTGCAAGTCTAGAATGTTCGATCGGTATATAAATACGAGTGCGACGTACACAGTGAGTTAGGGAAACCACTTAAAAATAAAAACTTAAAAGATAACATGAAAAAATAACAACCGACCAAAAGGCACAGTGGTTATAAAGCTTTGGTGTTTGAATCGGAAGGTACCGGGTTCGAAAACCGAAATGGACAGGATGCAAAAGGGAATTTTTATCAACAGATGACGATCTGTGACGGAATGGAACACAACTTGACCCCCTGACGGAATGCATAACTCATGGGCCGACCCATCTTCGATGCCAGAATAGGCTGGCATGGAGCTATGCAATATGCAGATGTGATAAAATCGGACCTATAGCCGTTCGTCCTCGATTTGATAGGCGATTGAGTTAGGTAAGGAAATGATAAGCGAACTGTGAAAGAGTTGGAAGTGCTTCGGCCGCTGAACAGATTGCAAGATAAAAATAATAATAACAGTGCATCGCCAATAGAAAACTTATAGCTTTAACGTATTAACGTAAATATATATATATATATATATATATATATATATATATATATATATATATGTATATATATATATATATATATATATATATATATATATATATATATATATATATATATATATATATATATATATATATATATATATATATATATATATATATATATATATATATATATATATATATATATATATATATATATATATATATATATATATATATATATATATATATATATATATATATATATATATATATATATATATATATATATATATATATATATATATATATATATATATATATATATATATATATATATATATATATATATATATATATATATATATATATATATATATATATATATATATATATATATATATATATATATATATATATATATATATATATATATATATATATATATATATATATATATATATATATATATATATATATATATATATATATATATATATATATATATATATATATATATATATATATATATATATATATATATATATATATATATATATATATATATATATATATATATTATATATATATATATATATATATATATATATATATATATATATATATATATATATATATATATATATATATATATATATATATATATATATATATATATATATATATATATATATATATATATATATATATATATATATATATATATATATATATATATATATATATATATATATATATATATATATATATATATATATATATATATATATATATATATATATATATATATATATATATATATATATATATATATATATATATATATATATATATATATATATATATATATATATATATATATATATATATATATATATATATATATATATATATATATATATATATATATATATATATATATATATATATATATATATATATATATATATATATATATATATATATATATATATATATATATATATATATATATATATATATATATATATATATACTATAATACTATAATTTTTGTGTTTTGGTGATGTGGATAGCGACGGCCAAGCCAAACAAATAAAATAAATCCCAAAAAAAAATATTATTTTGACAATTAAGAACATTGATATTTCAAAATAATTATCATGATAGCAAAATTGCCCAGACATAATATTTGATGCAAAAAAAATTATCAATACATGAAAAACACACATACATTCATAAATTATCATGATAGAAAATATCAGTGGATTTGCATAGTGTAGATGCCGGTTAGAGAAAGTAATTTGGGGGAAATTATTGTGGAAATATTTCGGGAATATTTCAGTGGTGTAAGTATTACGGTAGTGGTGTAAGTTTGTGAGAAATTATTTTCGGTATTTTCGGAAATATTCCGGAAGTGCTGCAAATTACGTGAACCGTCAAATTCTAAAGCTGTATTGCAATCCAGTGATACGATCCGCCTTTGACAGGGCACATTTGTTACAAATGTTACAGTAATATTATTCATTTTCTCTTTTCTGCTTAAAATTATTTGTATATTTGAGAAATCTAGACAATGAATTTTTAGTTTTTGGTATAGTTTAACAGAAATTATATTTTTAACGTTTCTGGTAAGTTAGTGTTTTTGAAGCACTAGAATTATAATTATACATATATGTACACAATCCTCCGATTTACACGATACCTTTTTGCACGATTTCGCTTTTACACGGTTTGAAAAAACAAAAAAAAATTATATTTTTAGTTTTTTGTTATTTCTAATTTATTCTATATATTTTACGTTAAAGTAAATGGACTATTCCTAAATTCCTTCCTAATGTGAGTGAAGAAGAAATATCTTATACTGGGTTTACACCAGAGCTACTTTAATAGTATAATACTTTTTTGCTAATAAAGTATAATACCCGGCCAGTTTACATCGCAAGCGGTGTAAACCCATACTATAATACTATATTACTTTTTTTGTTGACAAATATAATTTTTTTTGTTTAATATCACAAATGGAAATGTATATCGAAATAAAAAATGTCTTTACCGGCCACTTGAAAAAAATAATAAACCAAATTAAGTATTATAACATTAAAGTAGAGTTTAAACCACGCCTATAATACCAATATTTTTTTGATAGCTATTATACTTTAATAGCAAAATAGTACGTGATAAAGTATTAAAGTATTTTAGTTTGAGTTTACACCAACATACTTTTTTGCTACATACTTTTATTCTACTGGTGTAAACGGGGTATTAATAAGAGTGAGTAGGTACTTTAGTCACTATTATTTAGATAGTTTTTATTAATAAGAGCGACATGTATTCGGTACACGCATTTTGTATGGAAAATAATTTTTAATTTTGTTTGCAATTGTGAAATGTATAACGGATTTTGTTAAAATTACATAAATTACAAACAATTAGCTGAAACATGTCAGTTTGCGAAAAACATTCTATAAATATACCAATGTGTTACATCAGTCAAAAAACATATAAACACAAAACTATAAAATATTTGCATACCATTTCTTTCATATATCGTGTAAAATATATACAGGTACCCGGGTACCTTTGTTACTATAATTCGGACATTTAAATTACTTTGTGCTCCCACGTTCATCAAAGCTGTGAAATTTCTCATCTTTAAGTGTAATCGTAATCCATTAATTGAACTAAAAGTTCTCATAAAATTTAAAGTTTTATTACTACTGAAACTTACAAAAATAGACGTCCAAAAATGCAAAAGCTACCCGGGTATCTAATTATTCACATAAGGGTTAAAAACCAAACGATAATTTAAGAATTTTATTGTATTTTTTCGATTTGCACGGTTTTTCATACAAAAATCCCACTTTCGATTTACACGGTATTTTGCGGAACCAATCTACCGTGTAAATCGAGGGGGCGGTGTAATACAATTTACTGAAATATGTATATACATATATAAAATAATTTTAACAACAACCACATGATCTAAACTATCCTGGAGTTACTCTACACGTTCGTACATATGTATCTGGTAAGTTTTTGTCAGCAAGTTATCCTGAAGTTACCCGGATCTATTTACGAAAATGCCTATTTATAGTTAAATAATTGAAACTTACCTTTTATAGTCCAATTGACCATGTCATAACCATTTTTCATAGCAGGTGTCGTAAGAATTGTTGGATTTTCATTCAATGAGGAACCCATATCTTGAAAATATGCGTTATCTAATTTCCATATTTTTCCATTCTCATCAAATTTTACCTGATAATCTGACTGACAGGAGTACCTCTTACCAATTACAATCATATTTGATTCAATAGTCATTACAAATCTTACTGGTCGTTTTGATAAAAATGTTGCTAATGCACAAGCACATGCTATATGGGTGGCACGAGATATTTTACCACCAAAACCACCACCTAGTCGGCGCACATCGACATTTATCGAGCTTTGGAATATGTTCAAACATTCTGCGATAGCAATTTGTGTTAGATCCAGCCATTGTGAAGCTGAATGAACATTTAGTTCATCATCGATTAGATAAGTAATACATGTTTGTGGTTCCATTGAATGATGAAATTGGCCACAGATTCTTGTTTGCCCTTTAATGGTTTTTAGTATAGATTCATCAATTATTTTAGTTTCACTAGTAAATCCATCAATTTCGGAAATTCGCTCGGTCTGTTTTTCTCTTAAAACGTCGTCTACATTAATATAGAATTTATTATTTCTGTTATGATCAGTGTACTTAATTGTTACTAAACTTGCTGCTGTGTTAGCTAGTTCTAATGTTTCAGCTATAATAATTCCAATAGGCTGGCCATAATATTCAACTTTCTCACTACAAAATATTTTTTCATCTTCTATAATGGTAAACAGTCCCGGAGTCGTAAATGAATTTTTCCCTGGGATGTCGGCTGCGGTATAAAATGCAACAACTCCTGATAAATTTAGTGCTGGTTTTGCGTCAATACTCAATATATTTTCATTAATTTGTGTAGCAATCACAAAGGCGCCCCACAATTGATCTGGTAAATTTGGAATATCATTGGAATAAACAAGTTCTCCAGATGATTGCATTAAGCCCTCTAACTTTTTTATTGGTTTTGTAAGTGGCCAATATTTCTCGTATGTATCATAAGTTTGTTTTCCAGACGATTCCGTTCTGTCTAGTAAATATGTTCCGCTGTTATATTTTGTATAATTACCATTGCCAGGAAAAATATTTAATAAAAATTTATAAAGCAAATTTATTGCTAAAGATTTTCGATAGGATGGTGGTTCATTTCGTAAATCAAAATTTGGAACTAGTTCATCTGATAAAATTTTTAAAATAAATTCCAGGACCTCATTTTTAAACAAATTATCCATACATTTAACTTTTTCAACTAAATATTGTTCGGTGAGGCTAGCATGATGAAATTGTTTATTTATGCCACCGTAGCAAATTCGTGCGTTCCATAATCTTTTCGTCGTTTCATCAAATTGGAATAAAAATCCGCAATTTACGTAGCCATGCATATTTTGTGATTTCCCCATAATTTTATAACTTCTAAACTGGTAACATTTAGATTTTAATTGCGGTATAATAATTTTAAGAATCACTTTACAGTGCATATTCAGCTTTAGAAATTCTACCATTGAAATAAGTATTCGATTATGTTGTGAATCGATGATTTCCAACAGAGCATCAATAGTATCGAACAGTACAAACAAATCGGAAGGAAATTCATTATGCTGGTGTTTTATCATTAAATTACCAGCAATTGTACCGACGTTACGCACTTGCACGGTAGCAACTAGATCTAGATGTTGATTCAGTTCTAATAAATATTTAAAATTTTCATGTTTATTACCAACTGTCGCAAATATCTCTAATACTTCAGTTATGGTCAAGTTCGCTCCGATTTCAATGGAATCGCTCAGGAATTTATAAGTTGTCAGCTCCTTTATGAAGTTCATATCGATGAAAGTTTTATAATGTGAACTCTTGTACAGGCTTTGCGCTGTATTTCCCGAAACCAATATATAGTTTTCTATATCAGATTTGAGTAGATCCATTAGTTGCGTAATATTTGTCGGTTGATACCATTTCTGTTCATCCCAATTCTGATTAATAGTGATATGCCGATCCGACTCATAACTTTGGGTGATTGCTTTGTTATTACACACAGTGATATCTTCTATATCCTTGCAATGTGTACCTAACTTTGGATCGGCATCAACACAAAATGATTTACATGCATCTAGAATAGATCGATAACCAGTGCATCGACATAAATTTCCTCCAAATGAATTTTCCATCTCACGAATTGTAACGCGATTATCTTTCGATTCCATCAAACCGTGCAGATTCATTACCATACCTGGTGTACAATACCCGCATTGCGTTCCATTGTACACTGCCAACATTTGTTGATACTTAGAGTAACCTGTTTTGCTGTTACCGATACCTTCAATAGTTAAAATCGTTTTTCCGTGGCATAGTTGAATGGGAAAAGTGCACTGTAAAACAAAATGATATTTTTAATTAGTACAAGTACATACATTATAAAAGATTTAAAATATTCATTTTCACTAATAGTTTATGTGTTTATTAATTACGTGTATGACGTGAACATTTGTGGTGAGAATTATAATGTACGGGGTGTGTGGTTCAAAAACCCAATGCCAATTGTCTTGTGCCATCTACTAGTTCAACAAATATTGTTGAAGTGGAGTAGTTTGTTGTTATTCAACAAAAATAAGTGTTGGAAACAATGATATTGAAGTATAATGGATCATGCTAATGATGAAACGGAAACAATATATTTCATAATCAGTTGTTCAAACGAGTATGGCACATTATATAACTGTAATGGCCTATGGAAAACGCCATTCCTCAATTATACTTAAGAGAAGTGGAGAGTTCCACGTCGTTCAAATTGTTGACACCTTTGAAAAACTAATTAATAATTGTATAGGTACAGATTAAAGAGTTCAAGAGCTATAAAACAGATGTGATAGAAGAAATTGAGCGAATTAATCTCAAGAAAGCCCCTCAAACAATGTTCAAAATAAAACTGGAGCCATAATCGAAATAAAAAACAAAGGTAAGTCGCAATTCTTAAGCATCTGTTGTAAAGACAAATGATTGTATTTATAAGGAACCAAAGGTTGATTGCTATCGAAAGTATTGCAAACTACCTGCTGCTTGCGTAATATGCAGCAACCTTCACAGGATTAGTGAATGAGGTTTAGACAAAACAAAATCATGTTTGTCTCTGAACATGTTTTACGCATATGAACTCCTAGAAAAATACTATAGCATTTGCGCACAATATTAACTGGGAAAATATATGTCATATCTATGTACAATCTACTCTTCAGAAATATCGATCTAATCAATTTGTAAATTGGTGTAGTTGTGAGTAGCTAGAAGTAATTGCGAGTACATACTTTTCTAACGCCAATGGAACTTGGCTAATGAAACAGTGTTAGTACTTACAGAAAATTCTTCTGCTGTAATACCAATCAATTCACTGTGCTTGAATTGCAAACTTTTTTTGCGTGACAAGCTGGGCACCCGGGGGGTAAACCTAATTCGAGTATGCTGAATTCAATGGTGCTAGTCCCATTTCAAAGTTAGTCCCCATTTTTTAGATATCGCTTTCGACATGTTTTGCCTCTGAGTCAAAATATACACTCATATTCACGTTGATAGCTCCTGAACCATTAAGATTTTCGTTATGCGTTCTTCAGCAAAGTTGTTGCCAAGACAAACAACTTTGCCAAACATATCAAGGCCGAAAAACGACATCTACAATCATATTTTTGTGTTTTTTTATTTTTTGGTTTTGACGAAAAACACATTTTTTATCATTTTTTGTCCATTTATTGAATTTAAATTGATCGAATAAACATCTCATCGGCAAATATAGATATAATAGAAGGTTTTTAAAAGAAAACTAAATTGATTGAGTTGATTTTAATGTGATTTTTCTCAAGTTTTTCCTACAAAATTAACATTTTTCTTAACTTTTAATTTTAATTTTCTGATTTGTTCGAGTCGTCTTCGGGTTCTTCTTCCTCTTGCAAATTCCAACAAATGTCACCCAAGAGTGCATCTAGCTTTTTGCCGCTGTACCAATGTTCGAGCCTTGTCTACACTTGGTGAAAACGCTCGCCGTGCTCATCGGATTCGGCTGGTGATTGTTCGGCGAACTTTTCCACATGACAATGCAAAAAATGTATTTTCAGTGACATTTTAACTTTTATACTATGAAAAGCAGTCATCATATTTTCAATATATCTGCGCCAATCATCGGCTCGGTTAATTCCGAGAACATTCTTAATAACTTCTTTTACACATTTCCATGCCACAAGCTCTCGTTCACTAACAGCATTTTTAAATGCATCATCTTTCATCAGACGACGAATATCTGGTCCATTAAGTATTCCTGTAATAAAAAACAAGATGCGAGATGAAATTTCATTTGATCAAAACTTACATTCGAATAGATGTAAACACAAACCTTCTTTTATTTTCATTTCAGCGCTTTTATAAAATTTTTAACTACTCCAAGCTTGATATGAAGTGGTGGTAGCAATATTTTTTTAATTGGCACAAGTGGAGCCTCAACGATGCTGTCGTATCGCAATCTAATGTTCTCACTTAAAGCCCAGTTCCGTTCGTTGTATTGGTCGCCTTTAAAACGAGTATCCCATAGGCACATAAAACACATGTTTTTAGTGTAACCCAATTGCATGCCACTTAAAAGAGCTATCACTTTTAAATCTGCACAAACTTTCCATTGATGGTCATTGCATTTAATCAAATCGATGATTTTTTTCATTGATGCATAGGTTTCCTTTGTGTTTGTGCTGAGTGCAATTGGAATAGAATTCTTTGAGTTGGTAACGTGAAGGAGAACTGCCTTCAAGCTGCTTTTAGAGGAATCGATGAACAATCGCCAATCTTCAGGATTATATGCATTGTGCATTGTAGATACCAAACCTCGGATATCAGTGCAAACAGCGAGTGAATTATTCTCAATTGATTTGAAAAAAATCGTAAAATGACGATGACGATTTATTGCTCCATATATCCAAACATTTGGAGCCAAAATGTTCACTTGTTTTAAATAATTTGACAGAAGAATGGCTTGGCGCTGCGATAGTTTCAGGCGTCGTACCATAATATCCAAACGACTTTGCGAGATTTCAATGTGATTGCATGGCGCAGTGACATTTGATGGTTGATATATTGATGCAGATCTCCGGTTTCACCTTATTCAAATGTTGTTGGTAAATAATCCTCAGTTGGGTTTGATCTTTCCGGAACAGGTATTTCATCTGAATGCGGCGGCGGTAGATGAGTATTTCTCGTTGCAGTGTATGTCAAAGAACCAATTTTGTTTCTGTTTGTACCGAGAATATAATTCATGCACCCACCATAACATTGAACTGCATCATGTCTTTGTGGATCGACCCATATCATCAGGACACCAAATGGAATTGCGGCTCCAGTGTTTTGCCATCTATGCAGATGGAAAATGCATGTTGTACAAACAAAAGACGGCGTCCAATTTACTTAGTGGTGTAAATTGGACGCCGTCTTTTGTGAAAAAAATCTATTTGTGAAAAGTATAGTCGATATAAATCTTCGGGTTCATCATTTATTTTGCGGTGATTGCTCATAATTGTAAATTTTCCACACACACACAACAAAAGCACTTGAATTTTTGACTTATAGATGGCTAATGTGTAAGAATCACAACAATCAGTTATGAACAAATGAGACTATTGATTTGAAAAAATCAGTCTTCTCATCAGGTCGCGACGACTGATGTTGTATTATTACATTGGAATATTGTCTATATATACAGAACATACCATGTAGTTGTACTACTAGCGAATTGCTGCTTAGCGTACGAAATTTGATTCTTTCACATTTCCATCTATATTCTATTTTAACAACTAACTTTTCGCATTCACGAATTTTATTATATATTTTACTTTGGTATTGTAATGGTGTTATTTGTGATTGTTCTGTATATTGGTATATTTCAGCACTCTCGAATTACTTGAGTTTAAAGTACCTATCCATATTATTTATTTCACCAAATTTCACTTTATTTTTTGTATTCTTTTGTCACTTTATATATTTATGATGAAAAACTCTTTATTTTTAATTTTATATTACTTATAAAACACTTTACTGTACTTTATTAAAGAATTTTGTCATTTCACTAATTGGTTCATATTCACCATAATTTATTTTTTTACTAGGAGTACATTTGCAATGAGTGTTGGCCGAAGTAATTTCCGTCTAGAGTCAAGATCTTATAATTTCTACATATAGCAGGGTATGTGCAGGACGACTAACTACGTTTACGTGGTAAGAAAGATCATGGTCGTAACCTAGAGTCTTACGAAATTCGACAATCAATATTTCTTAACCAAAATATCGCGCGATCAATAGATTAATTTTTATTGCTTTTTATTGGTTATTTTTTGTCCCTCCTTCTTTTGTTTAGTTTTTGCTTTTTTCTGCTATATTTATCAAATTTTTACTTTTACAAATCAGTAGATACTCCTGATGATGACCTAACAAGTCGAAATCGATCGAGTGATTTTTTAAGCTTTTTAACAAATTTTTTAATTAAAATATTCAAAAAATCTAATTTTGCGAAATAAAAACAAGTGTTTAATAAAATGTGTTTATTAAGTAAGAATTTTTCTATTGCGAGAAAATTTTTTATTTTGAGTGAACTCTGTAATTGTATAAAAGAGTTTTGTTCAATATTCGATTAAGAGGAAGGAAGCGTGACTCTTCAAAAATGTTACCTGAAATCATGTGAAATAGCTTTGGTGAATTAGACCAAGGCATTTCTTAACTGATTATGATCAAATAAATTTATGTTCTGTAAATAAAATACCTACTTGACTTGCTTGAATCCCAAGAGTATTTCCATAAGATAAGGAACTCTCGCAGTGATTGTAATCAAATTGAAAGATGAAAATTAGATATTGATAATGTTGTGACCAATGTTTTGGTGTATGTATTGAATTTGATTTTCACATTTTCTAACATGTCTAAAATAGGCAGAAACAATTAATGGGTACGTTCATACCAACAGTCAACAATATGTTATTCACACAATGGTTTGATTTCATTTTTATATTTTGCCGACTCTTTTATCACAATTACAATTAAAATTTATTTACGTACAAAATTTTTTTTATAATTGAAAATAAATAAATAAAAACACGTTAAAACACTTTCGAATATTAATTTATCCCTTCAAGGCGTCAATCCAATTTTTAACTATGTACACATTAATTAACAATAAATTCGCTATACTATACAGAACTATGTGTTCTAGTTTGGTGGCTATTTAATTTTATTTTATAAATTTTATTTGTTTTTGTATTTATTTTTTCATTTAAAAGTAGGTAACGGATTGTGTCTGTGTTTATAAATCTCCAGTTCTTCGCGTCGATCCATATTCTGGCCTTTATGCATTCTGTTCAATACGTTCAAATTTGTGTTCATGTTGATGTAGGTGTGATTTTCGTCTGTTAAATGTTACCGCATAATTTGTTTTATGTGCATTTGTCCGACTTCAATCGCGTGTTCTCTGAATCTCGTTTCAAAAATGATCTGCCCGTTTGTCCAATATAAGATTTGTTACAATCATTACATGTTAATTGAAAAACACTACTATCGAGTTATAAGCCTTGTGTTTAGTTGATTTTGGAGTTTGTGTTGAGTTCCATAAATTTTAATTAACAAGAGCCGTGTTTTATTATTAGCGCCTGAAAGCTGTGTCCGGAGCAGCCAATTTTCTATGTCAAAACTTATATTTACCGCGCTATTTTTACATATAATTAACTTATTTAACTCTAAACTAAGATTTTTCATTCAACTTTAAAGTTAAAAATCGATAAAAAAAATGTTTGCTCTACCTATTTATCGGGAGCGCTATCTATTTCAATGAGAAATTTGAAAAGGCCTTTATTTTGTAAACCCCTGAAACCATTAGAAACTTTATCTTACAATAAAAGTATAAAACGCAGTAAGATGAATTCTTTTTTATAACGTCACTAGCTGAAGTACCCTGCTTTGCCCGGGTTAAAATTGAACTGCTGAACTTCAACAGGTGTTTTTTTATTTTATAACTAATTATAAATACTTAAGTGAATTGAATAAAATCAACACAAAAATAATTTGTTGGGTTTACCTCAATGCTTGCTTGTAAACCACATTTTTTGATTTTCCTCCCGGAGCTAAAACAAACAAATTTTTTGAAGTACCTAGAGCATGCCACATATAACTGAACATGAGAGAAGCAAGGACTTTCCAATTTCATGCCAGGGATTGTTGCACTTAAGGGATTGTCCGTGTTTTTGATGGTTATGGCAAATGAAAGTCTAACTGGGAACTGGACCCGTTTGAAGCTGAAAGTGGCTTCGATGGCATTTGGCAAAATATTTTTGACACATAGCCGAGTTCTATTGCATAGTTTTGGCGGATCCAGATTCCACAAAAGCATTATTGATGATCCTTTCTTCAATTTCAAGATATAAGAAGGCGAGTAATAATTACGGCCGATATACAACAAATATTGATACATATAAAACATTTCATTTTATATTGATACATATATTTCTCACAGTTTTTCTCGGCTGCGAAAATATGTTCGAGCTAAATTTGTAAGCACTCGCTATAGTTGATCAAAAGTTTGCATATATTGTAAATTCGTCCTTACAGGTGAGCCTGGAGAGAGGGTAACATTTTTGATCACTAACTCCCCTATGTTTTTCCTCGGCTACTAGAAAGTATGCGTGCAAAATTTCGGAACAATCGCTTGAGTGGATTAAAAGTTTTCATATATTGTAAATTCTTCCTTACAGGTGTGCATGGGGATGGGGTAACATTTTTTGATCCCTAAACTCCTTATGTTTTTTCCCGGCTACTAAAACGTATTCGCTCAACATTTGGAAGCAATCGCCCGAGTTCATCAAAAGTTGACATATATTGTAACTTCGTCCTTACAGGTGAGCATGAAGAAGGGGTAACATTTTTTGATCACTAACCCCCTATGTTTTTTCTCACCTGTTAAAAAGTATTCGTGCAAAATTCCGAAACAATCGCTCGAGTAGATCAAACGTTTTCATATATTGTAAATCCCTGCCTCCAGGTGAGCATAAGAAAGGTGTAACATTTTTTGATCACTAAGCCCCCTATGTTTTTTCTCGGATGCTGAGAAGTATTCGTTCTAGAAGAAATTTTTTGAGCAATCGCTCGAGTGGATCAAACGTTTTCATATATTGTAAATTCCTGCTTACAGATGAGCATAAGGAAGGTTTAACATTTTTTGATCACTAAGACCCCTATGTTTTTTCTCGGCTGCTATAAAATATTCTTGCAAAATTTGGGAGCAATTGCCCGAGTGGATCAAAAGTTTTTGTGGAACAAACATAGTTACAAACATACTTTTCTTCTTTACATATATATAGATAGATGTCAAAATAAATGTTAAATTAGTATATTTCAAGTGATAAATGTTTGTTTTATGGATGCATTTTTTTTTATTTTTAAGGTATAGTGAAACCAGTGAATAATAGCTGAAGTTTCAGTAGAAATTTTCCATTCGGCTCCGGTTAGTGCTCGAACAATAAAACAAGGGTGATATGTTATCGGATTCCGCAAATCACATAGTACTGTCGCTGTGAACATGTCATGGCACATAACTGGTAAATTAAAATAGCAATATTATAATGTAATGAATTAATAAATAGTTTCATTATTTGAATGATTTTAGAAAAGATTTATTTTGCGAGCAGCATGTTTGATGAACTAGAGAAAAATTTGTTGATCACACCATCATGAAATTGTACGGTGATGAAAATTTGGACAATAAACCGTTAGATGAGAAATCGAAAAAAGTTTGACAGCATTTTCCATTAAATCTGTTCTTGTGTTTTCATCCCGGTTCAAGTTCTTGCAGTTGAAAATGAGTAGTGCAGATACATATATGTATGCAAGCTGAATCGCTAATTTAAAGGAAGTGGCTGCAACATGTGAGTTCAAATTCACAGGAGGTAAGAATTATTTTGATTTCGCTATTCGAGTTATCATAGTCGTATACATGACTTCTACGAGGCAGTACGAACAGCGACCTTTCAAAAAGGTAACCCCAGCATGGATGCCGTCATTTCAACTTATTGAAAACAATACAAAATAAAATAAAGTTGCTTACTCAATTTAATACATCGAGCAGTGCCAATTAATTGTTAATTAGTGATCGAACGAATTGATACCAATACGTATCAACGTCACGTTAAATCTTTACTTCTATCACTATTCGCGGGTGTGCTTGAGAGATCTTTACTTGGTCCAATAATTTTCTCGTTATATATTAATGACATTTCAAAAATTTCTCTTAGCTGTAGGCATGATATATTTTCGGAAGGTGTACAACTTTTATACAAGGATTGTAACACAAACAATTCAACTATTTACGTCGGATCGGTGAAGGCTTCGAATTAATTGCTGAATGGCGCAACTACACACACCCTGCTTGTTAGATTACTGGTTTTAACTAAATACTTATTTTATAATGATATAGTGTTAAAAAATTTGAAGCAATGCTTAATGATAAAAGTGGCTACAGCTTAGAATGGCTGTATTATGCCATACGATCTCCACCGGTTTGACCATCTCAATTCAGGAATAACATCGAAGGAGTCTCGTGAAAAAGTTATCTTGATCGAGTTTTGATGTTTATTTATAAAGCGTTAAATTCTGGTTTACCGAAGTACGTCACATAATATTGTCGTTATCCCTTTCCCGGCCCGTATACTTATACACAATTGTGTATGTAAATTTCGATTACGGAAAACAAATATGTCAAACGTACAATAGAATTATGAATAAACTAAAGACCAGCCTACACCTTTGTGTATTCTATTAGATATTTTCCCTGAAAATAATAGTAAATAAAGTTCAAGCAGCACAAGTGTGTGATTCCGGAAAGTTCAGGGAAGTTATATGATAACTGGGTGTTGTATATATTGTTGTAAAGTGATTAAGAATTATCTAAATTAATTAAAACTCATTAATTTGCTAGGGCAAATAACTCATTTGCTATGGCACAATTGTGTCGGTTGATATTTAGTTCAGGCGGAATTTAAAACGTCAATTTAAGGAATGATAATTTATATACACGTTTGCGTATGATAAACTTAAATTACAATGAAAAATGAATTATTTCTGAAATTATTTCTTGAACTCGAAAGTGTTATGAAAGATGTACGAGCACTCTTGCGCATGGCTAGAGGGTTCATCCCTGGAATAGTCTTTTATTCAAGAAGCAAAGAGCTACGTTTCTGAAGTGATTTAAAAGCTAACACAAGTTTTAAATTGATTTTAATGAGCAATGAATGATTATTATCTTGTTTTTTATTTTATTGTTATGGTAATTTAAGTATTTTTATAATTTTTATTTAGTTAAAACAAAACTAATCTATATTTGAAAAGTTTTTAGTGCCGTTTCCTTGAAGTGATGATATCGTTGACGTTGTACGTGATACATATCGATATTTATTGATTTTTATCCAAATTACTTCAAATCTCACTAACATGCTAATTCTCGTCTGATAAACTATCTTTTCCTGATGGTGAACCACCTGCTGGAAGGGTAGTAGACTAGTTTAATTTTACTTGCCATATTGTGATGAACTACAAATTGTGAAATGTTATTTACTTTTCACGTACGAGTATCTGAAATCAGAAACTAAATAATTCAAAATTCCATTTACAAAAAAGTATTACGAATATTTCTCTTTTGGTCAGAGCTCAGTTATAGAATCTAAAGTTTCTTGTTTAAATGAAAACCACTCAATTTCCGTTCCTATTTCTATTTAAAAACTTTTCTATATGTAATCTACTTACATGTAAAGATTATGCTATTCCAATATTTTATAAATAGATGGACAAATGAGTGCTTTATAAATAGATGAAGACATAAATAGAGAAACACATATGTTCAGTTTTATTTTTTATCTTATCTCTTAGAAGTGGCAACGCAATTAAATCAAATGAATTGCTTAACTTTTGATGTAAAAAAAATACAATATGGTGTATATGCACTCGACTGATTGTAGTATGTATACATTTTCTAATTTCGAGTGTGAGATTATTATGTACACCATTTTGTGATATTTTTAAGTTTTTGGTTGCAATGTAAGAATACGAATATTAGTGTTTTAACGAAATTATTCAAATCAGGTTTGTAATTTCATATGTACAGCAAGAAAAATAAAGTACTTTCTTTGTCGTAACCATTTAATTTAATTGTTAGTTATTCTACTTAATTTAATTTTTGAGCTTATTTACGATATGCATAAACATTTATATTTTCTATAATACTATCCAATACATACAATAAAGCTTTCCCGTTTTATTTTCCTGTAAATATTATTTTTACTTCATCATCTTATAGAAAGTGCTGTGGATTACAAACTGAGGATTACAAACTCTCAAATATTAGTCCACCGCATATGATGTAGAAACAAACTAACAGTTATACCTGTAAATTTGAGTCAAATCTGCGGGATACGAAATGAACTTGTTCGAACCTTGAGCCTAATTTCTATAATGAACCATTTTTTTTGAAAACAGAAGAATCACCAACACCGTTCATTATTAATGATATTCACCACAAAGAAATTGAATATTGAAAAACTTCAAAATTATTTGAATTTCAACAATACTTACTTACAACAATATTTTGAATAAATAAACTGGAATGCCGAGTTTAATCTTAAAGACATTGATATACACATGGAAAGATTTTAAACACATTTATTTAAAGGCATTGACCCCGTGTCTATGAGCAAACCGAACAATTATCCTCCATGGTATGATGATAAACTTCATAAAATCTCAAATTATTTTCTCAGGATAGTAAACCGAAATTTACTCTGTGTAATTACAATTTTGAATCCTATTTTATTCTGAAATACAAAAACTATATTCGCAACCTAAAGGGCAAAATCAAAAAAGATCCGAAACACCTTTGAAACTTTTTTTAAAACCAAACGCGAAATTGATGACTGTTACCTAGCCTGGATCAGATTTAAAGATCACAACTCTTGTGATCCACAGAGCATAGCATAAACCACATTTGAATTTTGATTTGTAGATGGAAAATGTGTAAGAATCCCAACAATCAGTTTCGAACGGATGAGATTATTGATTTGAAAAAATCAGTCTTCTCATCAGGTCGCGACGACTGACGTTGTATTATTTACATTGGAATATTGTTTCTATATATAGAGCAATACCATGTAGTTGTACTACTAGCGAATTACTGCGTAGCGTACGAAATTCGATTCTTTTTTACATTTATCATCTATATTCTACTTTTGTAATTAACTTTTTTTCGTGTTTACGAATTATATTATATTTTACTTTTAGGTTTTCGATAGCAATGGTGTTTGTGATTGTTCCGTATATTGGTCTATTTTCAGTATTCTCGAATTACCAATATACGGAACAATATACGAAACAATCACAAACACCATTGCTATAGAAAACCTAAAAGTAAAATATAATATAATTCGTAAACACGAAAAAAAGTTAATTGCAAAAGTAGAATATAGATTTTTTTTTTTTTTTTTTTTTTTTTTTTTATTTAATAAATTTATTTATTTATACAATATTACAACTGATTCAGAGATCATCTAGTAATTTATCTTTCTTAAATTAAGTTCTCGGGTTAAGATGAGTAACCTATTGGTTACTCATTTTATAATACTTTCTTCTAAAACAAACTGCCCAGCTCCAGAGGTTTCTGCCTTTGGAGTCTCCTCACGCCGTTAGTGGTGTCCAACATACGACGGATATCTGCATTTTCGTGTAGAGATAAGCGCTGTACGTGTTTCCTTGCATGATTCTTTATTTCATCGGTGACGTATTCCATCTTCAAGTCTCTATGGATGTTGTCATTCCTAATGTACCATGGGGCGTTCACAATCCCTCGTAGCACTTTATTTTGGAAGCATTGTATCATTTGTACATTGGTTTTCTTGGCACAACCCCAAAGCTGGATACCATAGGTCCATACTGGTTTTAGCATTTGCCTGTATAGAAGCAATTTGTTGTGTATTGAGAGCTCAGAGTTTCTACCCATGAGCCAATACATTTTTCTATATTTGATGTTTAACTCTTCTTTTTTCTTCTTGATGTGTTCTTTCCATCTTAGCTTAGCATCGAGGGTCATGCCAAGGTATTTAGCTGTATTTGCATATGGAATTTGGTTTGAGTTGAGAACCACGGGAATACAGTTTACATTTTGATTTGTAAAGTTGACGTGTACTGATTTGGCTTCATTTAATGAGATGCGCCATTTTTTAGTCCAGTTGCTCACCGTGTTAACTGCACTTTGAAGTTTGCTTGTTGCTTCCGAAATATCTTTTCCAACTGCTAGAATAGCTGTATCGTCTGCAAATGTTGCTACTGTGGTACCTTCAATATTCGGTAAGTCTCTCGTATAAAGAATAAACAGAATAGGTCCAAGTACGCTACCTTGTGGTATACCTGCTGATATTCTTTTTATTTCAGAGTACTCATTTTCAAATTTGACTCTAAAGTGTCGATCAGCTATGTACGATTTAAGAATTTGATAAAATTGCTGAGGCAGGTCTCGATGCAGTTTAAATGCAAGCCCTTGGTGCCAAACTTTGTCGAAAGCTTGAGCTACATCTAAGAAAATACTGGAGCATATTTTCTTATTCTCGAGTGCATCCTCAATGACATCCGTTATTCTGTGAACTTGTTCAACTGTAGAGTGATTTTCTCTAAACCCAAATTGGTGTGGTGGAATTAGGCATCTCTCTTCTATTATAGGTTTGAGTCTTTTCAGCAACAGTTTTTCAAATATTTTTGATATGATTGGAAGTAGTGATATCGGCCTATATGATTTTTTATCGTTTCCTGGTTTGCCTGGTTTAGGAATCATTATTACTTCGGCCACCTTCCATTGTCGTGGAACATATTTCAATCTGAAAGCTGCATTAATTATTTGATTTAATTTACGCAAACCTTTCTCGGGAATGGCTTTCACAATTTGCCCAGTTATTAAATCATAACCTGGAGCTTTTCTAATACTTAAGTTACTATTGATTTCAGTTTTAAGCTCCAATAAAGTCACATGCCTTATGTCAAGATCATCTGCTTTGTTTACGACTGTTGTATTTTCATTTGCTGTTTGCCTCGGCAACGGTTGAAAAGTCTCTTCTAAATAAGCAGCAAATAGAGAGACTTTCTGTTTGTCACTTTTAGCCCATGAACCGTCATCGCATTTGATAGGCGGCACATGCATTTTGGATCTTTTTAGTCCCTTCGTTGCTTTCCAAAGCGAGTAATCGTCATCCTTTAGTTCAGAAAGACCTCGTAGTCGCTTAGTTATGCTTTCGTTCTTTATTTCTTTTATTAGTTGTTTTAATTTGTTGCACAAAAAATTTAGAATAGTTTTGTGTTGCGGTGCACGAGAGTGCTGCCAGATTTTGCGAGCTTTCCGTTTCTCCCTAAGTAGCTCTCTGACTTCAAGAGGATAGTTATGTTTCATTATAGCGTTGGTATGAGAAATCGGTGAACTTTCCCAAGCCGCTTGTTGGATGTTGTTATTAAATATTTCTAGTTCATCTTCCAACTGCACCTTCGTTCTAATTGGTTCGCCGAGATTTGTTCGATCTTCTACTAATTTCTTGAATAGATCCCAATTGGTTTTATTGTTTGTTAACTTAGGTGAATTATCTTTTTTTATTATCATTGTACTCAGAGTCATGATCACAGGTGAGTGGTCAGATGATAGTCCTTCACTATTTTCAATGCATGTGTAGTCCTCTAAAACTCCTTTTGTTACAAAGAAGTCAAGAAGATCTGGAATTTTATGTATGTCAGCAGGCCAATATGTTGGTTTATCGCCAGAGAGGAATTCACAGTTGTTCTCGCGAGCTGCATTAAATAACTCTTTCCCTTTAGAGGTTGTAAGTCTAGATCCCCAATAGGTGTTCTTTGCATTAAAATCACCGCCTATGATAAAATTTGATCCTAGTGATTTAAAAAGTCGACTGTAGTCTTCTTTTTTTAATTGATGGCGTGGGGGACAGTAAATAGAGGAGATACAGTAAATAGAGGAGAATATAGATGATAAATGTAAAAAAGAATCGAATTTCGTACGCTACGCAGTAATTCGCTAGTAGTACAACTACATGGTATTGCTCTATATATAGAAACAATAGTAGTGTTGCTTTCACTAATCTAATCGGATTAGCTAAGAAATGTGAAAGCAACAACTTTTGGCTTTAATTTTTAATGCGTTTTAATTTTTCTGTGTTGGTTCATTTTATTAATATTTATTTTAGTTTTTTTTATTTTATGAAATAGATCAAATTAAATTCGGTATTTTGCTATCAAATAACAAATGCCAAATTTTACTAAAAGATAAATTTTTCGAGAAAAATAGAAAAAATAACGCCTTGCGGTAAACACCGTAACCATAAAATGATTTTATTTCCCCTAATCCTAAAATTTTTTTTCTTAACATTCTAAGAAAATCGGCTTTAATACAATGCAATTGTAGTTGTAAAATTTTGAAAGCAACACAGCTAATATTCCAATGTAAATAATACAACGTCAGTCGTCGTGACCTGATGAGAAGACTGATTTTTTCAAATCAATAATCTCATCCGTTCGAAACTGATTGTTGGGATTCTTACACATTTTCCATCTATAAATCAAAATTCAAATTTATTCGCGATCCGGCATTAATAGAAAGAAAAGTATGGGGTGGTTGGGAAGTTGATTGTGTATAAGTAAGTGTCGATTATCATAGGCGTTGTCATACAGTTTGACGCAAATGGAAGTAATTTCCTACGGTTGTGTATTTAATTCGAGAATACTGAAAATAGACCAATATACGGAACAATCACAAACACCATTGCTATCGAAAACCTAAAAGTAAAATATAAACCACATGTTTGCTGAGTTTTTCCAAGCTGTTTATAAGGCAGGATAGTACAGTAGTACATTCATATTTACTCCACACATTGAGCCTTCTTATCCAAGATGAAAAATAACTAGTGACGTCCATTTTCTAAACCGGTTCGGGAAATGATGTTTCGTCCTACAGAGGTATTACATCTATATCTGCTATACCTAAGTTGGAACGAGTCAAAATGAGTAGTTCGTGTAGCTGGGTCAATGTCTTGAAGAAAAGTCTACTATACGCATATGCCTGGAAATGAACGGTTACACACTTAAATTGCATTTTAAAATTTTAGCACGGCAGATTACCTTGAATCATGTAAATGTCAATAATTCTTCTAAAAATTAACATAACTCAATTGTTTTTCTAAAATTTAAAGACAAAGTTCTTCTTTCTTCTCCTGAATGAACATTATTATCCATAGAGTTATTCATAAACAAACATTGATGCATTTAAATAAATTATGTGCAAAATAAAAAAAATCATTTAATACATTTTCTCAAAAAAATCACTTAAAAATTTTTTAGCAGTCAGAATTTTTCGCTGATGTAATTTATGGTATAAATTAAATGTTTTTTTTATCGCATTATCAGCATCTTTTTATTAATTTATTTTATTTTATCTTAGATGTTTGATGGTGATAATACGATAAAAAAACATTTAATTTATTAATAAGTATTGTTTTTTATTTCAAATTTAAATTTATCAGACGATCTACTAAGAAAAAGATACTCCGTTTCTTATCTAATCACGCATAGTTTTTGAGATATTAACAATTCAATGTTGTACTTGTTATATAATTATTCGATGTTGGCTGCGGGCCAATAGTCGGGTAAAAGTCAATTTTAAGTAAATTTTTCGGTAAATTCATTTATTTTTCAAAAACTCTATGGCAAACTGATTGAAAAATCTGTTCTAAATCCGATTTTAACCATAGTAAACCAATTACCCGGCTATTGGCCCGCAGTCGTTATAAGTAAAAAAAAATATTTAATTTATCGAAATGTCTCACTTAATGATTTTATAAATAAATGTATTTGTCGAAAATTATGAAGAACCAAAGCAATCGTTTTTTAACGTATTAAAAAAAACAATTTAGTACTTGTTAGTTGCATCTGTTAATACTTTATAATCCTTGGTAAATATGTATACTGCAAAAAACGTTAACCTTTTTAAATAATTTACCTGCTCGTTTTTAATCAGAAATAATAAAATGTCACGCTACACATTTGAAGAACTCGCCGATATCCATTTTATTTATGGTTTGTGTGACGGAATTGGACGAGCAGCAAAACGTGAATACGCAAACCATTATCGAAATAGGCAAGTACCAGATCATAGAATGTTTGAAACAATTCATAGAAGATTACGAGAACAAGGTTCCTTTATGAATATGAAAATGTTAGCCAGATTCAACACGAAATCAATGTCAATGAACAAATTTCGAATTCTGGAGGAAGAGATCCCATCATTAGCACGAGACGTCTTTTAGTACAACTTAGCATTAGCAAAAATCACGTCTCGAAGGTACTTCGAAGCAACCATCTACACCATCTATTATCGCTCGATTTACCAAAGAGAGCCAATTTCTATCGTTTAGTTTCAAACAACGAGGAACATAATTTCTCATATTTGTCATCCTTTTTGTGGACAGACGAATCGACATTTACTAGGAATGAAGAAACCAATTTCCACAATCAGATAATGCACATGTTAAGTGAGAATCATCATTTCAAAGACAATTTAGTGTTAATGTACGGTGTCGTATAATTGGTAATAATTTTATAGGGGCAATTTTTCTACCTCAAAGATTGGACTCACAAAACTATCTTCAATTTTTGAATGAAACCGGTTCCATTGTGCTAGATTCAGTTCCACTCAACAAGAAGAATACTTTCTTGTACCAAGAAGCTTCTGCGCACTGTGAAACACAAGTTTGTGATTGGTTGAAATAAATTATCCAGGGCGATGGATTGGTCGCAACGGTCCTAAAACTTGGCCGCTTAGATCTCCTGATTTAACACCACTAGATTTTTATGTATGGGGATAATTAAAAGGACAGGTCTACGCAACAAAAATTCAGACTAGAGAGCAGTTAGTTGCTCGAATCAATCCGGCAAAAAAATAGAAGAAAATTTAGGAAATTTCAACATGGTTGCTGTTGCAGAAAATTTATTAAGTGATTTTTTATTTTTACTTTGCGCACAATTTTTTTAATTCCACCAATATGTTTCTTTATTAATGGAAAACACTATGGATGAAAATTTTCATTCACGAGAAGAAAAGAAAACTCTGTGTCTTTAAAATTATAGAAATCAATCGAGTTATCTTAATTTTTAGAAGAATTATTGGCATTTACATGGTTTGAGGTAATCTGCCGGTTCATTTCTGGCCAATGCGTAGTAGACTTTTCTTCAAGACATTGACCCAAGTTCATGCCCTACTCACTTGGACTCGCCCAAATGGGACAATCTGTATGTCGCAATAACAGCATGGTATTTGCCCAATAGACCATTATTGACCACTTTCATAGAATTTATCAGCTATTCTATTAAAAAAATTGAGAAGCACAAACGAGTTCATGTTAGATCCGTTTTGAGTTTTACTAACACAATTGTGTGGGTACGGGAAAAGTACCATGTCAAAAATTTATTTTTGTAAGTGTTTTGAACCAACTTACATATTTGTGTATTCCTTTCAAACTTATTTTCGTTCGAAAAAAACACTATAACTATACACACAATTGTGTTGGTTGTACTTCAAAACAAGTGAAATTTTTTATCAAAAATGCCATTACATACTATGATTTTTTACTCACACATTTGTGTGGTTTGGACTTTATAGGTCTATTATGAATCTCACTTACTCGTCACCGGGTGAAGAGTCGTCACTATAATTCTATTTTGGTATTATAATTTTCCCAGTGAGCGAGTGATCGTCACATGCGTGTCGCTTGGCGAACTTTTAGAACTTTTGGTATTATAATTCTCACAGTGAGCGAGTCTAATGTCATATATGGTCACCTAAAATATGGTGGTGAGAGTCAAGTGACAAAGTATTTTTTGGTATTAGAAATATAATATTTTATTAATATTTTAACATTAAAATAATTAATTTATATTTTTCATAGTATAAGGAATAAACTAAAAATTACCACATTTCAACAATTTATCAAACTTGTTGAAGAAATTGAAAAAACCAGGATATTATATTATTTCAAGATGTTGAAAACCACATTTCGTGGATTTCCAGATGTTGGATGTCTCGAATCTATGTGTTCAGATTAGGGTCACATACCTAGAGGATATAAAAAATGCCATGTTGAAAGTTTATATTCTTTGAATTTTTTAAGTACTCACAACCATTGTGTTTAGACTATAATAACCTTTCCTATTATAGAATAAATTAACGCACAATTTTTTTATTATTTGTAAACAACTAAAATTTTTTGACATTACTATATGGTTTCTATAACGACAAATAACAAACTCTAAAAAATACAAGAATCCACATACGACGCCGCAAACAACGGCTCGCCAAAATAAAAGGGAGAATCACAATACCAATTTTGAACTCGGGTGACTTAGATAGTCACGGCGAGTGGTGTGGTGAGGCGAAAATCATAATAGACACATTAATTAAGCCATTTTTTTTGGTTGAAAAAGGGATATACACCAACTTCGCAAAAACCTTCGACTCCGGCAGCCACTGTAAAACTTTGGAACACATATTCAAGTCCGGGTTTTCCAGACACATTGCAAGAGGTTGACTCCAAGAATGTAAGCCGGTACAAGCAAGTTAGGCCCTGTCCCAAACACCGAGTTATTTGCTTATACCGACTTATTCAAATAAGTCTGCTATCGAGATGACTTATTTTGAAAGCAGAAAACTTATTTGATCATGTAAACATGAAAAATACATTTCACCATGTAAACATGAAAAATTCAACAAATTATCAAATAACTTTCAAACATTTAAGAAAAATTTTCTGTCTTTTCTTCAATTCCGAATTTTCGAAAATCAAATTAATGTAAACAGAAAACTGGTTCCTATGAGTTTTTGACGTTTGACGTTTTGACGACAAGAACTCTTTTTTTTATTCGAAATATTTGCAGGAGAGCATTTGAAATATTTAGGGAAATCGCAAGAAGAAATTTGCATACAAAAGCGGTACCACATGAATTAAACGAATAAAATGTTTTTTATAGTTTAAACGATTTGAATATTATTATTTGTTCATGACTATAATAATAAAAAACCAATTTCAGAAAATTTCGAAATTAAATCTATATTCGGTACGGTCCTATCTTTCGGAAATATTTTTTTAAAGCAAGAGGTGTGTATAAACGAGCGATATGACTATACAAAAAAGTGCTCCCATTTTTAGCTGTTGTTTCATATTGTTTCTGACATTGATGTCGTATCCATGTATATAGATCAGTGAGTAGTCAGCACAGAAAAAAAAAAATTGTTGGTGTTTTTGTTTTTGTAAATTTTCAAGGTGTGAATTCTGGCCGCAATTTGACTGATGACTCATGAGAAATTTGTATACGTACAGTATACAAATATCTCATGACTCACGAGTCAAACTGTGTCCAAAATATACCAAGATCTTCTAACCTGTCTAATTTCGGCTCTTTTTGATTCTGTGTAAAATGGTTACATTTTTATTGAATTTATAGTGTACCTATGATTTCAGTTTTTATGTGTTGCGTGAAACTTGATTTTATGTACTTTTTTAAATTTGGTTATGTCATTGATGTGTTCTTTGTAATTTGAAATGAGCGTCCTTTTTATCTCAAGTTGTATTTAGCCTAACCTGTGTATGCGGATCTCTGCACAGGTGGACCCATGTTTCTCTAGACGGCAAGGTGGGAGCCAGAGTCTTATGTGAGAAGCTTTTGCCAAAACTGACAAGACCCTGCCTTTTTGGGGAACGTGCGAGAAGACTGGGTCTACAGACGAATGAATTTGTAGAAATTGCATGGACGAAGAGGAGGAAGAGACTTTAGATGACTTTCCTATGCTCGTGTCCGGCACTATAGTACAGTATGGCCAGCCTTTCAGGGTAAATGGAAAATAGGATCCTGTGATTCTTCAAAGTTGTTGTTCTTGACTTGCGCAACAACTTTGCTGAAGAAAGCAAAACGAAAATCCTGGTAAAATCCACTGAATCGATTTAATTTTCTTTTAAATAGTTTCTATTGAATCTATGTATATTTGTCGATGCGATGTTTATTCGATCGATTTTAATCGATTTAAATTCAATAAAATGATAAAAAGTGTTTTTCGTCGAAATGAAAAGCAAAAAAAATGTAGATTTGGCTTTTCGGTCTTGATATGTTCGACAAAGTTGTTTGTCTTGGCTTGCGCAACAACTTTGCTGAAGAAAGCATAACGAAAATCATAATGGTTCAAGAGCTGTCAACGTAAAAATGAGGGTATATTTTGACTCAGAGCAAAAACATGTCGAAAGCGATATTTCAAAAATGGGGAGTAACTTTGAAATGGGACTAGCACCATTGAATTCAACGTATTCGAATTAGGTTTACTCCGTGGGTGCCCAGCTTGTCACATTTTTCAACTAGCACAGTGATCAAAAAAGACATCCAGTCCCGGTTAAATTGTTTGGAAAGATATAACGAACATCGATTACATAAAATAACAAACATATATATAAAAAACCTGACTCATCAGGATTAAGAAAAATTTTAATTGAGGATATAACTGCAGGTACACATGACGTGCACGGTTTACTTACAAATATGTCTTTAGTTTTAATTTGGTTAGCTGGATTTAATAACTTGGAAAATGTTCCAAGTTGGAATGGATATATGCAAGCAGTTAATAATTCTGGTAAGATTTATAATTTATCTCATAGTGGTTTAAATTTTAAGAAACTTTTTCAATTTTCCAAGGTTCGTTTCAAGTTTCACAAATAGTGCCAGTACCGTTCATCAATTTAAGTGCAAGTGACTTGACGACGTTATACTCAGCTTTAATTTATGCAGCCTGCGAAAGCAAGAAACATGGGCAGATGTGCATAGTTACTTTTAATCAACCACTCTTTATGAAGTCAATTGAAATGATTAAGTCTGCGGTGATATATCTGAAATAATTGTACGCCTTGGAGGATTTCCCCTATTCATGTCATATCTTGGCACAATTGTATATATCATGAAAAAAAGCGGACTAGAAGAATTATGGCAATGCAACGAAACAGTTTTTGGCTATGCAACGATCAAACACATGCTTACCGGACATGCTTTTCCGCGTGCATTGCGAGCACATATACTGACGGTATCAGCATTAAATTATTTGATTATGGACAATTGAGAAGATTTGAAATCTGTAATGAAATCGCTGAAGTCACGGAAACGTATCAGAAACTGATAGAAAACAGCATGTCACCGGATATGTGTCATTATTCGGAAGTAGTACGCGACCTGGAGAGCTGCTTTAAAAGTAACATCAACAGACTAAGAACAACAAATTGAACATGCAAACTTTGGCTCCAAAATTTTGAGCAAGGTATGATTGTGCTGCAGTATATCCGAGCTGAGAGGACTGGAAACTGACAGATGCATATGTAATCTGATCGAAAAATGTTGCCATATTTCAATGCTGCTGGTCATAACTTATATTCATAATCTGTTGATTTATATTTACAGGAATTGAAGGAGTTGCTAGCCAAGATGGCCGATGAAGAATACAACAAATTTTCAGAGAAATACTTTTCGATAAGAAGAAAAAGTGTGCAATGAAGCGGTATTTGGGCGGACATGTGCATAGAACAATCACTTATGCGATCAATGAAGACAATAGGAGGATTATCTCGAGGACGAGGCATTATGGATGATACCATTTTAAAATGGATTGTTTCTACGCACGTTAGCATGCTTATGATATCCGCGATGGAAACTTTTACAGGACAATCATCAGTTACTTACTGACAACAACAAATTTATTTCATGGCTTCAACAACATAACTCATTTCGGAATCGGGCTGGTGATTTTGTCAGTTTGTCAACTGGACATGTTATTGATTCCAACATTACCTGTGATAGTGCTTTGGATAAAGGTGAAATGCTGCTGCATAATACATTGGGTAAGAGTTTTGCGGACAAAACACAAAGTTATTCACATATAGATTTTTATATATAAATATATTTCGTTCCGAACAAGAATATTTTATATCTGCAAAAAGAATATTTTATATCTGTAAAAACGAAAAATAAATCTAATTTTTTATAATGTTTGAGACATAAACACATCTCTCTTAGCTCGGTATATATTTCTCTCTCTCTCTCTGGCACTACATCCCATCAAGGGTTTTGGCCACCTCAAATGAGGTTTCATAATCTTATTTTCATTTCGGATATTGAGTGATTAATTCATTGATCCTAAACCAGCCGTGAAATTTTTTCCTGTCACCAGCGGGAATCGAACCCGGGACCTCCGGTAGCTGGAGCAAGTATATTGACTACTCGGTATATATACCTCAAACTTAAAACAAATACTATATCATAAAAAAGGACCTTTTTTATGACTATAGCATAAATATGCATAAACAGATACAAATATTTCTATTCCAAGAATTTGAATACCTCATTGCAATAAAATTCACGAGATATGCGATTATGTTATTTGAGATATATTTTTTATTGAACTTAGTTAATTTTGCTTCTATATTTATTTCCAAATCGGTCAAATGTTGCAGATAAATCAACATACCTATCTATATGGAAAATAATTTTTTTTTCAGTGTTCCAATTGCAGCTCAGGTTCAGGGAATAAAAATAATTAACGAAACTTTCGTTATAAACTCGCTGCAGTTATTTCATCGAATTGTTTGTATCGTCAAAAGTCCGAAAAAGTAGCAGTTTTATTTTAAATATGAATTGGCTTCAACTCCACCTTCCCTTTTACGACGGTCTCCTACGAAAGGGAACAAAATCGAGCATCAAACCCGTATTTAACAGAACTGACATTGGTATTGACATTTTTTCAACAAATTTCAAATATGTTGTAGATTGAGGATATCTGCTTCACTCGGTAGTATGGCCAAAGCCAGCGATATATGACAAGATTCTACAAATTTATGGTGATTATGTTTAAAAAAATTATGGCAGAAACACAACGGTAGTGTTTGATGGTTACTACGCTAAGAGAAGAGCCATTGCCAAAATTTACGATTTCATCGGCAAACTGAAGCAACACCTACATTGTCTGAATATACCAACACATCAGGCGGAAGATGACGCAGATACCTCTATCGCAAATTTAACTGTGAGCTTTGCAAATCGTGGGAATCAGGTGGTGGTTGCTGCAGAGGCCTCGGACATCCTCATGCTGCTTGTGTTTTTATGTTCACCAGCACGTCAAACAATTTGGTTTCTTTGCCCCAAATCAAAGACTGTGTATGATGTAGCAACAGGGAGAACACGGCTCTCTTCATTAAGCGACCTGTTTCCAGTTCTTCATGCTTTTACCGGATTCGATATAACCTCAGCATTGTACAGGAGAGGAAAACTAAAAGCATTCAAGCTTTTGCAGGCCAATGCAAAACTGAGGACCGACGTGCAAGTGTTCGTGCAAACGAGTGCCACGAAGAAGAATATTACAGCCAGCGGAGCGCGTTTAATATGTGGACAATATAACATCACCAAAGAGATTCCATTAGAAGAAGCAAGATATTTTAACAAAAGTAGTTTGCAGCCCATTCCAACTGACCTGCCATCGGCTCCAGAACATCTGCTGAAGTTGATATCTTGCAACTGTCGTACGCAATGCACAACAAGATGTGAATGTAAGCGGTCAGGAATACTGTGCTCAGCAATGTGTGGAACCAACCAGGGCACAAATGTAACAACACTACAAGCGAAGAAGATCTCAATGATATTGAACTCCATACTCAGCTACAAGTTTAACTTTTAAATGCCCTTATAATTAATATTTAGCCTCTCCACTAATGACTTTTATGGACAAGTTAATTTGTATATTCAGTAGAATACCCAATACATAATTTGAGAGAAAAATAATGGCAACATACCTTTTGACCACTATTTCATCGAGAAGTTCACTTATGTTGTCATCAATTTCTTGACTTATAAAAAATTCGGGCACATGCAATCAAATAAAATTTGAAGATTTTTCAATACTAAATCAAAAATCCATCTAATTCGTATGTTTGTGAGACTTTTTGCGTTAATGTGTTTGAGACCTGATGAACATTTTCCGGTAGGGTGTATTAAAGGCCGCCCCGGTGGCAAAGTGGTCAACATGCTTGCTCCAGCGACTGGCGGTCCCGGGTTCGATTCCCGGTGGTGACAAGGAAAAAATTTCACGGCTGGTTTAGGATCAATGAATTAATCACTCATTATCCGAAATGAAAATATGATTATGAAACCTCATTTGAGGCGGCCAAATCCCTTGATAGGATATAGTGCCAGAGGGAGAGAGAGAAATATATATTAAAGAACATTGGTAAAACTGTACGGGTATGGACGGTAAAACTGTACGGGTGTGTAATACAAAAGTAATATGTAATTACAATTATTCAAAAGTTAGATGGTGTTGTTGACTTAAAGATGTTAAACAATACTATTATTTCATGTGCAAATTATTACAAATGAAGGTACGTTTCTGAACTGTTGATAATTGTAATTATGAAACCAAAAACAAGATGGTGTTGTGCTTGGAAAAATTATTATTATATTTATTTTTTGCGGCATTGCTTGTAATTTCTTATAGATTTTTAAACTCATCACACAAACTATTGGTTTCGGACTTCAAGTTCACACTGCTAGGTAGGTTGGATATGATGAAGGCTGATTCAAGGATATGTCTATTAATCAAGTTCGATTCTCGGTGTATAATTTTTGTTTCATCAAAGTTAAAGTTATGATCGTTGTCTATTTAGTGAATTGCAAGGGTGGTCGAACGAGTTTTACACCTTACGTTACTCTGGTGGTTTTGCATTCTCATTTTAAGTTTGTTACCGGTTTAGCCAATATATATTTTACCACATTCGCAGGGAATTTCATAAACTACACCATGTTGTTGATCAATAGGAATCTTATCTTTGAGTTTAGAAAATGAACGATGATTCTTGTTGGGAACCTTAAAACCAATCTTCCAGTCAATATGGTAACTAGGTTTAATAATTTTCAGAATTTGTTGTGATAATCTATTAACATATGTCAAACAATGGTAGCGGGATGGTATGGAGGAAGGACTGGTATGCTTTATATTGGATATAAACTGCACACTTCATTTTGAATGGGCTGGTATCTTATAGCCGAGGGCCATTTGTACTATTGCCCGAAGTGCTGAGCCGTCTGATGTACATATATAATGTATCTATATCTATTTTATATGTTATGTAAATAATCACAATTTATTAACTACAAGCCGCGAAACAAAACTATAATATGGTACTCAAAAATGCTATGCTACGAGTACAGTGATAACATAATTTATCTAAAGCCGATCGAAACTTTCACTTAATAAACACATTTTATTACAATTAATTAAATTTTTAATAAAATGTGTTTATTAAGTGTAAGTGTGTTTCGCTAAGTGCCTACGGCAAATAGTGTAAAAGGATCAAAACATTGTTAAACATTTTCTTAGCGTTTAAAGTTTCTATGATTGAAAAAGGATGACACAAATTAAAAGAACTAAATAAGGGACGTTTTCTAGGGCATTCAAATTATTTTGTAACTATCATATTTTGATACTGTTAATAAATTTTAAGCCTTTATCTAAATTTTTGATTAAAAATTTAACCTTGGTTACATTTAATTTTGCACTTTGACTACATCTAATTGTCATGACAAATACGAAACTAAAAAAATTTCGTATCTATATAAATTTAAATTTACAAATAATTGGTATAATCATCAACTTGCGTTTTACAAAACTATTATTTCTGTTAATAATTATCATTATAAAACTAGAAAACTATCAAAAAATTCTTTTGTTGTATAATCGTAACTTCAAGGGCATTTTGTTGAAGTTAGTTGTTAAGTTATTCAAAAGAGCAACAAAGTAATTTGATGAAAATATCATTAGTTATACATATCGTCGGTTCAAAACTATGTATACTAAGAAATTACCATAATGTTGTATTCTCGCCTTTTGATATTATAGTATTTTGGTTGGTTTTGGGCTATACATGTGTATTCTAATTCGTAAAATTAAATTTTTTTTAATTTTACTCTATCTCTAAAGTTGAATTTATTTTCTAACAGTCACTCATTTTAAACTTATTAATGAAGGCAAATTGCGTCATCTTAAATAAGTATGCAAAATAGTTCCAATTGATTTTATTGTTGATATGTTCACCGTTGATACTACGAGTATGTTTATTTAAATAAAAAACCTGCATATATTATATTTAGTCAAGACTTGATTTGTTTGAATCCACAATTAAAGCGTTGTTTGGGAAAGGGCCAAACTCTTTCTTTCTCTATACTCTAGAAACCTTAATTTTAAAATGGCAACAAATTACGCTTTGTCACAAAGGTTTGAAGTCAGTAACATCATATATTATTAAGTATAATACGCTACTAAGTGGACCAAAAAAAATTGGCTTTACCCGTATTAAATATAAATAAGTTCAGTGCACAATTTTTTCACCACTATCTTCTACACTTTTCCATACAAATCAAGAATAAAAAAACAGTCGAAATTTTTCCATACAAAAGCCGAGTAATGTCCCATCTATTTGTATTCTGTGGTATTATGCATTCCTTTAAAATTTGCAAGAACAACTGAATTACTGAACAAGAAAAAATGAATTGTTTAATTTGTGAAAGTGTCTTTGAAGGTTTGATTTATTTATCTTAGAATTTTCTGGTTTTGGCAATCTCATAATTTGTCATCAATAAATCAGTGTATGACACTGTAATACTTCAACTCAACACTACCATCTTCAATCACTGCACTATAGGTATATTCTAAATCAGTTATTATTAATACACCTGCCAGAAACTTGAAGTCTATATTTTTTTTAATCGACCTTTGTACATTTTCTGGCAATTTTATTTTTACTACGTTAATTTTTTGTATTTTTATATACTAAAATTTTCTTTAAATCAAATAAAAATTCCTGACAAGGCAATTTCCACTTATTGAAATTTAACTAACAAATAATTTTCATTAAATCAAAGAACTAAATTATATACCTATAAATCGTAAAACACAAAATATATTTACCGAATTAATAGCACGAATACGTTTCACTCCAAAGCGCTCATCAATTAAATTCACCGTACACACTCCACAACCATTTTCGCGGCACATAAATTTGGTCCCATGCAACTGTGCATATAATCGAATAAAATCATTTAATGAGACATTTGAATTTATATTATTTAATGTATAATTAACGTTGTTTAATTTGAAATGAATTTTATCAATTGGTTTTAACATTTTTTTAAAAAGATGTTAGTTCTTGTCTTGTCAATCGATTAATGAAATAGCGACCTACAGCTAAATTTTCTAATATTGTAAAAACGTGTAGTCGAATAGCAACTATGTGTATACATATGTACAGTTAAATTTTTCTGAGCTTTATAAAATATAATGTATGGTCGCGCACGCACCCTTATTACAATTTATAATGTACTATCGTTTCCGCAAAACGAGTTACAGCGCATCCCCAATAGAAAAATTTATGGCTTTTGCCTTACAGAAAAGTATGAAAAATATTTTAATAATTTTTTTTTTCTCAAATTTTTTTTCATACTTTTCTGTAAGGCAAAAGTCATGAGTTTTTCTATTGAGGATGCGCGTTTACATGAAAATCTAAAAGTCCGGGCAAGTGCAACACAGACACGCAAAGTCGCACATATTGTCTTTCGATGTTTTCGTCGGATTCATTTTGTGTCCGTGTGTATGCATGATAGTATTAAATAAGAAGTATCAAAATCTTCAAATGAAACGATAACTATACCCCAGTATATAAAGTTTTTTGCTGGAGGTATATCCGACGTTACTCAGAAGCTTCAAAATGTCAATACCGCGCTTACGTGCTTAACTGTATTTATTTTGACTTTTTATTTTTTTGTATTTCTTTCATTTCTTGTGAAATAATACAAATTTAAAATATTAAAGGCGAGTAATTGGATTGAATTGGTTGATTTTGAAAATGTCAAAATGGTAACAAAAATAAAGAAAATTTGGTTAACTATTTCATAAAATTTCTGTAAGATGTTCTTTTAGTATTAAACAACAACATAAAATTAAATCCACTGTTTTGAATCATGTTTTCGATCACTGAGTGATCATTTTGAAGATGATCACTCAGTGATCGAAAACGTTAATATAATAAAATATCAAGGTGAGGTTATCAAGACGATGGAAGTTTGGTTTCAAACTAATGAAAACATTGAATTTTTTGTATTAAAAAATTCGGTCGTCTCAGATTGCAGTGACCAAACTACAAAAATCTTGAAAATACTTTGAACTAATCAAAGTATAATCACAATGCCTTAGCGAATTTTAATGATTCGCTACGCAATTCCCAACCCCTTGGTAAAGCTATAACCAGCGAGTCTGTAAGAGTCAAGGCGTAACCAGCGAGTCTGTAAGAAATTTAAGTAACAAAGCGACATCTAAAAAATGTATGTTTATTGACATTACTGACCAGCGAAATTCAAAGTACTTTTCGTTCAGTTTCGTTAAATTTGAATTGTCATTTAGCAATCCGTAACAAGAGCGAAAATTATCGCTCAAACTGAAGGAAACGTCATAATTGTATATTTGATGTATATACATGCTATTTCTATATGAAATTTTGGAATTTTTTAATACAAAAAATTCAATGTTTTCATTAGTTCGAAACCAAACTTCCATCGTCTTGATAACCTCACCTTGATGTAAAAATACTAGCTGGCTATCAATCCAGAATAACCCAAAATTTCATATAGAAATCGCATGTAGGTATGGCGTTAAATACAATAAAATTCGAGGTTACCAAGGGGTTGGGAATTGCGTAGCGAATCATTAAAATTCGCTAAGGCATTGTGATTATAATTTGAGTAGTTCAAAGTATTTTCAAGATTTTTGTAGTTTGGTCACTGCAGTCTGATGAGACGACCGAATTTTTTAATACAAAAAATTCAATGTTTTCATTAGTGGCTATCAATCCAGAATAACCCAAAATTTCATATAATAAAATATAAAACTAATTACAAAAACTTAAATTGTGTTATTTCATTAGTTTCGTGATTTTAATAAGGATATTGCGACGGTCAAACGTATGAATGAGAGAACAAAAATAATGAAATTACCAATCCTAATGCGTGCACTAAATTATAAAATTTAATTTAAAGAAAATATTTTCATATAAAACAATAAATTAATAAATTATGTCACCGATTTAACCTGATGATGATGGTGTCCTTTACATCGGTTGTTCTACGGTTGTTTAACTAAAGATCGTATTGATGGTTAATTCGAATGATAATATATAGGCATATAATGATTTTAAAATCAAGAACTGTTTCGACTCGTATAAAAGATGTTATTGGTAGAACTAATATCGCCGCATTTAATTTTAGCATTGATCGAACAGTCAATAATCACCAAAAACGAATGAATTTGCACAATCACTTGACTTGCCACTTTACTGGATACGGAAGGTTTAAGTTTTATGCCGAATAAAGGTGGATTTATATTATCCGTTTCTTTCAGTTCCTGCACGTAACGTGTCAGACAAAAAAAAAAGATTGTTACATGTATTTCTATAGGAGTATTTATATTATCCGTTTCCTATGTGTAGACACTGAATGGAACGGATAATATAAATACTCCTATGGAAAATACATGTAACAATCTTTTTTTTTTGGTCTGACACGTTACGTGCAGGAACTGAAAGGAACGAATAATATAAATCGACCTTAAAGCGGACCAACTGTAATATCGGAAGTCGGTATTCAGCTACCGGGTGGGTATATATTAATTGCTATAGCATTAACGATTGTGTTTTTCGAGTTAAGATAACGCTTTACACTTCTCAATTTAGTTTCACCAGTTTTAAAGTATTCTTCAAATTGAGACATTTTATACGCACTATATTTTATTTTTTGGATATCAATAAAACCTTAAGTTTATTGTGTCAATAAAAAAATTTATCACTTTGTTGATGTTCGCAGTTCCACAAAAAAAAAAAAAAAACTCCAACACCCGAGACGAGAATAGGTGTCCTATATGTTTTTGGGGTCGCTGATCACGAATCTGCACTCAGAATTTCTGTATCGCATCAAAATTTTGAATAAATCGCAAAAAATCTATGAAAATCGATAAAAAAAGCCCGCCTACTCGTCAGCCTGCCAGTTCACCTACTCGCATGTCTACCCGCCTGCCTGTCTGTCTGTCCACGATTTTTTACGATTTTTCTCAATTTTTTCGGGCCTTTAGTAAAAAAATTTAATTGGTCATGTCACTAGACATAACATCAAAATTTAATTGGAAGTGTATACAAAAAAATTGGAGTGTACAAAAAAAAAATTCGTTATACCATATAGGAATATATATCTAATCACATTAATGAATACAAGTACCCAAACCTATACATATTAAGAAATCTTAAAAAGAACCAAAATATCGACAAGAAAAAAGAACTGGTGAACTGACTATAGATTTTACGAATTCAAAAAACTTGTAATTATAAATAATAATAAAAAATGTAGGAAAAAATAATACTTAAACTTTTTTATAATGAACAAATGATTATCTGCCGTTGCCTGCAGGTGCTTCTCGTGTCTTGGATCACTCTCGTTCCAAACCGTTGAATTTGCAAATTATCGGCCGCTTGCTGTAACATTTTGCCTTCGAGTTGATTTAGATGCCGAACCTCCCACATGCACCCAATCTCGAATGCGTTGTTTTTTTATGGATATTCCGTTTTTAAAGGATGGACTTCGTTTTTATTAAAACACTCGATTTCCCATATCATTGCGTATATATGAACTTAAAATTTTTTTTTGTTATTTTATCTTTATCAATCCATTGGTTATACAACAATTGGTTATACATACAAATTAATTTTTAAATTTAAATATTTTTTTTTTGAATATATGTTGCTATATCGTCTCGAGTTCTCTCTCGAAATCGATTCTTCCGTACTTTTCTTTTGTCAAGTTGCATTGGGCAAGGATGTTGTTAATAATTGCTGGTGCACATGTATTTGCTCCTGGCATTATTTCTTCGGTCTCTCAAAATATGAAGTTTTTGTTGTAGTACAGGGTTTAGTGATGTATTGGTAAAATTGTGAACTGATTAAGATTTTAAGATTAGGATTAGGTATGGTATATGAATTGTTTATGAACGTCTGTGTGAGTTCGTAACATGTGAAATTCAAAGGATTATATTCGGGAATTTGGATTGAAAAAATTAGTTGTGTATGGTTTATGTTCTATGCCTGAAGCCATAAGAGATTATAAAGATCTTCTTCCGTTTCTATAAGAATTCCTTGTTTAAGCGTTATATTTTTAATTATATCGATTTCATTCTTGTCTAAAATGTGTTTAGAGATTAGTTTGAGCTTAGCAAATGTTATGGAATCTTTTATATCGTCGAAATGATTTTATAGTGTTTCAATATTAAAAAGAGTTTGATGTAAATGTTGATCAATTTTAAATAATTTTGTACCTGTCTCTGTTGAGTTAGTTAATAATTTTGTATCGAATTCTAAAATTCTAACCTGTTCAGTTCATAGTTATAGATTATATAGAATGAATGTAAGCATCTGACAAGCGTCGATAATTCGGAGGGTAATAGAGAAAGCGAATAAATCAACAGGGCCCTATTTAGAATTTTTTTCGACCGAATGCAATGAAGTTAGGAAGATTAAATTAAAAAGATGTGTAAATTGAATTATATTTTTATTCTTCCAATACAAAAAAAATAATTTTGCTTTGGTTTTTGGATTATAATGATGTTTTGTGATTGTTCCGTATATTGGTCTATTTTCAGCACTCTCGAATTAAATACACAAGCGTAAGAAACTCTTCCATTTAGCATCAAACTGTATGACAAGGACTATGATAATCGACACTTACTATAATACACAATCAACTTCCCAACCACCCCATACTTTTCTTTCCATTAACGCTGGATCGCGGATAAATTTGAATTTTCGTACGCTATGCAGTAATTTGCTAGTAGTACAACTACATGGTATTGTTCTATATAAATAGACAATACTCCAATGTAAAATAATACAACATATAAGTCAAAAAGTGTCGATTATCATAGTAGTAAATGGAAGAATTTCCTACGGTTGTGTATTTAATTCGAGAGTACTGAAAATAGACCAAATACGGAACAATCACAAAACACCATTACAATCGGAAAACCAGTTAGTTGCAAAAATAGAGTAGATAAATGTAAAAAAGAACCGATCAAATGACACAGTGGTTAAAGCTTTGGCATTTGGATCGGGAGATACCGGGTTCGAATCCCGATAGGGGCAGGATGCAAAAGTGAAATTTCATAACAGAATACGATCTGGGATGAAATTTAACACATCTATGACCCCCTGTCGGAGTGCAAAATTCATGGGCCGACCAATCTTCCATGTCAGTCAGTATAGGCTGGCATAGAGCTTGCAAGGTGCAAATGGTCTTAAAATCGGCCCTATAGCCGTACGTCTTCGATTTGGCAGATGATGCGTAAAGTAAGACGGAAAAAATAAACCGCGAAAGAGCAGAGAGTGCTTCGGCCTCAAAACAGATGGCATGGATAAAAAAAAAATGTAAAAAGGAATCGAAATTCGTACGCTACGCAGTAATTCGCTAGTAGTACAACAACTACATGGTATTGCTCTTTATATATAGACAATATTCCAATGTAAAATAATACAACATCTGAAGATTGAGAAGACTAATTTTTTCAAATCAATGATCTTATCTGTTCAAAACTGATTATTGTGATTCTTACAAAATTGTCATCTATAGGGGTCGGAGTTTGGATTTCAAACGGAGCAGACGTGTTTTGTTGTCGCTCCTCCATTTAATTTAAATATTTTTTTTGTGTGTAAATATTAAATAAATAAATAAATTAATAATAATATTAATAATAAATGTAATTTTACATTATATAAAATAAGTGATAAAGTGATGTGATGTGTATCTAGTCTTTTGAATATTAATTTGTGTATAAGATGCAGGTGAAATTCTGTAGAACGTATACGTAAAATATATAATTATTTCCGTATATATTCTGATACCATTCGTGAATGCATAAATGTACATTTATGTTTAAATCACTAGGAATGCATATAATGTGATAAAATAAAAATCGTGTCCAGTGAAAAATGTGTTTATATACATAAAACTGAGTGGAAATATTTATAACGGAATATATTTCTATGCGTAGTGCTGTAGTGCAGTGTGCACTATGTCGTTGTGATGTTTCGAACCGCAACGGACCGATATTAGGGAGCATTTGAGCCAAAAAATAAAATATTGCAAAAAAATTAGGGTGGCTTTTAAGTTATGGAGGTCAATATCTAAAATATACGAGTTTTCTGGGACAAACGGTTGATGTCATATTGTAGGTGAGATTTGTGGCTAATAATCCTGAAAATATGAACCAAAAGTCTTGTGCTCATTTTTTAGCAATTCGGCCGAATGTGGCCGGCTGATTTCGCATTTTTCAGTTTTTTGGCCAAAATGACCCTCCAACCTAATTTTTTGAATTATTTTTTTTGCTATTTGATAGCTGGCGTCAATACCTTTCCAACGATATGCATATGTCCAGGGTATGTCGAATAGATTCAGCACTGTGGACGTGGCAAAATGGTCAAAAATGGCCGTTCAGAGGCCGGCCGCGGCCAACATGGCGGCCAAATCAAAAAGTTGTAGAACAAAAATTGCTTAGTTTTTTAAGTACTACAACCCCTGAAAATATGAGATCAAATAAAAGAGGTACGGACAAACAAACATATATACCAAAGCAGGATTATTTGGTGACGTCATAGAAAAATTTAAAATTGTAATAACTTTGGTCAAAATCAGCCGTTTTGGACGTTTGAGGTGTCGCTGAATTGGTATTGACGTCTACATTCATAATTTGCCAGTTAGAAAATAATTGGGGCATTTTTTGGGGCAGTTATACGCGAAAAACTGATTTTTTGGGGCAATTTTTGGAAGGTCATATCTCCACTCAATTTTGGTAGAAATTCATGCTTTTATAAATTATTTAGGTTTATTTTTCAAGACCTTTCCAACGGTATATAACATGATCCTGGCGGCCTCAAAGTGAAAAAGTTCGAAACTTGCTGTATAATATACTTCGTTCGACTTCCAGCACAGTAGGTGCTTTCGTCACTCGTTTGGACTGCCGTCCAAAGTGATATTTTGCAATAAATGGGATTATCATTTTTCAACTTTATATCATGAGTTATTTCGTGAGTGAAGGTCAAATTTTCTCCTTCACTATAAAATAAATCTTTATTTTTTGATAGAATTTCTTTTAAGTATTGTTTTTCTTCGGAGTTTAAATGTTTTTGGTTTACTTTATTAATAATTTCCTCTTTTGGGTTTATTATTGGTTCTAAGTAATTTACTTGAGTAAATTCCTTGGGGTAATTAATTTCTACAAATGGGATTACGTGTTCATTGAATATTTTTATGTATTCGTTTCTTATATCAATAGTCACTTCGAATGCTTTTAGAAAATTGATACCTATTATGGCATCGTATTTCCAACTCTTTAGAGGGAATATTTTCCACTCGAGTGTGCCTGATTTGATTGATTCCTTTGGAATGGGAGTTATTGTTTTTTCGGTTACGTAGTTTGGTCCACCTAGGGAATTATACATAATTGTTTAATTTAAATATTTTATAGTTTAGTATATTAGGTTTTATTAAACTGGTATCCGAGCCAGTATCTATTAAGCAATTAATGGGATAATTTTCAAATGTTAATTTTATTATGGGTAGTTGGTTGTCCGAGGCTCTCTATGTATATAGATGCATAATACTATCAGAGAAGTTTCCTTTTAATATTTTATTTACATTTCATGTCTTATTTGTCTCGACGTACGTTTTTGAAAAAATAAATAACCTGTAATCTGTAAACAAAGTAATAAAGGGCCTCGACGTACGTGTTTGTCATTAAAAATGAGTTACTTTGGTTAAAGAAAATAAAATAATTTATAATAAACGTGCTACTGGCTATAAAAATGTTTGTAAAAAGACAGATATATGGAAAAAAATTGGAGAATGCATTGTTATATTCTATATAGAATGCATTGTTATATTCTACAACTATGATAGAATGCATTGTTATATTCTATAACTTATTTTTTTAATGATTAACTTATTTCAGATAAATATTGTATGGCAAGATGGTGAAGTTTGCGTGACAAATTCGTTAGAGGAATGAAGGCCGAAAAGCATTCATCAAGAAGTGGTCTAAGCTTAAAAACCGTGTGGGAGTTCCGCGAGCAAATGTCATTTCTAATAGATCATTTACAACCACGAAGGTCGGTATACAATTTGTTTATCCTCTTCAATTTATTAACTTATTAACGAAAAATGTTTCCTTAGAACGCAAGGCAATTATCACGAACTTGGTGAAAATTGTCTTGATGATAATGACAATGAGGTTGATGAAAGTGATGAATTCTTTCAAAGTTTTATACTGGACAATTCATCAATTGAATATGCGAACGATTCGGATTCTAATTTTTCTAGAACCAATACTATCTCTGCCACGTCGAAAGGTAATATGCCGCCGGAAGCCATACCGAGAAAAACGACTGATTCTGATGTGGCTAGTGCAATAGTGTCGACAATGTCAATGTTGAAAGAGTACATAACTGACGAAAATACTCCAAAGTCATCGAATCGAAGTGGTATAGAAAGAATAGAGAACCATTTAAATAACTTTAAATCCTCACAATAGAAGAATTGCAGAACACAAAATGACGAGCTACCTTTTACATTGCAAGTTGGATCAGTTACAAGAATTGAGTATTGAGTATCTTGATATATAATTGGATTAGGTACTCTTACATTTGCCTTAATTTAAATTAACCGCATCCCCAGTAGAAAACCTTACGACTTTTGTGCCTTACAGAAACGCATACAAAATAAATTTGAGAATTTTTTTTTTCAAAATTATTTTGCATGCTTTTCTATAAGGCAAAAGTCATAAGTTTTTCTATCCATGCGGGGTTATTATTATTACTTTTTTAAAAGACAAAATTGAATTTTGTGTATTCTGTTTTGTTGAAATGAATTGTGATACTGAATTAAGAATTTATTATATAATAAACGAATTTATTTAACAAGTCTTGCTTAATTAATTTTATTTTGACGAATAATAGCACCCTCATTCATAAAATACCGTTTCAACATGTCTCTTAGCTGGAATGCATGTTTCGATGCATTATTTGAACCGACTTTTATTATGGGTTGCAATGTATTTGCACTTGAAGCCAACTCACTCCTCTATGTTCCTTGTTGAACATTGCCTAGTTCATCTTCCTGATCTACAAAAGTTTCATCACAGTTAGTATATTGCTGGATTGTTGGTGTTTTTTCACAAAGTTGTGGAGAGCAACTGCCGCTAACACGACCTACATAAAAAATGTATCATTAATCGGACATATTAAATTAAAGGAACTATTTAAAACCTTTTCAGCGTTCTCAGGAGTACAAAACATTATTTCTAAGAACTCGCCATCTCGCTACCAATATGCCAAATGTGTTTTCGATGACTACTCTGGCTCTCGAAATTCTATAATTAAAATTTTTTTTTTTTTCTGTCGAAAGATTCTGGCGTGGATAAGGCCGCATTAAATTTTCCTTAAGAGGAAATGCTGGGTCCCCAACAAAAAAATGAGGGAATTAGATGGGAGTTCCATGTAATTCTGATTCAGGAGGAAGTGGTAGCTGGTTCTGAAAAAGTTTTTTCCCAAACGGCGAGTCAGCCAAAATCCCTGTAAAAAAATGTTTAAATGCTTTAATGTTTAGGTAAATTAATTTAAAAAAATAGATTTAACCTCCATCGCTTTGGCTCCCAAAAGCTCCAACATCAACCATGGTGAAATTATACTCACCATCGCAAGTGGCCAAAAGTACAATGCTGGAAAAGTTCTTGTAATTATAGAACTGCGAGCCACTTTTCGCAGAACATGTTATGGTTAGGTAGATCCCAGGTTTCGGAAAAAATTTTGCAATTTTTTATAGTCGTCTGGTTCAGGTTTTTTTACATAAATGGGCCCCAAAATTTCCCAAATAGCCTGACAGGTTTGGAAAACTATCTCCCTTGCAGTGGATCTTCCAAGTTTAAAGGTGTCTCCCAGAAATTGGAAGCTTATACCTTGAGACAGATGCCTTGAATAAAAATAAAGTGAAACGTGTATCAACAAGTTATGCATAGCAAGAATAACGTATAGATTACGTCAAGGTTAGCGCCAATCGTGCCTCTAGAGTTATCGTGTAACACATGCGTCTCCGGGTAAGCTGCTCCTTAATAAGGGATAACAATCTATGGAATACATTAATACTCATCCTCGTGTGTTTGATAAACTGCTCTTCGTTGGATTTGATCGCCATAAACCCTGCTTTATAAAAACCATTTATGGAACGGTCTAAAATTTCAGCTCTTGCATAAAACCGCCTGGTTCTTTTTTTTTTTTTTTTTTTTTTTAACAAGAACTTTATTTACAATAAAATAATATTACAACAAAATTATAATGTTAATTCCCCAATGGATTTATTGTCCTTTAAAGGGAAATTAACAATATAATAAACGTATTTCTCATACATGTGTCTGATATAGCATTTCAAGTTTATACAATTTAAAAAATGTAATTATTTACCAATTCTCTATTGTAGATCTTTAATTGTTTCTTGAATTGATGAATATTCATTACGGTTTTCAATGACTCAGGCAATCTGTTGTAAATTGAGGGACCGGAAAATCGGATTGATCTGCGTCCAAATTCGTTTGTAATAGATCCGCATGATATGTTATTAGCAAATCTGGTTCTATATTTATGATTACTATTACTAAATTCTAAATTAGATAAGGTAGAAGAGACATTTAATGTCCTGTACATATACAATGAAACTTGGTAATCATACAACGCACCCAACGGCAAAATTCCTTTGGATTTAATTTCATATAAATACAATGATGAATATCGAAAAAGGAGCTTCAAGAATGCTTTCACACTTTTGTTTTGCATGATTTGAAGAGGTTTTAACCTGCTCCGACTTGCCGTTCCGTAAACAATAATTCCAAAAAGAATTCTGGGATGAATAAATGCAAAGTACATCAGTCTCAATACATAACTAGGCACAAAATACGAGAGTTTCCTTACCAATCCTACTAACGGAGCCATTTTACTACAAACGGATTTAATGTGTTCAACCCAAGACATGTGCGCATCAAAAGTCACTCCTAAGTACTTGAAATATTCAACTCTATCAACTACAACGTTATTTATATTAAGATATGGCAAATCAATTGGACTATTTTGTGGTGAATGAAAGATCATAAACTTTGTTTTATTTAAATTCAATGAGATCACGTTCGATTTGAAGTATTCCAGTAAGATGTTCATATCATGCTTCATGCTATTCTGTATTGTAGAAGGGACTTTTGTTTCATAAAATATTGCAATTCGAGATGTCATTGATAAATATCAGGAACAGTAATGGTCCCAACACACTGCCTTGAGGAACCCCACATTTCACAGTTAAAATATTACTGCTAATTCCATTAATCATAACAAATTGCTGGCGATTAGTTAAGTAACTATTAACCAATTTATAGGCTACACCACGAAATCCACAACCGTATAGTTTATTGAGAAGCAGCTTGTGATCAATATTATCAAAAGCTTTTTTAGATCTAGAAAGAGGGCTGCAACATACTCCTTTCGATCCAAAGCATTGTAAATCATGTTTGTCATTTCAACAAGAGCCACATCAGTGCCCGCACCTTCTCCAAACCCATACTGATATGCGTAGAAAAAGTTCGATTCATTAAAGAAACTCCTGAATCGCGAATTTATAACTTTTTCAATAATTTTATCGAATACAGATAGAGTACAAATAGGTCTATAGTTAGAAATTAGATTTTTCTCACCACTTTTGAAAACTTAGTACTTAGTACTAATGCGTAGGTCCGTCGACTTTGTCAATAGATCATGTTTAGTACATAAACTTCACCCTTTATCCCACCAGACGTCAGCTAAATACGGGGTACATTTTCAATGTTTACATTTTTTTTATATGGAGTTTAGGCGAAAATATGTAGACTTGATAAAATTTAGAATCTTTGTATGAAAAGTGCCAAATTTCGATATTCAAAATAAAATTATTTAATTAAAACACAACTAGACATATATTTTTGAAAAATATTAATTAGTAACCATTAGGGTATGTGTGGAAATAATGTTTAAATAGCAACAAGTTTTCTAAATTTGTGAGGTTATATCGAAATGTTTATTGACATTTAGTTATGTTGAATTGGATAAAGCGATAGCTAAAGAAAATTTATAATGGTGAAATATTGCTGTGTGCCCAATGTACAAACAAGTTTGTGAAAAATTCTGGAATACGTTTTCATATCTTTCCGAATAATAAAACAAATTTTAGGAAACGGTTGTCATTGAAAGGCGCTGGGATTGTTTTTGTTGTATAAAATTTCCGGTCAAGTTGGTTTTGTTCCCACAATTGCAATCTATAATTAATTAATATATGTACATACATAAGTCATAAATATAAATGCAATACAAATTCATTTAGAGTATATGTACCTCTCATTTAAAACAGTTTTATTGCAGCTCACTCTGGCACCTTTTAATTTTAGTTTTGCTTTGAGGCAACCTATTTATATATGTATAATAATATATGAAAAATATTACTTCAATTATAATTAATTAATCTATTAACTGTATTGTATGTAGGTAATAAATCTACATAGATTCAATGTTAAACTTACCAATATTTTCTTTATTTGCCATCTTAAAATTAGAATTTGTGTTGCCTTCAAGAACACTAATCTTAACGTCGACCAACCAAAATAAACAATTTGACATAACCTCACAAAACTTCAATAATTGTTAAAGTTTGTACATCATTTTCTTAAATATCCAAGTAATATTATTTATACATTTTTTTAAAAAAATCATCTATGCATATATTATAAATAAAAAGCATTAGTTTTAGCATCGAATCATGGTATATTTCATTAATTTTTTCCCAATTTTGTAATAGCCGTTTATGCCTAAACTCCATATAAAAAAATGTAAACATTAAAAATGTATCCCGTATGATATTGACATCTGGTGGTACTAAATTGAACAATTATCACGATCTATTAGTATATCCCTTTTTCAACCAATAAAAATAAAAAAATGGCTCAATTAAAGTCCAATCCACACAAATCATAGTATGTAATGGCGTTTTTGATAAAAAATTTCGCTTGATTTGAAAAATAACCAACACAATTGTATGTATAGTTATAGTGTTTTTTTTTGACGAAATAAGTTTGAAAGGAATTGGCAAATGTGTAAGTTGGTTCAAAACACATACAAAAATAAATTTTTGACATGGTACTTTTGCCGTACTCGCACAATTGTGTTAGTAAATCACAAAAGGGATATGTTTTCATGTAGTTTAACTTTTGCGCTATTGCGTAGCTGCGTTATAGATTTTAACTGAAAATCAGAAAATAATTAAAAAATTCTTCAACTATACTTATCAAACTCAAATAAGCTTTTTATTTAAAATAGAAGTGCGTTTATTGTACATTTGTTTAAGAAAATTATAAAAAAACCGAAATCATATGTTTGTTGTCTACAAACTGTTTAATTATTATAAAACATTGTAGTTTGATGATATATAAGTTGTGTAGCATGTCAGTTGTTTGTTTTTGATAGCATATTAATTGTTTTTGCTGTTGTTGTAGTTGTACTGTTGTTTTTCGGACGAGGGCAATTTGGATGGAGTGCACGAGTGTGTGTGTTGGTCCGGGGTGCGTGCAGAGATGGATTTTTGGCATGATTCTTTTTCGTGGCCACCACCCGGTTGTGATGGCGAGCAAGAGGAGGGATGTTAGATGTATTTTGTTGAGACAATTACAACAACACCACCATGGCTAAAGCAGCTACTAAAGCATTTTAAAATTTTGTTTTGGCTGAAGATAATGCAAATTTGCATTAGTTGAAAAAGCTTAATTGCTCTGAAACAGCTGGATCAAAGATGCTTTGTTTCTCAGCAAAGTACAGCTACTGTTTATTGTTTCTTGTTGCTATTATTATTGTTATTATTATTTTTATATTATATGTATTTATATTTTTTGACGAATACAGCGAAATAATAATTAATAATATTTTTCGGTTTTACTCAAAAAAAAGAACTTGAGATTTAAGAGCGAATTGTCACGGCTTTGGGTAATTGATTAAGCATTAAGGGTGTTTTCTAAACACCGCCTTATTGACCTATTTGACTACTTCTTGAATAAGTCGGTTAAGCTGTGCCGAGTGCTTTTACCGACTTGTTTCGACAACCACAAAACGAAACAAATTTAAAGGTTTTTTATTTTAAAGCGAAATAAATTTAAATAAAATGGTCGTTCCTGTATTATTTTAGTGTGATAGAACTCATTATAAAATATTTATATGACCAAATAAGTTTTCTGCCTGGAAGAACGAGATAGAAAGTAAGCCACCTCGATAGCAGACTTATTTGAATAAGTCGATATGAGCGGATGGATCGGTGTTTGGAAAGGACACTAAGACATAACTTTAGTATTGTAATTATAAGTTTGTTTATATTATATATGAAATTAAGTGTATTAGTAATAAAATGAATTTGTATGTATTGTAATGTAATATAATAATATTGTAATTGGTATAATATGTATGTATTGAATACTGATTGTTTATGTAAAATGATGGAGATATGGTCAGATCGTGTTGGACCGTAAATAAAAGAAGATCTAAATAAAATGTCGTCCTAGTCAAGTTTATCTTATTAAAATATATAATAAATTGGCGACGAAGATGAAAAGCCCCACAAGTAAATTAAATAGTACGTGTATTAAAGGGAAGTTTTTTTTTTAGTGGAATTGCAATAAGTGAATTTAAAGTAATAGTTAAATATTAAATTATTGCTAAAGTGCATAGTGTGATTGATAATTGGCCTTGAAAAAGAAACGGGTCGTAAACAATGAGTTCGTATGTAGGTCATATTGAAGAATATGAGGCCGGTGAAGATTTTGAATCATACGAAGACCGCATTAAAATTTATTTTAATATAAATAAAGTAGCAGAAGCAAATCAGCCGCAATTATTGTTAAGTATTATTGGAAAAAATACATATAAGATCATTAAGTCGATTGTTCAACCAGCTAAGCCGGTTGATAAAAATATAACGGAGTTGCTAACAGTGTTACGTCAACATTTTGCACCAAAACTAAATAAAAGAGCCGAACGTTTCAAATTTAATAAAGCACATCAAGAACAAGGTGAATCTGTAATGGAGTATATAATCAGATTGAAGGCTTTAGCTTCAACCTGTGAGTTTGGTGATTATTTGGCAATACCTATGCAGAAAGATGGTAAACTTGAAACTACAGCACTACCAGTGGAATATAAATCAATGGCGGTAGATGATGCGTTAACGGATAAATTCATTTTGGGCATTAGAAGTGAGGAGATTCAGCGTGTATTATTAAATGATGTAACTTTAAATTTCGAAAAGTGTTGTTCTGTTGCATTAAATATGGAAATGTCAAAAAATGAATCTAAAGCAATTCAACCGCACACGTCGAATGATGGTAAAAATTTTATAGCCAAGTCCGAGGTAATGGAAAACATGAACAAAAGGTTTGGAAAAGGTAATTACAAGTTAAATAACCGGACAAGGTCGACTAGTCGTCAATCAAGTAGAAGCAACAATTCGAGTGATGCGAGATCAAGCGGGAGCATGCGGTCATATGCTAGTTCAAGAATATCTCGATCTCCTGGCAGAAGAAGAGGATACGTAGATATATGCTTTAGGTGTGGGAAAAGTCATAATATACATCGTTGTCCAGTGATAAGGTGGAACTGTTTTGTGTGCCAGAGAAGAGGACATATTGCGGCAATGTGTCGAAATAAAAACACAAATAATCGCAGTTTGAAATTTGTGGATTTACACTTTATAGGAGGTGCACCAGCTGATATATATACGTTAACGGTAGAAAATCGTGAATTAGAAATGGAGTTAGATACTGGAGCATGTACGACTATATTAAGCGAGGCATTGTATCGGTCCAATTTCGCACATTTACAAATTAAATCTGAAGATAAATCTGTTTTTTCAGTTACAGGTCAAACGGTGCCAGTTTTGGGAAGCATTTCAGTTGAAGTTAAATTTAATGGTATACTTTATTACTTGGAGATGATCATTATCAAATCGTCAAAAAATTTTAAACCATTGATTGGTCGTACCTGGTTAGATGTACTAGTACCAGGGTGGAGAGGGAGATGTTTGCAAGAACATGATCAGGTGAATTCGATAAGTGAGTCTAAGGAAAATTTCCTTAAATTGATTAAGCACTCGTATTCCGGCATTTTACCATCCTCTACTCCTATAAAAAATTTTAAAGCCACTATAAATTTAAGCGAGAATTGCCGCCCTATATTTTTTAAGCCTTATACGGTACCCTTTAAATTTAAAGAGAAAGTTGATCAAGAATTAGACAGGCTAGTTAATGAGGATATATTAGTTCCGGTTAGATATAGTGATTGGGCTAGCCCCATTGTTATTGTTCCAAAGGGATCTGATGCGATACGTATATGCATTGATTGTCGGGTTACAATCAATAAATATATTATTACGGATCATTATCCCCTCCCCAATATTGAAGATATTTTTGCGAGCTTGGCAAATACAAACGTTTATTGTGTTATTGACTTAACTGGAGCGTATCAACAGTTAGAAGTTACACAGGAGTGCCAAGAATTATTAACAATTAATACACATAAAGGGTTATTTAGATTTAAGCGTTTACCGTTTGGTGTAGCTTCGGCTCCTTCTTCATTTCAATCAGTCATGGATAGCATTTTGTTGGGTTTAGTAGGCGTTCACTGCTACCTAGATGATATAATCATTGGGGGAAAAGATTTGGAGGATTGTCGTGTAAAATGTTTTGAAGTTCTCAATCGATTATCTCAAAATAATGTTACTATTAATCTAGAAAAGTCTAAATTTTTTGTAGAGTATGTAAATTACTTAGGGCATACTCTATCAAAAGATGGAATTAAACCAAATGAAGATAAAATTAAAGCAATTCAAGACGCTCCTGCGCCAAAAAATATACAACAGGTGCAATCGTATTTGGGTTTACTAAATTATTATAGTAAATTCCTTCCAAATTTATCTAGTAGGCTAAAGCCGTTGTATCATCTATTACGTAAAGGCACAGTTTTCAACTGGGATGAACATTGTGAAAAGTGTTTTCAAGAGAGCAAAACATGGTTGCTTGGAAAAACATTATTAGAATTGTATGATCCAGATAAAGCTATTGTAATTGCTACCGATGCAAGTCCGGATGGAGTGGGCGCTGTTCTCTCCCACGTAATCGGTAACTGTGAGAAACCAGTTCTCTTCGCCTCGAGTACCTTAACGGATGCACAATCGAGATACTCACAATTACATAGAGAAGCACTAGCTGTAATGTTTGCCGTTGAACGTTTTCATAAGTACATTTATGGTCACCCATTTGTTATATATACTGACTGTGAAGCACTGAAATCTATATTTAACACAAAGAAGCATGGAGTGGGAGTTGCAGCAAATCGCTTACTTCGCTGGGCCATACATTTATCCATGTACGATTACTCTATACAATATAGACCAAGTAGTAAAATGCAAGGACCAGATGCATTATCTAGATTACCCCTTAGTGCATATACCGAGATTTCAGAAGACGTTAGCTTGGTACAGTGGATTGAATGTGACAGGGAAGTTCCGTTAAGTTTGATAGAGATTGCGATGGAGACAAGAAATGATAGTGAATTACGTCAAGTTTATGATATGGTGATGAATGGCTGGGATATTAAACAGGTTTCTAATATGCAAAAATATTATGTGAAACGAAATAGTTTTGCTTGCGAAAATAATTGTTTATTTTATGGCAATAGAGTTGTTATTCCTAAAAGGCTGCAGTCTCATATTTTACATTTATTGCATGAAGGAATGAATCACCCAGGTGTTGTTAAAATGAAAATTATCGCTCGAACATATGTATGGTGGAATAAAATTGATGTTGACATTGAAAATTATGTTAAACTTTGTGCTATATGTCAGCAAACAGCCAATGTTACAAGAGAAGTAACAGTTAGTAGATGGCCCGAGCCCGAAGTTCCATTTGAACGTCTCCATTTAGATTTTTTCTTTTTTAAAGGATTTGTATTTCTACTAGTAGTCGATGCAAAAACCAAATATTTAGAGGTAAAGATGATGAGTACCACAACTGCGTCAGCTGTAATTGGCAAACTTAAACAAATATTTGCAATTTTTGGTTTACCAAAATTAATTGTAAGCGATAATGGTCCTCCGTTTGGGTCTTTTGAATTTATTAAGTTTTGTAAACATATGGGTATAGAAGTCTTTAAAGCTCCACCGTATCATCCACAATCAAATGGGCTTGCGGAGAGAAACGTCCAAACTGTGAAACGAGTGTTTAAACAATTTTTAATTGAACAGGAATCGCGCTTAAGTAAATCAAATATTGGTAATACGATAGAAGATTTTTTAATGATCAATAGAAACACTCCAAGTATGGCGACCTTGCAGACTCCGACTGAAATGATTTTCTCCTTTAAACCCAAAATTTTATTAGATAATTTACTTGTAAGTAACAGAAAGAAAGTAAGATTTAATTTGGAAATTGGAAATAAGAGAATAGGTGATAAGTCAAAATATAAGTATGTTACTAAAAACAAAATAATTGATAAGAAAATATTTAAAATTGGGGATAAAATTTTTTATAAAAATCACTTTAAATGTTATATTAAGTGGATTCCTGGGAAAATTATAGGAAAATTTGGTAGATACTTATATAAAATTGAATTGTATAATAGAGATAAGCGAGTAGTACACGAGAATCAAATACGCAGACAATATCAGTACAACTTTTATAGAAGTCCACCATATCATAGAGATAAGGAAGAACAATTTGGTGAGACCACTAAACCATCGGGTAAGAAAAGAAAACGAAGCGCAGAGATTGAGTTTATTCCGCGTCGGTCTAAGCGGAGAAAGAGAATTCCGGATAGGTTAAATTATAAATAAATTATAAATATATAGTGTACTAATAATTTTTATAAATAGAATATAATTATATTTTCTTTTTTTTTCTTTTTTTAGTAGGGGAGAGTTATTATATATGAAATTAAGTGTATTAGTAATAAAATGAATTTGTATGTATTGTAATGTAATATAATAATATTGTAATTGGTATAATATGTATGTATTGAATACTGATTGTTTATGTAAAATGATGGAGATATGGTCAGATCGTGTTGGACCGTAAATAAAAGAAGATCTAAATAAAATGTCGTCCTAGTCAAGTTTATCTTATTAAAATATATAATAGTTTACTAACTCTACTTTAATTATTTAACTTTACCAATTTATTTTCTGGTTCAGGTTAAACTTCATATCATGTCTACTTTAATATTATTTAACACTTTTGCGGACACGTAGGCATATATCTACGTTATTTTCATATGATTAATATTGAATGTGGTTTTCCGTGTCCCAGGGAAAGCGTTACTGTTTTCATTGTACCCTGTAACAAACATTTTAAATAATTGTGCGTCCGCGAAAGGGTTAAATTAACTAATCAAAATTTTGGGTGGAGGCCTTCGTAGTATTTTGCAAGTGGTTTTGATTATGGTTCGAAAAAAAAATTTGTTTTGCTGGGGAAGTTAATTCTGGTTTAAGTCTTAATTATGCCGAGATCTAAGTTTATTTATATTTATCACAATTTATTTAAAAGTTGTACTAATGATTACTGAATTATATTTTAACAGGTTTTATTCGGTAAAATGGAAATTTATTTGCTACTTATTAAACTTATTAATAATTCTAAATATATGCTTTAATGTTTTACTTTGTTTAGTATTTAGAAGAGTTGAAGTTCCTGAAATTATAATTTTGATTCTATTTAGTCTTTATATTTAGATTTGAGCTGGATTTTCAGATGACGGCAGTAACGAGTACTATTATGTTGTACTAATTGTTTGGTGGTTTGAATTCAATTAATTTGATTTAATATTTGTCAGGAGAATTGAGTTGGATTAATTAATATTAATCATTACAATTAACTGCTTTAATTTTATTATTTAATACTTCAATATTTAACATTTTTTATTAGTATTTCTAATAGTAAAAACCACTGGAAATAGTATAAGTTATATTGCAGATAATTTAATATAATTTTAGGATTCTGATTGCTGGGTATTATACCATAATATATTAATTGATTATGTTGTCTTGTGCTAACCGTGTTACATTATATTTCAACTAACAATTTACTAACTATTGACTACTAAGGTGTCTGAAACCGGGTCAATTTCCATAATAATTAATTCACCTTTCCTGTCCTTCCATCTTGTTATATGTAAAAGAGCGTGTGGATGGGCCCGGTGTCAACCGGGAATCTTACTTAGGTTTGGAAACGCACATTCCAATTAATTAATCAATCAGTCAAAATAACATGGTCTCTAACTAACACTCAATATACCTGAGGTTCTTTTTGGATTTCTAGGGATATTTTAATTGGCCAAGAAGAATTCTATTAATATATTTGGTCAGAATACAAAATTCTATAAATTGTCCCCACCCCTCGATGGGAAGCCCTGATTAGTTTTTCTAACTGACATGGTCCTCAACAAATACACCAAAATTTTGATCACTGCGGTTATCTCATTTGATTTCAATAATTCATCCTAATTAAGGATTCCACCTTTTCAAAACTTATAAACCGGCACATGAATTTGGTTGAGTAAAATCGATTCGTGCTGGGCTTTTCTAAAACCTTGTCGGACATGAAATTTATTTTATATTAAAGAAAATCCATTTACGAAATTATTCAGAAATTTTGCAGAATTTTCTTATGATTGTTTGTGAGCAATATCGAGTGTGCATTTTCGAGATTTTCCGAAAAAGTAATAAACGCGTCGTTTCCCTTAATTATTATTATTATATTTTCTAGTTTTTGTTAAATTATAAATGTTCATATTATTTAGGTAAGCAGCAATATATTAATTTAGTATTAAGTTTCAGGAATTATACATATTCCTTGTGAAATAATTTTTTTTTATACAATTAATTGCTGATTGTGTAGTTTAGAGTTGTATTGTCTTTGTGTTACTAACTATATCGTCTCTACCTAGGTGTATGAAATCGGGCCGATTCAACAATCAGTTTTGTTTAGGAAGTCGAAAAGTATTAATATAATGTTCATTTTCAGGTGATTTCCAAATACATGTGAATTAATAACATTTTTTCTTAGGTTGCTGATTTAAAGAAGCAATTGTTGATGACCAATACCATCATTATCCATTTAACCTATTAAACCTTCCCCAAGTAGATTAGTTTTGTGCTGTCTTTGTGTTACTAACTATCGGCTATACCTAGGTGTCTGTAACCGGGCCGATTCTGTCCCATTTAAGTAATCTATCCAATCCTTCGGTTTTCTTATACGTAAAAAAGAGTGTACGGTGGGCCCGGCGTCACCCGGGAGCTCCTGTGTAAGAACTTGGTCGTGCATTCAGAAAATCAATCAATCAATCTTACACATTTGTCATCTATATAAGTCAAAAAAAAATAATTGTCTTTTCCTTAAGTACAAAATATTGTAGATTTAAATCTGTGTATATCCAAATAGTTATTGGTTCTATTTAACTTAATATTGTTTTCATTGTCGTTAAATTTAGTCGTTGGCTCGTTAACCAACAAGAGGATGACTCGTTTCTTAAAAATATTCACCGATTCTATTTTGTCTGCGGCATAAAATATTTATTTTCAAAATGTAACGAGCAAATAATTTAATTTTTACTCATTTTTACATTTTACATCTTGTACATCGAAGCCAATTGGGTTCCATTATTGTATTTTTAATTCCTCACATTAAGCTTATCCTAAAAAAAAAAATTAAATATGTTTTTCATATTATGTCTATACATACTAATAATTATGTTTTACTTTAGGTTTTCGATAGTAATGGTGTTTGTGATTGTTCCGTATTGATCTATTTTCAGTATTCTCGAATTAATTACACAACCGTAGGAAATTCTTCCATTTGCGTCAACCTGTATGACAACGACTATGATAATCGACACTTACTTTATACACAATCAACTTCCCAACCACCCCATACTTTTTTTTCCATGAAAAATGGAAAGAAAAGTATGGGGTGGTTGGGAAGTTGATTGTGTATAAAGTAAGTGTCGATTATCATAGTCGTTGTCATACAGGATCGCGAATAAATTTGAACTTTGATTTATAGATGGAAAATGTGCAAGAATCACAACAATCAGTTTCGAACGGATTTCAATGGGTCTTCTTCAAAATGAGCTATTGCACCTGCGCTAACTATAGATCAGGTAGTAATGGCGAATTTTGTACGAGATAATAATGACGTCTGGTTTTTAACATTGAACTGTCAGAGTCTCAGGTCACATCACCTCGACCTAACTGATACGGTCACGCAGGGATGGCCAATTTTCTTGCTTCCCGAGATCTGGATACGCAATTACGAGCGTGTTAATATTATAATTTTGAATGATGCGTTCAGTTCAAGAAAAATGGTAGGTGGGCTGCCGGAGTAGCAATATATGAAAATACAAGTTGAACTTATACAGTCAACTCGCATTACGAAATCATCGTTGGACTGACAAATGATATGAGGGTAACAACACAACCCATTGATAATATATACACGACAGAACTTCAGCTTTTCAATGGGAATAAGTTGCTTTCTGTAGTTTGTCTCATCTCACCGAATAAATCTGTCGAAGACATAATGAAGTTCATACATTTTGTCCCTCCTCCATATTCTAAAAGAATTTCAAAAATTACCCAAGGAGACTATCATCTTTTGCCGATGATTATGAGCGGGGATTTCAATATTAATTTTGCTGTTCCTCAAGCTGAACCACTTATAAACTTCCTTCGAGACGAATTCGATTTGCACATGAACTCAGATCGAAATATATCTACTACGAGATATGGAACGACCGTTGTCCAGTTTTTCAATGAAAATTAGAAAAGTTAGAGTCGACAGTATATGTATGTATCGTATTTTAGCTACCATGATCCAATTGCGTCGATTATACCGAAAGAGTAATAGACCAATTTAACGATAAAAAACAAATGAAAAACTATGGTTAGTAAAATTACATTCCTTCTTCCTTCAAAGTAAACTGTACGTGTACGGACGCACTATACACACGCCATGTTTACACATCTCCTTGAGAGTACTAATAATGGACTCACTCTTTTTTTTTAAATCAGTAATCTCATCCGTTCGAAACTGATTGTTATGATTCTTACACATTTTCCATCTATAAATCAAATTTAAAAATCAAATAATAATTATGGTATTCAAAAATAAAAAGTAATTATGAAAAGAAAAGCAAGTAGAAATATGTACGTAGTAAGCACCTAGTAATAAGAAAATTGCGGCACTGGTAATATAAAACATGTTTATAAAAAGAAAACTCCCAACAACAACAACAACCAAAATTGTTTCTTAGATTTTTCTGAATTTATAACTTAATTTAAGCATAATTTTATCACAAATAACTTTCTTCTTAACATAATTTACATTTTATTTCATAAAAACACTTGGTTTTTTTAGGTCTGTTTTGGCAGCTTTTCACAAGACACTTTATTTTACTAAGAAGTTTTCACTTAGTATTACTAAATGATGCACTACTACACTATGCACTAACCATTTTATTAACATATTTAATCATTTTAATTAATAATTTCAAGATTTTTTAAGAGCGCAAAATTAACTCGTCACTTCGTACAAAAACAAAAAGTAGTTTGGTTGGTATTTTCTTTGACATATGAGACCGCCATATGCATTTTTATAAAACCATCCTGCTTTGGCTTGTGAAACATTGCAAATTTTATATATGAAAAAACTTTACATTCATTCTATAGTATATAGTTCTATGGTTCTTGTCAGGTATTTCTGTATTTTCACAAACCTGTCTGTACTCGACGCGAGCGACGTGACTGAAAAGTAAAAATACATATTCCTTTTGTGATTTACTAACACAATTGTGAGAATTGTGTGTCAACAATTTTTTTTGTATGTGTTTTGAACCAATTTACACATTTGCGCGTTCCTTTCAAACTTATTTCGTACGAAAAAAAACACTATAACTATACATACAATTGTGTTGGTTGTATTTCAAATCAAGCGTAATTTTTTATCAAAAACGTCATTACATACTATGATTTTTTATTCACACATTTGTGTGGTTTGGACTTTAACTAAGCCATTTTTTTATTTTTTTTGGTTGAAAAAGGGATATATGATTTCAAAATACAGCAATTATATTCGACGCGATTTACGAGTCTTCAGGAGGCTATGGAGAACAACGTTTTTGACATTTAGAAACGTCGTAGTCACGTCGAGTATATCTCAGGGGTGAATCTGAAAGCAACAACTTTTGGCTTTAATTTTTTTAATGTATTTTAGATTCTTCGGTTTGGTTCATTTAATAATATTTATTTTATTTTTTTTCATTTTACGAAATAGAACAAATTAAATTCGGTGTTTTTCTGACAAAACAAACGCAAAATTTTTTACAAGATTTTTTTTTTTTTATTTAAATTATTACAACTGAATACAATTCATCTAGTAATTTTTCTTTCTTAATTTAGTCACTTGTGAATGAGAAGACGCCCATTGGCCGGCTCCGTTTATAGGTTATTTACTGAAGTAGTCTTTGCTTTGGTGTCCTTAATCCATTAAATCAATTGGTTTCGTTCTCTGCAATCGTCTTACTGCATGGGAAGTGTCCAATATACTACGAAGCTTTAGATCCCTATGAAGGTCATCATTCCTAATGTACCACGGAGCGTTAACTATACCACGTAGTACTTTGTTTGGAAAAGTTTGTATTATTTTAGTGTTGGTTTTCTTTGTACAGCCCCAGAGCTGTATTCTGTAAGTCCATACAGGCTTTAGCACCTGTTGATATAATAGCAATTTATTTTCGGTTGACAATTCCGAGTTTTTCCCGAGCAGCCAATACATTTATCGATATTTGATATTAAGTTCTTCTTTTTTCTTTTTAACGTGCTCTTTCCATCTGAGTCTGATATCTAAGGTCATCCCTAGATATTTAGCCTTATTTGCATACGGAATCTGCTGACCGTTAATGATTACAGGTTTGTAACTGACTTTTAGATTAGTAAAATTCACATGCGTGGATTTCAATTCATTGAGCCCGATACGCCACATTTTTGTCTATTTTATGATTTTGTCACATGCTTCTTGAAGTTTCGTTGTCGATTCCTCGATAGTGTCTCCTACTGAGAGAACTGCAGTGTCATCAGCAAATGTTGCAACGGTAACATCGTTTAAATGAGGTAGATCTCTGGTGTAGAGTAGGTAAAGAATAGGTCCCAAAACACTACCCTGCGGGACTCCTGCCGAAATCTTTTTTACCTCGGAATATTTATCTTCATATTTCACCCGAAAGTAGCGATTCTCTAGGTATGATTTTAAAATCATGCAATATTGTTTTGGTAAATCTCTATGTAGTTTGAAGATTAAACCTCTGTGCCATACCTTATCGAAGGCCTGTGCCACATCTAAGAAGATACCAGAGCAAACCTTTTTCCTCTCTAATGTATTCTCAATGACATCTGTAAGCCTGTGAACCTACTCAATAGTTGAGTGTTTCTCTCTGAAACCAAACTGATATTCTGGGATAAAGTTTCGTTGTTCTATGGTTTTTTTCAATCTTTTGAGCAACAGCCTCTCAAACAATTTCGCTAGTGTTGGTTGAAGTGAAATTAGCCGATAAGATTTTCGATCATTCGGTGGCTTGCCCGGTTTCGGAATCATTATTACTTCTGCTACTTTCCACTGCATTGGCACATGTTTTTTCCTGAGGATCGCATTGATTATGGGCAGTGTAGAGGTTGAAACGTTTCTTCAAGATGTTCAGCAAACAGGTCAGCTTTATCTTTCGCACTTCTAGCCCAATTCCCATCGTTTGTTTTGATGGGGGGATCTGCGTTTTTGGTCGTTTTAACCCTTTTGTTGCTTTCCAGAGGGAATAGACGGTATCTTTAGTTGGGGCTAGAGAACAAAGATATTTTCCAATTGTTTCATTTTTCACTGCGATGAGTACCTTAAGTTTGATGCACAAGTTGTTTAAGGTGGTTTTATCTTGCGGCGTACGTGTTTTCTGCCATTTCTTTCGGGCTTTTCGTTTTTCCTGCACTACTTCTCTTACTTCTATTGGGTAAATAACGGCGTTTTCTTTCCTGGATGATAATTTGGGGGTGCATTCCCAAGCCGACTATTGTATGACATCAAGGAGCCGGTCTAGTTCCTCTTCTATTTCATATTCACTTTTGATTGGCACTTGAAGTTCTATTTTTTCCTCTAAACTGCTTAAACAATTTCCAATTTGTTTTGTTGTTTGTTAGTTGTGGTGAATTTGTTTTTTCTATTACATTTTCACTAACCGTCATAATAACAGGAGAATGATCAGATATTAGACTTTCATCATTTTCTAAGAATTTGTAGGATTCCGGTATGCCTTCAGTGATATAGAAATCTATTAGGTCTGGGATTTTGTTAGGATCTGTTGGCCAGTACGTTGGTTTCCCTCCTGAGTAAAATACACAGTTTGAGTATTGGCCAGCTGCAAGTAATACCTTGCGTTTTGGAGAGGTTAATCTTAAACCCCAGAAGGTATTTTTTGCATTAAAATCACCTCCGACAATGAAGTTACTTCCTAATTTCTGGAACAGGTTAATGTAGTCTTCTTTTTTTAGGTTATACCGTGGTGGCAATATATTGCAGATATATTACAGGTGTTGTGATGACAAAATTTAACCGTCACGATGGTTACTTGCATGGATTCTTTTTCTATTTTTAATTACTCATGATGTTTGATATTATCCCTAACAAATATAGCTGACCTTCCTCTTGCTCGTTCTTCAGGATGTGTGATATGGTAACAAGTATATCTCCGGATAGATACATAGGAGCTGCTGGTAAAATGTGTTTCTGATATTAAGCATATATCAAATTTCTCTGTATTTAGAAATAGTTCTAATTCTTCTAGATGTTGTGTTAATCCGTTTGCATTCCATATGGCTATTCTTAATGAATAGTTTTGATGTCTGGTTTCTGTTCCGCAATTATGAGTTGAACTATGTATTACAGACATTATTTATTTTTTAACTATTTTGGACAACAAGATGACAAAAAAAATAGTAAAAATAACCGCCTTGTGGTAAACACCATACCTAACCATAAAATGGTTTTATTTCCCCTAAACTTAATTTTTTTAGGGCTTACGTTAAAGCCAATGCGGCTTTATACAATGGAATTGTGTTGAAATTTTGCGAAAGCAATCGCTATTGTTAACTTATATTTGTTCGCTTAATGTGTCCATGACTTTAGATGTGCTGCTTTGGTAAATCCCGCTTAGCTTAACTTTTGAATCTGAAAGCAACAACTTTTGGTTTTAATTTTTTTCACGTATTTTAATTTTTCATTTTATTAATATATATTTTATTTTATGAAATAGAACAAATTAAATTCGGTATTTTGCTTGAAATAACAAATGCCAAATGTTTTATTTACAAGATAACAACCCTTTAAATAAAATAGAAAAAATTACCACCTTGCGGTAAATATCATAACCATAAAATGGTTTTATTTCCCCTAAACCTAAAAATTTTTTGGCTTACATTGGCTTTATACAATGCAATTGTTGTTGTAATCTTTTTCGGCTTTGCGAAAGCAACGCGCCTTCTATCTTCGTTTCTGTTAATTTGGACGATTGCCTTTTCAAGATACTCTAAATCTGTTTGATCTAAGTTGCCTGTTATTGAGTTTATAACATTCCCTAGACCATTTATTAAAGCTCGTTTTTTCCTGGTGATTGTTGTATTGTTGTGTATTGTTTTAATTTTGAGTTTAAATATAACCTTTGCTTCTTATTATTAAGGCGTTTATATGATCAATATTTCTAATAATTCGGTCAATATTCGTTTGGTATCTATCTAGATTTATAATATGGAGGAACCTTGATAACTTTTGCATCGCTGATCTGGGTTAGTATTATTCCCTTTGTAGGTATCATTGATGTTCTTTATTGTTATTGACTGGCCCATCGTTATGGATGTTAATCTGTAAAGGATATTTGAGTTTAGCTTTGTGTACTTTTCCTTGATTTGTTTGAACAGTAACTTTATTATTTTTTAGGACGGTCAATTTATCGAACCGGGGTGTAACTTTACTTCGGCGAGTTGTTTTTCTGTAGATAGTATTTCCGATCTTTAAACTAGGAAGTTTTACCCGTCTTTGATTGGCTCTATCTATTAATTTCTTTTTGGATTCGACATTTCTAATAATTTTAATATTTGTATTTTTATGTTTCTCGACTAAGTGTTTAAAATTTTTTGGTGTAGGTTCAGGAAATGTATTTCCCTGGAAATAATGGCCGTTCTTCAGTTCTATAGGCGGCATGTGTGTAACTGAATGGATCGAGTTGCTGAACGTGATGATTGCATTAGTCATCAGTGGTTCAGGGTCATTTTTAGAGTTTTTTGCTTTCAAAACTCTCTAGATTTATATTATTTTGGAGTGAAATCTCTCTACAGTCGAATTTCCTGTCGAGTAAAATGTAGTTTTATTTTGTGGCGTGCACATAGTTCTTTGAAATTGTGATTTTTAAATTCTTTGCCGTTATCGACTATTAATTTATTAGAGTGACCATGTGTCATTACATATTGCTTAGGTTAGGTTTCAGTGATCGACACTTGGGAAATTTTTGCCTATTGTGATACCACGCATTCACGCCAAATCATTAACCCATTCACCTACTCACACAACTACAGTATACCACCTGCACATTGCAAGCTCCATGTCAACCTGTATATGGATGTGAACGGTGGGTTGGCGCTGAATTCTCCACTCCATCAGAGGGTCTTATTTGTGTTTATTAACATTACCGATTGTAATTGATTGCAACCCAGTACCTCCCGGTCCAAGGCCGGAGCTTTAACCACTGAACCACTTGTCTGGTCACATATTGCTTAAATATGTGGAAAACTTTTTGAGAGGTAATTTCATTTTCGTGAAGAATTTGTGCTGTTCCAAATCTGGAGAATTTATCTAATATAGAGAAAAATTGTTTATTTGCAAGGCAATGGAAGCCTTGTGAGGTTTTCCGTAATTTGTAATTTGATAGGATTTTCGCTCCTACTGTATTTTAAAGTTTGGCAGATCTCGCATCTGTTAATGAGGGAATTAATTTGGGTTTTTAGTTTAGGGAAGTAGTATTTCCTTTTAAGATTCCGCGGTGATTACTATCGTTATGTTCTTCTAGAAGAGACGGTGAAGCATATCAAGATATTGTATATCTTTTGCGAGATCTTTGCAGCGAATTAGTTTGGGTTGTTTCGTTTTAAATGTAGTTTTTACTATTTTATATTATTTAGTTCGTTTTAAACGTGTTATAGTTGACTTTGGTTTTTTCGATTGTAATGGTGTTATTGTGATTGTTCCATATATTGGTAATCGTTTGCAATTCTTCCAATTAGCGTCAATCTGTGTGACAACAACTATGATAATCGACACTTAAGCGCATCCACAATAGAATTCCTTATGACTTTTTCCTTACAGAAAAGTATGAAAACAAAACTTGAGAATCAAAAATATTTTTTCTCAAGTTTTTTTTTCATACTTTTCTGTAAGGAAAAAGTCATAAGGAGTTCTATTGGAAATGAGTTGTTACTTGTATATACTTCATCAACTTCGTAGTATTCTAGGTGCAGGTGCACTGGTTAAGCCATAGAATTAGATTATATAGAATGAGTGTAAGCAGCTATCAAGTGAATCAAATTCGGATAGAAAAAAAGAAAGCATATAAATCAACGGGCCGTATTTAGAATTTGTTCGATCGAAATTAAAAAATTCAAAATTATTTTTATTCCAATGTAGTACACATTAATTGTTTTTATTTTCGGTAAAAAAAATGTACTTATAGTATTCCAAAATAAAAAGTAATTATGAAAATGAAGCACGTAGTAATATGTACGTAGTAAGCACGTAGTAATAAGAAAAATGCGACACTGTAATATAACATATGTTTACAAAAAGAAAACTCCCAACAATCACAACCAAAATTGTTTACTTATTTTTTCTGATTTATAAAATATGGATAAATTTATCACAAATCACTTTTCTTTTAACATAATTTACATTTTATTTTATATAAACAGTTACAGAAATTCCTTTCTGAAATCTTCGAGGCGCATTTTGGCAGCACTTCACAAGACACTTCATTAATTCAAAATTTCAGTTCAAAATTTTCAATGTTTATTGACAATCGATGCACTAATACACGATCCACGTTTTATAATATTTTATTTATTTTAATTAATATCAAGATTTTTTAAGAACACAAAATTGAGCGCGTCACTTTTGTACATAAAGAAAAAGTAGTTTTTTTTGTATTTATCCCTGCAATCCGTTCTGGGGCCTGTTCAAGTTCTGGACCACTCTCCCTGCTCTTTCGCGGTTTGCTTATTCCGTCCTTACTTTTACGCCAGTCAGCCAATCCGAGGACGTGCGGCTAAAGGACTGATTTTAAGACCATCTGCACAGATTGCAAGCTCCATGCCAGGCTATACTGACATGGAAGATGGGTCGGCCCATGACTTGCAGGGGATCATAGATGTGTTACATTTATGATCCCCTGCAAGTCATGGGCCAGAAATAGCAAATTTTATATGGGAAAAAACTTTACATTCATTCTATAGTAGTTCTATGTGTTAAACTTTGTAAGGCCTCCATTATTCGCCCTTACAGGCAATGGGTTGGAATTTTGTTGCTACTTCATGCACTGTGCACAAATACCCCTCTACTGTTGATCTGGCGGGTAATTGTAAATAAATAGAATAACAATAACTAGTTACTGATTGTAAATTTTCGATTGGTGTGGGTAGCTGTAATCTTCAAAAGGTATATAAGCTAAATTTTAATCGTAACGCGGGACAGTCAAAATATTAAAATTACAAGTTGCTACATGGAAAAGAATCGCAAAAAAACAAAAAAAAAAAAAAAAAATCAAAGAAAATCATCGGCATCTAAATTCGATATAATATACATAGTATTTCATAAAAATAAATATAAGAACGATTCTGTGAGCAAATGGTGATGTGCGAAATTATTGTGTGGTTTATCGTGATAACAAAATAAATAAACTGAGGCACATGTGATAATAGGTAATTGGTTCAATGTTATAAACGGGCCTTAGTGAAAATATGAACTTTTAAAAATGTGTATAAACTCAGTTTTTTCAAACTTATATGAGCGCAAATATATTTCCTGGACATATGATTTTTGTATTCAATTGAATTATATAAAAAAAAAATGTAAATTTGTAAACAAGAAAAAAATTTATATAACGTTACATGTACATAAAATTAAAATTAAAATGGGAACTAAATTAAGTTACGAACTATAATTAATGCTGTGATGCACAATTTGTGTAAATGTTAATATCTAGAATTAAAATTAAATTGTGCTTCATATAAATAATGAAAACCCCTGTTTATTTAAAATTAAAAAAAATGTTCATAATAAAAATCATATTTAATAATCCACGAACAAAGAAAAACGAAGTGGTATGCAAAACGTTACTGCAAAATTCCGCCAATATACACCCAAGTATTTTTACTTTCAATTTTTCTGGCGATATTCGTACTTTAGTACTAAACTTAGTCTAGTATTTTTCTAAGTTTGAGTTGCAATTTATTAAAATAAAACGTATGAAGCGTGTCGCGAAAATCCGAAACTGCACTAAACTCATTATAAACATTTTATTGCATGTGTATGCGTATTGAGAAATATTTGGCGGGAACAATTGTGCTTGTGTTTGTTTAAACGGCAATTTCAAATTTTGGTTGTAAAATTAAATGTTTTTAAAGAAATATTTTTGTTTTTGTAATATAAAATAATTTATTAAATTTATTATTGATTACTTTGGACATACATATATATATACATTTCGATTAAATTATTCAGTTTTTTAATTTCTAATATTTACACTAGATTTTTTTTTAAAATAATTTTCCTTGTTTGTCTTTTATATAATAAAAGTAATTTGTGGATATTAAACCGCTTTCCATAGAGTTCGTAAATTTTTCCATAGTACAATCTAAAATGTTGAAAATAATATTATAATTATTAAATTTAACACGGAGTAACGTAAACCATACCTCACATTATCTTTATTGACCGTTAAACGTAAACTTGCAGCTAAGCTCTTTGGTGAACAGCTCTGTAAAGTTTGCAATAATACACTTTTTTAGTTCGTTCCCATCTTGCTTCATAAATAATGATTTCTAAATATAAAATAGGAAAACAAAATATAATAAATTGTACAAAATTATCTCGAATGAATCTTTACATTACCAATTGTTTTACAGCCTCCCTATCTTCAATTAAATTAATATCAAAGTTGACAAATGTATCCGCATCGTTAAAAGTTACTATAAACTTAGCGTTCTCACAATAAACTAAATAACTCCATTTGTATACGCATATGTATATAATACGTTGTAACGATCGCGCATGACTCGCTTTAATTTTGGTTTTCTCACTGATTTTGTGTTGGTGGTTGTAGTGGTGATGATCAATGTTTGAGGGTAATTACAATGGATAAAAGTAAATTGACATAAGCGGTCCTTTGATAAACGGTTAGTATTCCCCTACTATGATTTAACGATACTAAAAAGTGTGAGGCGTTTTAAAATAAAAAAAGAAAGAAAAACGGAGGATAGACAGTCAATTGCTGGTCGTGATCGAGAGCAGTTTTTAAATTTGATAATACCAAAATAAAATAAAAAAGAAAATAAAGTTAAGCCGGCGATAAAAGCCAATTAATCGTTGCAAAACACAAAAAGAATTTCAATGATTGTGTTGGTTCAAGGTGTGTGCAAAAAGTGTGTGTGGTTACTAAATAAAGTAGCTAAATAAAACTTTTGCAAGAACCTATGTAAACGACTGTGAATATATTAAAAAAAAAAAAAAGGAAAACCTTGCAAACAATAATTGTATATGTTGGTTTTGGTGTAGAACCTCAAATAATTAATTGTGGTATAGTTATAAAATTATGTGATCGATACTGTAAGACTTATGTAATTTATTAATGTGATAAAATAAAAAGATAAAAAATATATATCAAATACACGTCGTTAGAATTATTGATTCCGGCCAGTGGGGTACGGTCCATCGTGAATAAAATTGTAGTTGCGCATATTACGGTGGTGCTTTTAAATAGTATTAGAGATACAAAACCCATCGAGCGTCAGTGGTATACGCTCGCCCTGCGAGTTGTTGGCAGACGGAGCGTCTCGGGGCAAGTGATTTCGGAGTGATAAAACCGGGGCAAGCGAAGGTGAGCAGACATTTCAAGTGATCAACGGAGCCAACGGTACAACCGCCACGGTCGCAACCTTGAGAAAACGTGGCCGCGAAGCAGTCATTGCGTAATTAGGTCTTTAGTTCCCGTAAGTAAGTAATCGAAATTCACATTCGTAAATATTAAATTTTACTTTGATTTATCTATATTATTGTTGAACCTGTTTTATATTTGTAAAACCCATACACCGGCACCACTGCCTTGGATTGGCGGTTGAGAGCGATAAGTTCGCGTCAAACATATTTTTTCCTAAATAATTTTTTTTCCTCTGAATCGATCACGGCCAACATGAAGGAGTAGAGCGCGTGGTTGGTTGGTGAGGGTGCATTGGGATGACCAACAAGATGCCGAATCCAGGTGTAGTAAGTACGGTTCAGCCTTGTACCAAGGTTTTCGACAAACGAATCCTAGTCCGACGAGCACTATCCCTAATAAACAATAAAAAAAAAACAAATCACCTGGAAGTCGAAAA